>CM064974.1:33890776-34013610 GCA_032847665.1 Solanum chilense
GGATTCATCATTTTTTTTCGATTCTTTGCATTTGTTTCAGACATTTTCTGCAAAGAAATGAATCAGTAATGTTAATCGAAGGTATATTAGTGTTATATAGTGTACTAGATGAGGTCAATATTAGTCTGTCTTTCCTTTATAAGTCTATTTTTCCTTTATAACAATCTGTCAATATCAGTCATTATATAGTGTTAAGGTGTCTTGTCAAATGCATGTGACTATCATAATAAATGAAGAAAGAAGCTGCAAAATATTACAATAGAGAAGAGAGTAGAAGAAAAAATAAAGAAGAATATATACTATTATCACACTACTTTAGACACTAAAGTACCAAATACAAATGCTACTTATTCAAAAAATTGAGATTCTGAACTACATTTTTACCTTGAATTTTTCAGAATTCCAATATTTGAGGAGCTCTCTAAATTTACATTCTGGAATATGACCAGGCTTTTTTGCCATTCGAACTGCATCATTGTCATATGGATCGTAATAATTAAGCTTCAAATCACTTCTATGTCTTCTCCAAGCATCTCGAATTGTTACCATAGCCCAATGGTACGCAGCTTCAGGAATAATATATTTCCCCTATAATTTTGTGTCATTCAATTAGCCAATAGAAGTAAAATACTTTTACAAATAATTTATTATTGTAAACTACAAACCTTGGTATAATCCCATAAATCTTTTTTAGTGTCCATGCTCCTCCAATCCAATATATCAAATGGGCAAAGAGTCGCATTTCTAGCCAATGTTCCTAGGAAGCTACTTAGCTCTATGACAACATCATCCGTAGGACCAACGGGTTGATTTTGACTATTCAGTATGATCAACTTACGTTCTTTTCGGGCATGAACATCATGCATTTGCGTTCTACCTCTTTTATTTGGAGTGGAAACATCTCCAGCTATAAGAAAATACAAGAATAATAATTAAAAATTATGAATACATAAAATAAGTTTGTAATCTTATATGTTACCTTGTTCTTCAGGTTGATCATTTGTTCGAGGAGTGACAGAATTCATTTCCACTTGATCCTCGAAAGGAAAATCTTTTCCATGCTGGTCAAGAGGCAGCTCCTCGACAGGCTGCACAAGAGGCAGCTCCTCGACAGGCTGCACAACAGGAAGCTCCTCGACAGGCTGATTTTCAAAAGGCAACTCCTCGACAGATTGTCTTTTTGCTTCAGATTGTGGTGCTACTGATTGTTCTGCTCCAATTAATTTGAGCAGATGTCCTTTCTCGCACTCTATTTCTTTAATAATTTCATTTGTTGTCAATAACCATCGTTTCTTATTTGCCAAGAATGATAACGATCCCGGTTTAGCAAATGTCTTCTTTTTGGCTTTTTTGGTTCTTTTTGAAGTTTCTTCTTGACTCATATCTATGACTATTCAAACCTGTGTGAAAATAGAAATTAAAAAGTTAAAATGTATGGCAGTGTACACCTGCACACTTACACAAATCAATCACCAAGATATAACAAAGAGCTGAAAATAAAATGTACCCTTAAGGGACATTCTAAAGGACTTACCAAAACTGCAAAAAGAAGAAGAATGAAAATGATCAATAAGAGAGAAAAAGGACTTACCAAAACTAATAATCCAAAAGTTGTAGTAATTTAACGATAACATGAAGAAAAAAAACATAGAAACAAAAACAAGAGATAGAAAATACAGTTTACTCAACATTCATAATCTATATGATGCACCTCAAATGATATTCATTACTTACTATAAGAAAAAAAACATAATGTATTTGAACAAGTCCACAAGATCCTTTGTCAATCATCAACTTCCATCCAATCCCAATCAGTATCATCAAAGTCATCCTCCTCTTCCGATGTTTCCATAGCTTCATCTTGTGAATGTTGTGCAATGGAAGGAGCATCGATGATATCAACAGGAAGATCTTCTCTAGACCATCTAACATCTACATCAACTAATCTTTCTGATGAACCAATATCATCATTAGGCTCTCTCCAAAATGTTTCTTCAATATTAGGACAATTCTCTTCCTCCAAATCATACAAATCCACAGGGACTTTGTTTCTTGCATAATAAACATTTTTCTCAACCGGATCTTCCACATAAAAAACTTGATGCACTTGAGATGCTAGTACAAAAGGATCATTTGTACTACATTTTTTGTTGAAATATACCCGAGTCAATCCATAATCATCGACTTCATTATGAAACCAATCACAATTAAAAAGTACAACACTAAAGCAACCCCAATAATCAATCTCAATGATATCCTGAATAATTCCGTAATAGAGAACCATTCCATCAACAGGATTTTGGTCCCTAGCACTAGCAAAACTATCCGTTGTGGCTGACAAAGTCACTCCACTATTCTGAGTTTTACAAGGGGCATCCCGTGTCTTCGTATGAAATCGATATCCATTAATGAAATATCCAGTATATCTTTTTGCCACAAAGTTAGGCCCTTTAGCTAGCCATTTTAAATGATTGGACACTTCAATATTTTTAACTTTTTCACTAAACCAATCACCAAATTCTCTACTATGGACCTGTGCTTTTACCCATGCATTGCCTCTAGTACGATTATCAGTTAAGCTCTTATGTTCCCTGTAAGCATGTAATGCAATTTAATCAATGTGTATTTACAAATGAAATGAAATTTGAAATACATTATCATAAAATTTAAATGAAGTTTAAAAACAAACGAGTATTTTATCTTACTTGATAAATGCCTCTACTTGTTCATCTCCTGTATTGAACAAAGTATATCGATGTGCTTCAAACAACTCATGCTGCTCCATGTTAAAAATCTTGCCTTTCCTTATATTCTCACTTCCAATTGGATGACCAGTCTTAGGAAATAAATGTGAAACACCACCTTCTTCTGTTTGAATGTACTCATCATCCTCTATTTCACACCTACTTAATTTTGTCTTCACCGTATTAGGTAGGTATATGGAAATAAAGTTCAAACAATCTACAGCTGAAAAACCTTCCACTATTGATCCTTCAGGATTTTTTCGATTACGAACAAGCCCCTTGAAGTCACACATAGTTCTCTCTGTAGAATACATCCAACGCAAATGAGTTGGGCCTCCAAGCTTAATTTCATCTACTAGATGGATAGGTAAATGTGTCATTATATCAAAAAAGGATGGAGGAAAAATCTTTTCGAGCTCACATTCAATATCTATGATTTCTGCTTTCATCTTATCAAGATCGCTTATTCTTATAACCTTGCTACATGTGGCTCTAAAAAAATTCCCCAATCTAATCAAGACCATAGCTACATTCTTGGGTAACACTTTCCTGACTGCAACCTGGAGCAAGTAATGCATTATGAAATGAGCATCGTGACTTTTGTATCCTGATACTTTCATCTCTTCAATTTGCACACGACTTGATATATTAGAAGCACACCCTTTTGGTAATTTGGCATCTTTTAAGACGGTGCAAAATAACTTTTTCTCATCTGGTGTCATAGAGAAACAAGCTTTAGCTAGATGGATATTCCCTGTATCACAATCTTTTAGAGGTTGAAGATCTTTACGTATCCCCATTTCATACAAGTCATAGCGAGAATTTATATGATCTTTGGACTTTCCAAGTATATCCAATAAAGTCCCAAGCACACTGTCACAAATATTCTTCTCTATGTGCATCACATCAAGGTTGTGCCTCAATTTGTTTGTTGCCCAATACGGTAACTCAAAAAATATGGATTTTTTTTTCCATGGACCATCATTCTTTCGTTTTCTTTTCTTTTTGTTCTTTCCAAATACATTATAGAATTCACGAAGCTCTTCAAGAATTTGTGCACCTGATAATGGAGTAGGTGCAACTTTATGCTCCTCTTTACCGTTAAATGATCTTTTATCTCTTCTGAATGGATGATCAGGAGGTAAAAACGTCCGATGACCCAAGTAACACATCTTGCGACTATGTTTGAGATATTGGGAACAAGTATTATGGTTACAAGTGGGGCATGCCCATCTCCCCTTGGTGCTCCATCCAGAAAGCATTGCTAGAGCTGGAAAATCACTAATTGTCCACAATAAAGCTGCATGCATTAGAAATGTTTGATTAGTTACAGCATCATATGTTTCAACTCCCACTTCCCATAGTTCCTTCAACTCCGCAATCAGTGGTTGCAAGTATACATCTATATCATTTCCGGGAGACGATGGACCTGGAATAATCATTGACAACATAATATTCTCCGACTTCATGCAAGTCCATGGAGATAAATTATAGTTCATCAACATAACTGGCCATGTGCTATGGGAAATGCTCATAGTTCTGAATGGATTGAAACCATCACTTGAAAGACCCAATCTAACATTACGAGCATCATTAGCAAAGTCAGGATGCAATGAATCAAAATCCTTCCAAGCTTCACCATCTGCAGGATGTCTTAAATTTCCATCTTTAAGTCGTTCAGTATCATGCCATCTCATAGCTACAGATATTTCAGAACACATGAATATCCTCTGAAGCCTAGGTTTTAAAGGAAAGTACCTTAACACCTTCACTGGGATTTTCGTAACCTTATTATTTAAGTCATTACGAACATTCTTCCATCTTGAAGCTCCACACACAGAGCAATTATCTAACTTTGCATTGTCATTCCAAAATAATATGCAATCATTAGTGCAAGCATGTATTTTCTCATAATGAAGACCCAAATCTTTTATGACCTTTTTTGCCTTGTAAAACGAGTCGGGTATCTTAGAAAATGGAAATGCCTCTCTTATCAAGTCCAACAAATCTGAAAAGGCCACATCAGTCAACTTGTGAATGCATTTAAACAAGTATAGCCGAATGGTAAAACTCAACTTAGAAAAATTCTTACACCCTGGATACAACTCTTCTTTCCCTTCCTCCACTAATTTAAAAAATCTCTTTGCATCTTCATGTGGCCCCTCCCTCACTCCTTCATGTCTCTGATCATCTACTATATTTCTAAAAGTATCATGAAGTAATATATCAATGTCGTCATGCATGTTAGAAGTTTCTTCTTCATCGGTTAGATGTGGCGTATTTCTTGAGGAAAATCCTTCACCATGAAAAACCCATTTGGTGTATCCATGAACAAATCCATGGCAAATCAAATGATCCTCTACCATATTTCGGCGATGCCAATTACGATTAAAGCACTTCTTACAAGGACACAATATTTCATTTCCTTGGGAAGCTCGTTCAAATGCTTTATCAAGAAAATCATTAACTCCATCAATATATTCATTGGTGGATCTTTGGAGATTCATCCAACTTTTATCTCCAAAATCCATTCAATATTTATCCTACATGACATGTGCAAAACATTATTCGTTACAATATCATGAGTAGCAACTCCTTGTGTTTTCAATCATTATTCGTAGGTTAGTAATTCTGTTGGTGTCAATGTAGCAGAACAAGTTAACAGTTTTACCAGAAGGAAGTATCTTCTCATACCATACTATAGAAATCCACTCAATACCACATACAGTAATTTTACTAAAGGAGAAAAAACAAAATTCTATACTCTTATGCATTAAGACTATGCAATCATTCTATATATGGTGTAATAGGGGTCAGCAAAAGTATGCCGGCCTCACAAATGAAGACACCAATAAATTCATGCGTACAAATAATATCGGCAGAACTTAACAACTTGAACTTTTAGATTAATCGAATCTCAAACCTTCACATCAATTCAACAACAAACAATTACAACACTAATAGTAGAACCAAAAAATATTGAGAAGTTAAGTTATTAGCAGCTTCCACCATTTAATAAACTTTATACAAATGAATGACTAAAGGCACACGCAAACACATCACTCTATGTTTCGTATGCTTGGTTTCCAAGCTCATTATATTGACAGTTGTTCTTCTGTTCTATTCAGAATTTTCTTTTCGTTTCTAAGGATGAGAACTCTCCTTTAAAAGCCATTCACTTGGTCTCTCTGATTATGTAACACCAGGTAAATGTTAATGCATACAACATTTATCAATTCTTATTTTGTGCTTGTAGCATGCCATAGTTTGACTAACAGAAATATTTGCAGATGAAAGGTGTTGAATGCCTTGAATAGGACCCGTTACAGCAGAAAGGACGGGGGTCTCGCTGCCCGGTCAGCGAGTCGGGGGGTCCAGGGGGGCGACGCGCCCCCTGGCCTGGGGGTCCGGGGGGGGGGGGGCGGAGACGCCCCCGGCCCAACGGTATACAATGTTGTTGTATTGGGCCCTTAATTATCTGTCAATTCTGTATTTTGGGTGAACCACGTAAATCTGTTGTCTTGTTTTTCGCGTTTATATTTTCTCGTATTATATCGAATTCTGCATAACAAAAGGCTTAATGATATTGTCAGAAGTGCATTATGTGTCACAGTTTATGCTGGCAGTGACTCATAAGGGAAGATAACATTAAATCGAACAAGCAAAAGACATATACAATTTCAGAATCCGAATGTATTTCAAAGTAAGACGACAGTGATATTCAAGTTTAAACATCTCTTAATAATCAAAAACAAAATTGAAGATAACTAAGCCTTAATCCGAAACAAGTTGAGATCAGTAATATGAACACCAAAAAACAGAGGAGAGAACACAGGGTCACACAACTACCATATTTACATCAAGGTTTGTAGTCACTCAAAGGACAAGAAAGTTTTTCAAAAACGAATTAGCTTAAGCTATATCAGTCAACAAAAAGTGAAACAAATACCAGTAGGAAGTAATTTGGGAGTAATTTTTGTCCAGATTCACATCAAATGGGGAATATTAAGGAAGAATTCATTTGAAACAAAAAAAAATCCAGAGATAAATACTTACAGATCCACAAACTTGGAGCACTAGATTTCGACTCTCTTATATATCACAGAATCAAACAGGGGAAGTTTATACACTAACTATATTGGAGCAAATAACATAGATTTAAGACTAACCCATACATTATTCTTTAAGATTTTTCGAAATTACTTCAATGGGGACTTAGAAATCATGAACTAGCATAGAAAACTTAAACATTATTAAACCTTTAAGATGAATTCGTAGTCGAACCTCAAAAGCATCACCAAAAAGAATGAGCTGGTTGTTTTCCTCGACGAGCTTCAGCAATAGCTTCACCAACGAGCTTCACCAATGAGCTTTAGCAACGAGCTTCAGCAATAGATTCACCTACGAGCTTCACCAACAACTTCACCAACAGCTCTTCACCAACGAGCTTCACCAACGAGCTTCACCAACGATCTTCACCAACGAACTTCACCAACGAGCTCCACCAACAGCTTCACCAACAGCTTCATCAACAAATTTCGTTTTTCTCACCAAAATCTTCAGAATTCCTTTCACACGCAGCTTCACCCGAAAATGGCTCTCACATTGTCTGAAAAAATAAGGGTTTCTGAAAACAATTTCTTCTTTTTCTTTTACATTTTTTAAAAAGTTAATTTATCAGAATTATTTTTTTAGGAGGGACTAATGTATCTTTGCCAAATTATATTGGAGGGAAGTATATTTTTTTAGGAGGGAAAATTATTTAGGGCTAAAAAATCAGAATTATTTTTCTAAAAAACTGTTGCCATAGAGTTATCTATAGCGACGGTTTTGAAAATTGTAGCTATACACACTCTATAGGGACGGTTATAGGGATTATACAACAGTTTATTTTAAGAATTGTTCTATTAGATTCAAGGATATTTGGCCACGGTTATAACCGTTGTAATGGGTGAGCTATTGCTACGATGGTATAACCGTTGCTAAATAAGCGTTGCAGTAAGTCAAATTTCTAGTAGTGACCATAAGTGTATATAGGTTCAGGTCATTATGGAGCATGGTCGTTCGACACTGTTCGCTCACAAGGTGGAAACATTCATCACAAACCTACTCCTATCATCCCTAGAGTTTGATACCAAGGATGGAGCATACTTAGACATTAGGGTAAATTTCAAGGAATACTCCTCAACACTCATGTTACCTTCCCTAAGGTTTATAAATTTCTCAAACTTCACCTCCCTCTTCTCACGGGGAAATTACTTTCCTAAAAAGGCTGCCTTAATTTCTTCCTACTCTATAAACCCGATTCAACCGGTCTATTGTCTACTCAATGTCTGTACCACACTTTATGAACTTCGATCTATCGGCATAAAGCTAACTCCGCCTTTTGTTTGAAAGTAACCCCTATAACACTCAACACCTTATAGACACCATCAAATAAGTCTTAGGGATCTTCTCCCACCTTAGAACTAAGGAGGATTGGAGGATTCATCCTCACAAAGTCCCTAAATCTAGAGGTCATGGTACTCTCAAAACAATTCATCCTAGGCCCAAAATCTCTATTCAGTTGAGCCATCATGGCTTGGGATACGGTAAGAAGAGCCACTCTAATATCCCAATTAGTCATATCTGGGGCAACCACAGAACCTCATTCCCTTGATTAGCTATAGAGACTTTTTCATCCTGTGGAACTTGAGCACTTTGTGGAACTTGTCCACCTTGAGGAGGAACTCCCTCATTGACCACTTCTTCATCAGATCTCTTTGCGGGCTTGTAATCATATGCTATAAACACAAGAGAGGATATCCGAAAAATCCACTTATAACCTCAACTCTATTGCACGACACAAGAGTAAAGAAGAAAGGGAAACTTTTATCACCTTATAGCTTCACACTTATAGATGTGTCGCGAGTCAAAATAATGAACAAGACTTTACTAGACATGGGATTTTTTGAAACATTTAATCTTAATGACTACTTCATAACCTTATGCTCTAATACCAAGTTATAAAAGTTCCGGGAGCACCACCTAGAAGTTACAAGGCGTATTCGACCTCTCAAAGGTCTTATACAGGCTCTTCGACATCATTCATCCCATATATAGGAAAAGTAGCGTGGAATAAAAACATTTCACAACAATAGTTAAAATCTTTATAGAACATAAGAAATAACTAAATCTGTTCATTGCCATCTTAGACACATATAAATCTTATGGTCACAACCCTTACGTGAATTGAAAGGAAAACTATACCCTATTACAATATCTTTTGAAAAAAGGAAACTAAAAAACAACTAATTCCTCAAATCATATGAAGACACACCAAATTTGCTTGAGAGAATGTTATTCCCAAGCTTCAATTCCAAGAGACCTCTGACTTGCCACCTACACTTGTAGAAAATAGAATAACATATGGAATTATAACATTGAATACACTATGTATGGTGAACATGCAAGAAAACCATGCTAAAATGGACATTTATTTTATAACATTCTTTTTATGCTCTTTAGATAGAAACCTCACCAAACAAGTATAAGAAAAATCTTCAAGTAAACATACCCATATAAGACATATTCAAGTAGTTCATTGACGTGTCCTGATTTCACGACATTTATAATGAAATTCACTTAAGAGTTATGTGTGTCTAAAGCCTTTTGTAGTGATTTCCATAAGTTTTGGGTTTTGTTTTGTAGGAAAGATGTTGAAGCGACAAGATAAGAAAATAATTGAAAAATAATGTAGAACTAGACTATGGATGCAATCGACGGATTGTAGGTATGATCGTAGATCAGCAACTCAGGACATTGGAGGAAAATAAGGGAAATCTGACTAAGTGTGAAACTACGAGAGACAACGAAGGTCCATCGATTGATCGACAGACCTTACTAATGAACTGTCGTTTGGTTCAGAGAAGGTTGCAGTAACTGACTTTAAAATATTCTAAGTATGGAGCTAGGGAGGAGAATCAACGAACCCTAGATGGATCAATGGAACGTAGTATTGGTCCGTCATTGATTTAGAGAGGGCGTCATCCAAGTAGAGAAAATTATTTTAAGTATTGATAGAATAAAACTTTTCTTATATTAATTTGTATTTATTTAGAACTATGTTTTTAATATATAAGGCATTAAAACCTCGTTTTGGAGGTTAGATACTATTACTTTTGTTCTACTTTCTGTTTTGGAGGTTGGTTTTTGCAACTTTGGCAATTAATTAATTTTCGGATTTGGTTTGAAAGATTTTTCTTTCAATTCAAGTTAGATTTCAGGGTTTATTTTTCTTGTTAAAGTAAGTTCATGATTTGTTCATATAATATTATGAATTGTGATCTTCTTATCATGGGTAACTAAATCCATAACTAGAATTGTTAGAACCACGCGTAATTAACAAAGTAATCCTAGTAATTATGCAATTCTCGAATAATTTTGTTGCCTGCATTGATAATTCTTTTTCATGAAGTCTTTTAAATGAGTGCACACCTTAGAATTTGCCTTGTTGCTGCCTGCTGGACCAAGGAGGTAGTAATAGAAAAAGGACTATTAACATAGATTTAGTGTGATACTATCTAATAGGCAAATATCAATTGGTTAGAAGTAATAACAAATACATACAACGATTATGACGTCTAATATGAGGAAATGATTATACATACATAGCCCAACAAATGTGGGGGGTGAAATTCTCTAGATGTCGGGCTAAGGATTTAGAGATACCTAACTTATCACTTTGCATGTAATACACTAGGAAAGGATAACTATTGCTAGGAATATTGCATTATGAACCTGTGCGGAACACATATATCCTAGTTACTCGATCATCTTTACAAAACCAACGTCTACTCTATCCACTTGATAATTATAGTGTTTGAGAAAATTTTGTTTCACGAAAACCCTGATTTTACTTATTGTTTAGTAAAGACATTGACAAAATAGATATATTCGTGACTAAATAGATATAATCGTGACTAAATAGATATAATCGTGAATTAAAGGTAAGCATAAACCATTTTCCTCATGAGATCGAACCCAACCTAATAGTTGTGTTTTGTACTTGATCACGATCGCTTATACTTCTTAGGGAGGTGTAATTTGAGTGTATCAAATTTTTGCGCCGCTACAAGGGAATTTGACTTTTAAAAAAACTTTAATTACATTATTGAAATTTAGTCAACTATTTTCTGATTTTACTTTTTCTTTTTGTTTTTTTGTCTTAGGTCTAGCTCTAGTGTATCCAAGTTCATGAAGACGAGGAGAACCACTTAATTAATATCATCCAGAACTTAATCCATCCTTATGAAGAATGGAGAATCAAGGGGTTCGAGCTAACCCTAACAAAGTGAATCTGGGTGAGGGAGCAGGCCTACACCTCCATTACTATTTAAGGCACCAATTAAGCACATATTGTGAATTAGTTAGGGAAGGCTATGAGAATGAAACCTCCACATGTTCCACGAATTCAGGATTACTACAGGGACAACGTGAACATCACAAACTCTGATAGACCTCTTGTCCTAAACCATCTGCCACCAGGGCACACATTCGTGATAATAAGTAGCTTTATGTAGATGCTCACCACTAGGGGCTTTCTCTTGGGACATCCATCGAAGGACCCACATGCTCATATAGCTAAACTAAGTTCTGTGTGCAAAATTTGTGTGGGGAGACCAGACATGGATTAGATGTCATCGGATTGCAAGTGATTCCTTTATCACTGATAGGAGATGTTACTATATGGTTCACTAAGCTCCTCTAAACTCTATATATACTGTGGATCAATTGAGAGATGTGTTCTTAGATAGGTGTTATCCAATGTCCAAGAAGCTCAACCACATGAATAAGGTGGAAAACTTTGTGGCACTAATTGGAGAGTCGGTGAGTTACTCTTAGGATAGATTTATGATTGTTATGAGAGACGTCCCAAACCACCGTATTGAGAGTCACTAAATGATTACTTCTATAGAGGTCAAGATGATAAAAACAAAGCAGTGCTTGATAGTTTTGCAGGTGTCCCCTATGGGGAATGGACATATGCTAAGATTGCAGAAAAGTTAGAGTAGATATCGCGCAACAATAAAGTTTGGAGCACTAGAAAGTCGGACACTAGGAGATACCCCTTAGCAGTACATGCTACAACTAAGCCAATCGCATATGATATTAGAGTAGAGATGGCGCAGATGAGAACAAAACTAGGGTTGGTCTTGAAACATGTGAGCGGAGGCGCAGAAAAGATGAATGTGGTGAATTATCATAATAAACCACCACCGGTGGTAGATCAGTATCACTATGATGATGTTGCATATGCAATTAATGATCATACGGTAGGTTTTCGACCCAATTCCCAAGGTTCAAATAAGGATAATTGACACGAAGGTGAAGAAAACAAAGGTCGAAACTCTGAGGGACAATATGTATGAGATGGGAACTATAATAGAGACAATAACTGCAACTGGAACAACTACTGTAACAAGAATGATTGAGGTGGGCAACATGTTCCCCCTCAAAATTGGCAAGGTGCTCATATGGACGGTGGAAGTAGTATGGCGCAGGTTGAGGATATGCTGCAGTAGTTGAGGAGGAGTTTTGATGCGATAGATGAGAATGTCAAGGAGATGAGAAATAACATATCCTGCATTGAACAAAAGGTGGATGCATACTAGTTCTCGATAAAGCATCTTGAGCTAAAGAGGATAAGTTTTATACTACTGTGAACCAACGCCAACATGGCACTCTCCCAAGAAACAGTATCAAGAACCTAACGAATGATGGGCATTACATGTCACTCACTACTCGAGGATGTTAACAAACCATTCATCCATCTATGTCGTCTGTAGTACAAGATGATATGATAAAGAAAAAAGATGGAATAGAAGCTAGTGAAGAGTTGGTGGTCATAACAAGGAAAGAAGAGGAAGTATCTCATAATGTGGTCCCCATCCCTAGACCTCCACCACCATTTCAATAGAGATTGGTGAAGAAAACGAAAGATGGTTAATATCACTGATTTATCACTATGTTGAAATAGGTTTCCCATCAATGTCTGTTGATCCAAGTTTTTGAGAAAATGCCCGGATATGCTAAGTTTATGATGGACATGTGAGAAATAAGAGATTAGTGAGTTTTGAGGATGATGACAAAATGAAACCTTATAGTGCTATTGCTACAAGGGCTCTTATGCAGAATAAGGAGGATCTTGGCACCTTCATTATCCCATATATTGTAGGTTTAGTCAACTTTTCTAAAGCATTGTGTGATCTTGATGCTAGCGTAAATCTCATGGCGCTGTCCATTATAATGAAGTTAGTCTTGGGAGACCCAAAGGCTATTACTATATAGTTATTGATGGTCAATCGAATAGTGAAGAGGCCCGTAGAGATACTCCATGATGTACTTGATAAAGTTGATTTGTTCCTCTTTCCAACTGACTTTGTGATTATTGACTTTGAGGTTGAATTTAAAGTCCCCATTATTCTAATAAGTTCATTCCTTGACACTGGGCATGCATTAGTCGATATGGAAAAGAGGAAGATGAAATTTTTATTGAACAATGAAGAAGCAACTTTGAATATTTTTTGGTCCATGAAGCAGAATGGTGAGCTCCAAACGATATCTGCTATATATTGTAGGGTTGAGAGAACATATGAAGTACAAATGGAAGAGCAAATAGGTGACGAGTCACTAGTGGCGGTAATCATGAACTTTTACAGTGATATTATTGAAAAGTATGATTCTATGGTGGCTGCACTTGAATGAAATGAATATCGATCAAAATCGAAGAAATTAGAGTTATATATGAAGCATCACGATTCTCCACCCACGAAATCATTTTTGAGACATCCACAAAATCAGAGCTTAAGTCTCTACCACCGCATATGACATATGTGTTCTAGGGTAGATATAACACTTTATCGGTGATAATTGTAGTAGAGCAGAATGGGCAACTAGTAAAGGGCTTAGTAGCAATGTTGAAGACGTTCAAGCGAGCCATTGGATTGACTATAACGGATATTATTGGGATCCATCCTTGTATTTGTTCCCATAAAGTCCAACTTATGCAAAATCACAAATCGAGTATTCAGCACCAAAGATGGTTGAATCCACCTATGCAAGAAATAGTGAAAAAGAAGATTATCAAGTGGTTGGATGCTGCAGTAATTTATCCTATTGGGGATATAGGTTGGGTTTATCTGATCAGAGTGTGCCTAAAAAGGGTGGGGTGAATGTTTTACCTGATGAAAAGAATGAGCTTGTTCCAATGCTGCAAGTGATTGGGTGGAGAGTTTACATGGACTACTGTAAGTTTAATGCTTGGACTGAGAAAGACCATTTCCCCATGCCCTTCATGGATCAAATGATAGAAAAAATATCAGGTAAGGGTTGATACTACTTTCTTTATGGCTATTCAGGCTACAATCACATTTATATCGCTCTACAAGATCAATAAAAGACCACATTCACTTGTCCATATGGAAATTTTACATTTTAAAGGATGTCATGCAGGTTATGTAATTCACCATCTACCTTCCAGCATTTTATGATGTCAATATTTTCATATATGGTGGAGGACACTACTGAGGTGTTCATGGATGATTTTTCATTAGTGCGCGACTACTTTGTTCGGTGCTTGAATAATTTTTCTGATGTTCTTAAGTGATGTGAGGACTCTAATTTGGTGCTAAATTTGGAAAAATATCACTTTATGGTAAAAAAATGTATAATGTTGGGCCATCACATCTGAGAGAAAGGGTTAAAGGTTGATCGAGCCAAAGTGGAGGTGATAGAGAAGCTTCCTCCACCCATCTATGTCAAGGTTGTGAGAAGTTTCGTGGATATGATGGCGTTTATCGGAAGCGTATAATGGATTTTTTAAAAATTACACATCCTTTGTGCAAATATCTCAAGAAGGAATGTAATTTGTATTTCAACGAATCATGTCTGAAAGAATTTGCAGAGTTAAAAGAGAAGTTGGTGTCTGCACCCGTAATTATTTTACCAGATTTGAGTCATTTGAGGCAATGTGTGATGCGAGTGGGTTTGCACTTGTTGTGGAACTGGGAAAAATAAGGGATAAAATCCTTCACCCCATCTACTATGCAACTAATGCCCTAAATGAAGCCCAAAAAAAAATACACAATCACTGAACAAGCACTTCTTGAGATGGTGTTTGCATTTGAGAAATTTTTCTCCCATTTGCTTGGTAGAAAGGTCATAGTGCACACCGACCATTCTACTTTGAGGTATTTGATGGCGAAGAAGGATGAGAAGCCAAGGTTTATAAGATGGGTATTATTACTACAAGAATTTGATTTTGAGGTAAAAGATAGATATGGGACTGAGAATCAAGTTGCGACCACTTGTCTAGATTGGAGGATGAAGCTATATGTGAATCAGGAGAAAAGGATGAAAGTGATGATGCATTCTTACGTGAACATGTATTTGACTCATGATTTCATCCCATGGTTCGCAGATTTTGTGAACTATCTGGAAAGTGATGTGGTTTCGTAAGATTTTAACTTCCACCAAAGAAATAAGTTCATGCATAATGTGAAAAAGTTCTTCTTGGATGATCCTTACTTATATCGGAGTTAGTGCAGATGGGAATATTCACCGGTGTGTTCCCGAGGTTGAGATGTTGAGTGTTTTGGAGGCATGTCATTCCTCGCCTTTGGGTGGTGGTCATGATAGTTGTATCTGAACTGCACACAAGATGTTGTAGCATGGGTACTATTGGCTGAAGATCCACCAAGATGCTCAGTAGTTCGCCAAATCATGTGATCAGTGCCGATGAGACTGAGCGATTTCAAGGAGATAAGAGTTTCCCTTGAACCCTATTATGATGATTGAGTTATTAGATGTATGGGGCATTTTTTATACGATCCCCTTTGTGAATACTAATGAAATTAAATACATTCTTATAATTGTTGACTATGTGTCGAAATGGATGGAAGCAATTGCGCTCCCCAATAATGAAGGAAAGAGTGTCAGTGTATTCCTGATGAAGAATATCTTTTCCTGATTTGGTAAACCAAGGGCCATTATTAGTGATAGCGGCTATCAATTTTTTAATAAACTATTTCAAGGGTTTCTTACAAAATATGGTGTTTGTAACAATGTGGATACCCCTTACTACACACAGACGAGTGGGAAAGTTGAGGTGTCCAATCGAGTTATCAAACAGATTTGCAGAAAAATGTGAATGCCAATAGAACAGATTGGTCATGGAGGCTAGATTACGCTCTTTGGGCCTACCTCACTGCATAGAAGACTCCCATAGGTATGTCCCCATACAAACTTGTATACGGGAAGGCTTGTCACTTACCGATAGAGCTAGAGCACAAGACGATGTAGGCGATGAAGAGATTCAATTTGGATTGGACCGAAGAATCAGAAAAAAGTCTAAATGAGTTGAATGAGCTCAAATAGTTTTCCCTAAAGGCTTATGAATTAAACAGGTGATTAAAAAGTATCACGACCAAATAATTGAACAATGATAAAATTTCAGTTGGTGATTTCGTGTTTCTATTCAACTCTAGGTTGCACTTGTTTCCGGGCAAACTAAAGTCCAAGTAGACTAGGTCATTCCTCATTGCCAAAGTATTACCGGATTGAGCGATTGACCTAAAAAACAAGGAAGGTGCAAAGTTTTCAGTCAACGGACTGTCACATCCCGAAATCACACCCTAGAAGATATGGAATTCTCGGAATGCAACAGGCATACTTGACCTCTCGGAGGTCTTGTACAAGCCCTTCCATATCGTTCATCGCATATGTTTATGCAAAGTAGTGCAAAATTAAAACATTTCACACAAATATCTTAAAACGTCTTTCATACAAAACTCATAGGAAATACTAAGTCTCATTTCATCAAATCTTATACACGAGAATACTTTACGACACGACTCATACAATATCAATATAGATATACTTAGTCTATTAAAATACTCCAATAATAGATAAAAGACATCTATGCCCTCGAGTCAAATGAGGACATACTTCAACTTCACTTGAATGATGCTACGATCCAGGTCTTGCTTCCCAAAATGCTCCTCACCTACCAACCACTACAGTTAGATAAAAGCATGGAATTAGTAGAAACACATGTATTTAGTATGTCATAATACATGAAATCATGAAAACATATATTTATTGGTATTGTACATCATTTTCATTAAAACATCATATCATAATCATAGGAATAACATTTAACACATTAAAAACACATTGGTACAATTTAATCAATTTAGTACATTTTTAGCAACATTACAGTGAACTCAAGCAAAGTTACATTGAACTAACTTAATTGTTATAGTGAAGTTTTTCAATTACACAAGGGGTACTTTCTAGCACGCAATCCTCTAACTAAAAGCTCTTGTAAGACTCACTTCAGTAAGACAAGGAGAGACCGCCCATACAAGAAACACCTAAATAATACTTAATACCACCTATAATAAGATACACACCAAACACATAAACATAAACATGAGCTCCTACCAAATGTGATTCTAAGGTTCACTAGAGTGAGTTGTGAAGCGACCGCCCATACAATCCTTTTCACACACACAAAAGAGATCCAATACATTACCTAATATTCAATAATTCTCACATAATACAACAACATCTAGAGGATATTCCATTCTCCTTCTAAAGTATATCAAAAGACTTAGCTGAGTAAATCAAGAAGATAATGTCCATGATTGTCTTCTTCAAGATTACCTATATAATCCTTAATACTACCTAAGCTTAGATCTTTTCTACATAATCAACGAACATCCCTAGCTAGAGTCATTCTAAAGACCTATCAGGGTAAGATACAAAGTGTCCATTCCCATGCCCCCTTCAGACCTTAACTAGATAACCCTTAACTACTCCAGATAAGTACATATTCATTTAACATGCTTTCTTAACTCAAGCCATTAAATTCATTAGTTAATTTAATACTCATTCATCACATAACTAAAGAAACATCAATTCCACAAGTTCAGAGAATCACAACACAACAATAAACTAGAATAAATTCTACAACTCATCATGCTATAGAACTCACATCCTTCATTCCAACTAGTTAAAACTCATTTTATAATCAATATCATGCTCATATACAATAGTTATAATGACATGAAAACAATTTTAGACCAAAGAAAGAATTAATAAATTTCTTAGAATTTTCACAGTGAACAGAAATCCCTTGCAGCCCTTTACATTTACTTTTTCTACATTTTTCAAAATTGCAACTTTTAGGCTATTCATGATAGAAACACGCTAATATACAATGTAGAACCACGAAAACACATCTTAAAACATAATCATAACATCATAAAATGAAAAATGCTAGGAGTCAATGAAATTCATTTTCAACAAGTCCCCTGAACGCAATGCACATATTACATGATTCAATGACTTTATATCCCATCTACTAACCATAATCCCCCACTAATACGGAACTCATATCACAATTGATATACAAGTACTTACCATCCTTATCCGTATTTGATCCTCTTGCCCGGAGTGCATAGAAACTATCCTTCTCCTTTGGAACATCATCCTTTAGAACATTAGAAGCAACTTGCTTACCCTATCTTCCTCTAAAAGCAATATTAGGACAATCTCTCACGTTGTGTCCATCTTTATCACATCCAAAACAACTCCCGGTACCCAATAGAGATTCCCCATAGTGCTTTTTCAAACAAGAAGAACATGTAGGTTTTCCATTTTGAGAACCACCTCCTTTCTCAAATTGCACCTTATCACTCCTAGGTTCTTTTTCAGTTTGAGCCCTCTTCTTGGATGTAGTTTTACCTTGATCACTTGAAACACTTCTCTTCAAGTTCCTATAAATCCTTCAAAATTTAGACTCCTCATTAGATTGAGCATACACCATGAGTCTAGCTAAAGTACTATCATCCTGTAGCATGCTCATACGAAATTCTTCCTTGACTAGATCGGCGACACCCGTCACAAACTTACTCTTCTTTTCCCTAGGGTTAGACACTAAGAATTGTGCATATATAAAAAACATTGAGAACTTCAAGAGTAATCCTTAACACTCATATTTCCTTGCTTGAGGTTGATGAACTCCTCTACCTTAACTTCCCTCTTTTCACGGGGAAAATATTTTTCTAGAAAAGCTTCCTTGAATTCTTCCCACTCGATAGGACTCTACAAACTACCTATTATCCTTCCATTGAGTGTACCACACGTGAGAAACATCCCTCAATTAAGACGAATCCAACTCCACCTTTTCCCTAGATGTAAACCCCATAACACTCAAAACCTTGTAAACACCATCTAGAAACTCTTGGGGATCCTCTCACACCTTAGAGCCAAGAAATATAGGAGGATTCATTGTCACAAAATCTCTCAATCTATATGTCATAGTGGTCTCCACAACATTCAATCTAGGCTCTATACTCGAATTCACTTGAGTAGTCATGGCATGGGCTAAGGCAAGCAAGGCCTCTTTAATATCTGTATTAGTCAATTCCTGGGGAACCACCGGAACATTATTACCTCCTTCCGCAAAAGGGAGTTTATCACCTTTGACACCATGAGCACCTTGAGGAACTTGCTCAACTTGAGGACAAATCTTTTCATTCACATCATTCTCCTCAACTCTCCTAGCCGGCGTCTTCCTTATATTCATCTTCCTAGTAACACAAAGAAAAACCATAATGAAATGGTACTTATAACGTTTACTATATGGCATGACATAGGAGTGGAAAAGAAGGGAAACTTTGTCGTTCTATAGCCTCTCACCCATAGATATTTCGAGACTCACACCAATGGTCAAGAATCTACTAGACGTGACTTGATGAGACTTTTTGATTCCTAAGACCACTTTCATAACCTATGCTTTGATACCAATCTTGTCACATCCCGAAACCACATCCTAGAAGATATGGTATTCTCAGAACGCAACCGGCGTACTTGACCTCTTGGAGGTCTTGTACAAGCCCTTACGTATCGTTCATCGCATATAAACATATGAAAAGTAGTGCGTAATTAAAACTTTTCACATGAATATCTTACAACATTTTCCATATAAAACTCAAAGGAAATACTAAGTCTTATGTCATCAAATCTTAGACACGATAATACTTTGGGACACGACCCATATAATAGGAATATAAAATATTTAGTCTATTGAAATACTTAAATAAGAGATAAAAGATATCAATGCCCTCGAGTCAAATGAGGATATACTTTAATTTCACTTGAATAATGCAACGATCGAAGTCTTTCTTCCCAAATGGTCCTCACCTACAAACCACTATAGAGATAGATAAAAGCATGGAATTAGTAGAAACACATGTACTACGTATGTCATAATGCATGAAATCATGCAAATAGACATTTATTGGAAATATGCATCTTTTTTATTAAAAAAATATATCATAATCATAAGAATAACATTTAACACCTTAGAAACACATAAGGTACCATTTAGTAGCTTAGTACATTTTTAGCAACATTCTAGTGAATTCATGACAAGTAATAGTGAATTAACTTCACTGTTACAATGAAAACTTCACTAGGATACTTTATCGCATGCAATCTTCTCACAAAAAGCTATCCTAAGACTCACTTAAAGACAAAGAGAGACCACACACAAACCCTCTCTAGGCTCACCTAAATAATCCTTAAGACCACCTATGATGAGATACACACTAAACACATAAATATGAGATCCTCCTTCCAAAGGTGATTAAAATGTTCACTAGAGTGAGTTGTGAAGCAACCGCCATACGATCCTCACACACACACACTAAAGATATCTTATAGATTACATAAGATAGAATAATTCTCAATCAATAAAATAACATATAGATGATATGACATCCTACTTCCAAAGGCTATCAAAAGGCTTACTTAAGTAAATCAAGAAGATAACGTCCATGATTGACCTCTTCAAGATTACCTAAAAAATCCTTAAGACTACCTATGGCTTAGATCATGTCTACATAATCAACTACCTTCCCTAACTAGAGTCATTCTTAAGACTTATCTAGGTAAGATACGAAATGACCATTCTTATGCCCCTTTCACACCTTAACTATACAACCCTTAAGTACTTATTCTTTTAACATTATTTCTTAATTCAATACATTACATTCGTTAGTTCATTAAAGACTCATTCATCAGATAAGGACATTAAAGTAATGGTATTGCACAAGACCTAGGGACTCTAACTAACACCTTCAAATCCTATTGTACAATGTCTAGATAGTGTCCCACACCAACACTTAAATTTCATAGAACTTCTCTAAATGCTATAAGGTATCCCATATAATGATAATAAGTAATAACTGACATAGGCCATGCTAGCAAAGTATGGAATCCACAGTGGCAACCCTCTCCGATAGAGGGTGTTCTACTTGCCATTGCTAGAACATGGACACATCCCATGTAGGCACGTGATTAAACAATATGAAGGGCGTGCTTTGTACTCTAGTCTCATCCTTTAACTAAAACTACTTCCCATACCATACTCACTCGGTGCCCTCCTTTGTTCTCATAGAGTAATTTACATTAAAGGTTCATGTAAAGGGTTCCACATAAAGTCATAACCATATCACATTTACCCTACTAAAGAGGTCCACTAGGGTTACCTTACAATGACAACAACAAGCTCATATTTCCTTAACTAAGGATTTATATGATGTCTTTCCAGCTAACCAACCTTAAGTCTATCATTAATTGCAAGAAGGATACCATTACGACATTCGATTTCAAGGTTCATAACTTTACCAGTAGGTTCAAAGTTTCACATAAAGGACCCTCTTAACATCATTCTAGGTATCATATCATTCATACATACAATACTTAGAGGCTTTCACACCTAAGTCAAGAAATCTCATATTCACATTCATACATGCATAAACTAAGGGACACAAGTCTACCACACAAGACACATCATACGTTGCATATAACCTTTAGCATGTCATTCTAGAAGCACATAGAGACAACCAACATCATTCTCAGATCATCCTATACACTACTAAAACATCATCAATATAACCATTATAGACTCATATAGTTAAATGGGAACAATCATGTATCAACTCTAAGAGTACACACATAACCACATAGTCATAGTAAAATATGATCACCTAACAACATCAATAGAAGAACACATACTTTAACATTACTAAAATGTAAGTAGATATGAGAATACTTTACATAATCAAATACACAAATTATCATAATACTTCAAGTAGTGTCAACAAGTCCATGATCATCATAATACATAAGGTAATGTCGACAAGGCCATATCAATTGCAAGTAAAGAACATAGCACCGCCACTATAAGTGGACGTTATAAACAAAACATATTGAAGTCTAATTAGCATAAAATAAAAAAAATTAGGGAAGCGTACCACCAATCCATTCTCTTCATTTCAATACATGCCTCAATACCATAAGGCCCTTACCCAATTAGCCATAACAAATAATTCAATAATTTAACTATGTTATTCAATGAAACTAGGTAAATTAAATATAGATTAGTAAATCTAAGACAACATTGATGTCAATTCAATAAAATTATTACATCAATCAACAGCCCATAGGAACTACACTAGAACTCATAAGCGTTATGTCTAGATCACTTAACCCACAAAGTTGACAAAAACTAGGTTTCATCAATTACATGGGTTCATAGTTTAATTGAGTTAAAATTATCTAATTAACAACAATTCAATCAATTTACAATGATTTAAAACCTTTAATGCAAGAATCAATGGATAGATCATGAAATTGGATAATTCATCTTTGAAAACTATAAAAAACATCTTTGAAAGTTGTGTTCCTTCATGAATAGAGTTTCACGGATAAAAAATCATGCATCAATAAACCTAATTACACTAAATTCTCCAATCCAAGCCTTTGTTTGAGTTTTGGATCCAATGGATTTCTAGAGAATTTCTATGAGAATTTAGGTTTTGATTTTTGAATAAAGAAATCTTCTAAGTGTTAATGGTTTATAAACATGTTTAAATACTGAAAATACCCCTAAGTAACGCCCTTTATCATATTTGTACATGGTGTGAATTTATAACTTCACCCCTTACTTAACAGTGAACCTGCCTAAGAAACGAGTACCATCAACAACTGGTAGTCGATATACCATTTGTCCAAAAACGAACTGTAATGTCCTCTCATCGTTTTGTTCAGTGACTTTCCTTTTGGAGCTTGAGATCCCTAGGATACCACTACACCTATTGAAATGGCGTCGACTATCCAAGGAGTCGTCGTTTGCCTCAGTCCTTTGGGGCTTGGTCTAACCAGCCTTGGCTCTTGAGAAGGGTATTTTCTCAAGTACCCTTGGTTGGTCCTTGGGAATTTCTCGCGGACGTTTCCAACCCAAATATGTTTATATACAAGTTTAGGACCTACCACATAAATTTAGTCAAAAACAAACATGTAAAACTTGACGAAACATGCAAAGAAAAACAAGGTTGTTTCAAGGCAAGCCTTTCTCACGTCATTGATGTTTTTGAATGTTTGACCTCCAAACTTCATGAAACTTGCCACAATACCTATAAACACAATTATAACTCTTTTAAGCACCTTATTAACTCATAAAACACACATATAATCACATAACCACATATGAGGCACAAATGTGACTTAGTCATCGAACATCTTAGTCGTCTATTGATGTTTGACTTCCAATGCGCCTAAGAATCTAGATACTGACTCAATACAACATTATAGACAATTTTATGAACCTAGAACATTATGAAAAACATGTTAGTATCTATCTTCACCTATGACATTATTGATATATTACATGGACAAAGGATATAGACTTATCTAAGGAAAGAAGAGAGTTTGCATGAAGTGGTTGAGGCTTATATTTTGATGTAGTTTGAGTAATAAAGGGGCATGTGCCGTGCCATGAATTTAAATCAAGCACTAATGAAGAGTCAACCTAAGGCCCTGTAGCAAATGATAGGTTTAGTTTTCCTTGTAGGATTAGGCATTGTCTTATTTAGTTGTTGTCGTTACCTTATTTTTGTTTTTGTGCTATTTTTGGCTATAGATTAGTTTAGGGTCCGTCTCTCTAAAGTGTCCCCAAAAACACAAAAAGAATTGCCTAATTGGTGTTACATGTATGTGTAGGAATAAAGAGCACAAATTTGTAGAAAATGTAGAGTTTACGAACCCCATTGACGGACAATCGTTCCATCAATGGACCGTCATTCCATCGACGGACAATTGATGGTGTCCTCAGATCCTAGGTATGTTTCCAATTTTTTCTAAGTCTATAAGTGATGGACGGTCAAAATTGACGGACCATCAATCAACCTGCAACCCGTCGACAGGGTTTTATAAATCCAAGTTAGTCAATGATTCGACACGACCTAGCTGCTAATATTAAAAAGATATACCTTTCAAATTTCTTCCGTCTTTCCATTTCTTTTATAATTACCTTCCTTAAACGTTTCATCCCACCATTTCTTTCATATTTCACTCCCTATTTAACCTCTGCAAATTCCAAAATAATTCACCCCCTTCAGATTCTTCACTTCCCAAAACTTTTTCTCTCCGCAATTCAATTTTCTTCTACTCACAAATGGTCGATGTTCAGTATCAAAAGCGTAGGCTACTTATTAAAGTATCACAACAAAAACATTCTACACTATTTAGAAAGGTACTTCCATTTCTATTAACTTTGAATTCTCGTTCATAGTTGAATATAGAAATTCGAGAGTGAGTCTTGAACTTGGGACTAAATTAAGTGAATTTGCATGCTAAATGTTGTGTAGTTTTTTCCCTTTGGAATGATAGATTGTGGTTGTGTAGTAAATAGGTGTGTCTAAATTGTTGAAATTCTGACTTAAGGTTCTGTGTTTTACTGAATTGGGTTAGATTGTTGAAATAAGAACTCTAGGAATGTCAAACTAGTATTTTGTGTGTAAAAATGCATATTAAACTTAATTGTGTAAAAGGAAGTAACTAAATAAAGTAAAAGAATTGAAATTGAACAAGGCCATACCGTCTACGGACCGCCGATCAATCTAAGATGCATCGAGAGTGTCCGTCAATTGAAATACCCTAAAAAATTGTAAATTCTGAACGACAAAAGTGGACTTAGGTCCATTGATTGATCGACAGACAATTTTGACGTCCGTCATTTCCATCAAACAACCTATTTTCAACACATCCTAAAATAATTCTAAGTGTAAGACGACGGACGTGATCTACGAACCGTCGATTGATCGACGAGCCATTGATAGTGTCTATCAATCTTACTCTGCCATAATAATCTATATTTTTTATTTTCATGTTTTAATCTCTCATTTTTTATTGAATGCGTAGTTTATGCTTCTATGGTGCTAACATTTACTCCGCATATACAAATGGTGCAAAAAAGGTAAGTGTCTACTCCAACAATGGAAAATCCATGTCGTTTACCCCAAAATATTGGTTCATCAATGAGGACATCAAAGTAGAGAAGGATCCATCCTATGTCCCTACGGTCCCTACATAACAAACATCATCATCATGAGTCACTAGGGGAACCCCTCGGATGGTGACTTTCAACGTAGTCACTGCCTCCCAAACTGATGAGGAGCGCATACTTATTGGTTCAATGAGCGGGTAATATTCCGGCTTAGAATGGTATTGTGCATCCGGCTTTGAGGATGCAACAATTTCAGGGTAGTCCCAGTATTTAGGGTCCATGACGGCCATTGCTTCGTCTCCAACTCTCAAGAAGCGACTAGATTTTGGGATGAAACAAACCTTTGGTTCTTAGAGGGACAAGTGTATAAAGATGTGAATATGTTGAATGAGAAGGAGGTGATGAAGTGATTGCTTACATAGAACCGTCGAGTACTCACAGGGAGATTGCCCACAGCCAGAGGTGCACCGACTCTTTGATCTTAACAAATGCGGATGGATGTCGCAGTACTTGGGCACATATTGTGAGGAGATTGTGAGATAGTTCTACGCCTTCTGTGCTGCCACTCTGCGAGCGTCAATCTATAGGCGGGTAAGGCCAGCAAAACAAGCCCCTCTAACCTCTACACTTGTCAGAGGTTGCCGATTCAACATATAAAAGGCCACCATCCATCGATTTCTATAAAACCTAGCACCAATTCACAGTGGACTTGAAATGCTTCTGAGTTTTATTACGGGTGGGAAATTGTTCAGTGTGGTATGCTTCAGAGGAGTGCGGAGCAACGAGAAGTAGTTTAAAAGTATCTGGACCAATGTATATCTATAGATGGTAGTTATAATAGTCGAGTGAGCATAACAAGTCCACACAGCCTTTTGTGGCAAAATTCTTTTGGCTTCTACTTCGAAACAAAGTGTCACTTACTCAAGCAGGTAACTTCCTCACTTAGGATAGGGCGATAGCAGTGGCAACGATTGTAGTTGGGCTAGAAATTGACTTCGCCATTTTGATATTAGCGGTGATTCATGAGAGGGCCTTTATTACCTCCAACATTTAAGCCTTTCTATGTTTAATATTTAAGTTGAGCACGGATGTGAGATTGCCAATTTGGCATTGTGATAGACTTCACCAACCAGCAGGGACAAATAATATAGGTCTTATCAGGGATGAGGCAAATGTAACAGGACCAAATAGAGGGCTCAGGATTGAGGTTCCTCCACTGAGTGAGAACTTGGCATACACGGTGGAGCTAGTCAAAGGGGCTCACCCTGACACAATAGAGAATGTTGACCCCACTACGGTATCTTCTTCACATGCAACCAGTAGGGACCCCATGTTTATCTTGATCAAAGGCACAATCTGGAGCATTGGTCTCTCTAGCTTTAGTCCAGAAGTTAGAGGCACAGATGGCCACCCTGGTACACAACATTCAGCCTTGGATGCAGAAATCCATTGCTAAAGAAGAGGACAACATTGAGAAGCGGGTGGCCAATCAGGTAGAGCACCAAATTCAAGTGGTTAATAAATACCTTGACGCTTTTGAGCTGCGTGTTCTAGAACGACCAGCCCTTACCATTGACCTCACTACTATTTAGGCAGAGCTTTCCAACCTTACACCCGATGTTGATTTCATCTTAGAGATGAGGGGGACTGAGCCACAGAGTGCTCCCACTGAGATAGCAGAGGTCACAATGTTAGATTCCTTGTTCAAGGTCCCTGTTGAGCCAAAGTCTGAGCAACGAGTTTGTACCAAGAGTCACCTTTGTATCCACACTACTAAGGCCAGTGATTAGACTTATTCCAGAAAGAGAGAGAGAACAGAGATGGAGAGGGCTAGGAGGGACGTTTATGTAGATGAGGAAATACAATAGAAGAGAGCACTAGAGATGGCTATTAAAGCTTACAGTTCTATAC
Source organism: Solanum chilense (assembly GCA_032847665.1). Lineage (NCBI taxonomy): Eukaryota > Viridiplantae > Streptophyta > Magnoliopsida > Solanales > Solanaceae > Solanum > Solanum chilense. The sequence goes on from CM064974.1 coordinate 33,917,831, forward strand.
GGGTGAGCCAAAAGACGAGCACTACTGATTGTTTAGAGTTAGATGTGGTCAGTACAGAGGGTAGTAGAAGTGATGATCCTGCGGGTTCCGGGAAACCAGACCCACGTGTTGAGAGTCTTTGGCTCTATGTGCCACAAGTTTGCTTCACCTACAACTTTGTATCTTTTATTTATATGAATTGGGGATATTTGTAATATATTTTTGTTTGGGTGGGTTAAATATAAAGTGAGTGATAGGTTAAAGTATGAGTAATCCAACTCAAAATCCTCTGTTGAGGTTTCTTGTCCTGCGCTCTTTTTTTGTTGAACCGGCATGTCTTAGTAAGTATAGGTACAGGCATGAAAACCAAAACATGATGACTAATGAAAATGATATCATTTCCATTGTTGTTCTTGCATGTATAGGTTAACATAAGTTGAGTTTGTTGGTTCTAAACATGACATAAACAGACACCCACTGCATGACCTTCAACTAAAACTTGAATTAGGAAATTTGATTATCTGGTAGTGCAACGATATGCAAGAAGTGTGTGAGGATATTTGAGCGTTCAAACAGTTGGTGCCAAGCTAGAACCTGCCCGGTTAGTCTTGTGAAGGGAATGAATTGTATAAACTAGGAAGTGATCATAGACCCTCGTTCTTAATAGCCAATATCTATTCTAAAATGAAGTTGACCAAATGAAATAAGTTTCCCTTTTTTATCCAAATATTTTGAGCCTGTACAATACCAATTTTTTTTATTCATCAACATACCTTACCAGGGTCTAATGCTTTGGCCTCAGTCCCTCCTTGAACATGTGCACCTCGACTTAGGGAAAAAGCCTAAGTTGAGAGTGGCTAATGAAGAAAGTGACCTTACTTGAGTTTCGGTATTTTGTATCTTAACCCATAGAAACGCCATGAGCTGAGAGTGGCTATTATGAGGGAGGACCCAAAAATGGGTATGAAAAGAGTTTGATGTTGAAAAGAAAAGTATAAGCGAACAAAAGATGTGACTTGCCCGAAAAAATGAAAGAGCAGTTGAAAAAAAATATAACAAAAGAGAAAAAAGTTTTCTGAGAGAAAATATGGAAAAAAAAGTGAAAGTCACATTCAAACAAGGAAACAAGGCAAAGAAGAGAAGAAAACATAATTAGTGGGTAAAAGTACGAAGATTAGAAGAAATGTCAAGGAGGGAAGAAAGTCACTAAACTTGTACCAAAATGTACCACACCTGACCCTGCGACTACATTACAAGCCATGAAATTCAACTGTCATTCTAGAGTCTAAAGTAGTGAAGCTAAGCTGCGAAAATAAGGGAAAACCTATGGTCTAAAGTACTAATTGGTTCTAGACTTGTTCTTGAGTGCGAGTGTTGAAACAAAGATACTTGTACCCAAAAAGCATAATTACTGTGTAAAAATTAGGATTTCTTTTAAATTGAGGGCACTAGTTGCATTATGAGAAAGTTGGTACCTTGGTGAGAGGCCATATAGTAGAAGTGTTTGTTGCATGCTGAATTTGTTCAAGATGTGATCCTCGTAAGTTGGCTTATCGAGCCTGAAAGCATAAGCTTGCACCCGTTCAAAAAAGTGTCGGGATTGATAGTCATGTGTTTGCTAGCGCTTAAAAATGTATACTTATGTACAAGTGTAATTTGGGTCATATTGTGTCGCTTGAGGACAAACAACAAATTTAAGTTGAGGGTGTTGATGTGTCGTGATTTCACGATATTTCTAATGCATTTCACTTAAGAGTTGTGTGTGTCTAAATCCCTTTTGTAGTGATTTTAATAAGTTTTGGGTTTTATTTTGCAGGAAATATATTTAGGAGGCAAGATAATAATACAACTGAAAAAAGTGCAGAACAAGAATACAAATGCAATAGACGCTCCATCATTCAATCGATGGACCGTAGGTGTGATCATATATGAGAAGCTTAGGACATTGGAGGAAAAATCAGGGAAATCTGACTAAGTGTGGAAGTACGAGAGACTGATCAAAGGACCGTCCTGATGAACCCTATTTGGGTTCACAATATATTTCAGTACCTCATTTTCAATGATTCTAAGTATGGAGTTACAGAGGAGAATCGACGTACCGTAGATGGATCGACATACCGTACTGTTGGTCCATTGTTTAATTCAGAGAGGGTGCCATCCAACTACAGAAAAATATTCTAAGTCCTGACTGTGGGAGGTAGTCTATGAACTGTCGATGGATCGACGGTTCTTTTGTTGGTTCATTGTTTGATGTCGCGTCCCTAAACAAATATTTCTTATTTTAATTCTTTTATCTTTAGGACTATGTTTTATATATATATATATATATATATATATATATATATATATATATATATATATATATATATATATATATATATATATATATATATATATATATATATATATATATATATATATGTATGTATATATATAGGGAATTAAAACCTTATTTAGGGGGTTAACTACTATTTTCTGTTTAGTTTTGAAGATTGGTTGTTGCAACCTTAACAATGAATTAATTTAAGATATTTTTTGTTTGAAGAATTTTTCATGCAATTCAAGTTAGATTTCAGGGTTTATTCTTCTTGTCAAAGTAAGTTCATGATTTCTTCATCTAATATTATGAATTGTGATCTAGTTAACATGGGTAACGAAATCCGAAACTAGGGTTGTGGGAACCATGGGTAGTTAACAAAGTAATCGTAGTAATTAAAAAGTTTTCGTATAGTGTTGTTGCATGCATTAGTAATTCTTTCGCTTAGAAGTCTTTTAACAAGTGCACGTGTTAGAACTCGCCTTGTTGCTACTTGTTGGACCAAGGAGGTAGTAATAGGAAAAGGATTATCAACATATATTTAGTGTGATACTATCTAATAGGCTAGTGTCGATTGGTGCAATGTAATAACTAAGCCATACATCGATTATGACATATAATATAAGGTAATGGTAAGGGTTAGTAGATTATACACACGTAGACGGACCAAGATGCGGGATGAAATTCTCTAAATACCGGAATAAGGATTTATAGATACCTAATTTTTCACTTTTCATATAATACACTAGGAAAGAATTGCTAGTGTTAGGAATAATGCATGACGAACCTATCGGGAACACAAATACCCTAGTTACTAGTGATTTTGTATTGTTTGTGAAGAAGAAGAATGGGTCCCTTAGAATGTGCATTGATTAACGACATCTTGGTATTTTCAAAAAATGAGGGGGATCACATGAACCATTTGAGGGTGGTGTTCCAAGTGCTCATAGAGAATCAATTATTGTCCAAGTATAACAAATGTGAGTTTTGGTTAAGGTCGGTAGCATTTCATGGTCATATCATATCTACTGAGGGAGTTGAGGTCTCTAAAAGGAAAACCGACTTGATCAAGAATTGACCTAGACCATTAACTCCAACCGACATTAGGAGTTTCTTGGTTCTACTGGGTTATTATTGTATATTTGTGGATGGTTTTCTATCAAATGCATCTCTTTTGACTATTTTGACCCAAAAGAGTAAAAAATTTGAGTGGTCGGAGGCATGTGAGAGAAACATCAAAATCTTAAAACATAGTCTTACTTCCACTCCGGTGTTGCCTCTAACGGAGGGTACAAAGGGTTTTATTGTGTATTGTGATGCAAGTAGCGTGTGTGCTTATGAAATATCGGAAAGTAATAAAATATGCTTATAGGAAACTTAAGGTGCATGAGAGAAACTATCCAACTCATGATCTTGAGTTAGCGCCCGTGGTATTAGCCTTGAAAATATGGAGGCATTAGTTTTATGGTGTTCATGTTGACGTGTATACTGACCATAAAAGTCTCCAATATGTGTTTACCCAAAATGAGTTGAATATACAACAAAGAAGGTAGTTGGATTGTTAAAATATTACGACATGAGCATTCTCTATCACCCCATCAAGGTCAATGTGGTTGAGGATGCTCTAAGTTGTATAAACATAGGTAGTGTGTCTCTTATAGAGAAAGCTAAGAAAGACCTAGTGAGAGATGTTTACAGGTTTTCTAGATTGCGTGTGAGGTTTTAAGATTCTCCGAATGGTGGTTTTATGGTACATCATTATTCCAAGTCATCTTTGGTAGTTGACATGAAGTCCAAACAACACCTTGATCAACCATGATGGGGTTGAAGGAATCGATTCTTGGTAAGCTTAATGAATCATTCTCCTTAGGGGGGATGGTGTCTTGAGGTATCAAGGAAGGTTGTGTGTTCTCAATGCAAATGGTTTGAGGAACCGGATCCTTGAGGAAGCCCATGGGTCCCGTTACTCCATTCAACCGTGTTTGACAAAGATGTACCATGACATTAGGGAAGTATTTTGGTGGAACGGTTTAAAGAAGGACAGAGTGAAATTTGTTGCTAAGTGCCCAAATTGCAATAAAGTAAAAGTCGAACATTAAAAGTCGGGTTGTTTAGTACAAAAAATCCAAGTTTCTACTTTGAACTTGAAAGACATAAATATGGATTTGGTGTTAGGTTTTCCGCGGACACAAAAGCAATATGACTTTATATGGGTTGTTGTGGATAGGTTGACCAAATACGGTAATTTTATTTTCGTCAAGTCTACTTATTCGGCAAAAGATTATGCAAGGGTCTTCGTAGATGAGACTGTGTGTCGCATCCATCACATCTGATAGGGGTGCACAATTCACATCTAGGTTTTGGAGGTCATTCCAAGAAGTGTTGGGTACTAAGGTGAAGCTAAGCACCGTTTTCATCCCCAAACAGATTGTCAAGCAAAGCGTACTATTAAAACCCTTGAGGATATGCTTAGAGTTTGCCTCATTGATTTCAAGTGAAATTGGGACAAACATTTGCCTTTGGTGGAGTTTGCTTATAATAATAATTTTCATTCATACATATCCATATCTCTTTATGAAGACTTGTATGCAAGGAGGTGTAGGTTCCTATTGGGTGGTTTGAAGTTGGTGAGTCTTCGCTTCTTGGTCGCAATTTGATTTATATGACTTTTGTAAAATTTCATATCATAAAGAACCAGTTGAAAACGGCCTATAGTAGGCAAAAGTCTTATTCCGATCATAGGAGAAGGGATCTAGATTTTGTAGAAGATGTTAAGGTGTATTTGAATATTTTGCGTAAGAAAGGGGTGGTTAGATTTTTCAAGAAAGGGAAGTGGAGTCCTCGTTATTTGGGTCCCTCTGAAATCTTGCAAAGGGTATGCAAGTTTGCAGAGTGAATTTGCTTCGATTCATCCAATTTTTCATGTTTCCATGCTTATGAAGTGTATTGGTCATCCCGAGTCTATTCTATCTGTTAACGGTCCTGGTCTGAAGCATAATCTTTTTTATGAGGATGTCCCGGCTCAAATCCTTGATAGGCAAGTAATGAAATTGAGAAACAAAGATATGACTTCCATAAAGGTGTTATGGAAGAATCACTTAATTGAGGGTGCAACATGGGAAGCGAGGCCGACATGAAGTCCCGTTACCCTCAACTATTTGATAACTTAGTTTACTTGTTCTTACTTATAATGAAAATAATGACTAAAAATTCATGTTTCTTGTTTTTTGGTAAAGTTTTGTAAAATGTGCATTTTTTTATAATACAGCCCCCTATAGTTTTCATTATCGAGATATCTTTTTTTTTCATTGTTCCCAAGGATTTTTTGGGGAATCTGCTCCCATGTTGTTACACTGAGACATGTCTATGTAACTTTAAAATTGTAAATTTTTTATTTTGGGCTTGTTTTGAGTTATGTTTTACATTTTTATATGGTGAGTCTTTATGAAATAATATTTAGCATGTTCTTAAGTTTAACATTGACATAATTGACTCATCAATACAAGGTTGAGATCTTATTGTTGTGAGAAGGATATTCCTCATAATGTAATGTTGAGCCTTATGTGTGGTAATTGATGTTTATAAATTACCTTGTGTAGCAGATTTGATTGATGTCGTTAATGTATTTTTGTTGATTAGGTTGCTAGTATTGAGTCTATCCCTTCATTTCAAAAGATTTTCATGTCATTCGGGGACGATTATTCCTAAGGGAAGGATAATGCAACACTTCAAAAATCCAAGATGTGTTCTAGATCCTAACATAAGTTTCATAAGGTTTAGACACTGTATTAAGGTCCATTTTAATAAATATAAGTCATTTATGAAGTCTACAAACCAAAACATCCAAGAACATCCATGACGTCCAGAAACTAGTTCAAGGAGGTGCTAGCGTGCCTTAGCCGATTTGACTAGCATGTAGGAGTCAGTAAATGATGAAAATTGGTGGATAGGTGTATAACATGTAGTTAAGTTGATTCATATTCAAAACGTCCGGGAACGACTTCCCAAGGACCAACCAGGGGCCCTTGCGTATGACATTTGCATTTTGGGGTCAAAGGGTTAAGTCGTTGAGGCCTTAAAAGCCCTCGCATGGATGACTACTAGTAGCAGCCCTCGAAACCCGCGACCATCAACAACCAAGATTGATCTATCCCATGTGAGTATGTTGTCCGCAGCTGTGAGGGATAGGATATGGCGGACAAAGAGCCAAATGAACTTGGCAGCAAATGTGAGGTTGGCCTTCTTGATAAGGCCTCTAGGATTAAACACCCTGTCTGCACCCTCACATCCACAAAAATGTTCTAGGGGATCCACCTCTTGGTGGTCTCTCTCAAACCCTTGACTCGCATGAAATGGACCTCATTAGTCAACTTCCACTGGTAGTCAAACTTGGGGGTAAGGGGGACCCTAGTGGCATCGGTATCAGTGCTGTATAAGAAATGTCAAATGGTGGGCAAAGAGATTTCCACCCGGCGTCCTGTAACTCGAACATAGGTAAGTAGTGCCTGTTTGGTGAGATTAGACTGCCTATCAAAAGAAGCCCTGAGAGTCGCTATGTAAGAAGCATAAAACCCTCGCACCAACTCCTCACTATATCATCCCACACCTCTATCCAACCTCTCTAGCTGATGGCGGGTTGATAGATCATGTTGGGACTATGTGTAGACTCCCTGTAAGAAACCTCCACTCAATATTGAGAGTCTGATACATGACGCCTTTATAATTGAGAAACTTATCGTTCATGTATATCTGGTGTTGTCCCTCTATGAACCACCAGTTAGGGTGATCCACAACCGGTGAAGGATCCTCACGTGGGGGTGATAGAGCAACGTCTAAACTTTGGACCTCATAAAATGAGGCACGGTGATAAGGTGCATCGGGAACAGTGGCACCTCTAAACAAGAACTTGAGGTTGTGTCCTCATTTGATCCTGTAGAGTGAGCCAACTAAGCGTTGGAAGTATCCTCGGAGCCAGATGCTCCTTCAGAACTCGAGGAATATCTAAAGGGTGTGCCGGTCAGTGTGCGCTCCTCATCAGATTGAAAGGTAGTGACTACGCCAGACGCCACCTTCTTTAAAGCTCCCTGAGTGGTCCTAGCAGAATGTGCCAGTGTCTAGGTTCCTTGTGGCACGTATTCGGGATCACACTCATCTTCTGACGAGCCAATCACCATCTTGCGTGAAGGTGACACAGACTTTGACCCTCATGTGGAATAGACTAAATCCGGCTTGGGGCCGTTGGTACCTGCAAGGAAGAGTTATTAGATTCATCTGAGTGATCCTGTACACAAAAAAGAAACAAAACCTTAATTTTGAGAAAAAAGGCGCAGTGAAGTGTATAACTGCAGGACTGAACGATAGGCACTATCGACGTTCCATTGATGAAACAACGGTCCGTCGATAGGGTCCGTCATTGGACACTTAGAAAATTTTTAGAAGTTACAAGTCCACAGAGTTTGCAGTTAGAAACAACGAATGTGCAGTGGACCGTCAATGAGATGACGGACCGTACTCCACTTCCGTCATTGGATACTTACAAAAATTTAACATGTAGTAAAAAATAAGGTTTCAGAGATGAACGATGGACATGCAGAATGGCCCGACGATCAATTGACAGACTGTACTCCACTTCCATCATGCCAGTCTTAAACAAATATGGGGTGCAACTATCGATTGACCCCATCGACAGTTAAGGAATATCAAGGGTTTTTTGTACTCTAACCTCCTTCTTAGCTAGAGCTACTACATAATCATACTCACTCGGTGCAAGCATTTATTTATCATAGCATATTTCAATAAAGCGGTGTATTAAGAGGTTCCATATCTTCTTCATACCCAAATCATAACAAACCCTAAAAAAGAGGGTACTCTAGGGCTGCCTACAATGGCGAAGAGGATAGCTCAATAAATTTCCTAAGGATGATTTCATGCCGTTCCAGCCAACTACACTTAAGTCCTACATTCACACAAGAAGGATACCATTACGACTTTTATATTCAAGGATATCTTAACATTCTTTCATACAAGGTTCCACATAATCACCTTCTTTTCTACCTTTATCATCAAATTTCATTCATTCATATCTATTCATGACAAAGGTGCTTTAACCTACTAAGTCAATATTCATATTTACATTCTTCACATATAAAGTAAGGGACAAGATTCTACCAAAGCAATACACACTTCATTATTATCTTTACACATGTACAATATCTTTCAAGTAGCATATCAGGTCAACTAGGCATACTCACAAGTAACCCTACACACTTCCTATAGAACATGAATATAATTCGTCACAATCCTTATATAGCCAATTAAAAAGGTTCACACTTCATAGCAAGCATTCACACATATGACATCCAGATAGCCTATGATTATCAGCTATATTAAACTAAGAGAATCCATACTTCACTTAATATATACACAAAAATCATATGAATCGTGACTATTATCATATAGCGAAGTCATAGCATAATAATAACATAATACATAAAGTTATGCTGACGAGGCCTCATTGTTTCACAATTCATAAAGTAATGCCGATGAGGCAACATAAGTAACAAGTATAGCACATAAGCAATGCCACCATAAGTTGATCATACCAATCATCATCATATTTTAATACCTATACTACACAATATAGAGAGAGTTAGGGAAGCATACCACCAATAAAATCTCACAACTTAAATCCATAGCCAAATCACCCAACACAATACTAAAGGGCCTTACCAATGGCCATGATCACCAATTCGATCTAATTATCAAAATATACAATGAATTGAATACAATGTAATTCAATATGAATATATCAACCAAGGACAGGATACTCAATAATCTAACATGATTTTTTCATAATTCAATATCCTAAACTCGAATACACAAGAAATCAATAATTTGAAGACATGATCAATTCACCCATAATATAGTCAAAACTAGGACTTCATGATTTGAATGGGTACATAGAGATTTCAGGTTAAAATCATCTAACTGACATTAATTCAATCAATATAGATTGATTCAAAATGTTTTATGGAAAAACCCATGGCTAGATTAGAAATTAGAAGTTCATCTTATAAAAAAGATTTAGAAAATCACTTTGAAGATTGGCTCCCTGAAGAACACAAATTCAAGGATGAAGGTCATACCTTAATTGAAGCTAGACCACGAAATATGAGAAGAATTTATGAAAAAACTATCCTTCAAGATCCAATGGTGTTATGAAGTAGTGATCTTTAGAGGTCTTGGGGCTTTGATTTTTGAATCATGGCTTCAATAGTGATTTATACTTATAAATTTACCTAAAAAACATAAATTTATCTTAATAACCGTCTAACAAATTTTAAGAAGGCTAAGTGAAAATCCCAAAAATAACCTTGTGCTGGCCGAGACACATGCAGAAACTTTGCAGGTGCCAATCGACGGACCAGTCTACTGGGCGTCAACCCATCGACGGACGGTACTGTCAATCATCAATTCTGTTAGAGACTTGAAAATGAGAGATTAAGCTCCATAGAGTAATTATCAATCGATGCACCACCTACTAGGCGTCGACCAATCTACTGGGCGTCGATTGCGGTCCATAGGTGGGAATGTTTTGGACAGTCTTGACTCTTGAATTGGGGTCTTCTCAAGGACCCTTTGGGTGGTCGTTGGGGAGTTTTTCCCAAATGTTTCAAACTCAAATACAGTCGTACACATTATAAGGACATCTGACATCAATTCCATCAAAAACGAATGCGTAAAACTTCAACAAACACTCTAAGGCACACAAGCACGTTTCAAGGCAAACCTTTTGAATATCATTGACTTTCTAGGATGTTTGACCTCCAAAATTTGGACACTGCCAATAATATTCATTATAACCTATTTTAGGATTTCAAAACATCAAGACACAAGTGTTAGGCTTTAGTTTCATTGAAGCAGTTTTAGAGGTGTTACATTCTTTCTCGATTGGACAACATACGTCCTCGAATGATGATTCATTTCAAAAACTATTAAGATATAAGAAAATCAAGACTAGCATAACATAACCATACCACATCATACATAATACACATATTTAACAGGATCACAAACTTCACATAATAAGAGATTCAAAGCACAACAAGAGGATAAAAACTCAACTACGACTCATTACACACTGAGTCTCACATTCTTCATTTCAAATAGGAGGAACTTCTTTTCCATAGGTTATCATACTCATATACATCAGTTATATGCATATTACAAAATCTTTCAACAAAATAACAATTTACTAAAAATTCAAAAATCCTTACATTAAACTACCAAGTCATTATAGTAAACTATGCTCAATTTTCCAAAAAGATATCTCTTAATCAATTAATGATGAAATCATGAAAATATGAGATATAAACCATATAAACTCAATTTACAACATTATAATAACTTCATGAAGTAAACAATGCAAGGAATAAATGAAATTCAATTTTGACAAGGCTCCTAAACACAATAAAACATACAACATGCTACTATGATTTTCTATCTCTCAAGCCTGAATATTATAGAAGAGACGAGACAAAAAAAATCAAAACTCCACTAATCACATACTCCCCCACTTAGAAGGAAATCATAACAATTAAAGCTAGAAATTATAAATTACCAACATCAACTTCATCAGACTTTGCTCCCTTTCTAGTTCTTAACAACTCTTGTTAGTTACCTTACCAGGAATCTCCAAGGTCTCATAATTTATAAGCCACTATACACTTCATAAGGTAAAAAATCATACAACCTAACTCATAAATATTAAGACTATTAGCCAACCTTATTTCTAGGCATAACCCCCTTCTCTTAGGATTTAAGCTAAGACAAACTCCTTTAAACATTACCAATTATAACTCCAAGACTTAACACAACTCCTCATATCTACACAATAACTTCCTACCATCATAACACATTACTATAATGTAACTAATCATTCTCAAAAGGAGTTCATGCAACTGTCACAGATATTGCCATGCTACAAATACGCCATAATACAACTGTCCTATCCACCATCACATATTACTCATATATTCACAAATCACAATAAGCACCAAAACTCCCATTTTCTCCCTCACACCTTGCAACATCATCCCTCAAAAGTAATCCGATCTAAAAGACCACCGGACAAGGAAAAATAAGAGAGAGATCATAGGAAGTTAAGCTTTATGGCACGACATAAAAGTAGAAAGAAGGGAAACTCTATCGTCCTATACCCTCTCGTTCATAAATGTTTGTGACTCACACCGATGAATAAGACTCTAAACGTGGCTTTATGAGACCTTTTTTGTCACGACCCAAAACCGAGCCGCGACTGGCACCCACATTTACCCTCCTATGTGAGCGAACCAACCAATCTAACCTTAACATTTCAATGTATAACAACAGAAAATAACGCGGAAGACTTTACATCATTAATAAAAACCAATTCAATAACTATTAAAATTCAACATCTATTATTCCCCAAAATCTGGAAGTCATCATCACAAGAACATCTATGATCAAATTACTGAACTAAAAATGTCTAAGAAGCTAAAACAATTAAAAGCTAGTCCATGCCGGAAGTTCAAGGCATCAAGACTTGAAGAAGAAGATCCAGTCCAAGCTAGACGCGTTAGCTCACCCTGAATTTCCGATGTAGTGAAGACTGGCTAGAATTACTGCTGAGTTGAAGATGACGGAACGTTTGCTGCACTCCACAAATAACAAAGAAGAAAACATAAAAGTAGGGGTCAGTACAAACCACGGGTACTGAGTAAGTATCATCGGCCAACTCAAAATAGAAAACAAATATATATCAATAATATCATAATCAACTATAAAACTCAACATGTAGCAACAACGAGTACTATAATCATCAACAAGTACAATCAAGTTCATCCATGAGGGCTCAAGCCTCAACACCATACTCATTTGGGAATTAAGTTTATTAGATTGAGTATATTTATCGTCTTTCAAGATTCATTATCTTTCTTCCTCTTGTGTCGGTACGTGACACTCCGATCCCCTACTATTATGTGTAGGTACGTGACACTCCGATCCCCTATATGTGTCGGAACGTGACACTCCGATCCCCTATATGTGTCGAAACGTGACACTCCAATCCCCTATATGTGTCGGAACGTGACACTCCGATCCCCTATATGTGTCGGTACGTGACACTCCGATCCCCTAATTCTACGTGTCGGTTCGTGACACCCATCCCACAAATACTATGTGTCGGAACGTGACACTCCGATCCACTAATTCTATGTGTCGGAACGTGACACTCCAATCCACTAATTCTATGTGTCGGAACGTGACACTCCGATCCACTAATTTCATTCTATCCGTTCATCAAGCCTTCTCTATACCAAGGCATCATCAATCCCATTACTTTAATTCATCAAGACTTCTTTTATACCAAGGCATCATCATTAATAACGTAGATTAAAGTTTCTTTCAAGATTTGGGATTCAATAGTTTTCATCATGCTTGCTTTATCAAAATCACATAATCATATTCATGCAAGCATACAATTAAGCATATAGCAGGGTTTACAATACAATCAATACATATCATTAACTATTAAGAGTTCACTACGAATATCGTAAAACAACCATAACCTACCTCCACCGAAGAATTGGAATCAACAAGCAATTTCCCAAGCTTTGATATTCCCTCTGCCTCTTGATCGATCAATCTCTCTCTCTCTTTGTTCTTTCTCTTTTTCTTATTCCAAACCCTCTTCCTTTTACCCTAATTAGTATATAATTAAGAATAAAGGATGGCAATAATACCCCACTAATTAACTTAAGGTTACCTCTTTTAACCCCCAAGTAATTAGACTTATTAATATTAACCCTCTAACTTTATAATTAAGGAAAGAATAGTCCAAATCGTCCCTTAAAACTTAACCAGAAATCCGACTCCAGCTGGGATTACGCAACCTGTGACGGCCCGTCGTGCCTGCGACGGTCCGTCACACAGGTCGTCGCAGCATATTAGACTCCATTTTTCACTAAGGATTCCGTGACGGTCCGTCACGAATGTGACGGTCCGTCACTCACTTCCGTCATGACGTTCAGAAACTCGTTCCCCGTACCAAATTCTCAAGAGTTGAAGTGTTTTGCAACGGAATCTCACGACGGTTTGTCGTAGCTGTGACGGTCCATCCTGCAGGTCCGTCACAATTTACAGAGAGTCGATTTTAGAACACAATTTTTAGAATTCTAAGTGTTCTGGGACGATACACCCTCGACGATCCGTCGTGCCCATGACGGTCCGTCGTGGTGACCGTCGTCTCGGCAAGTTTTTCCAGAAATAAAATCTGCTACTCAAAACGACTAAACAGGTCGATACATTTTTATTCTATATACTGCTTCATAACCTATGCTCTGATATAAAGCTTGTCACGACCCGAGAGTACACCCTAAAACATATGGTGATATCAAATTGCAACATGGCCTACTTGACCTCTTAGAGGTCTTGTACAAGACCTTAGACATCATTAATTGCGCGCATACTTGTATGAAAAGTAGTGCAGAGTTAAAACTCTTTACACGAATAATCTCAAAACATCTTTCATTTAAAACCGTAGGAAATACTAAGTCTCAACATAAGCCGATCTTAGATACAAGAATACTTGGGACACAGTCCATACAATCGAAATATAGAAATACGTAGTCTATAACAATTATTTGAATATAAGAAGACAAAGATAGAAATGCCTCGATTCAAGGGAGGACATACTCCAATTTTTCTTGAAAGAGTCCTAGTTTCCAAGAAATGAATCAAGACGCCTCAGACCTTCCACCTATTACATTAGATACAAATAAAATGTATGAAGTTATTGCAATGCATGTACTAAGTAATACATAATGCATAAAATTATGAAAACGGGCAATTATGAGAAACATGCTCTTTTTGCTTAAAAAATCATGTTAAAAGTATAAGAATCACATTAAACCCCAAACATCATATTTAGAACACATTCCAAGTCATCTCCAATATACAACAAATCACTATAAACTTTCAGTAACTTCACAGTGAACTAAATGACATACAATCTTCCCATCCAAGGTTATCCTAAAAATCACTTAAGTGGGATAAGAAGAGACCACCTGTACACCCTCTTCAAGAACACCTAAATGATCAGTAAGACCACCTAGGACAAGGTTATAACCTTCAAAACATTCAAATCCCCACCTAAGGTTACCCTAATATTCACTTGAGTGGAACAAGAAGAGACCACCCATACACCCTCTTCAAGTCTACCTAAGCAACCCTTAACTTTCCTTCACTTATGTCATAATCATCATTAAGTTAATTTTAATTCATTTAAGAATTTAGAGGACTTTATTTAATGGTATTGGAAAATACCTAATGAACTCACACACTATTATTTTCAAAGACTAATCATGCAATGTCTACATACCTTCACATACCACTATGTGAACTTCATGGAACTTCTCCAACACTTGTAGGCGACCCATATCTGAGACTAGGAAATAACCTACATAGACCATACTAGCTAGGAATAGAATCTAGAGTCATGAACCTACTCTGATGGAGGTTATTCTTTTTGCAAATGGTAAAACGAGGACACATCCTATGTAGGCACATGGTTAAGAAATATCAACAGTTTCTTTGTACTTTAACCTCCTTCATTGCTACATGGACAACTCAAGCATACTCACTTAGTCCTAGACTTTGTTCTCATTGAAGATTTCGATAAAGGAGTGTATTAAAAGGTTCTATATCTTGTTCATAACCAAATCATAACACACCCTACAAAAGAGGGTCCCCTAGAGCTGCCTACAATGGCGAAGAGCATAGCTCAATGACTTTCCTAAGGATGATTTCACGTCGTTGAGCCAACAACCCTTAAGTCCACCATTCACACAAGAAGGATACCATTAATGACTTTCAACTTTAAGAATATCTTAACCTTTCTTATTACAAGGTTCCATATAATGACCTTCTTTTCTACCTTTAAGATCATATTTCATTCATTCATATACATTCATGACAAAGGTGCTTTAGCCTACAAAGTCAAGGTTCCATATTGACATTCTCTTCATATCAAGTAAGGGACAGGAGTCTACCAAAACTAGATATATTTCATTATCATCTAAACACATGTACATTATCATTCAAGAAGCATATAGGGTCAACTAGGCATTATCACAAGTCACCCTATATACTTACTATAGAACATCAATATAATCCATCAAAATCCTCATATATCTAGTTAAGGAGGTTCACACTTCAATATCAAGCATTCACACATATGACATCCCTATAGCCAATTATGATCACTTATTCAACTATGAGAATCCATATTTCACTTCATATCCACACATAACTAATATAAACCTTCATAATTATCACATAAAAAGTCATAATATGATAATATTATAATGCATAAAGTAATGCTAACGAGGACATATTGTTTCACAATTCATAAAGTAATGTTGACAAGGCCACATCATTCACAAGTGTAGAACATAAGCACCACCACCATAAGTGGACCATACTAATAATCATCATAGTTTATAACCAATAATACACAATTTAGAGATATTAATGGAAGCATTACACCAATCCAATCTCACAAATTCAATCCATAGCCAAATCACCCAACACAATACTCAAGGGCCCTTACCAATGACCATGATCACCAATTCAATCAAATAATCATTTATACAATGAATAAAAAGTACTTCAATTTGAATTTATCAACCTAAGACATCCTACTTAATATTCTAACGTGATTCTTCCATAATTAAATAGCCCAAAGTAAACTACACAAGAAATCAATAGTATAGAGACATGATCAATTCATCCATAAAATATTAAAAAAGTTAGAAGTTAATGATTTGCATGGGTTAGTGGATATTTTAGGTTAAAATCATCAAAATGACATTAATTAAATCAATATACAATTAGTCAAAAAATTTTATGCAAGAACCCATCGCTATATCAGAAATTAGAAGTTCATCTTTTGAGAAAGCTTTAGAAAATCACTTTGAAGATTTTCTCCTTGAAGAAAAGATATTCAAGGATAAAGGTCATACCTTAATTGAATCTAGACCACGAAAATTGATAAGAATTTATGGAGAAATGAGCCTTCAAGATCAAATCTCCATTCAAGTCCAAAGGTGTTCTAGAGATTTCTTAAGAGGTCTTGGGTTTTTTATTTTTGAATCATGACTTGAATAGGGTTCTAGAATTATAAAGATACTTAAATTACCTAAAATTAACTTAATAAATGGTCCAAATTTTTTTTGGATGTCTAATATAAAACCCCACACTAAACTTTGGATGGACGAGACACCTGTTGATATTTTGGACGTGCCAATCGATGGATCAGTCTACTGAGCGTCAACCCATCGGCGGTCCATGCTGGAAAACGTCGATTAGGTCAGTGGCTTTAAATGGGAGATTAAGACCCTTAGACTATGTCTCCATCAATGCTACGATCTACGGGGCATCGATTCTCCTCCGTAGGTGGGACTTTTTTGGACAGTCTTGGTACTTGAATTGGTTCCTTCTCAAGGACACTTTGGTTGGTCCTTAAGGAGTTTTGCCCAGACGTTTCCAACTCTTTTATACTCATAAACATCTTAAGGATCTCACACATCTATTCTATCCAAAATGAACACGTAATAGTTAATGAAACACACTAAGGCACATAAGCATGTTTCCAGGTAAACCTTTCGAACGTCATGGACATGGACCTCCAAACTTCACCAAACTTTAGACATTGCCTATAAAAATGATTTCAACACATTTTAGGACATCAAAACATCAAAATGCAAGTGTTAGGATCTAATTTCACCTATGTCATTTTACAGGTGTTACACTTATATTATAATGTTATGAACTCTTGCACATGATTTTTATTGTAACATGATGTTGGAATTTCTTTATCTATGGGTTCAAATATGCAATAAACATGTTTACTTGCCTTTGCTCAATGACGTTGGTCTTTTATTAAATATTCCATATTCTTAAGGAATATATGATTATTGTCTTATATGTGTTCTTTGTTGTGCACAAGGCTTTTCAAAGTAACTTAGCATGGTTTTTAACAAGGTTCCCCTTTTGTATGATTTCTATGTTGTATGTGAATATGTCTCCATACTTAGTAAAAGTGATGTACTAACCCCTATTTCTCCATTTTTCCCAAAAATTTTAGGTTCTGGTCATTGAAGGGTTTGTGACTAATTTTCAAGGAAGGCTTGGATCATTTCTCCATGTGTGGGTATGTCCTTAAGATGCAAGGATGATGCCTTCTCTCATCCTACCTTTGTGACTTGCTATAGTCTAAAGTCATTCATTACACTCTTATTGTTCAACACATTGCTGTAAGCCCTAAGTGACAATTGTACATCTGTGTGAGGGCTAGAATTAGATGGTTTTACATTAGACATCTCTATTAGACTCTATCTTGTATATTCTATATGTGACATAAAAATAGAAGCCTATGTAAGCATCCTATGCGAGCAGTATAAGTATACTCCCTATGTATATATTATGTGTAAGCGAAAGGTCTATGTAAACCTCACCATGTAGATTTTGATGAAAACATTAATTTTTCAGCACTTCTTAACCTATTATATGCAATGACGAATGCTAAGAGTCTAGTCTTAGTACTCTTTGAGGACGACGACGCCGGTTACGCCTTGAGGAAACTCCTCGTATATGACAATTTTAAACTCCAACTTCTCCTATCTTTGAATCTATGCATGGGTCTTTGTATGAAAAAGTTTTAAGGGTTGAATTATGTTTTTTTAGTGTTATTTTATTATTTTAATATCAAAACATCAATGAAATAAGGTTTACAATTATTATAAACTTTGGGCTTATGAAGTGGGTTTGTTGCATTTGTATGGATACTGTTAAGTTGAGTTTTTTAATGTTTATATTTGGACTATTGCATATACATGCCTTCTTATTTTGTTTTGGTGAATTATTGAGAAAAGGGGGTGAAAACTTGGATGAAGGGTAAATTGTTCTATGTTGTTTAGTTTCCATTTAAGTGATCTCGAGTGGTATGGTCAACCTTTTGTAGTGGTGTTTACGCGTAGTATGTGACTATATGTATATATATATATATATATATATATATATATATATATATATATATATATACATGTATTGTGAGTATGGCCTTGAAGGCATGATAAGTGAAGTAATTTAGTGATGATGATGTTCATGTTGATGAGTATTATGAAGTTTGAATTGTGTATCTCATAGAAACTATGTCTAAATGACGGATGTGTATATGTGAAGCGTGCTTGTGTGTGAATTATAATGAATGAAGGTATGAGCATGTTAAGAAGTCAAGTTATGAATACCTTGATAATGTTAAAGTCTGGTTAATTTATTCACACACACACACTTTATAGGTACGGATGAAGTTTATGAAAGAAAGAAGATTGTAGGTTACACATTCTTCGTGAGTAGAGTTGAAGAGTCCAGACCAACCCTACTATTCCTAAATAACTCTAGTAATGTAAAGGGGGATTTTGAGGTGAACTCCTCTTCGTTAGTAGAGATGAAGTATTTAGTAGAAACTTCACTATTCCCGAGATCTTTATTAGATAGGTTGGAGGTTGGATATCCTACGTGAGTTGAGATGTGATGTTGAAAAGTAAACTTTAAGGATAAGTTCCCTTTGTGATTTAAGATATAGTTCTAAATAGCTATACCTTAACCTATAGTTAATGAATGTTTAAGACTCTTTGAAGGAGTTATGCTGAGTACCGAGAGGATTTGAAGAAGGGGTGGTTACACATTGTGATTAAAGATATTGTACCCAATGTACCTCTTTTGAGATGAGTACTCCTCGTAAGTAGAGAACTAGTAACTCAGTAGCAATCTCCTTAACCCTTAACTATACTCCCGCATAGGTGTGGCTATTGGAAAATCCATGTGAAGGCTAAGAAAATGATCCTACATTAGGAAAGTGGGGATCCCTCATCTAGTAGGTTTAATATTGGGATTCCATGTCTAGTTCTCATGGTCTACGTCGGTTAAATCTATCCCCCATGAAAAATGTAAATGAATTAAGTCTTAAGAGTGTACTACTTAGGGTAGGTGGGGGTATGGGGCACTATCTATCCATTGCACAAGTAGGCATTTGGAGGGAGTCATGGTGTGTTCTTATATGACGATCTATGAATGAATCATTATATGATGTTAATAAAGTAATGTGACTTTATGTTTAATGGTAAGGAGAGCATGTTGATGTTATGCCTTGTATGATGAAAGCTTGCTATACGATGAATGTGAGTGTCTATTCTAAAGGAATTCCTAAGGGTCACTAAGGTGAAAGTAGTAGTATGGGATGCTACATTGCACTAAGTGTAACTTAGGGGTTTTCTTTGAGGATGGTTCCTTATGTGAAGTTCCTAAATATATGTATGTTTCCTCTAGTGTCCATGATATTTAATACTTGTTGAGTTGTACTGAACTATGCTTGTCCTTGAAAGCCATAATTTGCTCAGGTACGTATTGAAGAGGTTGTTTAGGCGGCCTCTTCATGTCTTACTTAAGTAAGTCTTAGGATAACTATGGATAGGGATGTTCAAGTGAGAAATGATTTATTGTAAATGTGACTATATGTAGAGGTTTATGAGAGCATTACTTTTTATGATGCATGGTGACTTAAATTATTCTGAATAACTTGATTCATGAAGGTTTATAAATATGGCATGATTTGTATGTTTCTACTCAAATGTCCTCCTTTACATGTGTTTTTGCATAATTCCATACTTAGTACAATGTTTGTACAAACCCCATACTTTTCTATACTCTATATGTATAGATTGGAGGCAAGTGGAAGTTTAGGAGGCAAAACTTGGGAAGTTGACTTTGTAAAGACTAGGTATGTCCTCATATGTTCAAGGACATAGTCTATGCTTCTTTAGTTTCTTCTTTTAAAACATGTAAAGACTTATTATGTAGTTCTTTAAATGTAAAGGTTTGTGTCCCTTAGATATTTAAGATGTGTCCTTAAGTTGACTTGTTACGATTAGACTTATTCCTTTGTATTTAATAAAGGATGTTTCTTATTACGATGGTTGTGAAAATTAGTTTTAATTCCACACTACTTTTCATATATTAATTTAATGAAATATATATAAAAGGCTTGTACAAGACCTCCGTAGGGTCATGTACGCCTTGTAATGACTCAATAGTGCTCCTATTTTCTATGGTGTACTTCTGGGTCGTTATAGAGTCCTCATAACCTCAGAGGACACAACTACTATGTTGTCTTTTATGATTTATCTATGTTACACTTTTATGGGATTTGACCGTAGAAATTTGTAATCATGTTGTCATAGATGGGTTTTCGATACATATGTTATAAGTTTTATGAAATGATTATGCTTTTTGATTTTGAAGAACAAAGTTTTAATTATGTATTACTTTTGTATATATATACAATGAATGATGTCTAAGGGCTTAAACGAGGCCTCCGAGAGGTCAAGTACACCGTGTGGTGACTCAAGAATACTCTAACTTATAGGGTCTACTTGCGGGTCACCACAAACTTTGTACAAGAGCATAAGGTTATGAAATGATGTTAGGATGTCTCAGAACCACAGTAGTAGAGTTTTATTTATCAATGTCACTCGCGACACATCTATGAGAAGGAGGCTATGGGATGCTAAACAAAGTTTGCTTCTTGATTCTTCAAGTTGTGCCATAGATCTATAATCTCTCTCTCTTATCACTTATCCGATGGTCTTTAGGATGTGACTGTTAGAAGGCTTATGCTAAAAGGAGTGAGGGAGAAAGGTGCGCTGAAATGGTATATGACTTGAGAGAGTTGAGATAAGGGGTTGTGACGTTTTTTAGTACAAATGGGCTTATCTATGGTTATGTTGATGTTGGTATAATACAATGATGTATTTTGATGTATGTTGATTAAATTGGTGAACTAATGTTTTTGATTACTTCCTAGAAGTTGTGAGTGAATGAACTCGTACGAGGAGGGTATAGGGGTAATTCACCTTGGTTTAAGAGTCACCTTGGTTTACGGATATGAAATCCAAGTGATGTTTATAAAGGAGTTAACATAGTCTTGAAACAAATGGGGGAAGAAGGTAGTTATGTATCCTTGATGTGCATAAGCTAGGGTTATTAGAGATTGTCTCCATGAGTGGTGCATTGACTAGGAGAAGTTTAGTCCCAGTAGCTAGGCTCATGTGAGATCATGAATTGTGCCTAGTAATGTTGCCCAACGGAGAATTCTATTGTGAGAAAAGGCAATAAAGTTGCTCCTAGTGATAGTGAAGGTGTTTCTCAACCTAAGAATAGGTACTATGCTCGCTGATCCAAGTGTGATCATGAATGATCTGCGTATGTGCCTCTTCGGGATGTGTTCTTGAATGATTTATGAAAATTTCCAGAATTTCTTATGATTATAATTGACTTTTCTGATTTTGAGTTTCCTTATAATGAGGAATTAATGTTCGAAAGACATGTGTTGCTTGTTTACAAGTTGGGGATAAGGAGATCTTTGCAAATGTCTTTATATAATTATGTGTAGTTATAATTAGATTTGAATTGGATTGTTTCCTTGATTTGGATATGTAATATAGTTATAATTCTTGTTTTATAGGCTGCTAGTGTAAAGTTTGTCGTTTAAAGAAGAATTTAGTAAGGTATCATTCCTGGACGAATGTACCCCAAGTGGGGGATATTGTAACACACAAGAATGAATTACGGCAAGATAGAGTCTAACATGTTTTCATTGGGTTTATAAATTTAAAATGGATTATTATAGTGTTTATAGTCAGTGTTTATATTTTTTATGAGTTTAGAGGTCAAACATCCAAGATGTTCGAAAGATAGGCTTGAGACATTCGCGTGCCTTTGCATGTTTTATGTGTTTTTTGGAGTGAAAAATAAGAAGGGATGATCGTAACATAAAAATGAACCTAATTAGGGTAATAAATTCTAGTCAAGACTCCCTAAGGACCACTTTTGGGGTCCTTGAGGAGGACCCAACCTTGGGTTAGCAAGCTGCCGATAGCAGCAGCAAAATGAAGTATGGTGGAACCAATTGGCGTCACATACGTGGTTAATCAAGGAACATATTTTTATTCACTTCGCGGACTCTCATTTTCTAAATTTATTTTAAAAAATAACATGGAAAAAGCTCCGCGTCGCGGCCTTTCTTCCTGATGATAATTTCGAAAATTGAAGTTAAGTCTCACTTGTCTAAAAAGGTCCAATTAATGTGGGGGTATTTTAGGTATTTTGGGATTTTGTTATAGACGGTTTATAAGTAATATTTAACCCTTTTTTTTAAGGCAAAACCCCAATACCCAATAAGAAATAAAAAAAAACCCTCTTCTCTTCCAAATTATCTCAAGAACACTATAGAAAAAGAAGAGATATTGGAGGTAGCTCTTAAGACTAATTTACCAAGGAATAAAACTATATTTAAGTCTCTAATCTAAGGAATTTGAAGCTTGTTCATTCATGTATATCTACCATCCATGAAATCCCCGTAGTTTCCCTCAAATTGTGAATCCAGACAACCCCATTCTAGAAAGTGTTGTGATTTCATTGTGGGTAAGGTTTGATTGTGATGCCAATCTAGTGATTAGAATTCAATGATGTTCATATGATCATTACATGAATTTTTTGTGAGGTTTTTATGGTGAATTGTAGCTTTTAATGTTGAAGATGATCATGGTGATTTTAGGCCATTAGAGGCTAGATGAAGTATCAAAGTTATACTATTTGATCATGATTGAATCATCAATATATGAATTGAACTAGGTATAATTGATAAGGTATAATCTTGGACTATAAACATAGAATTTAACCTATGTTATCATGCATGACTAGAATTATATTCTAATGACCTAATCAAATGAATGAACATTTAATTGAGTATGAACCATGATGGATTGAAGGTGATAACCGAGTATAGGTATTGTATGCCATTGTTGTTATGGATTTGGGGGTGAAGTCATTATGAAGAGTTTGTATTGATGTTTTATTTCTTTTTCACACTTTGACATGAACAAGTTAAGGTAAGCAAGTTCTCTCATATTGATGGACTCTTTGTTGACCTAAGAACCTGAAATGAATTAAAGTATGATATACTAGAATAGCATGAAGTTGTCTTGAATAGCCTCTTCTTGTGTAATTTTCTAGGTAATATAAGAACAATATGTGATATATTAAGATGATGAGTCTAATGACAGCTTGGTATAAAGGAAGAGAGATCTCTCATGTATAGCTTGGTCATGTGTTTCACGGATGCTTTATTAAATTTGCTTGGGGATAATGGTTCTCATGATAGCTCGAATTGACAAATGTAGCTCTACTAAGAATAGCTTGATGTATCATTACTCGAGTTCCTTCATGATAGCTTGACTTGGTTAAGAAAAGACCATGTAATGATAGCTTTAGGGTAAGGCCTATACTCACCTAATTATTAGATTGAATTATATGTAAGGTGAAGTTCATGATACCTTGATTTGCATGTAAAGTGTAGTCTATGAAATAGTTTGAGATTGGTTTCTCATGATATCTTAGGTTTGAGGATTCATGCTACCCTATGATTATTTTTCTTTTACATGATTTGTTGCGTTTTGATTATTTTGGTAATTATGTATCCTTCCTTGTTATATCGGTAGGTATGTTGAGATGTTTTCCATTATAGTAGGTCTATTATGTTAGCATTATTAATCTTTATAGACAAGAGTACATTATAAGATATCTTGGATTATGTTAGTTTAGAGAAGTACTTAGTATGGATTGTTGCATGGGATGCCATTCATACATGGCACATATAAGACTTGAAGCTACCTAAGATATGACCTTACATGATGTATATTTAACTTGGATAGTGATTATAGTTGGATTAAATGACATGATTGACTAAAGATGATAGTTCCTTCTCAATATAATGTAGTTCTATTGGAGACTCCTAAAATTAAAAGGAAAAGGGTGACATCACGATATACTTAGTGTGTGATGTAGAATGGGATACTTCACATGCATTGCACAAGTGTGATTTTAGGTGTCCTAGGGGAATAGTTCTCATATTTTTTGATGAACCTAAGTCATAAATATGAAAGTGGATTATTATCAAGAATGACCAAAGAGAGGTAGTTAGCTTTGGTAGCAGTGTGGGACGCAACCTTAGCCTTTCATAAGTAAACTTGGAGGTGAATTGTGATGTAGTTCATTTGAGTAAGAAAAACAATGATTTAATTATAAATTATAATATGTTGTATGATGATTTATCTGTTATGATCATGTCTATTATTGACTAACCCTTTGAGATATCTTATGTTAGTATGATAGTTTCCATACTTAGTACAATTCATACTAATGCATGTATTGCATACATACAAATCTAATGTAGGGTCACAAAGAGATAAAGTTTTTTGAAAGGTAGATTTTCCAAAACATTTCAAGGATTGAAGATTGGTGAGTTCTCATAGAATCCGAGGATAAGACTACAATGTAATATTTTATATTCTTTTCTATGTTAGACTATTATGGTATGTGACCATGAAATTTGTAATCATGTTGCCATGGATAATTTTTGAGGCATATGTTAGAAGTTGTATGAAATGATTCCGTTTTATGTTTTTGAATAAAAAGTTTTCACGCTACTTTTGGCATATCATATATATGCAATGAATGATGTCTAAGAGATTGTACAATCTCCATGATGTCAAGTACAACGTGTGGTGACTCAAGAATACTCTAACTTTAAGGGTGTACTTGTGGGTCATTATAGTTGACCAATTGACAACTCGTCATTTGGTCGATCGTTTAGCCAGTGTCAAATTGACAATTTTGGGTCAAATGTTATGGTCCTCTCCAAGGACCCTTTGGGTGGTCCTTGGGGAGTCGTACCACAATTTTTGGACCCTAAAACACTCTAATATATATTTAACACATTTGAAAATTTAGCCAAATTTCAACCCTTAAAATCCCTTGAAACATGCCCAGGCAGACTAGCACCTATTTCACTCATCTTTGGACGTCATGGTCGTTGCTTGATATTTTAAATCTAACAGTTCCTTATTATTTTTGATATTTTAAATTAGTCTAATAAATACTATTTTGAGTTTTGGTTCATCATGTGAGGCTTTACACTAAGTCATGGACTTTCAGAGTGTTACATTATCCCCCCTTAGGAACATAGTCGCCGAACGGCACTTGAACCTTTTTATAGGGAAAGGATGAACTCAATACTATAAGACCAAAAAACAACAGCATAAAAATATTTATGACTCACAACTCTTCAGAGTACTTCAAAACTTAATTCAATACATAAACATGGCATTATATATAGCAAATCAATTCATAATTTATCACATATAAGAGATCAATGTAATGACCCTAAAAAAAATAAATCAAACTAGAGCTTCACATGTGTTCCATGATTTAAATATGTGTTCAAACAGTGTGTAGAAGCCATTTTGTTATGTTTGTAAGTCAAACGTCAAGGGACGACCATGATGTTCGACGAGTAGACGACTATGTGCTTGCATGTGTTCTATGTGGCTTGCCATGTTTGGTATGTTGTTTGGATTCCAAATTTAAATGGCAGGAACCTAAGATCTAGATGACCATGTTTAGAGTTTTAACTTATAGGTACGACTCCCGAAGAACCACCCTAAGGGTACGTGAGGAGGTCCGAAGACATGGCAAGAAAACTTCAAAAACATCTCAATCGACGACCCCATCGACGGGCGGTAGGTTGGACGACGCCCCGTCATTTGACACCGTATCCCCACACTAAGTGTTGGGATCTTATCACTAACGAAACCATTCTCTAAACCAAATGACGACCCAGCAGGACGGGTCGTCGATCGAATGACACCCCTTACCTAGGGTCCGTTGTTTGGTACCTGCAAAAGCTACTGTGATAAGGCCTCACTTGGGGTGTTTTAGTAAATTCACCCCAAGTCTTTTATGGAAAACGGATGTTTGTTTAAGTGTCTTTAGGATATTTTAATTTATTTTAAACTCCTTTAACCTAAGTTAGTCTTCACTTTTAAAAATCAAAACCTCCCTCTCAAGAAAGACTCTCAAACCCCATTGAAGCTATAACTCAAGGTAATGCTTGTATTGAAGTTCCAGGATGATTTCTTCACCAAATATCGTGGGTTTTACGTCTTTAAAGCTATGGTAGTTCATCATTTACTGTTCTTTCATTCAAGGAGACAATACAAAAGTTTTTTAAAATGGTTTCAAATCCTAAATTCTCCTATTTCAAATTCTATGTATGGGTTTTTTCATGAACATTTAAATGTATATATTATGATAGTATTTAGTGGATGATTTTACGGTCCAAGCTCAATAAACTGATGCTCATGCAAATTCTCAACTTTTGACTTAAAATTTGGATTTGATGAACATGATTAGATAATGGTAGAACTATTGTTTCTATATGTTATATTGTCATTAGATACTTCCTTTAATTCTATGTTATGATGAATAATTGAAGAAATTTAGAATAGATGGTGAAAGCTCGATAAAGGGTAAGTTGTTCTATATTGCATAACTCGTGTTATATTGATCTGTAGTGGTATTGTCCACTTATGGTTGTGGAGTTTACTTGAAGTATATGATTATATATGTGTATTATGTTAATGTCCTTGAAGGCATTGAATGTTAAGTGAAGTTAATTTATGATGAATATGCATTTGTAGTCTTATGATGTATAGATTGTGTGTCTTGATGATACTATGTCTAAGTGAAGAATGTGGTATGATAATGCATAGAATTTCAATATCCTTCATGATAGGGGTTATGTGAAAGGTGTTTTCACAAGCACTGACACACTATAAATGAAAAAATGAAGGTATGAATGTAAATGAGGGATTATAGGGTAGAAATTCTTCGTAAGTAAAGATGAAGTGTTTAGACTACTCTTACTATTACTACAGTATTAAAAGGGGTTTTTTGTGTGATACTCTTCCGGAGGATATCATTTACTTTTCAGTTTAGTTAGGATGTCGTGGGTCTTGTCCCAACATCCATCTTTATCAGATAAAGGCTTCATAGATAGTCAGTATAGTTGAGAAGTCTCTATTATTCATTTATTCTATTAAATTTTTTCAAAGGCTTAAGTTGCTTATGTATGGGCGAGTTGAATACTTTTTTTATTCAGAGTTCTATTTTGACTTAAAGTTGGTATTTAAGTTTATGAATTTCTATTTGAGTTTTTAACCTTTTGCATGCTTAAGTAAGTCTTCTGCTTATAGTAATCTAGGATTAGGGTTCGCTTGGGGACTAGCTATGGTTATTGAGTGTCATCCACATCGAGTGTGCAGACTGGGGTCGTGAAACTATTACTCGTAGGGTTTTTCCTAATATAGGGAAGTGAAATTGAAATACTTTAATTATTCTTTTTGTGATGTTTGTTTCATTACTAAATGTTTTCTCCTTCCGATTTCACGGAGCTTAATATTTACTACAAGATATAGTTATTCATATAACTATGACGATTTGTTTTGCTATTTTGGTGACCTTTTTTAAACTCTATTAAAAATTTCAGCAAGGATGATTGAAAATTGATATTCTCTGTCATCCCTTTTTGCAGCTTTCTGCATATGAACAATGAAAATTCATTTCAATTGTAATGCGACATTATTACTATTACACCTCTCATTCCACAACTCATAACAATGTTGAAATGGTTGAATTCATTAGATTTAGTTCTTTAGTAATCAAAACATTTATTTCTGTCACTATTATTTGTAGGTTTTTAATCCCATAGGGTAGTCGAATTAAAATACATTAATTAAGTTTCTTATGAAGTGTGTTTCATTACTAAAAATTTTCTTCCTCATGTTTCATGAAGCTTCATATTTTAGAGTAAGTTAGTGAATCATGTATCGATCATAATTTCTTTTTGTTATTTTGGCTACTTTTATTTTTTTAACATTGTTAGAAATTTCAACGAGGATGATTAAAAATTTATTTTCTCTGTTGTCATTTTCTACAATTTTCTTCATATAATTTCTTGCAAAATTCTGTTTGGGTTGTGCTATATTTGATAGCGCACAACCATAAATATGTGATAACTAATACAGAACCAATGATGAAGTTTGTTGAAAGAACAAAACAACTTGCTCTCTTGCTTGCCCCAATTAGTATATTATTTTGATTGTTTTTTCTTAGAAACAAACGTTTTGTATTTCGTTGCACTCTTCTAGAATATTAGTATAGAAACAATTTGTCCACCTCTTTTATCGCAAGTTAATTTAATTCTTCATCTCATCTTTTTCGCGTAATAAGAGATAAATTCTTCTTCAAATTAACAAATGTCCAAAATACATTATGACAAAAATAATATTGAGCGGCAATAAAGTGCACATTGACAAACAGTGATAGAGCATTTACCATCATTAACTTATTGTTATTAGATTCAACATTGCTATTAATATTAGGTACATTTTTGGAGAGTAGCAATTAACTCTAAAATACATTTTTAGCGATAATTTAGTGTTAATTGACTTTAAAGATCATTTTTGTTGTAGTCATCATTCTTTATTTTGATAAAGTTTTTTGTTTTACAGATAGAGAAGTAATAACTTTTAGTTTTCAATTTTTTAATTTAATTTGTGAACATTAAACATGGATACATGTTGCTTTTTTCTTCTTGATTTTCGGATACTAAGACCGTCTTTATTAGTATCTGTAGATATCTATGAGTTCT
The DNA here is from genome assembly GCA_032847665.1 of Solanum chilense. Classification (NCBI taxonomy): domain Eukaryota; kingdom Viridiplantae; phylum Streptophyta; class Magnoliopsida; order Solanales; family Solanaceae; genus Solanum; species Solanum chilense. The sequence continues at coordinate 33,946,834 of CM064974.1, forward strand.
AGTACTCAAAAAAATATATTGTAATATTTTAAGATGTTATGTGTGCAAATTTTTATTTAGAATATCAATTCATGAAAAATTCAATTTAAAATATGTTAGGATTGATGATATGAAACCTAAGCAATAGAAATGACTATTCCTAGACAATGAGGAAAAAAATTTATAATACAAACAATTACAGGGTTATTTTTAAAATATACATGATACATCATACTATCATAAAAAATATTGATGGAGGTTCATAAGAAAGTAGTCGAATGTCCTCCATTTGAATTTAGTTAATTATGTTCTTGTATGGACGTAATGTTCCACTTCACTTGGGAGTGTCGTTTGTCGAGATTTTTTTGTGTCATCTCTAATGTCTGTTTATTCTTAATAGTTTTCTTGGAATATAAAATTTCATTACTTATGACAAACTATTTCCATGTTGATTTTATTATACTTCTTTGATATGCTTAAAATATCTCTACGACTGATAACTTTTGTATAATAAAAATGAAAATAAAAAAATAAAGCAATTTAAGATTTCAGAGGAGCATTTACATTAAGATAAAATGTTCTTTCCATTGTAGTGCATGTATAAAAAAATACATATATAATCGAATTGTAGTATCTCGCAATTAGAAAGAACTAGAAGGAAGTGTAAAATCTTCAAATAGTGAATTTTGGAAAGTGTAAGGAAATTTTAAAATTTTTAAGTAAGTTCAAGTGAGTTTTTAGTCATTTACAAATGATCATAACTTCTACCTCAAGATGAGTCAAAGGTACTTCCATATATGGTGGAAAGCTCTTGGAATGATCTTTCCAACGCTGCCAAGTTTGAGGATTTCGTCTTTGTATAAGTTAGTTATACCCTTTGGAAGTTGGGCTGTTGGATTAAGGAAATGTCCAAATCCAATATTTTAAAGGTTATTTTAGTGTTTTAACTACCCTATTATTTTATTCCATTTTATGAGTTTTTTATTGGTTAAGACTAATCTTAGTGAGTTTTACAAAATTGGAATTTTCACTCTACGGATAACGAGAAACGAAGAAAGAAAAAGGGAAATTTCATAAAGATCTATCAAAAAGGTTGGCGTTTTTGTTGAGGAATTATTCCTATCAAGAATGTGAGTATATACTAATGTTTGGATCGTTCTCCCACTTGTCAAGCATGTTTTTTCTGTTTGGATTCATCCTAAAAGTTTTTGAATAATTATGATTATGATACCTTCTCTTGATTTCATATGTTATTCTTGAATTGCCACATTTGGGATGTTTTGATTTAGTTTCGTCGCATTATAAGGCTTTTTTAAGTTAGGTTCTTAGTAACCTTTGTTGGGTATCTTTATCTAAAAGTAATTTAAGAAAAAGAAATGAGTTTCGGTGAATTGGGAAAGAAAAATGAAGAAGAATTTTTTACATGAGAAAATTGGACATAGGAGCCCGTCGTGTGACGTGTTCCCAACATTGAAAAACTTTCTATGCATCGCAGAGCTTACACGAGGTTTTCTGCCTCAAAATACATTTTCGAATCAAGAATTTAAAAATGCCTCCGCGTTGTAGAACTACATCATTTTCAGTTATTTCTCATGTTTAGCTATCTAAAATCATTCCTAAACAACATAAGATCCTTCCGAAAAGAAATCTTAATCTTTGAATCCATAATTTAATTAAAGATTAATAAGAGTAAAGTGAAGATTAATTAAGAGTCAAGTCAAGAGCAGTTAAGATCAAAGCCAAACAGAAGTCAAGATAAGTTTTTAGAGTTTTTCAAGAAGTCTTTCACAAACATTTGAACTTATTTTAAAACTTCAGTTTCAATGTTAAGAAAATAGTTTAGATTTGAAATTCTTTTCTTCAAAGATGTATATGGGAACTATGTATTCCAAAAAGATTTAAAATGTTTTCACATTTAAATAAGAACGGAAACTGAGATTTCCAAAAAAAACTCGAGATAGTTTTCTAAAAAGAGTTATTCTTTCCTAATAAAGCAAAAGCGGAAACTGAGTTTTCCAAGATATCCTTTGAGCTTTGTTTTTTTAGCCCTAATCATAAATCTGACAAAATAGTATGTTTTAAAAAATAAAGAGCTAGTATCATATTTTTGGAGTAATATATAGCACCGATATGGGGGAACTTTCATAGAACCCACAACCCCCATAAAGAATATATCCACCATCTGTTGAAAAGGGTAGTACTTTTAGATGAACCCTTTTTACAAAAAAACTAGTGTATCCATTAGGCAGTTCAAGCATTATATCTTTGGCCGGGTATAGAATGTGTTGGTAGCATGAGGTAAATTGTTGTATCATCACTATAGCTCTGAAATGATGATTTTTTGTTAGAGAAACTCCCACTTCAGTAATAGCATGTTTCCCTACGGGTTTATGCTTAGTATCAATAGGGGTATAGGACTTTATTCATGCATGGCACAAGTAGTCTTTTAAAAGAAGAATGGTATGTATTTTATTAAGATTGAATTGACATAGTTTCTTTTGTATTTTTATATACATCTCAAAGTTATTTGTATCAATGCATACACAAAGGGTTGAAAAGCATATGTTAAACCATTTTTCTTTAGAATTCACATGTCATTTAACTACCTTATATTGATATAAGTTATTTAAGTATTCATTAGTTGAGAAGAGGCAAGGTAACCATTTCTTATAGAATCTCTTTAAAGACTATGTTGTTTTACCATTTCAACTCTCATACTCGTACATTCAATTTACTGATGATAGTTTGTTCACATCATATTATGATTTAGACGCATGTAATTAGAATTGACATTTAGCACACCATTGATGCAGTGAGAAGTTTTGAGTCTCTTTGTGAGCCTCCTTACTTTTCATTGGATCCATTTTTATTGCTTTGATTATAACATTAGTTCATTAGGATGTTATGGGGTATGTCCAAATAATCATCTCAGTTTTAGAGGCTTCATAGATAGTTAGTTAGATGTTAGTTCATTCGTCATATTTTTGGTATTGACATATGTTCATACTTGAGTTGTCATTTTGGCTAAGTTAAATGTTTATTTTAAAACCTTTTGATTTTAGTTATAGAGAGTCTATTTAGTTAGCATTTGAATTTTTTTTGTAATGGTTTAAGTCTTCCGCTAAGTAAGAAAGTCAGGCCAACGGTTCCCCTGGGTCCAATAATAGTTCTTGAGTGTCGGCCACGCCTAGTTGGTAGGATCTGTGCGTGCAAAACATGGTATCTGAGTACAGATTTAAAGAGTCCTAGGGATTCCATGAAGCCATGTCTGTAGAGTACTAGTTAGCGGTGTGAATCATATCACATTTATAATCACGAGGCTGCAATATTTAGCAATTCGTTCACTTCTTTTATACTCCTTTCTTTAGTTAGAGTTTGATCACTAAAAATTTCTTTCTAATTCATGCCTGCGCCTGTTTGGAGAGAATGATTCCTCCACGAAGAGCATTCAGAGGTCGTCTAGCTAGGAGAAGTGTTTCAAAATGCACTTGAAGCAACCTCAAGTAGAAATTTCCCATGTGGAATTCCGTGAGACTATTTGGATGTTAAGTAATGATGCGACTCATAAATTTTTGAAAGAGAGCTATTTGACATGAAGCGGTTGATACTTCAATAATCTGTAAGTTTTGAGAGATGAATCCACCAAGCTTCACAAGATTAAGTGTCACAGCGGATACCGAGTACTTTGTGTATATTAGAAAAGTTTTGACATAATGCATGTTGTTGATGCTGAGTGGGTAGAATTAGACGCGTACCAAAGTGTATCTCTAGTGTATATTCGACCAATGTATAGGGAATAGGACTAAGAAATCACCAATAGTATGTTTGGATATATTTTAGAGTGATCTCATGGGACGCTTCATTCCCCATAAGTTGCAAGCGGAAAGTATAGGAGAGTTTATAACCCTTAATATGGAGTCTATGAGTGTTCATGAGTACAGTCTGAAGTTCAGACAACTTTTTTGCTATGCTGCAAAGATGGTTGCTGAAATGTGGAGCAGTATTAATTTATTTGTTTCTAGGTTGTCTTTTCAGCAAAGCAAGGAAGGCAAGGCAACAATATTGATAAGGGATATGGACATAACAAGGCTGAAGATACATGTGCAACTAGTTGAGGAGGATAAGCTCAAGGATAGAGAAGTGTTTACGAATAAGAGGACTAAGACATTAGGCAATAAGTTCAGGAAGAAAAGAGTAGTACGAATTGGTCTTCCTTCCAACTGAGAAGAAGGACCCGCTCCATCATCTACTATTGGCCCTGCATACAGAAACAAAGGTGAGAATAATGGCCAGAGTTCGAAACACTTCAGATCTAGACTCGCCAAGTCTCAAAATAGTGAGGTGCAAGAATGTAATTTGACTCCTACATATGCTAGGTTTGGTAAAACTCACTCATGTATTTGTCATGATGGTTCTAGGGATTGTTTCAAGAGTGGTGAGACTTTTATTTAATGGCCGAGTTTCAAAAGAACATGCAAGGAAATGGGATTCGCGGAGGAAAAAACTGCTTGTATACAATCAAAATTGCAAGGAGTAGGAGGATTCGCCATAGTTTGTCAGTGGTATGATTCAAGTCTTTGAATTTACTCTTTATGCAATCCTTGACCTAGGAGTGAGTGTATATTTTGTAAAATGATGTGTTTTTATGAACATTGATGCTATTCGTGAGCAACTTTGTCACCCATTTTAGTGTTTCTACACATGTTGGTGAGTCATTTATAGCAGAAAGAGTGTATCGTGATTATCCGCTTTCCATCAATCACAGGAGTACCATGGTTGATCTAATTGAGTTAGACATTGTAGATTTCAATGTCATTCTTTGTATGGACTGTCTTCATGCATATTATGCCTTAGTTAATTTTAGGACTCGAGTAGTAAAGTTTCAGATCCCAAATGATCATGTCTTAGAATGGAAGGAAATTTAGTAGTGCCTAAGGTACCTTTCATTTCATATCTTAAGGAAAGAAAGTTAGTTTATAAAGGGTGTGTTTATCACTTAGTCCGAGTTAATGACTCAAGTGTTGAGGTACCTCTTATTCAATCAGTTTTAGTAGTAAATGAGATTCCAAAAGTGTTCCCAGATTATCTACCCGGACTCCCTCCTTAGAGAGAAATAGACATCCGCATAGACATCATAACATATACTCGTCCTATCTCTAATATTTCCCACAGAATGTCACCAAAAGTGTTGAAAGAGTACGAAAAATAGTTGAAGGTGTTTCTAAGTAAGGGTTTTATTTGACCGAATTGGCTTAGAAGACGATTAAGCTTCAATGGTCTTAACATGTGAGAAAAGCTTTCCGATATTTAAAAAGAAGTTAACTATGGCCAAGTTTTGACTTCACCGGAAGGTACTCAAGGTTTTGTTGTATATTGTGATCCATCTATATTGGGGGTTGTGTGATAATACAGAATGTCAATGTTATAGCTTATTCGTCTAGACAGTTAAAAGTTAATAAGAAAAATTACCCAACCCATGACTTAGAGTTGGCTGCTATAGTTTTTGCCTTAAAAATTTGGTGCCATTATATATATGGTGTCCATGTGGATGTGTTAACCAATAACAAAAGATTTCACTTTCTTTTTAGTTAGAAAGAGTTTATCTCAGACAGAGAGAGTTGTTAGATTTACTTAATAATATGACATGAGTATTCTATACCATCCATCTAAGACTTATGTGGTTGTTGGTGCCTTGAGTAGGTTGTTTATGGGTAGTACCGCCCATTTTGAGGAAGGTGAAAAAGTTACCAAAAGTGTTTCATAGATTGAACCAATTCAGAGTTTGAATAATGTGTCCCAAAAAAGGAGGAACAGTGTTGACCAATGAGGATGAATAATCATCAGTGTCAGAAGTAAAGAGTGAGCAAGTCAAAGACCCTCTCTTTCTAGAATTAAAAGCAAAGGTTCATAAACAAAAAGCTAATGGCTTTTGAAAATGGGGGCGATGGTGTATTAAGATATCAAGGTAGGTTGTGTGTACCAATGGTAGATGATTGTGATAGATGAAAGATTCACCATTTTAAATGTCTTGAGTTCTTTTATTAGTTATTAGATTGTTAAGGAACAAGTATACCCTTGACTGTTGTATCATCCCACCTTAGGAAAAGCTAAATTCAAAAAGAACTAATTTGAAATTTTCTAATATAAAGCTTAAGTTGTGAGTTTTGGGTAAAATTCAAACGAACATAACTTTTACTACAATATAGTTTAGGTTACCTAAGAGATATCAAATTAAAGGTATTGGAATCCTTTTTCAACGCCACTGATATTGCTCAATTTGGAGTTCGAAAGAGGGAGACATGCCAGTTTGAAGTCAACCTTCCGCTATGAAAATATTCCCGAATTAGTGAGAAAAAGTTTGGATTTTTTCCTATCTTATCCGGCTTAAGCGTTTTTAGTAACTATGTATTCAACAGATGCTTTGCACGTGATCACCTATTAAAAATATGTGCTATAGTAAATGACATTTTTTATTTAGCTGATGATTTTAATAATAGGCTTTGCACAAAATAGTATTGCAGATTCTTTTGTGAATGTTCAATGTGGATCGTCATATATATAACTTATTCACGCGAACCTATGAAGATGGTCAATGAAAATTTTATTAGTTAAATGTAATAACATAATTTATTTCACTTCGATGAGGTTCAATCTTGTAATTAGTCGTATCTTATTAGTATAACCTTATAGATGATTTATTTTGTGTATTTTCTTGTCATCTAACTAGATGTGCTTTGCATATGTATTCCACGTCAAACTGTTTAGATATCATATGAGCGTGTGAAGAGAACAACTAAATTTATTTTATACAACTAATTTTTGTATGTTAATTTTTTATTTTATAAGTTATAACATAATAGATGATGTTCTTGTTGTTTGCTCTCATATTGACTTCTTGATTGGATGTGTACATAAATCAAGGAATTATTTGATATTCTATAGTAAATTAAGAAATGTTTCCTTTCTTTTAGAAAAACTAAAAATTAAACTTAAAATATATATTCTATTTGTGAAATAATACATTTAATCACATGTTTATCTCACCTCCAACAAAGATATAGATAATATATTCATCGACGATTTTTAATTTATTCAACCAAGAATGATTTCTCGAAGGACAATTAACATCAACATAGTATAGTACTATTTAAAATTATTAGGCTAAAGTTAATGTAATAACTGTGAGAATTCATAATATGATAAATAGTGAATGTTTAAGAGTGTGAATAGCTTTTAAAATAATAAGTACTCCCTCCGTTTACAAAATGATGACCTAGTTTGACTTGGAATGGAGTTTAAGAAAAGAAAGAAGACTTTTTAATCTTTTGGTTTTAAATTAAATTTTTGTCAAATATACCAAAGTGCCCTTTAATCCTGTGGTCTGAAACATATCACGTGAAAAGTTAAAGTTAAGTTTTGCCTCAAAAGGAAAGGGGTCATTCTTTTTCAAAAAACGAAAAAACGAAATAGGAACATTCTTTTTGAAAATGAGGGAATAATAATTAACAAAATTTATAATGGTAGAACTAAATTATTATATTGAAACCTGTTGTACTTCTAATGAATTTTATGCTTGTACTAACAAATAGACTTTTAGTTAATGTTACTATATTTTTATAGTTCTCATACTTTAATCTAGTGAAGGGACAAAATAAAAATGTTTATTCTATATTAATGAATATAAAATTTATTTGTAAATTATAAATCTTAAAGGATTCACATATTTTTATATTTGTTGTGAAAAAAAACCCTGAAATAGTTTTAAATGATAAATTTTGGAGTGAGAAGATCTTGTAAAATGAAATACATTCATGACAAAGATAATACTTTAATTTAATGTATGGCGTTATTACAAGTGATATGACATTTTTTTGTCTAAAATACTGAAATATTAATAAACAGTAAATAAGTAAAACAGAAGGGCAATGTTAATATAGCAAAACTATTTTGAAGATGAATTCCTAACATTCTATATCACACAAGTATCATTGATAAATAAAGTAATTCTTTTATATTGAGCATAAAAAAATAAATTGTGATAATTCTATTAATCTTGAGAAGTTAAATAATTTTGGAATAAGATATTCAGAAGTATATACTTACATCAGAAATTATTTAAAAAAATATAAATTTCGATTGCATCATGTTAAATTCATATATTGGTACACACACGCGCGCGCGCGCACACAAACACACACACACTCACACATATTATCAAAATTGTTTTTCTCAAGTACTCGAGGTTATGGAATGAACCCTGTTTGGATTGAACGTGTTACTTCATAAGAATAATAGTAACTCATAATCCGCTAAACGTAGAATCACTAAATGATAATAAATCACACCAAAGCAACAAGTAAAAAGCAACTTAGATAAAATAAGCTCCACTCAATAATAAGATACTCAACTGAGTATAAAGGAACAAGAAAAGATGCAATATTTTAAAAGCTTATAAAACAATATATAACAATTCAATGTATTGAAGAATACAATAATACATTGGCTTTTACATATAAAATGAATTATAACTCCGTGGGATATTATCTAACCGACAACTATCACAATGAGCTATGTGATTATACAACGTCTATCTGACGTTGTCCGAACTGTCGTATACTTTGTTGGGCTATAGAAACTACTACTATGAAAAACCTGGTGTTTATTAAAAAAATTAAGAAATCATCTAAAGAGTATGAACCTTTCTACTTGTAAAACCCTGCAACTAGAAAGAGCTAGAATTAGAAACACACGTATTTTTGAAAGAATGAAAATATTGAAATTTAAAGACTCCAAATAACATCTTCAAAGCCTATAGTGCAATGTCTAGATAGTGTCTCATACCACCACCTAAAATTCATAAAACTTCTCAAATTCTAATAGGTATCCCACATGATGAGAATATGCATTAAATAACATAGACCATGTTAGAAACTCATGGAATTTGTAGTTCTAACCTACTCCGATGAGTGTATTCTACTTGCCAAGGGTAGAACTATGACACATCCCATATCGGAACATGGTGAAGGAATATGAACGGCGTTCTTTGTATACTAATCTCATACATAACTAGAACTACTTCCCATTCCCATACTCATTCGGTGCTATCCTTCGTTCTCATAGATTAATTCACATTAAAGGTTCAAATAAGAGGGTTGCATAACAAGTTCATAACCCAATCACTTTTACCCTACCAAAGAGGTCCAACCAGGGCTACCAACCAATGGCAACAAGAATCTCATTAGGACTTTCCTTAGGTTTTATATGATGTCGTTCCAGCCAATCAACCTTTAGTCCATCATCCTTTACTTTGAGTCATACCATTACGACTTTCGACTTTAACATACATAACCTTATCACTAGGTTCAAGGTTTCACATAAACGACCCTCTTAGGATTATTTAAGGTCACATATCAATTAGAAATTCAAGACTAAGATACTTAAGCATCCTAAGTCAAGGGACAAAAGTCAATCAAGACAAGTAACCACATACTTCACCTTAACACATATTACTAGTCATTCTATAAGCACATAAGAAGAACAATTATCATCTTTATGTCATCATAAACACTACCAAATCATCATCGATATAAATATTATAGACTCATATAGTCAAGTAGTAAGAACCATGCATCAACAATAAGACTACACATAGAAGCACATAGTCATACTTTACATGATTTCCTTACATATATAACAAAAACACACATTTTCATATTCCTTCACATATATATAGATATACTCATATTTCACATAAAACAACTATTCCAAACATCATAGTATTTCAAGTAGTGCAGACAAGGCCTTTATCATCATATTGCATAAAGTAACACCGACAAGGATATGCCAATTGCAAGTTAAACACATAAAACCACCACCATAAGTGGACCATACAAATCACAACATAATTGGAGTATAACTGACATCAAAATAAAGGAAATAGGGCAGCATACCGCACTCCATCTTACCACTTCGATTTCAAGGCTAAATCATCCAATTCGATATTACAAGGCCCTCACCCAAGTCCATAACTATCAAATCAGTACAATTATATCGATAATCACTGAAACTAAGACAATTCATTACATACTTATCAATGCAATACAACCTGGATAACAATTGAATATAATTATTACATCATTAGAAAGCCCAGAGAAAATTGCAGTAGACATCATAAGCCTTAAGTCAATATAGATTCAATAAGCTTAGAATGCAAAAGATCTAAGAATATCCATTACTGAATTAATCAAATTTTAACAGACTATAAACCATACATACATAATATATACATGAATAAAAAGTCCATAACAATCTACACATGAAATCATGAATATCAAAGCATAATCAATTCACCCATATTTTAGCTAAATTTAGAGATTTGAGAAGATCAAGGGTTAATGGAGAATGTCACTGGAAAACATCAATAAAATCATATGTTAACGTTTGGAAACAATTTATGCAAGAACTTAAGATATATAGTAGATATTGAACTTTTTCTTCTTTTTCATGGTTGAAATTGGGTCTAAGGTGACAGAAAACCTTAGATGAAAAACTCACATAACTTATTTGAACAATCCATATCTTATTGATCAAGAAACTCCATTGAGGACCCATCTTCAATCTCCATCATCACTTTGAACTCACATGGAGGTTTTTGGAGTACTTTAGGAGGGAAGGGATTTTGATTTAGATGGTAGGGTTATAATAATAGTTTAATGACTTATACACTCTTAAAATAGCCATAAAAACCTAAAAAAATCGTCCTCCTCTTTTCAAAAAACTTGGGGTGAAATCCCAACTTCACCCCTAACATCACAGAAAGTTAACAGAAAATAGCCTCCCGGACGACTTGCTCATCGACGGGGCATCACCATGACGACGGGCCATCACTGGCCACCATCAGCGGTTACAACATCCTGGAAATGATTCCCTCTTCAATTAAAACCTAATACGGGGCAAAAAAGGCACACGAGCCGTCGACTTTTCCCTCATCTAGGGCCTGCGTGGGACTCTTATGGCAACAGTTTTTGGTCCTTCCTCAAGGACCCTTACATGGTCTCTGAGGATAATTTCCCATATGTTTCCAACCCAATTATGATTTTATATAAGTTTAACACCTCTCACATGAATTTCCTAAAAAAGAAACACATACAATTCGACAAAACACGCTTAGACGTACAAGGTCACTTCAAGGTATATCTTTCTAACGTCATGGAGTTCTTGGACATTTGACCTCAAAACTTCAAGAAACTTTAAAATATGCCTATAAATTTTATATTTACTCAATTAAGAACCATATAAGCTCATTCATAACCCATAAACACATAAAGCCACATATGAGTCACTTAGGTGACTTAGTTGTCGAACGTCTTGGTCATCCCTTGATGTTTGAATTCTAAGCACCTTAACTATTACATACTTCCAATTCAAAACATTATAAGTCAAATTAGGACCTTATATCACTATTGAAACCACGTTAGGCTCTAGCTTTTCCTAAATTATTTTTGGGGTCTTACATTCTCCCCACTTGGACAACATTCGTCCTCCAATGTCACTTGTCACTCTCCAAACACTTCCAAGAGTAAATATTCAATTCGAAACTCATATACATTACATATAACATACAATAATGAATAACACATCAATCTCACATAATTAATAGAATCACAACACAACAAGAAAGTAGAAAACATTCTTAACTCATCATGCTATAAAACTGACATGCTCCATTCAAAATAGAAAAAATTAATTTTATATTCAATATCACACTTATATACATAAGTTATAATAACACTACAACAATTTTAGACCAACTAATCAATTAGTAAAATTTCAAAAAAATTCACACTGAACTGGTAAAGTGTATTACAGTGATTTGAGCAATTTTTTTAAAAATGCAATTTCTAGGAAATTCATGATATAGACATGCTAATAATCCATGTAACATCATATAAACATCTTTTTCAACATATTCATGACTTCATAAAATACACAATGCAAGAAGTTATTGAAATTAAATTTCAACAAAAAATCGATCAAACATGCATATCATAAGGAGAAAGTTAGGAAGACTCCTATACAACCATGTTACCAAGAACTCTTTGGTTTAGGCTTGAATAAACAAATTATTAAAGGTTAAGGGCACCTCACTCCCAACAAACATTAACCTTCACCATACTCCCAAATTTATGATAAACCATTCTAACGTAAACATAACATTTACTATAAGGAACTCCCTCAAAGCACCTTAAACCATACTAATACTTTCTCACAAAACCCTATATCATGAATACTAAAGGCTCTCAAAGTCCTCATTAACTAACCACTACATCCCTCTTACTGGGAGAACTCACATTTACTCCTTCAAAACCCATCACCTCCCTTCCAATGGTTGGGGTGTTAAAAGCATCAAACTATTTTAACAACCATTCCTTCATATTCTCACACTATATCTTACCATTCTTTCAAACTTCACTACCCTTCAAAAGTTACCCAAGCAAATCTAATGTAAAAACCACCATCTATCACACCTCATCTAACAAGTCACATCTCATGTCTTCTCTCCCTCAATCCAAACATCATAAAGTCACCCTCTAGGGACCAACATATAAGATAAACAAAGGAAACACACCACATACAAATCTCTTACGCACGATTAGATGAATGAAGAACTGAAACTTTTCCTAGCACCCAATACCCTCCTAATTATAATGTGGCGCGCTTCACACTATCAACAAAACTATACTAGATGTGGTTCATACGACAACTAAGACACTCCCTAAATCTTATGCTCTGATACAAAATTCGTCACATCCCACAAGTACAACCAAGAAGTTATAGTATCCTTGAGATGTCACACGGAAAATGAGACTTTAACAAGTCTCCTATGTGCCTCTCGTATCTTTCATTTCATAATTAACATAACTAAAATGAGTAAAAATTTACAGCTTTCTTCACACACGAAGAAATTTTTCATAAACAATACGCAAGCGGAAGACTTTAATTTAAAACATTACAACATCTTATTGAACCATCAATACTTTAGAGTTTACAACCCTTGGGACTAATACTATACAAGACATAATATAAAGAATTAAGACATAAAGGAACATGTGTCTATTATCCTTGAATCGATGAGGACTCACCAATACTTCATCTTCAACCCTTAGAAACCTATCCATCCTTCATGGCACATCAACATTCAATTTCCCTACACTTAAGTCAAAAAGTAAAAGAAGGGTTTATCACATTAGATGTACTAAGTATGGAATACGTGCAAAAACCATGAAAAAAGAAAATTAATAATAAGCATTATTTCCATGATTTTCGATTAAAACATCCTACTATAATCGTAAGAAAAACATTTAACAACTTAGAAACACATAAAAAAATCATTTAGGCAAAAAGTCACATTTTTAGCAAACATTACTATGAAGTCACTTCCCTTCACTTTAAACCCCCTTTAGAATGTAATCTTCTCACTCAAAGTTATACTAAGATTCACTTAAGTTACACAAAGACAGACATCCCATACACTCTCTCTAGATGTGCCTAAACGATTCTCAAGTTTACTTATAATGAGGCAGATACATAGTTAAGAGACATTAACATAAGAACTAGAGATTTTCCTACCAAGGTGACTATAAGGTTGATTTGTGTAAAAAGTGAAGCGACAACCCATTCAATACCTTATACACACACTTAAGAGATCCTATAGACTCTCTAAAATAGAATCATTACCATTTAAAACATTAGCATTGTAATGACCTGTTTAGTCGTTTTGAGCAGTAGAGTTTATTTCTGGTACTAACTGTCTGGGTCGACAAATCCCACGACGGACCGTCATGGGCACGACGGACCGTCGAGGGGGTCTCGTTCCAAAACACTTAGATTCTAAAAATTTGGGTACTGAGATCGACTCTCTGAACTTCATGACGGAATGGCAGGACGGACCGTCGTTGTCACGACGGACCATCACAAATCTTTCCACAGAATTAACTCTCTGAACTTTATGATGGACCTGCAGGACGGACCGTCACAGTCATGACGGACCATCACAGGCTGCGTAACCCAGGCTGAGTCGGATTTCTGGTAAAACTTTTTAAGGGGCTTTTTGGACTATTCAGGCTTATAAATAGAAAGTTAGTGGGTTAATGTTAGTAATTCAATTACTTGGGGGTTAAAAGGAGATGACCTTGAAATAAATAGTGGGTTATTTTTATCATATTTTATACTTAATTATATGACAATTAGGGTAAAAGAAAAAAGGGTTTAAATAAAAAAAATAGAAAGCACAGAGAGAGAAAGGGAGAACGAACGAGCGAGGGAAGAGAGAACGAAGAGGAAAGCAAAGACTTTGAGGAGTAGCTTGCGTGATCACAAATTCTTCCGTTGAGGTAGGTTATGGTTTATGCTATTTCATAGTAAACTCTTAATAGCGAATGATATGTATTGGATAGTATTGTAAAGTCTTCTATATGCTTAATTGTGTGTTTGTATGATGTGATTATGTAATTGTAATGGATTGGAAAGATAAGGCTGTGAATCTTAAACCTTAAATCCACTTTGTTAATGATGATGCCTTGGTATAAAAGAAGGCTTGATGAACTAAAAGAATGAGATTAGGGGATCGGGTGTCACGAACCGACACGTAGAATTAGGGGATCGGAGTGTCACGTTCCGACACCAGGATAGTAGGGGATCGGAGTGTCACGTTCCGACACCAGGATAGTAGGGGATCGGAGGGTCACGTTCCGACACTAGGATAGTAGAGGATCGGAGTGTCACGTTCTGACACCAGGATAGTAGGGGATCGGAGTGTCACGTTCCGACACCAGGATAGTAGAGGATCGGAGTGTCACGTTCCGACACCAGGATAGTAGAGGATCGGAGTTCACGTTCCGACACAAGTATAATAAAGAGAATGAATATTGAGGGGATCGGAGTGTCACGTTCCGACACCAGAATAATAAAGAGAATGAATCTTGAATTATGTTATTATACTCAAATTTAATGAACTATTTCCCAAATGAGTATGGTAGGGAGGCTTGAGTCCTCATAGAGGTGTTTGGTGTTGTTGCAAATGATTCTTGATTTGTTGATTGTCACCTGTTAAGTATTGTGGTTGATTTTATGTTATTGTTCAATATATATTTCTTTCTATTCTGAGTTGGCCGATGATACCTACTCACTACGTGTTCCTTGTACTGACCCATACTTGTAAATTGTTTTCTTGGTTATTGTAGAGTGTAGCAAATGTGCCATCGACTTCGACTCAGCCCCAACTCTAGCCAGTCTTCATCACACCAGATTTCAGGGTGAGCTATTTCTTCTAGCTTGGACTGGATCTTCTTCTTCACGTCTTGATGCCTTGAAGTTCTGGCATGGACTAGCTGTTTATTTATTTTAGCTTCTTAGATACTCTTAGATGTACTAATTTGATGATAGATGTTCTTGTGGTGATGACTTCTAGATATTGGGAATAATAAGTATTAAATTTTAGAAGTTATTTATTGTTATATTAATGAGTTTTAAGTCTTCCGCATTATATTTTTTTCATTATGGTTAGAATATTGGTAAATGACTGGGTTTAGATTGGTTGGTTCTCTCACATAGGAGGATAAATGTGGGTGCCACTCGCGGCTCATTTTGGGTCGTGACAAACTTGGTATCAGAGCATTAGGTTCGTTGGTCTCATCACACAAGAACGAGTCTAGTAGAGTTTTAAGGAACGGTAGGGGGACGCCTTTACTTTTCTTTGAGAGGCTATAGGACTTTAGGAAAATTCCATTCTTTATTTCTTTCGTGTTATTACTTGGATCCACTTGGTATCTAGGTGATACAAATTGGTATCTGACCATCTTCACTCTATTTCGCAGATGATTATAACTAGAGCAACAACTGCGCCAACACCAACACCGGCAAGACATGATGCGTCTGAGCCAGCCACTGGGGCTGTAACTCAAAGAGGAACAGTGGCAAGAGGCCGTGGTAGAGGTCGCGGGAGGACGTCCTCTAGAGGTAGAGGACAAACACCTGGTCCAACTAGTACTAGGGCAGTGACTCCTCCACCGACTGATGAGGTAGAAAGAGAGGGTTAGGAAGGGGAAAATGAGCAAGTACAGAATTAGGAATTACCACCCCAACCTACCCCAGAGATGATTAACCAGGTTCTTGCTTATCTTAGCGGGTTATCTGATCAGGCCAGACACCTCCAGTGTTTTTTGCACCAGCACCTCAGGTTACGAGAGTACAACATGTCGCTGCTGTGACTCCCCGCATGGATGCTTCATTGGAAATAGGCACGTTTCCTCGATTGAATACAAGCCTATAATGACGAGTGATCAGCATGAACTTTTCACTAAATTTCTAAAGTTGAAACCTCCAGTCTTCAAGGGTGCTGAATCTGAGGATGCCTACGATTTTTTGGTTGATTGTCATGAGTTGCTACATAAGATGGGCATAGTAGAACAATTTGGTGTTGAGTTTGTGACCTATCAGTTTCAAGGGAACGCCAAAATATGGTGGCGGTCATATGTTGAGTGTCAACCAGCATAGGCACCACCTATGACTTCGGCGTCATTCTCTAGCTTGTTTATGGAGAAGTATATACCCCAGACTTTGAGGGATAGGAGGAGAGATGAGTTCCTAAGCCTAGAGCAAGGCAGGATTTCGGTTACTGCTTATGAGGCTAAGTTTCGTGAGCTATCCAGGTATGCCATCCAACTTTGCTTCAGTCCACAAGAGCGGATTCGTCGTTTCGTGAAAGGGCTGAGGTCAGATTTGCAGATTTCAGCCTTACAGGTAGCTGCTGCAGCAAAATCCTTTCAGGAGGTGGTAGATTTTGTGATAGAAGTGGAGGAGGTGAAGCCAGACGACTTCACCAGGGCATTGACATCTAAGAAGTTTCGTAAGGGAGGTGAGTTTAATGGTTCTTACTCCATAGGGCAGGGTTCAGGAGGTTACCCAGCCCGACCTATTCAGTCTTCACTGCAGGCTGTAGCTGGGGGTCCATCGCAGACTAGCCAACATTCCTCTGAGTATGGAGGTTACCCCCAGACTTCGTCATTCTCACAGAGACCTATGCTTGAATCCATAGAGTGTTATGGATGTGGGGAGACTGGAAACATTAGGAGGTATTGTCCAAAATAGAGTTATAGACCCCCAATAGTCAGAGGTAGAGGTGGTCATGGAAGAGGCCGTCATTCTGGAGGACGTGGTGGCCGAGGTAATGGTGGTCACCAAAATGGCCGAAGTGACGGGCAAACTGGAGCTACTACAGCACAACATGGTAGGGGCAACGGACAGACAGGTGATAGGGCCCATTGTTATGCTTTCCCTAGGAGGTCTGAAGCGGAGACATCTGATGCTGTTATCACAGGTAATCTTTTGGTTTGTGATTGCATGGCTTCTGTATTATTTGATCATGGCTCCACATTTTCATATGTATCTTCCTCATTTGCTACTGCTCTTAATTTACATTGTGAATTGCTTGACATGCCTATTCGTGTTTCTACTTCGGTGGGTGAGTCTGTGATAGTTGAAAAGGTGTATAGGTCTTGTCTTGTAACTTTTGTGGGGAGCAATACTCATGTAGACTTGGTTATCTTAGAAATGGTTGATTTCGATGTAATTCTGGGTATGACTTGGCTTTCTCCAAATTTTGCAATGTTAGATTGTAATGCTAAAACTGTAACGTTGGCCAAGCATAGGACAGATCCGTTAGTGTGGGAGGGAGACGACACTTCCACTCCAGTTCGTATCATCTCCTTTCTTCGTGCTAAGAGAATGGTTAGTAAAGGGTGTTTAGCTTTCTTTGCACACCTCAGGGATGATACTACCCAAGTACCTTCAATTGAGTCAGTTTTGATAGTCCGTGAGTTTCTGGATGTATTTCCTGCAGACCTTCCTGGTATGCCACCGGATAGGGATATCGACTTTTGCATTGATCTGGAGCCGGGTACTCGCCCCATTTCCATACCCCCTTATAGAATGGCTCCCGCTGAGGTAAGGGAGTTAAAGGCCCAACTTCAAGAGTTGTTAGGTAAAGGCTTCATTAGACCAAGCGCTTCCCCTTGGGGTGCTCCGGTGTTATTTGTGAAGAACAAGGATGGGAGTTTCAGGATGTGCATAGACTACCGGCAGTTGAATAAGGTAACTATTAAGAACAAGTACCCCATTCCTCGCATTGATAACTTGTTCGATTAGTTACAAGGTGCTTGTGTCTTCTCTAAGATTGACTTGAGATCCGGTTATCATCAATTGAAAATACGGGCAACAGATGTGCCAAAGATTGCTTTTCGAACCAGGTATGGGCATTACGAATTTGTAGTAATGTCTTTTAGTCTTACGAATTCCCCTGCTGCGTTCATGAGCCTGATGAATGGGATTTTTAAGCCATATCTGGATCTCTTTGTCATTGTGTTTGTTGACGATATATTGGTATACTCAAAGAGCAGGAAAGAACATGAGGAGCACTTGAGAATTGTGTTGGAAGTATTGAGGGAGAAAAGACTTTATGCCAAATTCTCCAAGTGTGAGTTTTGGCTAGATTCAGTGTCCTTCTTGGGGCACGTAGTTTCTAGGGATGGAGTGATGGTGGATCCTTCTAAGATTGAAGCAGTGAAGAGTTGGGTCAGACCTACTAATGTTACAGAAGTAAGGAGCTTTGTTGGTTTAGCTAGCTACTACCGTCGATTTGTCAAGGGATTTTCTTTGGTTGCTTCCCAATTGACAAACTTGACTAAGCAGAATGTTCCATTTGTATGGTCGGATGAATGTGAAGAAAGCTTCCAGAATCTCAAAACCTTGTTGACTACTGCACCAATTCTTACCTTGCTAGTGGAAGGCAACAATTTCATTGTTTATTGTGATGCATCTTATTCTGGGTTGGGTGCAGTGCTAATGCAAGAGAAGAATGTAATTGCTTATGCTTCGAGGCAATTAAAGGTGCATGAACGTAATTATCCGACCCACGATTTGGAGTTGGCTGCGGTAGTGTTTGCATTAAAGCAATGGAGACATTATCTATATGGGGTTAAGTGTGAAGTCTATACGGATCATCGTAGTTTACAGTATGTCTTTACTCAGAAAGATTTAAATTTAAGACAGAGGAGATGGATGGAACTACTGAAGGACTATGATATCACTATCTTGTATTACCCGGGAAAAGCTAATGTTGTGGCAGATGCCTTAAGTAGAAAGACGGGGAGCATGGGAAGTCTAGCTCACTTGCAGGTTTCTAGACGCCCATTGGCTAGAGAGGTTCAGACTCTGGCTAATGACTTTATGAGGCTTGAAGTATTAGAGAAGGGAGGATTTTCGGCCTGTGTGTAGGAAAGATCTTCCTTTCTTAACAAGATTAAGGGAAAGCAGTTTACTGATGAGTAACTGATTCGGATCCTATATAAGGTGTTGCGAGGAGAGGCTAAAGAAGCAAAAATCGATGAGGAAGGTGTTTTGAGGATTAAGGGAAGGGTATGTGTGCCCCGTGTTGATGATTTGATCAACACTATCCTTACAGAGGCTCATAGTTCCGGATATTCTATACATGCTGGTGCAACCAAGATGTACCGTGACCTAAAGCAACACTTTTGGTGGAGTAGAATGAAGCGTGAAATTGTTGATTTTGTTGCCAAATGCCCCAATTGTCATCAAGTAAAGTATGAACACCAGAGGCCCGGAGGAACACTCCAGAGAATGCCCATTCCTGAATGGAAGTGGGAGAGAATTGCAATGGACTTCGTGGTTGGTCTTCCAAAGACATTGGGTAAGTTTGATTCTATTTGGGTAACTGTGGACAGATTAACTAAGTCTGCTCACTTCATTCCGATTAAGACGACTTACAATGCAGAGAAGATAGCGAAACTCTATATCTCAGAGATTGTTCGATTGCATGGAGTTCCACTTTCCATCATATCATATAAGGGTAGGCAATTTACTTCTAAGTTTTGGAGAACATTGCATGCTGAATTAGGTACTAAGTTAGATCTTAGTACTGCCTTCCACCCTCAAACTGACGGTCAGTCTGAGCGAATGATTCAGGTATTGGAGGATATGTTTCGTGCATGTGTGATAGAATTTGGTGGTCATTTGGGATAACTTCTTACCCTTAGTAGAGTTTTCATACAATAATAGCTATCACTCAAGTATTGATATGGCTCCATTTGAGGCATTGTATGTGAGAAGATGTAGGTCTTCCATTGGTTGGTTTGATGCATTTGAGGTTAGACCTTGGGGTACTGATCATTTGAGGGATTCATTAGAGAAAGTAAAATATATTCAAGAAAATCTTTTAGCAGCTCAGAGTAGGCCAAAGGAATATGCAGATCGAAAGGTTAGAGACTTGGAGTTCATGGAGGGAGAACAAGTCTTGCTGAAGGTTTCACCCATGAAAGGGGTGATGCGGTTTGGCAAAAGAGGTAAGCTAAGCCCAAGGTATATTGGACCATTTGAAGTACTTAAGCGAGTAGGGGAGGTGTCTTATGAATTAGCCTTGCCTCCAGGACTCTCAGGAGTGCACCCGGTATTTCATGTGTCTATGCTGAAAAGATACCATGGGGATGGAAACTACATCGTTTGTTGGGATTCAGTTCTTCTTGATGAGAATTTGTCTTATGAGGAGGAGCCTGTTGCATCCTTCAAAGTCCAATGGAAGAATCGACCAGTTGAAGAGTCCACTTGGGAGAAGGAGGCTGATATGCAAGAAAGATACCCACACCTGTTTACAGATTCCGGTACTACTTTTCGCCCTTGTTTTTCTTCTTTTGATCGTTCGAGGACGAACGATGGGTAAATTGGTATCTATTGTAACGACCTGTTTAGTCGTTTTGAGCAGTAGAGTTTATTTCTGGTAATAACTGTCTGGGTCGACGGATCCCACGACGGACCGTCATGGGCACGACGGACCGTCGAGGGGGTCTCGTTCTATAACACTTAGATTCTGAAAATTTGGGTACTGAGATCGACTCTCTGAACTTCACGACGGAATGGCAGGACGGACCGTCGTTGTCACGACGGATCGTCACAAATCTTTCCACAGAATTAACTCTCTGAACTTTATGACGGACCTGCAGGACAGACCGTCACAGTCATGACGGACCGTCACAGGCTGCGTAACCCTGGCTGAGTCAGATTTCTGTTAAAAGTTTTTAAGGGGCGTTTTTGAGTATTCATGCTTATAATTATAAAGTTAGTGGGTAATGTTAGTAATTCAATTACTTGGGGGTTAAAGGAGATGACCTTGAAATAAATAGTGGGTTATTTTTATCATCTTTTATAATTATTTATATGACAATTAGTGTAAAAGAAAAAAGAGTTTGAATAAGAAAAATAGAAAGAACAGAGAGAGAAATGGAGAACGAACGAGCGAGGAAAGAGAGAACGAAGAGGAAAGCAAAGACTTTGAAGAGTAGCTTGTGTGATCACGAATTCTTCGGTGGAGGTAGGTTATGGTTTATGCTATTTCATAGTAAACTCTTAATAGCAAATGATATGTATTGGATAGTATTGTAAAGTCTTCTATATGCTTAATTGTGTGCTTGTATGATGTGATTATGTAATTGTAATGGATTGGAAAGATAAGGCTGTGAATCTTAAACCTTAAATCCACTTTGTTAATGATGATGCCTTGGTATAAAAGAAGGCTTGATGAACTAAAAGAATGAGATTAGGGGATCGGGTGTCACGAACCGACACGTAGAATTAGGGGATCGGAGTGTCACGTTCCGACACCAGGATAGTAGGGGATCGGAGTGTCACGTTCCTACTCCAGGATAGTAGGGGATCGGAGTGTCACGTTCCGACACCAGGATAGTAGAAGATCGGAGTGTCACATTCCGACACCAGGATAGTAGGGGATCG
Organism: Solanum chilense; assembly: GCA_032847665.1. NCBI lineage: Eukaryota > Viridiplantae > Streptophyta > Magnoliopsida > Solanales > Solanaceae > Solanum > Solanum chilense. The sequence goes on from CM064974.1 coordinate 33,968,671, forward strand.
GAGTGTCACGTTCCGACACCAGGATAATAGAGGATTGGAGTGTCACGTTCGACACCAGGATAGTAGAGGATCGGAGTGTCACATTCCGACACCAGGATAATAAAGAGAATGAATATTGAGGGGATCGGAGTGTCACGTTCCGACACCAGAATAATAAAGAGAATGAATTTTGAATTATGTTATTATACTCAAATTTAAAGAACTATTTCCCAAATGAGTATGGTGGAGAGGCTTGAGTCCTCATAGAGGTGTTTGGTGTTGTTGCAAATGATTCTTGACTTGTTGATTATCACCTGTTAAGTATTGTGGTTGATTTTATGTTATTGTTCAATATATATTGCTTTCTATTCTGAGTTGGCCGATGATACCTACTCAGTACGTGTTCCTTGTACTGACCCCAACTTGTAAATTGTTTTCTTTGTTATTGTGGAGTGTAGCAAACATGCCATCGACTTCGACTCATCCGCAACTCTAGCCTGTCTTCATCACACCAGATTTCAGGGTGAGTTGTTGCATCTAGCTTGGACTGGATCTTCATCTTCACGTCTTGATGCCTTGAAGTTCTGGCATGGACTAGCAGTTTATTTATTTTAGCTTCTTAGATACTCTTAGATTTAGTAATTTGAGGATAGATGTTCTTGTGGTGATGACTTCAAGATTTTGGGAATAATAAGTATTAAATTTTAGAAGTTATTTATTGGTTATATTAATGAGTTTTAAGTCTTCCGCATTTTATTTTGTTCATTATGGTTAGAATATTTGTAAATGACTGGGGTTTAGATTGGTTGGTTCGCTCACATAGGAGGATAAATGTGGGTGCCACTCGCGGCTCGTTTTGGGTTGTGACAAGCATATAGGTTATATGACTTTCTCCTTCCAAAGTCTATCAAATGACTTACTTAAGTAAATAAAAAAAGATAACGTCCATAGTGACATCTTCAAGATTTCCAAAATAATCGTTAAGATTACCTAGGGATTATAGTATATCCAAATAATAACCCAAATATTCTAACTAGAGTCATTCTTAAGACTAATCTAGGTTAGATAAGAAGTGACCATTCCTATGCTCCCTTCAAAACATAAATAGACAACCCTTATATTACTCTAGATAAGTACTACCCATTTTAACATACTTCCTTATCTTGATTCATTATATTCATACGTTCATTAAGATACATTCATCACATAAAGGACATTTAAGTAATGGTCTTATACACGACCTAGGGACTCCAAATAACATCTCCAAAGCCTATTGTGCTATGTGTAGATAGCGTCCCATACCACCACCCATACTTCATAGAACTTCTCAAATGCTAATAGGTATCCCACATGATGAGAAAGTATCCCACATGATGAGAAAAAACATTAACTGACATAGACCATGTTAGCAACTCATAAAATACGGAGTTCTAATCTACTCCGATGAGGGTGTGCTACTTGGCAAGGATAGAACTAGGACACATCCCATGTATGAACATGTTTAAGAAATATGTAGGACGTGCAGTGTATTCTAGTCTCATACTTAATTAGAACTACTTAACCTTTCCATACTCACTCGGTTCTAGCATTCATTCTCATTGAGTAATTAACATTGAAGGTTCACATAAGAGAGTCCCATAACAAGTTTATAACCAACCACATTTACCCTACAGAATAGGTCCTATTAGGGATACCTTCCATTGGCCATAAGGAGATCGTTATTACTTTACTAAGTTTTGATATGATATGATTTCAGCCAATCAACCTTAAGTCGATCATCCTTTACAATGAAAGATACCATTACAATTTTCGACTTCAACATACATAACCTTACAACTAGGTTCAAGGTTTCACATAAAAGACCCTCTTAGGATTATTCAAGGTCACATATAAATTATACATTCAATACTAAGAGACTTAAACATCCTAAGTCAAGTCATCACATATTCATAACCATATAAGCATCAAGTAAGGGACATAAGTCAATCAAGACAAGACACCACATACTTCACCTTAACACATATTACTAGTCATTTTGTAAGCACATAGGAATAACCATTATCATATTTAAGTAATCCTAAACACTACCATTTCATCGTCAATATAACTATTATAGACTCATAAGTCAAGTAGGAACAACCATGCATCAACCCTAAGACTACACATAGAAGCACATAGTCATAGTTTACATGATCTCCCTACATACATAAGAAAAAAACACACTTTCATATTCCTTCACATATTGATAGATATACACATATTTAACATCAAAGAAAACATCATTGTGTTTCAAGTAGTGATGAAAACGACATGATCATCATATTGCATAAAATAACGCCGACAAGGCCAAGCCAATTGCAGGTAAACACATAACATCGCCACCATAAGTGTAACATACCAATCAAAACATAAATAAAGTCTAACTAAAATCAAAATACAGGAATTAGGGAAGCATGCCCCTCTCCATCTTACCATTTCGATTTCAAGGATAAATCATCCAATTCGATATTACAAGGCCATTACCCAAGGCCATAACAAACAACTCAATACAATTATATCGATAATAAATAAAACTAGGTCAATTTAGTTCATATTTATCAATCTAATACATCCTAGATATATATAATTATTGCATCATTAGGAAGCTTTTAGAGATTTACATTAGAGATCATAATCCTTAAGTTCATATCAATTCAATAAGCTAAGAATGCAATAGATCTAAGAGCATCCATTATTCAATTAATAAAATTGGAACAGACTATACACCACACATACATAATCTATATATGAATAAAAATCCCATAACAATCTACACATGAATTCATGAATATCAAAGCATAGTCAATTCACCCATATTTTAGTGAAATTTAGATATTTGATAAGATCAAGGATTCATGGAGAATTTTATTGGAAAACATCAATTAAGCATCAATAAAATCATATCTTAACGTTTGGAAACCATTTATACAAGAACCCAAGACGTAGAGTAGAAATGGGACTTTTTTTTATCTTTTTAAAATCTTTGAAAATGGATCAAAGGTGATAGCAAGCCTTAGATGAATAACTCTCATACTTATTTGAAGAATCCAAATCTAATAGAAGAAAAAAATCCATTGAAGACCCATCTTCAAGCTCCATCTTCACTTTGAACTCACATGGAGGTTTTTCGAGAAACATTAGGATGGAAGGGTTTTGATTTAGATTATAGGGTCATAATCAGCGTTTAATGACTTATATACTCTTAAAATACGTATTATCACCTAAAATAATCATCCTCATATTTTTAAAATATTTGGGGAATCCCAACTTCACCCATAACATCACAGAAAGCTGGTAGAAAACTGCCTCATGGACCACTCACTACACCATTTTAGGTCTACGACCACACTTATTCTGGACTACACTTGTAAAGTGTTTCCTAAAGTAGTTTTGGGAACGCTTTTAAAGCGTAGCCAAAAATTTTCACTTGTAGCTACAATAATTTTGGCAAAATTTCAAAAGTGTACTCTTTAATAATATAAGATACACTTTATAAGCGTTGTTAAAGTATGATATAATTTGCAACACCTATTTACATATATGACCACACTTCTAAAATTTCCTATTTTAATAATTAAAAAAACAACACTTTATAAGTGTTGCCTTGGAATTTTTCACTAAAATATTATATTCCCTCCAATATTTTTAACACTCCCTCCCATTTTTATTGCCAAAGAAATTAAACATTAACAAAACATTTTGACTTAACTTTCCACTTTGAGCTTTCCTTTTTCACACTCCATCCCATTTTTATTGGCCAAAAAAATTAAACATTAACAAAACATTTTGACTTCACTTTCCTCTTTCAGCTTTCCATTTCACTTTTTTCTTTTCAGCAGAAGAAATTGGTTGAAGAACTAAAGGTTCTGATACAAGCTGAAGAACTAAAGGTTCGAAGTGAAGAGAGGTGAAGATAGCTGAAGAAGTACTTCTCTTTTCTAATACAAGCTAAAGATTCGATGAACTGAGCTGAAGAATTGAACGATTCCTTGAAGAGTAAGAACGATATCTTTAAGAGTAAGAACGATTTTGTTTTACGAAACTTATTTGATTTTTCTGGAACTCAGTTGATTTTTGGAGTGTAGCTCGTAAAAGTTTAGATTTTCCTTTGCTTTTCATGTTAATTTCTGCAGATGCTTAAGATTTTCCTTGTTCTTATTCTGGTTGCTGGTACTGTTGGTTGTCCATGTTTAAGATCTTTCTTGCTATAATGTTTTTTTTAATCTATGGTCGCTAATTTTTTTACTGTGCTCGTCTCAATCTTTGTGTGTTCATTTGTTAATCACAATAATTTTGTCTTGTCTCTGTTTGTTGGAACAATTTTTTTTATTTTCGACTGTATGTCTTGAAGAGTGAAGAAGTCATTTTGTTGTTTCTCTAGTGCATTTTCAAGTAAAGATAGTAACTTTAGTATTCCAAAATGTTTTGGGATAACCTCGTAGTATGAAGTTGTTAGAATCATTTCATAGTATTTGATGACTACATTTGCATGGACTTTTTCGTTTAGCCTAGCTAATTCAGTAGTTTTGGCCATAAGCACAAAAGCGACCCTCTTACTAGCATGAGTTGGCGGCCTATTTGCTTCAAATGTTTTTCTCTTTAAGACCTTGTTTAATCAACTTAAAGATGACATTCTGTATCTTTTATTTTGTGGTTTTCAGTGTATCTGTCGCTAATGCCAATATTAAGATAATTTCAGTTTAAAGTTCACGTTTAGTTTTGTGAGATTTTTATCCTTGTTCGGACAGTGGTTGAGCATGCTATTTATGAATTTGCATCTACATTTATTTTCCCTCGTAATTTTGTGAATCAATAATTTTGATACCTCGTGTCAAGTGAGAAGTCAGTTCCTTTCTATTGGTATATCCCAAATAATGATAACTCATTTCGGTGATTAAATTTCCTCTAGTTTTCATTTATTTTGTACAAGTTTCCTTAGTTGTAGTCCTTGTTTTATATTTTGAATCATTTGTATTGTTTGCTTCTTTTGCATATCAATTCGTCAATAAAATGAAAGTTAGTTGGAATCGTCAGTATTGTTTGCTTAAAATCTCAGATGATAACTTCCTTCTTTTACTAAACATCGACTTATTTTCACAGCATTGGCAGAATCAGCTTATGAATGTATTTTTTAACTTTTTTTGTTTTCGGGTTTTTGCTGCTCCTTTCTTTTGTCAGATATCAAATATCGGTCTATCTTCGGGTGGGGGTTGTTGGTTTTTAAATAAATACTTTTCCCCTGCTTGGCCACAAATGATTTTGTAAATAGGTGACTCTGTGGTTCTTCCTTTGCTTTTCATGTTAATTTCTGCAGATGGTTAAATTTTCTTTGTTCTTATTCTGATTGTTGGTACTGTTGCTTGTCCATGTTTAAGATTTTTCTTGCACTACTAGGTAGATCTTGAAATCAGTGATACTGCTGCCTGTTATCTTGGTTAATAGATATGTTTGTGATGCAATTAGCTAATTGATTTACTTCCTAAATATATGTACTTCTGGATTTAAATTGTTCCCATAATCATATGCATCTCCTCTATCTTATCAATTAAACTCCAAGTTAACCTCTTCTCTCATTGAATCATGTTCTTGAGACTTAGCGAGTCAGTCTCTAAAATGGCATTTATGATCCCACACCTCTTGCAATAACTTAGTGCTTTCCAAATTGCTATGATTTTAGCTTCAATATTTGTCGTGTTGCCTATGCTTTCTGTTTCTGCATATACTAGATTTCCTTCTATTCCTATTATACAAAATCAGTAAGTGTTCTCTCCTGGGTTGACTTTGCTAGAGCCATTCGTTCTCTCTTAGGTTGCCTTGGGGTGGTAACAGGGGATCTATGATTTTGATTCACTTTTCAACAATTCCAATTGATTGCACTCACAGAAAGGGTGGGTACTGGGATTACTTCTCTTAACTTCATGACGAACCTGCAGGACGGACCGTCATAGACTCGACAGACCATCGTGGACTCCGTCACCCCACACTTAGACTTACCCATCTTCCTTCAGCAGCTGCACTACGCTGCCAGCTACGGACCGTCACAAGCATGACGGTCCGTCGAGGGTCTTCGTTCCAAAACACTTAAACTCTTGGAATATGGGTACTAGGATTACTTCTCTGAACTTTATGACAAACCTGCAGGAAGGACCGTCACACACTCGTCGGACCGTTGTGGTCTCCGTAAACCCGCACTTAGTCTGAGTTAGACTTCCCCATCTTTCTTCAGCAGCTGCACTACGCTGCCACCTACAGACCGTCACAAGCTCCGTAACCCCACACTTAGTCAGACTTCCCCATCTTCCTTCAGCAACTGCACTACGCTGCCACCTACGGACCGTCACAAGCACGACGGACCGTCATAACCTCTGTAGGTGGTCTTTTCTGCATTTCTTCGCTCAAAATCTCCGCATTTATCTATGGACAGATTTATGTATATCCTATTAACTGTACTTATTTTTTAATTTATAGTAACATCAACATTGAAAAACATTTGTGGACAATTAAAGGTTTGATTTGACATAGCGAAAGCCTCATGACTAGGTAAGAAACTTTTATCATGTCATAACACATGATTCTGATAGATTACTCATGACTTTTAATACTTATTTGTTAACTGGTTAATGATTATTGCTGAAAGACTAAATATTGATATATTCTTCTAGGATTTCAAATATCCCATCCAAGGATTGGATAAATTTAGCAAGGTATAGCATAGATTATATTGATGGCATTGAATCATTTCTAGATTTTGCTTACTCTTATGAAGATCCTCATGGAGAGAAAATTCAGTGTCCATGTGCGAAATGTTGTAATATTCTTTGGAACCGAAGGAATGTAGTGTATGATCATCTAATATGCCATGGATTTGTTAAAGGCTATACTAGATGGATCAATCACGGGTAATGGGATATCCAGTTGAATGTTAATGATGATATGGATTTCTCGTGTGATGATATTAATGGGTGGTTGAATCATCAATTTAGAGATGTTGCACAGGCTGGAGGAGTTTATGATGGTCCAAATGAAGATGCCATAGCTAACTTGAAGAGGCAAACCAAGAATTATATTCTGGTTGTATAGGTTTCTCTAAATTACCATTCACACTTCGCTTATATTTGTTGAAATGTTTACATGGATGGAGCAATGAATCATTCACTTCTCTTCTAGTGTTATTAAAAGAGGCGATGTCCGAGTTGAACATTCCTCAGTCTTACAATAAACCAAGTCTATGGTTAAGAATCTTGGTCTGGATTATGATAAAATTGATGCATGTCCAAATGATTGCATGTTGTTCAGGAATGATCATAAGGATGACGAATTTTGTCATACTTGTGCAGCTTCACGATAAATTCAAGCTCCTAAAGTTTATAGTGAGCTTGATTCTCCAAAAAAACAACATCGAGTTTCTGCAAAGACTTTGACACACTTTCCATTAATTCCTAGACTCAAAAGGCTATTTATGTGCTCAAAGACGGCAGATTCTTTGAGGTGGCATGAAGAGGAACGTTCTAAAGATTGAAATTTAAGGCATCCCGCTGATGGTCTAGCATGGAAAGACTTTGATAAGGGGCATCCAGATTTCGCACAAGATTGTCGCAATGTGAGCCTTGGCTTGTCAAGTGATGGATTCAATCCATTTCGAACAATGAGTATATCACATACCACATGGCGAGTTATGTTGATGATTTATGATCTTCCGCCTTGGATGTGCATGAAATCTTAATATTCTGGACCGCGATCACCTGGAAATGACATTGATATTACTTACAACCATTTATAAACGAGTTAAAATTATTATGGGATTCTGGGGTTGAAACATATGATGCTTCAAGAAATGAAACTTTTCAAATGCGGGCAGCTCTTATGTGGACAATCACTGATTTTCCTGCATATGCTATGTTATCTGGTTGGAGTACAAAAGGAATGTTTGCATGCCCTTGTTGTAACTATGGCACTTATTCTCGCTATTTTAAACATAGGTGGAAAATGTGCTATATGGATCATCGTGTTTTTCTACCGATGGATCATCCATGGAGATCAAACAAAAGATCGTTCAATGGAAAAACTGAATTTAGGCCTCCTCCAGCTCCTTTAAAGGGAATTGATGTTCATAATAGCTTACGTGATTTTGAAAATGTGTTTGGAAAGAAGAAAAAGAGATCAAATGATGGCCCATGGAAAAAAGGTCAATTTTTTTGAATTACCTTACTGGCAGCACAACTTGTACGTCACAACCTTGATGTAATGCACATAGAGAAGAACATAGTTGATACTATACTTGTAACTCTTTTGGATATTTTAGGAAAAACAAAGGATCATGCAAAAGCACGGTATGATTTGAAAGATATGGGAATCAGGAAGAACCTTCATCCACAAGATACAGAAGATAGTAAGAGAACAAAGTTTACAAAGGCGTGCTTCTCAATGACAAATGGAGAGAAATCCATCTTTTTTGGAGTTTTAAAGACAGCCAAGCTACCTGATGGTAGTGCCTCCAATATATCTAGGTGTGTGCACTTGGATGAAAGAAAGGTGTCTAATTATAAAACCCATGATGCTCATTTCATGTTACATTACTTGCTTCCAATACCAATTAAAAACATTCTTCCTGATCATGTGGCTATTCCTTTGATTCGTCTAAGTTTCTTCTTCCATCGTTTGTGCCAAAAAGTAATCACATTGGAGGAACTGGATTGCTTAAAAGTAGAGATCATAGAAACAGTAAATCAGTTGGAGCGAATTTTTCCTCCTTCATTTTTTGATATCATGATTCTTTTGCCTATTCATTTGGTGAATAAAGTGAGATTAGGCGGCCCAGTGCAAAATCGATGGATGTATTCCACTGAAACAGAAATGGGTACATTCAAATCATACATTCGCAATAGGCGTTTTCCAGAAGGTTGCATAGCACAGACACGAGTTGGAATAGATTGCATGAATTTATTCTCAAAATATATGAATCGGCGTGTGCATACCAGATTTAATAGGAGAGCGCGAAACAATGATGAATGTGACCCAAGTGACGCAGAACCTGTGAGTTTGTTTTCTAACAAAGGAATTCCTTTAGGAGCAAAGAAAACTGATCCAATCATTTTAGATGACAAGTCACTAAGTCAGGCACATGCATACTTATTAGGAAATTGTGACGATGTTCAAGAATATATTAGGTACCTTAATTTTAATATACCATTCATTTTGTATAATTAATTTTTATCTTATTTAATTTATTATTTTAAAAAATATAGAAAAAGTTTTGTAGAGAGCATGAGCAACATGTTAATAATCAGTCACGAAGATCTAAATGGAGCAAAGCCAAGAATCATTGTCAAAACTTCTCTAAATGGTTTGAAACTTGTGCTTTGCAAGAGGATGTGCCTGATTTGATAAAACAATTGTCTAGAGGACCAAATTCTGTTGCAAATAGATATCCTGGGTATCTCATAAATGGATATAGATTCCACGTTAGGCAGCGTGATGCAAGGCGTAAAACACAAAATAGTGGTGTTACACTAATTGCCTCAACTACAAGCTTTGCAAGCTCAAAGGATAAAAATCCGATTTCTGCAGATCTGACTTATTATGTTAGAATAGTTTATATTGTTGAATTAAACTATTACAGCCATTTTAAGGTTGTTTTATTTAAGTGTGTTTGGTATGAGTTTGAAAAGGATGTTTATGGCCTTACTTATATCTACTTTAACAAGAGATGCTCTCAGGAAGAGCCTTTTGTGCTTGCATCTCAAGTACACCAATGCTTCTATGTGCAAGATCCATATGAACAAGATAAACATTATGTTATGAAGACTGTTCTAAGAGACTTGTTTAACATGGGTGATGAAATTAAATCTAATCTCCCACAAAGTTATGAAAATGAGCCATCTGAATATTTGAAGGGTCCATCTATACCAAAAGATAATGGTGAAGTACTCTTAACAAGGACTGATTTACCTGAAACAATCATTGATGTGCCTGTGGAGGAATTTTTCAATCAACAACTTGAAGTCGAGTATGAAGAGGAGTTTGAAGATGAGTTCGAAGATGAGTCTGAAAATGAGTATGAAGATGAGTTTTCAGATGCGTTTTAAGACGACTCTGAAAATGAGTATGAAGATGAGTCTGATGATGAAGTCGAGTCTAAAGAAGAGTCTTAATAAGACACACCATGAGTTTCATTATTGTTGTGATGATCATATAGTGCTCACTCACTGTTTTTGTAAGATAATAGTTTTTTTTTTTTTGTAAAATACATTAATATATCTAATCTGTGGAATGTAATATGTTGCCTTCTTATCTGATTATTATTTAATTGAGGAACCTATACTTCTAGCTTATTTTTGCTTGATTTGGTTGTTTGTTATTTATATACTTTCTGGTTTCATTTTATTATCAGGAAGTTGGCATTAGAGGCATTCAACTCTCTAGTTTGAAGTTGCGTCTGGTTTGGTCGTTGTCCTGAGTATGTCGCTCCGAGAGAGGTACAATTCTTTACCTTTTATTAATTAAATTAAAAAGAAGCTCTCCAGTTTTTAAATGTGGATGTTGCCAACGGCCTCTTGTTTCATATGTTATCAATTTTTTCTGTTTGTTCATGTAGTTCTTTCAATTTGAATCCGTCCTGCTACTTCTTTCACTTAAACAATCTTATTATTTTGTAGGTTTACTTACTATTGGGAAAACAAATTGAAGATATTTAAACAAAGAAAAAACAATGAATCAATCAACAATGCTAAAGAAAAAGCGTTTGAATCCAAACAAAGCTCAAAGTCCATTGAAGAATCTGGATGTTGATATGCAATACCGATCAAGTGCTGAATTGGCCAACAAATTCAAGATTAAGAGAGAACAACTTGAAAATGAACCCAATGAAGGGAAAGGACCTCACGCAAGATTAGAACCTCACGCATGATTGAAGGGAAAGGACAAACTAAACAGAGGTTATTTCAATTTGAAGAGTCCATTCAAGATAATGGAACTAAAATTCCTATGAATAATTCTAGGTTCCATACGTCATTCAATAAAGATGTTATTGCTTCAGCACATGCGACTGGAACAACACTAGGTAATGGAGAGGCACGATATGATATTCTTGATCTACCAAATTGCAAACAGGTAAAGAGGAAGCCGGTCATACCAGCTAGTACTCTTGATCAGTTTCTAAAAGATCAAGGGATACACAAAGATGATGAAACAAAACGTGACAACAATACAACAAGTGATGTCGAATTTATGCATACTCCTATTATTAATGAACATAACAAAGAATTGGATGATCGTGTGGAACAAGAAGAGGAAATTGACATTGATTGTAGTACAAAAGGTATGTTTTAAACCTTGTAAGATTTAGAACTCATTATAAAAGAAATATCTTATTTCATGTCTGTTACATCAATCTAGAAATGTCGAAGCCAAAAAAAGTTCGAGGACATACAACATGTAAGGATATTCATGCAAGAAATTTGGAAGAAAGAAAGAAGGTGAAATTTGATAAAGGACAAGCGGTGGGACCAACTAATAAGATAGCATCACAATTAAGCAACTTTATAGGAACAATTGCAAGGAACCCTAGATTCATCAGCTTGATGTACACTAGTTGGCATGTGGTACCAAATGACACTAAAAAGCGCATGTGGGAATACGTCAATGTAAAAACAACCACTCTTGAGAATTCATATTTTTTTTTTACTTACTGAAACTAAATATATTTTATTTTGCATAATCCAAATTTCTACTTCCAGTAGAAGGAAAGAAGTGGGTGATGACTGGTCTTCGTGATGCTTGGAGGCGACACAAGCAAAAAATTCAAAAGAATCTTTTTAATAAAAACAGTACCCTTGAGGATATGCTAGCAAAATGTCCTGATGGCATTCCACATAATCAATTCCGCCAGTTGATCGAGTATTGGAAACACCCAACTGTTCAAGTAAGGTTAAAATGGTGCATTTCCACTCATCGACTAATTCTGTGTCATATCTATTCTTTTTATACATATCAATTCAATTATCTCTTTGTTTTTAACAATAGTCTATATGCGATATGAATTCTCAAAACAGGAAAAAACAAAAGTGGAGGCATCGATTGGGACCTATTAATTTTTCTAGAGTACGCGTGGCATTTGTAATACTTAGCTGACATTTCATACAAAATTTGATTTTAATTTTTTTGTACTTTATAAGAACTTACTGATTTTTTAAAATTTCTTTTGATATAATCTGTAGCGTGCATTAAAAGACAACAACGAAGAACCATCAAAGCCTGCAATATTTATTGTAACTCGTACCAAGACGGGAAAGGAAATCAAGGCTGATACCCAAATTGCAATAGTAAGTTTTTCAAAGAGGATTATTAGTGAACTTTATTCAGAATTAACATTTATATTGTGGGGAGTTTGACTACATTAAATTTTAATCACGTATGCCTTCTTCTTCTTGTTGTGCAAGTTCGAGGAGATATCAATTATTTGTAGACATTGTTTAATTATTTTTTACGTAAAGTTTTCATAATGTTTTAATGCTTGATCGCTATCATAGGATTGGAAATGCAATAGTACTTACAATTCACTATGGATGCCAATTTTATTCAATAGGCTGAACTTCAAAATCACCAAAATTCTGGGGAAACAACTGATGATGCATTTAGGGCAGTGTTTGGAAAGGAGCAGCCTGGTCGAGTTAGGTTCTATGGTAGACCAGTGACAACAAGTTCTTTGAAGAAAGATGAGAAAATTAACAATCTAAAACAAAAGCATGCCGATGAAATCACTTCTCTAAAGGAAGAATTGAGAGAAGAAATGCGACATTTACTCACTCAATTGCTGCAAAACAACCCTGGATTGAATTTTCAAGATATACCAGGGTGTGTTGGATCTAACCTTGCTTCACCTATTGATGCAAGTAGTGCACAAGCTGTAAGAGGCACAAATCTTCCATTTTCTTCCGGGTCAGCTCAAGATTCGGTTCTTCAAAAAATATTTTGTATTTCAAATTGTCTGTTAATAGTGTCAATATTGTTTTTCTTCTAGTTTAGTTGGTGTTCGTTGTAATGAAATTCAAAACGTATTTTTATTTGTCTAAGTTTATTCCACCAATTCATAACTGTTAAGAATTTTTTTGTTTTTTATTTAAGCATTCGAATCGTTAGTTGAATAACTGTTCTTTTAGTATTGTGAAATTGAGGAGTCTGTGGCTAACACATTAATGTGCTGCAGCCTGTGATTAAAATGTCTACATGCTAGACAATTATAATACTATTGTTATTAGTATAGAGTTTAATGGTTTGCAAACCTTTACCTTTGTAGGGTAGAGAAACCATCTAGAGCTTGACCATTAATAGAAGATCTTGTGAGTAGATTTATTATGTTTGATAAATCCTTAATGGTTACTTGTTCACTGTCTGTTAAATCTTAACCTTGTTCAAGATTTTGTTTGTGTCTTTTTATAGCATTCCTTCTCTTCTTACTAAACATTTCTCTTGTCTGTATTTTTTGTTTGTGTCTTTTTTGTTCACTGTCTTATGATGAACCTTGCCCTAGAGATAACTTATCTTGGAATATGGGTACTGGGATTACTTCTCTGAACTTCACGACGAACCTGCAGGACGGATCATCATAGACACAACGGACCGTCGTGGACTTCGTAACCCCACACTTAGACTTCCATATCTTCCTTTAGCAGCTGCACTACGCTACCACCTACGGACCGTCACAGACACGACGGTCCGTCGAGGGTCTCCGTTCCAAAACACTTTAATCTCTTGGAATATGGGTATTGGGATTACTTCTCTGAACATCATGACGAACCTGCAGAACGGACCGTCACAGTCACGACGGACCGTCGTGGACTCCGTAACCCCATACTTAGTTAAACTCTTTGAATATAGGTACTGGGATTACTTCTTTGAACTTCATGACGAACCTGCAGGACGGACCGTCACAGTCACGACGGACCGTCGTGCTCTCCGTAACCCCACACTTAGTCACACTTCCCCATCTTCCTTCAATAGCTGCACTTATGTTGCTCTAGTTCTGACCATAGAGTGATGGAGGAAAATGTATCACCTAGATAACATTTTCATTAAAGTCATAACATGAAGGATTAGGAAAAAAAGATTTTTCTTAATGTCTTGTAGTCTCTAAAAATATATTGTCCTGATGGTATCGTTGTGCCTAATGTCTTGTAGTCTCTAAAAATATATTGTCCTGATGGTATCGTTGTGCAAGACTCTACTAGACTCATTTTCGAAAAAAGATATGAATAAAGAAAGGGCTCTGATACAAACTTTATCACAACCTAGATTATTGTGACTAACACCCACACTAAACCTCATGGGGGAAACCTCTACTACAACCAAAACAAATAACTAAACAAAAAACAAGACATTTAAAGATACAAAATCATGTTTCAATGACTAAATTATTTATTAAGGAGTGCTCATATACTATGAAAATTTAATAAATCAAATGAACTAACAATGGTGCTGAAATACAACCCTAGATATTAAAATTCAATGTACCAAAACTCTACATACGACAAGTCTAAGAACCACCTTAAATAAATAATCTGTGTATAACAAGAGTGGACTTAAAGAAGAGATATCCATAAAAGACTGAAAGAATTGGCTCGCCCTTGAATTTGGTTATGCTCAATAATCACATAACTGTTGTCTTTCAATAGCTGCCAGAAGATTCACTCTACTCAAAAAAAATAATAGCAAGTCCAGTATTAGTAAACAATGACGATGTACTGGTAGTATCACACGAATACCCCATTAAGTGAAACATATACAAGTCATTACCACATAATAAAAATACACAAACCAAACATATCAATATCAATTATCACTTACGAGCAAGGTACAATTTTACAAGATTTAATAATTTCACATTTATGACAAGTTTGTAAAGTAGTTGGTTCTCTCATGGAACACAATTTAATAATCCTCTTATAAAACCCAAACCCAAAATGATAGTGTACCGAACTGTGGCACTTGATCCTATGTATCAGATGGAACGTTGCCACCAAACTCATATTTATGCCTAAATTTTGCTATCCGGTCCAAGTTCATTATGCTGAAATGTGATAATCCAATCTAAGTTTGTTATGCCGGAATGTGACAATCTGATTCATCAACACACTATAATCACAAACACAGGTATACTTTCAAGTTATTGAATCAAGAGTCATTAATGGATCATTATTATTCGTCTATCTCATTACAATAAGTGTGATCAATAATGAAATATTTGCGTACATACATGCTTTATAATGAGAAAGAACATACATATATCATAAAATCATGAAATCAATCTTGATTCCCCTAAGGCACTTAAATCTTTCCTGTCAAAATTCTTTCCACTTGTTATAAGTATACAAAAGAATGATATATTCAATAATAAACAATGAATGTTCTAATTATCAAGAAGTTAATAAATCTAAAAACCCTAGAAAAAACCTGAGATATCCATACCCAGATTAAAGTTTTTTTGTAACATCTTTAAAACGAATAAGGTGAAGCTAAATCCTACCATGTGTGTGAGGAGGATATAAAGTTCAAAAGTTGTTACTAATAGTGTTTTGTGGAAGTTTCTAAAGTTTGGTTGTTTTTGGAGGTCAAACATCCAAGATATTCAAAAGTTTTTTCTTGAGATGTGCTTGTGTGTTATAATGTGACTTTGCATGTTTTACGCATTCGTCTTGGTTGAAATAATTGTGAGAGGTTCCTAAAATCAATAAGACTTAATTTATATTGGAAACATCCGGGAACAATTCACCAAGAACAAACCTAAGGGTCCTTGAGGAGGACCCAACCTTGGGTTCATGATTTCCTAAATAGTCTCCACCAATGAGGTCAATCGTCGCCTTGTTCGTTGTACAATGACACATCATTTAGGTCATAGCCTAATAATTAGTGTGGGAGCTTATTATACCTTGTGCCAGAGCCTCTGAACCAAACAACGGATCTGCAGGATGGTCCGTTGGTGGGTCAACAAGGCATACGTGTTTCCATCATTTGGTGTTCTGCATATTTTCTACAGGGTCTCGGCCAATCCAAGGGCTAAAAGAGTATTTCACCTAGTGTTATAAAGATTAAAAGGGAGGTTAATTAGGTTCATTTTGTATATATTAAATAGTTTCACAAGTCTAGAATACCAAGTAAAGTCATTATTCAAAAATCAAATCCCAAACACCAAAGAAAAACTCTCTAGAACTACCATTGAAGATTGAAGCATGGTGGGATCTTGGAGCTTGATTTCTCCATAAATTCTTATTAATTTCGTGGATTTTCATCAATCAAGGTATGGTATTTAATCCTTGAATCTTCTTTCTTCAAGGACACAAACTTTAAAGTATTTTCCAAGACTTTTCAATAGATGAATTCTTCTATTTTGATATCTAGTCATGGGTTCATGCATAAGACATTTTGAATCAATGATTTATGATTGATTTGATGTTAATTTAATTCATTTAGATCAAAATTCTATGAACCCATGTAATTCATGAAATCCTTATTATTGCTCTATTATGGATGATTTGATCATGTCTCTATTGTATTATTACTTTGTGTAATTTACTATGGTCTATTGAATTATGTAAGAAGTGTGTTATAGTTATATGTAGGCTGTACTAAATTTATGAATATATATTGTATCATCTTGGATCACTATATAGTTGATTATTGGGTTGAATTGGCAATTATTGTTATTGGTAAGAGTTTTTGTGGATTGTATTGGTTGAATTTACTATTGACTGGAGTTGCTGTGGATGTCATGGTGGTATGTTGACCTTAACTCCTCTATATTGTGTAGTATAGGTATTTCAATTTTGATATTTGGTAAGGTCGTCTTATGGTGGTGGTGCTTATGTGATATATTTGTGAAGAATGTGGCCTTGTCGGCATTACTTAGTGAATTATGATATTAACATGTTATTACTAAGATAGGTAATCATTATGAAGGTTTAAATGACTTATGTGTACATATGAAGTCAAAGCATGTGTTCTTCTAATTGACCATAGGTGATCATGATAGGCTTTAGTGTTGTGTTCATCTGTGTATAGTTGCTTTTGAAGTGGGAATCTTCATAGTAGACTATATGAGTCTTGTGATGTATTTTGTTGCTATTTCTATAGAAGTGTGTATGGTTACTAGTAGTATACTAAGTTATCCTTATGTGCTACTTGAATGTCATTGATGTGATAAGATGAAGTATGTGTGTCTTGTTGTGGTAGACCTACGTCCCTATACTTGATACATGTAGAATGTGAATTTGACTCTTGATTTAGTAGGCTAAAGAACATTTGTCATGTATGTGTATGGATGATTGAAATATGATCCTGAACATAGTTAAGAGGGTAACTAATATGGAACATTCAAATTGAATAGAAGGTTATGATATCATTGAAGTTGAAAGTCGTATTGGTATCCTTCTTTTGTGAATGATGGACTTAGGAGTAGGTTGGCAAGGAAGGTATGAAACCATCGTTAGTATACTCATGAAGATATCGTAGTAACATTTAGTGGTAGCCCTATTAGTACCCCTTTTGTAAGGTGTATTATAAATTGGTTATGACTTTTATATGTTACCTCTTCATATATAGTTGTGATTGATTTACTCTATGAGAACAAACTCTAGCACCGAGTGAGTATTCTTGGAGAGTGACTCTTCTTAAGATGACAATAGACTACAAAGAAACTATTGATATTCCTTAACAATGCGCCTACATGGGATGTTTCCTAGTTCTACGCTTAGCAAGTAGAACACCCTCCATCGGAGTAGGGTAGACTCCAAATTCCCTGCCTAGCTAGTATGGTATATGTCGATTATTGCCTATTCTAATCATGTGGAAGACATTCTATTATTTTATAGGTTCTACAAAGGTTAAGTAGTGAAATGAGACGCTATTTAGACATTGCACGAGTAGGCTTTGAAGATGCTAGTATGTAGGTTCCCTAGGTCTTTCCCAAGACCACTTTGTCAAAGTCCTTATTTGTTGGATGTCTCTTAAATGACTTAATGGAAATATTTTACTTTATTTTAAATGCATGTAAATGTAAAAGTACTTATTTGGAGTAGCTTTAAGGATTTCTTAGGTAAGCTTGAAGAGGGTGTATGGGTGGTCTCTTCATGTTTTACTTATGGGAGTCTTCGAGTAATATTAGGTAGGGTCTTTAATTGAATATAGTGAATAATATTATCTTAGGAATCGTTGAGGATCTCTTTGGTGTGTGTGAATGGGTTGTATGGGAGGCCGCTTCATGTCTCACTCAAGTGAGCCTTAGAAGGACCTTTGGTAGGAGAGTCTTAATCTTGTACGGTTTGTAGTGATGATATGATATATTTTGTATTGTGACATATATGTGTATATGATGACTTGATGTTGTTTTTTTTAATTATGTTACAAGGTTGTTTTCAAAAATAGCATGTTTTATACAAATGTCCTTTTAGAATGGTTTTAATTGCATGCCACCATACTTATTGCTTTCAAATGTACTAATTCCATGTAGTTTTTCTTATCTCTAAAGGTGTTGGTGGAAATTGAGAGGAGTCATTGAATTGAAGCTTGGATATTGCATTCATTCAACCAAAGTTGTGGTATGTCCTCAATTGATTTGAGAACATCACTATATTTTGTTTTCTTGTTAATGACATTGTAATTAATTTAGATATTTCTGTTTTTCTGATGTATGGGCCGTGACCCAAGCAATTCATTTTTCTAAGATTGAGACTTTGAGACTTAGTCTTTCCTATGCTTTTCTATAAAAGATATTTTGAAGTATCAATCGTTTGTGTGAAAAGTTTTAATTTTGCACTACTTTTCATACATGTATATAACAAATGATGTCAAAGGCCTTGTACAATACCTCTGAGAGGTTTATACGATGTGCGACAATTTGAGCATATCTTTTCTTTGATGGTATACACTCGGGTCGTCATATTTTTCCACCATAAATGCTAGATCAATATCCTTCCTCATTGATAATAACCCAAGAAAATAGGTTCTATAGATGAATAAACGAATCTTGGGCTTAAGATCTTACATTTATCCTCAAGTATGTTGGAAAATCGTCAAGAACTCCCTTAGGATCGTTCCTTAGCTCTCAAAGTCAAAATGAAAGAAATAGGGTTTGGGGTTTATTTACGACGTTAAATTGCATTTGGAAAGCTTTGGCATAACCCATCCACCTTTGGCTCCCATAATCCTGCTCTGTCACCCATAATCCCACTCTGGAGGCTTTCACGAAGAAAAAATGTTACTCGTTAATGCTAAGGATTATTTTTTGGAGTTCTTCTCACCCAGATTCAATTTTGTGAAGTCCTACGGGTTCCTTATCATCATAGATATCAATTAATTTAACAAAATTCATCATTATATATCTCATTCCATATTAGGTTCCCCTTTACCCAACTTACATAGATTTCATCCAAATCTAGACAAGGCTACAAATTCGAAGTTACTACCAAAAAGTTTTCTATCCAAAATTCTTTTCCCGTTGGCATTTCTATGACGATAGAACGCAGTTGTTACAACAAAAATCTTGCAACACACGGACAACCCTTTATCTGAATTACTATGACCCTTGAAACCTTGGCCCTTCCCCATATATTCAACAATGAGATATGTAAAAACATTACTCGACATAGAAGAACAATAAGATATAATTCCTTTTAACCATATAATAACATCTCGGAAAATAAAATATCAATGATCATTACGAACAACATTCAATTTCACAATCCTTAATATATACAATTATTTCAAGTCATTGGTCCTCTCATGGAACCCTAACCCATGTTTTTAGCATACTCAAATATGGTACGTGATACAAAGTTTATGTTTGAAAATGACAACTGATACCATATTTATGCAAGAACGTGGCAACTGATCCAAGTTAGTGTGTCGGAACGCAACACCCAATCCATTCAATAAGCAAAAATCAGAATTACAAGTATATTCTCGTAATTATATATTTAAGTCATGATTTATTGTATACTCGTGCAATTATTCTTATATAATTAGTGTGATCCATACCGCAGTACGTGCATACATATATGCTTTATAAACATGTAATTACTAACATACATCACACTAATATGAATTGACAAACATCACAATGAGGTATTCATCGACATATATCACTTAAACAATAACTTGACCATAATTAGTCATACTTCATCCTATAAGCCTTCTTCCAGTTATTTAATCATCATTATTTAGGTGCACGAATAACAAAACAATAATCATTCCATTGATTTTCATTATAATATGTGGTGGAAGCATATTTATAACTCAATTAATAATCTGGCCTACCTTTGTGACAAGCAGTTGCACGGAGTTTTGGTTTTGTTTCTTTTTTCCGAATTTTTTGAAGGTTATCTTGCCTTGAGATCCATAATACCATGATATACTTAAACTGAAAATCTCCTTATCCTCCCTGCCCATGCCTAGAGAATCTTTTTTGGATTTTCTAGGGTGGTTTTGGTCTTGTTTAGGTATTTTATAAAGAATGAGAAAATTATATTTTGCCTTATTTACATTATGTGTCACCTGTGCCGCTCTAGCACCATCTTCACCCGCCGTACCACCGCCGCCCGAGCGGCATCTAGCCTGCCTTGGCGAGAAAGTGACCTTGTAATTTCTGAAGTTTTTGCTTTTGTTAATTCACGACTATTCATGTCCTTTAAAATATATACCAATTTTACCCTTATTTGTCCCCAAAAGACTAGTGCATGAATCACACACGCCTTATCTCAGGTTATTTTTTACTAAAGAATTAGTTCGTTATGGAAACCGGAATGGATGGTGACTACTCTAAATCGAAACACAACAGATGCAATGCGTAAAGGGGTCGCTTAGGAATTTAAGGCAACACACAAAGAAACGAACGCGTGAAACTTACATAGCTTAACCTTTCCTGGGTTTCAACCATTGCACTAATGCGGGGAAGTTGTGGCAAGGATACTCTCGCTAATGTGGGAGATCGAGAAACAATAAAGGCAATGAGGAATTGTTTTTTCATTTCTCCCACTTTCCGTACTCATACTCTTCCAAAACTCTATTGACTCGCTCCCTCCAAACGTCATTCTAAGTTAATCTCTCTCATTATTCTCTTTATTTCAAAACTTGATTAACAATGATTGAATGTTGTTGCCTAAATGATTATAAATAGTTTACGGATAATTAATTAAAAAGTTTAGCATATATTGGTATTTAAATTGAAAAAATGTAGCATGGTTACTCCCCTTACATACCCAACATTTCCAAAACATCCTGGACATAAACATCTCATAAAAATATGTTTAAACCCATACCAAAATGGTTGGGAGAAGTTGTATAGTCTATTCCTTCATCAAGAATGTCACTAGAAAAGTTGAAAGAGTCGAACTAGAATTTCAAAGATCTTTTAGATAAGGGCTTCATTCAACCAAGTGTCTCATGCGCTCCGGTCTTGTTTCTGAGAAATAAATATGGTTCGCTTAGGATGTATATAGACTACTTCAATATTTACAAGGTTACGTCAAGAATAAGTATCCTCTTCCTAGAATTGTTTATCTTTTCGATCAGCTTCAGGCTACTTCCTATTTCTGATAACTTGAACTCAGTTCAGGCTACAATCGAGTAAGAGTAGAGGAATGTTATATTCAAAAGACGGAATTCAAAACCCGATATTTTTGTTATGAGTTTTTGGACATGTCCTTTGGTTTGACTATTGCTCCAGAAACGTTCATGGATCGTATGAACAGAGTCTTCAAACCTTATTTAGTTATGATGCAACACTTCTAAAACTAAGTAGGTGAAGGTGGAGCCTAACATGTTATCATTCGGTTTTAAAGTTCTTAAATGGTCTATATTAGTGTTTTGAGGTAGTATCTAAATTTAGGTGATGTTTGGAGGTAAAACGTCCAAGAACGTCCAAGACGTTAGAATGTTTTGCCTTGAGATGTGCCTGTATGTTTACGTGTGCCTTTTCATGTTTTACGTGTTCTTTTTGGTTGAAATAGATCTTAGAGGTTTCTAACATGTATGCGAGTGTATCCAGTTTAGAAAGAACCGGTCAAAACTCTCCAAGTACAAACCTAACGGTCCTTGAGGAGGACCTAACTCTTGACCCAGGAACGCTAAAATAGTCTCAAACGAAATAGGCAACCGACTCCCCTTAGTTCTGTCGACACTCCATCAGTTGGGGCATAGGCTGATACATAGCCTAGAGAGCATAAGCTCCCATTAGATGTATCAATGACCAAATTTATGGTTTCTAACATGGCCCATCGATGGGTCGACAACCCGTAGTCTGATTTGTTGATTGGAGACGTGTAGATTTTCTCTAGGATCTTTGCCTAAGGAAGGGCAAAGTGGGAAATTCATTTAATGTTATGATAATGATTTGGGAAGTTATTTAATGATTATTTTGGGTATTTTAAATGTTTTTATATGTCTAGATCCCCAATCCATGTTAAGTATTAAAAGTCAAAACCCAAACCACAAAAGAAGAACTCTCTAGAACTCCATTAAAGCTTGAAGCAAGGACAGATCTTGGATCTTTATTTCTCTATAAAATCTCTTAATTTCGAGGCTAATTATCAATCAAGGTACGGTGTTTCATCGTTGAATCTTCTTTATTAAAATAGAAAATCTTCGAAGTGATTTCTAATATCTTTTTCAGATGATGAATTGCCTCAATATGATATCTAGTCATAGGTTCTTTCATAAAATATTTTGAATCAATTATTTATGACTGAATTGATGTTAACTGAATGATATTAAACTAAAATTCCTATGAACCCATGCAAATCATCAATTCCTTATTTTGGCTATATTATAGGTAGTTTGGTGATGTCCCAATTATATTGAATTTCTGTGTAGTTTACTTTGAGATATTTAATTATGTAACAAAACATGTTAGATTGTATGTAGGTTGTACTAAATTGATGAAATTTATATTGTAGTATCATGAATAATTTTATAGTTAGATTATTTGATTGATTGTTGATCAGGGCTATTAGAAGAACCTTCATGGAATGAATTGGTTTCTTTTGCTAACGAGTGAATATTTTGAGATTGAATTGGTGGTATGTTGACATAACCTTATCTATATTGTGTAATATAGTTCTTGAATGGTGATGATTCGTATGGTCCACTTATGGTGTAACATTTCGGAAAATGTACTTGTCCAGTAAAGTGTATATTAGGTTTTAGCTTATGTGGGTTTGCCAATTTCTATGAGTTAAGATATACTTTGATGTTCAAATGATACAATCCAAGCTTGTTTAGGAATTGTATTTGAAATGAAGAGCCTAAGCGAAAATTTTTGATTTCGTAGCCTATACACATTAGGTACGAGGCATCCAAGGTCAAGCCTAGGTACCATAGAAAATGATCATGTAAACCAAGAATTTCCCAAAGACATAGTGCTGGTACTTGTAAAATAAGTTCACAACAACACATGTGATGCAAGCACAAGTGCTAATTGGCCAAGAGACCAAGCGACAAGCCCAACCGAATTTGATTAGGGCGTTTAGGGGGAAGGCACGCATACGAGTAACGCCACGTAGGGCCTAGCTTCCTAAGCAATCCTAGTCTCTAACTAACTTACCTAAACAGCTAACTAACCAATGTCTAACTAAAATAAACTAACTAGTGTACCCAAAATCCTGTGAACTAATTAGGTGACAGTAGCCGAGTAGCTAACTAAAGAAACACACTAGTACCTACCCTAGGATGGTGCAAAGGGTTGGTTATGGTCCTAGTGAATTAGCGGTACTTTAGTAATTACCCAAGGTCACATAATTAATTTAATTAGAAACTTAATTAATTAATTAAGAATCATGGTTAAACCTAAACTCTTAGCTAATACTCAGATGTGGCTACGTCAAAATATTCTCCTATTTTTAGTCAATTTAGGAGGGGCATTTTGGTAATTAGCTAATTGATTATTTAACTAATTTTATTAGCCTAAGTTGAATTATTCAATCATCATATCCTAAGACATAGACTCAAGTTAACCATAAAACCCCTCGACTAAAAAAGAAAACAGTGACGAAACTAAGAAAAACAGATTGGTTCTCCTTAGGCAATTTCAAGGCAATTCTTCATGATTTTCGTGAACAGTAGAGGGTAATCTTCATACATTCAATTCTATTTTCTCTCTTGGATTCCTTTACCCAGGAGGCTTTTAAAACTTTTTGAATTCAAGAAAACCGAAACTAGGGTTGTTCCCAATTACATTTTTGAATGTTCATCTCCCTAGTTGTCCCTATTTTTTAATGCTAGTAGTATGTATAATACAAATCTCGAGGATGTTGTTGGTATGTGGTGCTAACTGATCATTATGTGTAGGTTTATACGACTTTGTAGTGTCGAATGAGACCTATAGGTTAGATCCTTATGATTAGAGTATTGTTTACATAAGATAAGAAATATTTTAATGCCAAATTGTATTTGAGAATATGAAATTGTTAGTAGTTTGCCTGCTTAAGATGATGATATTACTATAGTATATATACATGAAGTTAATTGACTTGGATATCTATAATATCGTGACTAGTGTTTATTAAAAGTTTTGTTTATGCGAAGAAATTGGTAGCAATATTATTTCCAAAATATGATATAGAGTTGGACAATTACTAAGTCATTCTAATCTTATATTACCAATTTAAATTGTGATGTTCTTGTAAGGCAAAATACCTGTTAAAAATTTACATGACAAGATTTAACTCAATGCACTTATAACCTGGGGTATGCCAATGATTGGGAAAAGTCTCAACATACCCTATCTAAATGAACTTGTGAACATTGTAGTACATTGAATGTCCTTATAACTTTCATAAAGAATGGTACAAGACTACCAAATAACATTGACAAAGATAAGGTGAGTAATGACATAACTAGAAGCTTATGAGTTATGATAATTACCTAGAATGGGGCGTTAAAGGAAGTGAGACAAGTCTCACTTGAACCTAATCAATAAAGTTAAAGATACTTCCATAAGAGGGTGTTAGAAATCGTGACACAAGTCTCGGCCTAAGAGGGAGCAAAAATATTAATTTTTGTTCAAGTTGTTTTAAAATTATGTTCATGATTCCAAGGTATTATGTTCATTTAGAATATGAGTTTTGTGCTTTATATGCATGAAAATATGTCATATTCATAGCAGGATTAATAAATAACGAATTCGGTAAAAAAGGGACTTCACTTTCAGAAAATGGCATGTTGCTATAGGAATAACTTTCCTTGATCATGCATAGTCCTCAAGTTTTATGTGCATACACCCACACTTAATACACGTGTGTATTTACCCATATACTATTACTATTTTTTATAGGTGAGGGTCCTTGAAGAAGATTGACGATCAGTTGAAGTTGTTTGGACTAGTACCTCCAGATTTTAATAGGTCCTCTGGAGTTCAAAAGATGCCTACCTTTTATATTCTAGATTTAGTAGATTAGACATAGCTAGTGAATGTTTTCCCTAGTGTTTCCTTTCAATAATTTGTTCAAGCTTTTCTATTAGGGCTGGTTTGGAAATTATTAATGATATTATGATTTCTTCATTTGATTGTTCAATATGTTAATAGATAGTTGTATAGTTTAAGTTATTAGTATATCACTCTTATGTAGAAATTTTATGATGTCTAAGTAGACATCAGTAAATAAAAAAATCCGCTAAATTTAACTGTATGATTGTGATGAAAATTAAAAAGAGGCTTGTCTGCGACCTTTGAGAGGTTAACGACGCCGGTCTTATCTAGGGTCAATGACCTGGTGTGACATATGGTGGCAGTGCTTATGCGATAAAATTGTGAAGAATGTGGCCTTGTCAGCATTACTTTATAGAATTGTAAATAATGTGGACTTGTCGGAGTTACTTTATGAATTATGATTCTATCGTTCTATTAATTGAACATGTGATTATTTTGAAAGTGTAACAACCTGTTTAGTCGTTTCGAACAGCAGAATTACTTCTGATAAAAACTGGCTGTGTCGACGGTTCACACGATGGACCGTCATGGTCACGACGGGTCGTCGAGGGTCTCTGTCCCAAAACACTTAAACTCTGAAAGTTGGGTACGGGGATCAACTCTCTGAACTTCACGACGGAACTGCAGCACGGACCGTCGTAGCCACGACGGACCGTCACAGACCTCTTTACTGAAATCAACTCTCTGAACTCTGTGACGACCCTGCAGGACGGACCGTCGCAGGCACGACGGGCAGTCACGAGTGGCGTAACCTTGAATGGGTCGGATTTCTGCTAAAAGTTTTTAAGGGGTGTTTTGGACTATTCATGCTTATAATTATAAAATTAGTGGGTTAATGTTAATAATTCAATTACTTGGGGGTTAAAGGAGATAACTTTGAAATAAATAGTGGGTTACTTTTATCATCTTTTATACTTAATTATATGATAATTAGGGTAAAAGAAAAAGAGATTGAATAAGAAAAAATAGAAAGAACAAAGAAAAGAGGGGAGAACAAACGAGAGAGGGAGAAGTGAAGAGGAAAGCAAAGGCATTGAGAAGTAGCTTGCTTGATCACGAATTCTTTGGTGGAGGTAGGTTATGGTTTATGCTATTTCATAGTAAACACTAAATAGTGATTGATATGTATTGGGTGGTATTGTAAAGTCTTCTATATGCTTAATTGTGTTGTTGTATGTCGTGATTATGTAAATGGTGAGGGATTATAACGATGATACTGTGGAATCTTAAAGACCTTAAATCCACCCTATTAATGATGATGCCTTGACATAAAAGAAGGCTTGATGAACTAAAAGAATGAGGTTAATGGACCGGGTGTCACGAACCGACACGTAGTATTAGGGGATCGGGTGTCACGAACCGACACGTCGTATTAGAGGATCGGGTGTCACGAACCGATACATAGAATTAGGGGAGCGGGTGTCCCGAACTGACATGTAGAATTAGGGGAGCGGGTATCACGAACTGACACGTAGAATTAGGGGATCCGGTGTCACAAACCGACACTTAGAATTAGGGGATCGGGTGTCACAAACCGACACGTAGAATTAGGGGATCGGGTGTCACGAACCGACACGTAGTATTAGGGGATCGGAGTGTCACGTACCGACATGTAGTAGTAGGGGATCAGAGTGTCACGTTCCGACACAAGAAGAATAAAGAGAATGAATCTTGAATTATGTTAATATACTCAAATGTAAAGAACCTATTTCCCAAATGAGTATGGTGTGGAGGCTTGAGTCCTCATAGATGTGCTTGGGTTGTGGCAAATGGTTATGGTACTTGTTGTTGTCACCTATTGAGTATGGTAGTCGATTTTATGTTATTATCTTATATATATTGCTTTCTATTTTGAGTTGGCCGATGATACCTACTCAGTACGTGTTCCTTGTACTGACCCCTACTTGTATTTTTCTTTTTGTTATCTGTGGAGTGCAGCAAACGTGCCATCGACTTTGACTCATCCGCAACTATAGCCAGTCATCAGCATTCCAGATTTCAGGGTGAGCTATTATTCCTTGCTCGGACTGGATTCTTTCCTTCACGTCTTGATGTCTTGAAGTTCAGACATGGACCATTCCTTTTACTTATTTTAGTTTCATAAATACTCTTAGATTAGAAATTTGAGGATAGATATTCTTGGTGTGATGACTTCCAGATTTTGGGGATAATAGTTGTTGAACTTTAGAAGTGAATTTATTGGTTATATTAATGAGTTTTAAGTCTTCCGCATTGTATTTTGCCCATTATGGTTGAAATATTGGTAAATAATTGGGATTAAATTGGTTGGTTCGCTCACATAGAAGGATAAGTGTAGGTGCCACTCGCGACTCGTTTTGGGTCGTGACAAACATGGTATCAGAGCATTAGGTTCGTTGGTCTCATCACACAAGAACGAGTCTAGTAGAGTCTTGAGGAACGGTAGGGGGACGCCTTTACTTTTCTGTGAGAGGCTATAGGACTTTAGGAAAATTCCATTCTTTCTTTCTTTCGTGCTATTAGTTGGATCCAATTCGTATCTAGGTGATACAAATTGGTATCTAACCATCTTTACTCTATTTGGCAGATGGTTAGAACTAGATCAACAACTGTGCCAACACCAACACCGGCAAGACAGGGTGCGTCTGAGCCAGCCACTGGGGCTGTAGCTCGAAGAGGAGCAGTGGCAAGAGGCCATGGTAGAGGTCGCGGGAGGACGTCCTCTAGAGGTAGAGGACAAACACCTGGTCCAGCTAGTACTAGGGCAGTGACTCCTCCACCGACTGATGAGGTAGTAAGAGAGGGTGAGGAAGGGGAAAATGAGCAAGTGCAAGATGAGGAATTACCACCCCAACCTACCCCAGATATGATTAACCAGGTTCTTGCTTATCTTAGCGGGTTATCTGATCAAGGCCTGACACCTCGAGTGTTTTCTACACCAGCACCTCAGGCTCCGGGAGTACAACATGCAGCTGCTGGGGCTCCCCGCATGGATGCCTCGTTAGAAATAGGCATGTTTCCTCGATTGACTACAGGACCTGTAATGACGAGTGATCAACATGAGCTTTTCAGTAAATTCTTGAAATTGAAGCCGCCAGTCTTCAAGGGTGCTGAATCTAAGGATGCCTATGATTTTATGGTTGATTCTCATGAGCTGCTACATAAGATGGGCATAGTGGAACGATTCGGTGTGAGTTTGTTACCTATCAATTTCAGGGAAATGCCAAAATGTGGTGGCGATCGTATGTTGAGGTCAACCAGCACAGGCACCACCTATGACTTAGGCATCATTCTCTAGCTTGTTTATGGAGAAGTATATACCCCGGACTTTGAGGGATAGGAGGAGGGATGAGTTCCTAAGCCTAGAGCAAGGCAGGATGTCGGTTACTGCTTATGAGGCTATGTTTCGTGCATTATCCAGGTATGCCACGCAGCTTTGCTTCAGTCCACAAGAGCGGATTTGCCGTTTTGTGAAGGGATTGAGGTCAGATTTGCAGATTCCAGCCTTACAGGTAGCTACTGCAGCAAAATCATTTCAGGGGGTGGTAGATTTTGTGATAGAAGTGGAGGGAGTGAAGCCAGACGACTTCACCATGACATCAACACTTAAGAAGTTTCGTAAGGGAGGCGAGTTTAGTGGTTCTTACTCTAGAGGGCAGAGTTCAGGAGGTTACACAGCCCGGCCTATTCAGTCCTCACTGCAGGCTGTAGCTGGGGGGCCATCACAGACCAGTCAACATTCCTCTGAGTTTGGAGGTTATCCCCAGACTTCGTCGTTCTCACAAAGACCTATGCTTGACCCTAGAGAGTGTTATGGATGTGGGGAGACTAGACATATTAGGAGATATTGTCCAAAACAGAGTTACAGACCTCCATTAGTCAGAGGTAGAGGTGGTCATGGAAGAGGTCGTCATTATGGAGGACGTGGTGGCCGAGGTAATTGTGGTCACCAAAACGGCCAGGGTGACGGGCAAACTGGAGCTACTAAAGCACAATATGGTAGGGGCAACGGGCAGACAGGTGATAGGGCCCATTGCTATGCTTTCCCTGGGAGGTCTGAAGCGGAGACATCTGATGTTGTTTACACAGGTAATCTTTTGGTTTGTGATTGCATGGCTTCTGTATTATTTGATCCTTGATCCACATTTTCATATGTATCTTCCTCATTTGCTATTGGTCTTGATTTACATTGTGATTTGCTTGACATGCCCATTCGTGTCTCTACTCCTGTGGGTGAGTCTGTGATAGTTGAGATGGTGTATAGGTCTTGTCTTGTGACTTTTGTGGGGAACAATACTCATGTAGACTTGATTATTCTATAGATGGTTGATTTCGATGTAATTCTGGGTATGACTTGGCTTTCTCCAAATTTTGCAATCTTAAATTGTAATGCAAAAACTGTGACATTGGCCAAGCGTGGGACAGATCCGCTAGTGTGGGAGGGTGACTATACTTCCACCCCAGTTCGTATCATCTCCTTTCTTCGTGCTAAGAGAATGGTTAGTAAGGGTTGTTTAGCTTTTTTGTCACATCTCAGGGATGATACTTCCCAAGTACCTTCGATTGAGTCTGTTTCGATAGTCCGAGAGTTTCTGGATGTGTTTCCTGCAGACTTTCCTGGTATGCCACCGGATAGGGATATTGACTTTTGTATTGATTTGGAGCCGGGTACTCGCCCCATTTCCATACCCCCTTATAGAATGGCTCCAGCAGAGTTAAGGGAGTTAAAGGCCCAACTTCAGGAGTTGTTAGGTAAACGTTTTATTAGGCCAAGTGCATCCCCTTGGGGTGCTCCTGTTTTATTTGTGAAGAAGAAGGATGGGAGTTTTCGGATGTGCATAGACTACAGGAAACTGAATAAGGTAACTATTTAGAACAAGTATCCTCTTCCTCGCATTGATGATTTGTTCGATCAGTTACAAGGTGCTTGTACCTTCTCAAAAATCAACTTGAGATCTGGTTATCATCAATTGAAAATACGGGCAGCAGATGTGCCAAAGACTTCTTTTTTTAACCAGGTATGGGCATTATGAATTCTTAGTAATGTCTTTTGGACTTACGAATGCCCCTGCTGCTTTCATGAGTCTGATGAACGGATTTTTAATCCATATCTATATCTCTTTGTAATTGTGTTCATTGATGATATACTGATATACTCAAAGAGCAGGAAAGAACATGAGGAGCACTTCAGAATTGTGTTGGAAGTGTTGAGGGAGAAAAGGCTTTATGCCAAATTCTCCAAGTGTGAGTTTTGGCTAGATTCAGTGTCCTTCTTGGGGCACGTAGTTTCTAAGGATGGAGTGATGGTGGATCATTCTAAGATTGAAGCGGTGAAGAGTTGGGTAAGACCTACTAATGTTACAGAGGTAAGGAGCTTTGTTGGTTTATCTAGCTACTACCGTCAATTTGTCAAGGGATTTTCTTCTGTTGCCTCCCAACTGACAAATTTGACTAAGCAAAATGTTCCATTTGTATGGTCGGATGAATGTGAAGAAAGCTTCTAGAATCTCAAGACCTTGTTGACTACTGCACCAATTCTTACCTTGCCTGTGGAAGGCAAGAATTTCATTGTTTATTGTGATGCATCTTATTTTGGGTTGGGTGCAGTGCTAATGCAAGAGAGAAATGTGATTGCTTATGCTTCAAGGCAATTAAAAGTGCATGAACGTAACTATCCGACCCATGATTTGGAGTTGGCCGCAGTCGTATTTGCATTAAAGCAATGGAGACATTATGTATATGGGGTTAAGTGTGAAGTCTATACAGATCATCGTAGTTTACAGTATGTCTTTACTCAGAAAGATTTGAATTTGAGACAGAGGAGATGGATGTAACTACTGAAGAACTATGATGTTACTATATTGTATCACCCAGGAAAAGCTAATGTGGTGGCAGATGCCTTAAGTAGAAAAACAGGGAGCATGGGAAGTCTAGCCCACCTACAAGTTTCTAGACGCCCATTGGCTAGAGAGGTTCAGAATCTGGATAAGGACTATATGAGGTTTGAAGTACTAGAGAAACGAGGATTTTTGGCCTGTGTGGAGGATAGATCTTCTTTTCTTGACAAGATTAAGGAAAGGCAGTTTACTGATGAGAAGCTGA
The DNA here is from genome assembly GCA_032847665.1 of Solanum chilense. Classification (NCBI taxonomy): domain Eukaryota; kingdom Viridiplantae; phylum Streptophyta; class Magnoliopsida; order Solanales; family Solanaceae; genus Solanum; species Solanum chilense. The sequence goes on from CM064974.1 coordinate 34,000,241, forward strand.
GCCGAATTCGGGATATGGTGTTGCGAGGAGAGGCTAAAAAGGCAATAATTGATGAGGAAGGCGTTTTGAGGATTAATGGAAGGGTATGTGTGCCCCGTGTTGATGATTTGATCCATACTATTCTTACAGAGGCTCATAGTTCGGGATACTCTATACATCCTGGTGCAACAAAGATGTATCGTGACCTAAAGCAACATTTCTGGTGGAGAATTATGAAGCGTGACATTGTTGATTTTGTCACCAAATGCCCGAATTGTCAGCAAGTAAAGTATGAACACCAGAGACCTAGAGGAACACTTCAGAGAATGCCCATTCCTGAATGGAAGTGGGAGAGAATTGCAAGGGACTTCGTGGTTGGTCTTCCAAAGACAATGGGTAAGTATGACTCCATTTGGGTAATTATTGATAGGTTAACTAAGTCTGCTCACTTCATTCCAGTTAAGGTGACTTACAATGCAGAGAAGTTAGCCAAACTTTACATCTCAGAAATTGTTTGATTGCACGGAGTTCCACTTTCCATCATATCAGATAAAGGTACGCAGTTTACTTCTATGTTTTGGAAAACATTGCATGCTGAATTATGTACTAGGTTAGATCTTAGTACTGCATTTCACCCTCAGAACGATGGTCAGTCTGAGCGAACGATTCAATTGTTGGAGGATATGCTTCGTGCATGTGTGATAGAATTTGGTGGTCATTGGGATAACTTCTTACCCTTAGCAGAGTTCTGATACAACAATAGCTATCACTCAAGTATTGATATGGCCCCATTTGAGGCACTGTATGAAAGAAGATGTAGGTCTCCCATTGGTTGGTTTGATGCATTTGAGGTAAGACCATGGGGTACTGACCTACTGAGGGAGTCGTTAGATAAAGTAAAATTCATTCAGGAAAAGCTTCTAGCCGCTCAGAACAGGCAGAAAGAATATGCAGATCGAAAGGTTAGAGACTTGGAGTTCATGGAGGGTGAACAAGTCTTGCTGAAGGTTTCACCCATGAAAGGGGTGATGCGGTTTGGTAAGAGAGTTAAGCTTATTCCGAGGGTATATTGGTCCATTTGATGTTCTGAAGCGCGTAGGGGAGTTGGCTTATGAATTGGCATTACCTCCAGGACTCTCAGGAGTGCATACGGTATTTCATGTGTCTATGCTTAAAAGATACCATGGGGATGGAAACTACATTATTCATTGGGATTCGGTTCTTCTTGATGAGAATTTGTCTTATGAGGAGGAGCCTGTTGCTATTCTAGATAGAGAAATCCGCAAGTTGAGATCAAGAGAGATTGCATCCATCAAAGTTCAATGGAAGAATCGGCCAGTTGAAGAGTCCACTTGGGAGAAGAAGGCTGACATGCAAGAAAGATACCCACACCTGTTTACAGATTCAGGTACTCCTTTTCGCCCTTGTTTTTCTTCTTGTGATCGTTCGAGGACGAACGATGGGTAAATTGGTATCTATTGTAACGACCTCTTTAGTTATTTCGAACAGCAGAATTACTTCTGATAAAAACTGGCTGTGTCGAAGGATCACACAACGGACCGTCATGGTCACGACGGATCGTCGAGGGTCTCCGTCCCAAAACACTTAAACTCTAAAAGTTGGGTACGGGGATCAACTCTCTGAACTTCACGACGGAACTGCAGCACGGACCATCGTAGCCACGATGGACCATCACAGACCTCTTTACTGAAATCAACTCTCTGAACTCTATGACGACCCTGCAGGACGGACCGTTGCAGGCACAACGAGCCGTCACGAGTGGCGTAACCTTGACTGGGTCGGATTTCTGCTAAAAGTTTTTAAGGGGCGTTTTGGAATATTCATGCTTATAATTATAAAATTAGTGGGTTAATGTTAATAATTCAATTACTTGGGGGTTAAAGGAGATAACGTTGAAATAAATAGTGGGTTACTTTTATCATCTTTTATACTTAATTATATGATGATTAGGGTAAAAGAAAAAGAGCTTGAATAAGGAAAAATAGAAAGAACAGAGAAAAGAGAGGAGAACGAACGAGAGAGGGAGAAGTGAAGAGGAAAGCAAAGGCATTGGAGGTAGGTTATGGTTTATGCTATTTCATAGTAAACTCTAAATAGCGATTGATATGTATTGGGTGGTATTGTAAAGTCTTCTATATGCTTAATCGTGTTGTTGTATGTCGTGATTATGTAACTGGTGAGGGATTATAATGATGATACTTTGGAATCTTAAAGACCTTAAATCCACCCTATTAATGATGATGCCTTGACATAAAAGAAGGCTTGATGAACTAAAAGAATGAGGTTAATGGACCGGGTGTCATGAACCAACACGTAGTATTAAGGGATCGGGTGTCATGAACCGACATGTAGTATTAGGGGATCGGGTGTCACGAACCGACACGTAGAATTAGGGGAGCGGGTGTCACGAACCGACACGTAGAATTAGGGGATCGGGTGTCACGAACCGACACGTAGAATTAGGGGATCGGGTGTCACGAACCGACATGTAGAATTAGAGGATCGGGTGTCATGAACCGACACGTAGAATTAGGGGATCGGGTGTCACTGACCGACATGTAGTATTAGGGGATCGGAGTGTCACGTACCGACACGTAGTAGTAGGGGATCGGAGTGTCACGTTCCGACATAAGAAGAATAATGAGAACGAATCTTGAATTATGTTAATATACTCAAATGTAAAGAACCTATTTCCCAAATGAGTATGGTGTGGAGGCTTGAGTCCTCATAGATGTGATTGGATGGTGGCCAATGGTTATGGTACTTGTTGTTGTCACCTGTTGAGTATGGTAGTCGATTTTATGTTATTATCTGATATATATTGTTTTCTATTTTGAGTTGGCCGATGATACCTACTCAGTACGTGTTCCTTCTACTAACCCCTACTTGTATTTTTCTTTTTGTTATCTGTGGAGTGCAACAAACGTGCCATCGACTTCGACTCGTCCGCAACTCTAGCCAGTCTTCAGCATATCAGATTTCAGGGTGAGCTATTATTCCTAGCTCGGACTGGATTCTTTCCTTCACGTCTTGATGTCTTGAAGGTCGGACATGGACCATTCCTTTTACTTATTTTAGTTTCTTAAATACTCTTAGATTAGAAATTTGAGGATAGATGTTCTTGGTGTGATGACTTCCAGATTTCGGGGATAATAGTTGTTGAACTTTAGAAGTGTATTTATTGGTTATATTAATGAGTTTTAAGTCTTCCGCATTGTATTTTGTCCATTATGGTTGAAATATTGGTAAATAATTGGGATTAGATTGGTTGGTTCGCTCACATAGAAGGATAAGTGTGGGTGCCACTCACTGCTCGTTTTGGGTCGATACAGAAAGTCTACATGGTTTATGTGTATATGTGAAGTCAAAGCATGTATTATTCTAAGTTATTATATGTGATCATGCTAGGCTATAGTATGTTTTATGTGGGTATATTTGATGTTGGAGTTTGAATCTTCCTAGTTGATTATAGGAGTCTTGTGATGGAGTATAATAGAGGTTCTATTCATGTGTGTATGGTGACTTGTAAGTATACTTAGTTGGCCCTATCTACTAGTTGAATGTGAGTGTACATGTGATAAGGTTATTATGAAGTGTGTCTTGTTTTGGTAGACTTATGTCCCATACATGATACTTGAACCATCTCAATACGATCCTTGACTTAGTAGGCTAAATAACCTGTAATGTATGTATATGTATGATTCAAATATGATATGGAACATAGTTAAGAGGTTAATTTATGTGAAACCTTCAACCTAGATAGAAGGTTATGCAATCCTTGAAGTTGAAAGTAGTAATGGTATCCTTCTTAAGTGAATGATTTACTTAGCGTTTGATTGGATTGAATGGCATGAAATCATCCTTAAGAAATCATTGAGTTATCCTATTTGACATTTGTGTGGCAGCCTAGTGGACCCCCTTTTGTAAAGTGTAATATGATTTGGTTGTCATATATGGTACTTTTTCTTATGCCCTTATTTTTATTTACTCTATGAGAACAAAGGCTAGCACCGAGTGAGTATGCTCCCGGAGAGGCTCCAATTAAGATGAGAATAGAGTAAAAGAAACCATTGATATTTCTTAACGATGTGTCTACATGGTATGTATTCTAGTTCTACCCTTGGCAAGTAGAACATCCTCCATCGGAGTAGTGTTTACTCCGAATTCCATTCCTAGCTAGTATGGTCTATGTCGGTTCTTGGATATTCATATCATGTGGGACATATTCTAGTATTTAATTAGTTCTACAATGTATAGGTAATGGAATTGGAGTCTATCTAGAGATTGCATAAGTAGGCTTTGAACATACAAGTGTGTAAGTTCCCAAGATCTTCTACAAGACAATTATATGAAAGTCCTTAATTGTTGAATGTCTCTTAAATGACATAATTAAAGTAGTGAATAAGTTAAATGTATGTAAATGTAAATTTAATTATCTAGAGTAGCTTTAAGAATCATTTGTGTAAGAATAGAGAGGGTGTATGGGCGGTCTCTTCATATTTTAGTTAGGTGAATCTTAGAGTAGCTTTAGGTTGGGGCTTAATTGAAAATAGTAAATAATCTTATATTAGGAATACTTGAGGATATCATAGGTGTGTGTGAAGGTGTTGTATGGGCGGCTGCTTCATGTCTCACTTAAGTGACCTTTACGAGGACCTTTGGTAGGAGAGTCTTATGCTTGTATGGTTTGAAGTGAGGATATGCTATATTGTCTAATTTGACTATATGTTCTTATATTGACTTTTAAGTGACTTCTAATTTTTTTAAAGGTTTTCTCCAAATGAGGATGTTTTATAAAAATGTCCTTTTAGCATGCTTTTAATTGCATGTCACCATGCTTTGTGCATTCTATTATACTAATTCCATATATTTTGTCTATTTCTAAAGGTGTAAGTGACATTTGAGAGGAGTCCCTTCAGAAGAAACTTGGACTAGTATTCATCCTAGAAAAGTTCGAGTATGTCCTCAATAGATTTGAGTACATACTTATATTTAGTATTCTTTGTTAAAGACATTCTAATAGACTTAGATATTTCTATATTGTTGATATATGGGTCGTTTCGCAGGATATTCGTGTGTCAAAGATGGTGACTTTGAGATTTAGCCTTTCCTTATGATTTTCTATAAAAATATATATTTTGAAGTTTCATTATTTCGTGTTAAAAGTTTTTATGCTACACTAATTTTGATACAGGTATAATATGAATGATGTCAAAGGGATTGTATAAGAGCTCCGAGAGGTAAAGTACATCGTGCCATGATTTAAGGGAATGTCATATCTTCTAATGTTTTCTCTCAGGTCATGATAATGAAAAATTAATCTATATAAGGAACGAAGAAGATCATACAACTAATCTTAAAATACTTCTTCAGACTTTGAAAGATAAATATTTGTATTCCATGTTTTCCAAATGTGAGTTTCTACTTGAGTCTGTGGTGTTCTTGGGTCACATAATTTCCAATGATGTAATAAGGGTTAATACTGTCACGACCCGGAAGCACCCCCTATAATTTACGGCAAACCAACGTTTCATCACAGGGCGTACTTGTCCCTTTGGGGTCTTATACAAGCCCTTCAACTATCATTCATTACATAAGACATTAAAATGAGTGCGGAATTAAAACTTTTCACGAATAATTTAATAAAAAGGAAATCTTGCATAAATACTTAAGAAATCTTATTGTCACAAGCCAAACTTCAGATACTGCATAACATCTTAGGGACACAGACCTTTACATTAAAAGAGAAATACATAATAAGTCTTAATAATAAAACTAAGAAACAATAGACTATGTCCTCAAATATATGAGGACATACAAATTCTCAAGATAGTAAATTTCCCAAGCTTCGCCTACAAATCATCAAAAAAGTCCTCAACCTATACTTATAGAATCTTCGAAAGAGCCTTCAACCTATACTTATATGATATAGAAAGTATGGGGTAAGTACAAATAATTCACTAAGTATGGAATATGCAAAAACATGCGGAAAGGGACATTTTAGTAAAATAACTCTTCATGCAATATAAGAAAAACATTCAAGAATATAGAAACAAAATATCATAAGGAACGCCATTTAACACATACAGAAGAATTTCCATAATTTTACACAAAAGAGGCCATTCACATTAACTTTCCAAACCTTAAAGTGAAATCAAATGACCCTTACAGTGAACTATTTTGAACCATAACAATGAATCATTTAAAGCATTAACAATGAATTATCCTATTCTAAATGAGTGAACTTCCAAGGCTAAGAGAAGAGAAAGTGAACTCATTTCTGTAGGTGTTTCCTTACCTCGAAATTATCCTAAGACTCACTAAGGTAATACATGAAGAAAGGATGCATATGCCGTCTTCAATACACACCAAAGTAATCCTCAATACTACCCCTTTCATCTTACTCACCTTGGGAGAACAATCCCCTCACTCAAGGACAATACATTAAAAGGACACCCAAAAAACCATCAAAGTCTTCCCTTTCGGAATGCCTACTTTGTGCAATAAGTAAATAACCGTCCCATACCACAACCTACCCTAAGTAGCACATTGTTTTAGAAGGTTTGGCACCAAGTCCTTCCTTTCGGAAGGTCCTACCTAGTGTAATGACTAGATAGTGTCCCGTACCACAACCTACCATGAGTAGAACGTTCTTTTAGAATACTTAGTTCAAGCAATTCTTTGGTGGGGGGTTAGCTTAACTTACATAGACCATGAGAGCTAGACATGGAATCCCGACATTAACCCCTATGGGATGAGGGATTCTCACTTTCCTAGAGTAAGGCCATTCTTTTAGATTTTATATGGCTTTCCCAATAGCTACATATATGCGGGCGCACAGTTAGGGGATAATGAGATTGCTAATAAGTAACTCATTTTTTACTCACGAGGAGTACTCATCTCAAGAGGTACATTGGAATACAACATCTAAACTAACATCTCAACTCAATTAAACTTCATACATTAATTTAGGTGTGTGTGTGTACTTGTGAGCGCATCTTTCATATAAGCATAATTTTATCAACATTAGTTTCTACACATGTTTAGACCTTCATTCATTAACCACACACTCTATAGGCTTCACATAATTATTTACTTCATTCAGACATAATGTAGTTCACACATACAATTCAAGCTTCACAAGACATAATGCAAGACTAATTTTCAATATCACTTCATTTCATCCATTAGGCCTTCAAAACCATATTAGAAATACATACTAAAAAATATCATGTTCATCAAATAAACACCTCCCCCAAGAATGTGGACCATAAAACTAAAGAGCAATTTATATTAAGAATTATACAATATAAGAAACTCACCATTCTACAAATGCTATCATCACATGTATTCAATTTCTCAATATATAATAATAATAAGGTCCTTAGGTCAGTACCTAACAAAAACAACAACTTAAGAAAACCAAAGTTCATACCTTACCTAAACATGTTCATTTAACCCGTTTCTTAAGCTAAAAGTTTGAAATATGGATATACATGAGTTCATTAAGTTTTTAACATGAAAATTATAAATTCATACAAGAATACACATAGTGTAATCATTAGGACACTTTTAAAAGAAGACTCATGCTTAAAATCAAATATAGAAGGAAATAGAGTATGAGAACCCTTTTCGAAATCTTTTGGAAATGACTCCTTGAATGGAAGAGGGTTCAGGTATGGATACAATACCTCAAAGAAAAAGAAAACCAAATAATATTTTTATGAAGAACACGTCCAAACCATACCCTCTTTCCCTCCTTGAGTCTTAGCTCTACTGTTGACTTTGAGAGAGTTTTCTTTAGAGAGGGAGTTTGAATATTTGAAGTGAGGGGTCTTGTCTAGGTCTGGGGCTTAAAAGTAACTTAATATAACTTAAAAAAACAAAAATATTGACCTAGTATTATAAAATAATTTTGTATGTTTAAAAAAAACACCAAAGTTTTCAGCAACTTCAGCAGCTCTTTGAAGGAGCCAATCGACGACAAAAGCTAGAGCGCGTTGATGGGGCTACGGCCTGTCCTGCTGGGCGTCAATGACTTCAGTGGCTGAATCAATGGAGGGTCTGGAATTCCCTTTTAGTACGATATGATTCCCCCCAGTCGACGGGTCATCGATGGGCCTACGCCTAGTAGACTGCCTTGTCGATTGAGTAGAGTTCTTAGAAGTTGTCAAAATCTTGGGTCCTTCATCTAGGGCCCCTTGGGGGTCCTATGTGGGGTCGTGCCTGGAGGTTAAACCCCTACTCTAATCTTTTTGTTTATAAGGAAGACATCACATAAATTTCAAGAAAAACAAACACGTAAAACTCACTCAAACACAACAAGACGCAAGAACACCTTCTAAGGCATATCTTCCAAACGTCATGCACTTTCTTGGACTTTAGACATCCAAATTTAACAAAACTTCACACACTACCTAAGAACACAAATTTAACTCATTTTAAAACAAATTTAATTCAAGAAACACTCACGAGGCTCTAGGTCACCTTAGTTCATTTCGGAGCGTTACATTCTCCCCCAATTAGAATAACATTTGTCCTTGAATGACACTTAAACATCAAGAAAAACAAGGACTCACCTAGCATCACATAACAAATTAAAATCATGATCAACAAACTAAAAATAAAATCATCTACTAGCAAGGATCATCATTTCACACTTCCAAACATTTAGCAACATAGGCAACTCTTGCAAACTTCAAAATTTTCAATACACACCCTTAACCTTCTCCTATGGAGGAACTACCTTCTCCAACATTAAACATTTTCATATACAACACTTTTGCAAACATTAAAACTTCAATTAAATACAATAATTTTCTTTTCAAAATTCAAAAATTTACAGTGACGGTCACTCTAACACTGTCCAACATACTGAAAATTTTATGATTCCATTATTGTACGACACTCTTTCTCCACCAAGCTATTCACTCTCATCACAAGTTTGTTCATCCTATCCCTAGGGATTGATACCATGGTCGGGGTATACTTAGAGAGTTGGGTGAATTTGATAGAATACTCTTGCACACTCATTCCTATTTGACGAAGGTTCATGAATTCAACAATCTTATTCTCTCTCCACTCTAGGGAAATGAACCTATCTTGGAAAGCCTCTATTAATTCCTACCAATCAACCGTACGTCTCTCTAAGGGTCTCTAAATCCTCCATTGCTCAAACCACACTTGAGACACATCTTTGAGTTGGTAAGCGGCTAATTCCGCTTTCTCCCTAGGGGTCACACCCATAGAATCTACCACTTTGAAAACCTCATCTATGAAACCTTGTAGATCTTCATCCACCTTAGTGCCATGGAAAGTGGGAGGGTTCATCCTCATGAGATCCCGAATTATAGAAATGGGAGTACTCTCATTATGTTGGGATCCGATTCCTTGGTTAGATTGGGCAATAAAGTGATTGTTGACTACATGAAATTGAGCAGTCAGGAGTTGGGTCAAGTTTATTAAGGCAGCCATAAACTCTGCATTAGTCATATCTCCTTCAACAAAAGGATCTTGGGGCATAAGAGGCACTTGAGGCACTTTAGGTTCTTGAGGCTCTTGGGGTTCTGGAGGCACTTGAGGTTCTTGAAGGGTAACCTCCTCATTCTCTTCCTCTAGGCCAACAATAGGAACTTGGTCAGCAGGGGGAGGGATCATCTCATTAGCTACAACTCCCTCCTCCCTTCTAGTATTTGATCTCCTTTTATTCATGTCCTATAAACACAAAGAGAAGAAGGTTGAGAAAATACACCTTATATGACTCAACTCTAAGGAATGACATTAGGATATAGAAGAAAGTGAAACTTATATCATCCTATATCTTGTCCATGGATGTGTTGCGACTCACACCAATGAACAAGATACTACTAGATGTGGACTGTGAGACTTTTAAAACCTAACTATTTCCCATAACCTTATGCTCTGATACCAGGTCCGTTACGACCTGAAAGCACCCCGTAGAAGTTATGGCGACCCCTCGTTCAGTAACCGGGCGTACTTGACCCTTTAGGGTCTTGTAGAAGCCCTTAAAATATCGTTCATTACACAAGAAATAAAAAGTAGTGCGGAATTAAATTTTTTCACAAATAATTTTATAAAAAGGAAATCTTTCATAAATACTTAAGAAATCTTATCGTCACAAACCAAACATAAGGCACAACATAAGATCGTAGGGACACAACCCTTAGCATTAAAAGAGAAATACATAATAAGTCTTAATAATAAATCTTGGAAACAATGGACTATGACCTCAAATATATGAGGATATAACAACTTTTGACAGAGCAAATTTCCCAAACCTATACTTATAGACTCTTCAAAAGAACCTATACTTATAAGGTATAGAAAGTATGGGGTAAGTACAAATAATGTACTAAATATGGCATATGCAAAAACATGCGAAAATGGAAATTTTTGTAAAAAACATATCAACGAGTTTAAGAAAAACATTCAAGAATATACAAGCAAAATATCATAAGGAACGTCATTTAAACATAGAGAAGAATTTCCATAATTTTATACAAAAGAGGCACTTTACAGTAACTTTCAAAAACTCACAATGAAATCAAATGACCCTTACAATGAACTATTTGGAACCATCACAATAAACCATTTAAAGCATCAACAATGATTTATCCAATTCGAAATGAGTGAACTTCCAAGTCCAAGCGAAAAGAAAGTGAGCTCATTTCAATAGGAGTTCCCCTGCAGACTCACTAAGGTAAAAATAAAGAGAGGATATATATGCCTTCTTCAATACACACCAAAGAAATCTCAAGACTACCCCTTTCCGCTTAATCACCTTGGGAGCAGAAGCCCCTCACTAAAGGTCAAGACATTAAAAGGACACACAACAAACCGCCATAGTATTCCCTTAAGGAATGCCTACTTAGTTCAATGAGTAGATAGCATCTCATACCACCACTTACCCTCAGTAGCACATTCTTTTAGAAGGTTTGGCACAAAGTCTTCCCTCTCGGAAGGTCCTACCTATTGCAATTAGTAGATAGCGTCCCATACCACCACCTACCGTAAGTAGAACATTTTTTTAGAAGATTTAGTTCAATTAATTCTTCTGTGGAGGGTTATCTTAACTGACATAGACCATGAGAGCTAGACTTGGAATCCCGACATTAACCATTATTTGATAAGGCATCCTCACTTGCCTTGAGTAAGGTCATTCTTTTTTGCTTTTACATGGCTTTCCCAATATCTACACCTATGTCGGCGCATAGTTCAGAGATAAGGATATTGCTACTAAGTATGTCATTCTCTACTCACGATGCGTACTGATCTCAAGAGTTACATAGGAATACAATATCTCAAGTAACATCTCTACTCAATTTAACTTCATACATTCATTTAGGTGTGTGTGTGTACTTGTGATTACATCTTACATATAAGCAACATTTTATATATTTTAGTTTCTATACATTTTTTAGACCTTCATTCATCAAATTACTCACTCTATAAGCTTCACATAATCATATACTTCATTTAGACATAATGTAGTTCACACAAACAATTCAAGCTTCACAAGACATAACGCAAGACTCATTTTCAATATAACTTCATTTCACCCATTACGCCTTCAAAACATATTAGCAATTAATACTATGCAATATTAAGTTCATCAAATAAACACCGCCACAAAGAAGGTGGACCATACCACTCAAGAACAATTTGTAATAAGAACTATACAATATAAGAAATTCACCATTCTATAAATTCATCATAACATATAATCAATTTCACAATATTTCATCATAATAAGGCCCTTAGGGAAGTTTCTAATAAAAAACAACAACATAAGAATACCAAAGTTCATACCTTACCCAAACATGTTCATTTGACACATTTCTTAAGCTAAAAGTTTGAAATATGGATATACATAAGTTCATTGGGTTTTGAGCATAAAAATAATCAATTCATACAAGAATAAACATAGTTGAATCATTATAACACTTTTACAATAAGACCCATGCTTAAAATCAAAGATAGAAGGAAATAGAGTTTGAATAGCCTTTTTGAAATCTTTTGGAAATGACTCCTTGAATGTAAGAGGGTTCAAGGATTGATACTATACCTCAATTAGAAGGAAACACACTAATTTTTTATAAAGAACACTTCAAAACCATCCCTTTTTGCTCTCCTTGAGTCTTATCTCCAATGGAGACTTTGAGATAGTTTTTTTAGAGAGGGAGTTTGAATGTTTGAAGTGAGAGTTCTTGATTAGGTCTATGGCTTAAAAGTAACTTAATATAAATTAAAACACTAAAAATATTTAACTAGGGATATAAAATACATTGGGTGAATTTACACAAAGCACCCAAAGTTGGCAGCAACTTTAGCAGCTTATAGAAGGAGCCAATCGACGACCAAAGCTACTGGGCGTTGATAGATTAATGGCCCGTCCTGCTAGGCGTCGATAACTTCAGAGGCTACATCAAGGGATGGTATGGACTTCCCACTATGTATGGAACGACACCCCCAAGTCGACGGGGCATCGATTGACCTACGCCTAGTAGACTGCCTCGTCAACTAAGTAGTGCTCTTAGCAGTTTTGTCCAAGTCTATAGCCCTTCATATAGGGACCCTTGTGGGTCCTTGGTGAGGACTTACCTGGACATTAAACCCATAAAGTAATTCGTCTAGTTCTAAGGAATACCTCACATCGATTTCAGGTTAAACGAACACGTAAAACTCACTCAAAGACAACAAGACGCAAGAATAATTTCTAAGGCATATCTTCGGAAAGTCATGGACGTTTTTTGACGTTTGACCTCCAAAATTAACCAAATTTCACACACTTACTACGAACACTAATGTAACTCATTTTTAAAAAATTTAACTCAAGAAACACTCACGAGGATCTTTTTCACCTTAGTTCGTTTTTGGGCATTACATTCTTCCTCATTTAGAATAACATTCATCCTCGAATGACACTTAAACTGTCACGACCCAAAACCGGGGCCGCGACTGGAACCCACATTTACCCTCCTATGTGAGCGAACCAACCAATCTAAACCTTAACATTTCGATATAATATCACAGAAAGTAATGCGGAAGACTTAAACTCATTAAAAATCAAATCAATAACTATTAAAACATTCAACATTTCAAAGAAAGTAATGCGGAAGAACTCTTCAAATTAAAATCAAATCAATAACTATTAAAATTCAACATCTATTATTTCCCCAAAATCTGGACAGTAAAATCACAAGAACATCTATCCTCAAATTACTGAACTAAAAATGTCAAAGAACTAAAATACATAAAAGCTAGTCCATGCCGGAAGTTCAAGGCATCAAGACTTGAAGAAGAGGATCCAGTCCAAGCTAGAAGCATTAGCTCACCCTGAAGATCCGGTG
>CM064974.1:34014810-34268586 GCA_032847665.1 Solanum chilense
CGAGAGAGGGAGAAGTGAAGAGGAAAGCAAAGGCATTGGAGGTAGGTTATGGTTTATGCTATTTCATAGTAAACTCTAAATAGCGATTGATATGTATTGGGTGGTATTGTAAAGTCTTCTATATGCTTAATCGTGTTGTTGTATGTCGTGATTATGTAACTGGTGAGGGATTATAATGATGATACTTTGGAATCTTAAAGACCTTAAATCCACCCTATTAATGATGATGCCTTGACATAAAAGAAGGCTTGATGAACTAAAAGAATGAGGTTAATGGACCGGGTGTCATGAACCAACACGTAGTATTAAGGGATCGGGTGTCATGAACCGACATGTAGTATTAGGGGATCGGGTGTCACGAACCGACACGTAGAATTAGGGGAGCGGGTGTCACGAACCGACACGTAGAATTAGGGGATCGGGTGTCACGAACCGACACGTAGAATTAGGGGATCGGGTGTCACGAACCGACATGTAGAATTAGAGGATCGGGTGTCATGAACCGACACGTAGAATTAGGGGATCGGGTGTCACTGACCGACATGTAGTATTAGGGGATCGGAGTGTCACGTACCGACACGTAGTAGTAGGGGATCGGAGTGTCACGTTCCGACATAAGAAGAATAATGAGAACGAATCTTGAATTATGTTAATATACTCAAATGTAAAGAACCTATTTCCCAAATGAGTATGGTGTGGAGGCTTGAGTCCTCATAGATGTGATTGGATGGTGGCCAATGGTTATGGTACTTGTTGTTGTCACCTGTTGAGTATGGTAGTCGATTTTATGTTATTATCTGATATATATTGTTTTCTATTTTGAGTTGGCCGATGATACCTACTCAGTACGTGTTCCTTCTACTAACCCCTACTTGTATTTTTCTTTTTGTTATCTGTGGAGTGCAACAAACGTGCCATCGACTTCGACTCGTCCGCAACTCTAGCCAGTCTTCAGCATATCAGATTTCAGGGTGAGCTATTATTCCTAGCTCGGACTGGATTCTTTCCTTCACGTCTTGATGTCTTGAAGGTCGGACATGGACCATTCCTTTTACTTATTTTAGTTTCTTAAATACTCTTAGATTAGAAATTTGAGGATAGATGTTCTTGGTGTGATGACTTCCAGATTTCGGGGATAATAGTTGTTGAACTTTAGAAGTGTATTTATTGGTTATATTAATGAGTTTTAAGTCTTCCGCATTGTATTTTGTCCATTATGGTTGAAATATTGGTAAATAATTGGGATTAGATTGGTTGGTTCGCTCACATAGAAGGATAAGTGTGGGTGCCACTCACTGCTCGTTTTGGGTCGATACAGAAAGTCTACATGGTTTATGTGTATATGTGAAGTCAAAGCATGTATTATTCTAAGTTATTATATGTGATCATGCTAGGCTATAGTATGTTTTATGTGGGTATATTTGATGTTGGAGTTTGAATCTTCCTAGTTGATTATAGGAGTCTTGTGATGGAGTATAATAGAGGTTCTATTCATGTGTGTATGGTGACTTGTAAGTATACTTAGTTGGCCCTATCTACTAGTTGAATGTGAGTGTACATGTGATAAGGTTATTATGAAGTGTGTCTTGTTTTGGTAGACTTATGTCCCATACATGATACTTGAACCATCTCAATACGATCCTTGACTTAGTAGGCTAAATAACCTGTAATGTATGTATATGTATGATTCAAATATGATATGGAACATAGTTAAGAGGTTAATTTATGTGAAACCTTCAACCTAGATAGAAGGTTATGCAATCCTTGAAGTTGAAAGTAGTAATGGTATCCTTCTTAAGTGAATGATTTACTTAGCGTTTGATTGGATTGAATGGCATGAAATCATCCTTAAGAAATCATTGAGTTATCCTATTTGACATTTGTGTGGCAGCCTAGTGGACCCCCTTTTGTAAAGTGTAATATGATTTGGTTGTCATATATGGTACTTTTTCTTATGCCCTTATTTTTATTTACTCTATGAGAACAAAGGCTAGCACCGAGTGAGTATGCTCCCGGAGAGGCTCCAATTAAGATGAGAATAGAGTAAAAGAAACCATTGATATTTCTTAACGATGTGTCTACATGGTATGTATTCTAGTTCTACCCTTGGCAAGTAGAACATCCTCCATCGGAGTAGTGTTTACTCCGAATTCCATTCCTAGCTAGTATGGTCTATGTCGGTTCTTGGATATTCATATCATGTGGGACATATTCTAGTATTTAATTAGTTCTACAATGTATAGGTAATGGAATTGGAGTCTATCTAGAGATTGCATAAGTAGGCTTTGAACATACAAGTGTGTAAGTTCCCAAGATCTTCTACAAGACAATTATATGAAAGTCCTTAATTGTTGAATGTCTCTTAAATGACATAATTAAAGTAGTGAATAAGTTAAATGTATGTAAATGTAAATTTAATTATCTAGAGTAGCTTTAAGAATCATTTGTGTAAGAATAGAGAGGGTGTATGGGCGGTCTCTTCATATTTTAGTTAGGTGAATCTTAGAGTAGCTTTAGGTTGGGGCTTAATTGAAAATAGTAAATAATCTTATATTAGGAATACTTGAGGATATCATAGGTGTGTGTGAAGGTGTTGTATGGGCGGCTGCTTCATGTCTCACTTAAGTGACCTTTACGAGGACCTTTGGTAGGAGAGTCTTATGCTTGTATGGTTTGAAGTGAGGATATGCTATATTGTCTAATTTGACTATATGTTCTTATATTGACTTTTAAGTGACTTCTAATTTTTTTAAAGGTTTTCTCCAAATGAGGATGTTTTATAAAAATGTCCTTTTAGCATGCTTTTAATTGCATGTCACCATGCTTTGTGCATTCTATTATACTAATTCCATATATTTTGTCTATTTCTAAAGGTGTAAGTGACATTTGAGAGGAGTCCCTTCAGAAGAAACTTGGACTAGTATTCATCCTAGAAAAGTTCGAGTATGTCCTCAATAGATTTGAGTACATACTTATATTTAGTATTCTTTGTTAAAGACATTCTAATAGACTTAGATATTTCTATATTGTTGATATATGGGTCGTTTCGCAGGATATTCGTGTGTCAAAGATGGTGACTTTGAGATTTAGCCTTTCCTTATGATTTTCTATAAAAATATATATTTTGAAGTTTCATTATTTCGTGTTAAAAGTTTTTATGCTACACTAATTTTGATACAGGTATAATATGAATGATGTCAAAGGGATTGTATAAGAGCTCCGAGAGGTAAAGTACATCGTGCCATGATTTAAGGGAATGTCATATCTTCTAATGTTTTCTCTCAGGTCATGATAATGAAAAATTAATCTATATAAGGAACGAAGAAGATCATACAACTAATCTTAAAATACTTCTTCAGACTTTGAAAGATAAATATTTGTATTCCATGTTTTCCAAATGTGAGTTTCTACTTGAGTCTGTGGTGTTCTTGGGTCACATAATTTCCAATGATGTAATAAGGGTTAATACTGTCACGACCCGGAAGCACCCCCTATAATTTACGGCAAACCAACGTTTCATCACAGGGCGTACTTGTCCCTTTGGGGTCTTATACAAGCCCTTCAACTATCATTCATTACATAAGACATTAAAATGAGTGCGGAATTAAAACTTTTCACGAATAATTTAATAAAAAGGAAATCTTGCATAAATACTTAAGAAATCTTATTGTCACAAGCCAAACTTCAGATACTGCATAACATCTTAGGGACACAGACCTTTACATTAAAAGAGAAATACATAATAAGTCTTAATAATAAAACTAAGAAACAATAGACTATGTCCTCAAATATATGAGGACATACAAATTCTCAAGATAGTAAATTTCCCAAGCTTCGCCTACAAATCATCAAAAAAGTCCTCAACCTATACTTATAGAATCTTCGAAAGAGCCTTCAACCTATACTTATATGATATAGAAAGTATGGGGTAAGTACAAATAATTCACTAAGTATGGAATATGCAAAAACATGCGGAAAGGGACATTTTAGTAAAATAACTCTTCATGCAATATAAGAAAAACATTCAAGAATATAGAAACAAAATATCATAAGGAACGCCATTTAACACATACAGAAGAATTTCCATAATTTTACACAAAAGAGGCCATTCACATTAACTTTCCAAACCTTAAAGTGAAATCAAATGACCCTTACAGTGAACTATTTTGAACCATAACAATGAATCATTTAAAGCATTAACAATGAATTATCCTATTCTAAATGAGTGAACTTCCAAGGCTAAGAGAAGAGAAAGTGAACTCATTTCTGTAGGTGTTTCCTTACCTCGAAATTATCCTAAGACTCACTAAGGTAATACATGAAGAAAGGATGCATATGCCGTCTTCAATACACACCAAAGTAATCCTCAATACTACCCCTTTCATCTTACTCACCTTGGGAGAACAATCCCCTCACTCAAGGACAATACATTAAAAGGACACCCAAAAAACCATCAAAGTCTTCCCTTTCGGAATGCCTACTTTGTGCAATAAGTAAATAACCGTCCCATACCACAACCTACCCTAAGTAGCACATTGTTTTAGAAGGTTTGGCACCAAGTCCTTCCTTTCGGAAGGTCCTACCTAGTGTAATGACTAGATAGTGTCCCGTACCACAACCTACCATGAGTAGAACGTTCTTTTAGAATACTTAGTTCAAGCAATTCTTTGGTGGGGGGTTAGCTTAACTTACATAGACCATGAGAGCTAGACATGGAATCCCGACATTAACCCCTATGGGATGAGGGATTCTCACTTTCCTAGAGTAAGGCCATTCTTTTAGATTTTATATGGCTTTCCCAATAGCTACATATATGCGGGCGCACAGTTAGGGGATAATGAGATTGCTAATAAGTAACTCATTTTTTACTCACGAGGAGTACTCATCTCAAGAGGTACATTGGAATACAACATCTAAACTAACATCTCAACTCAATTAAACTTCATACATTAATTTAGGTGTGTGTGTGTACTTGTGAGCGCATCTTTCATATAAGCATAATTTTATCAACATTAGTTTCTACACATGTTTAGACCTTCATTCATTAACCACACACTCTATAGGCTTCACATAATTATTTACTTCATTCAGACATAATGTAGTTCACACATACAATTCAAGCTTCACAAGACATAATGCAAGACTAATTTTCAATATCACTTCATTTCATCCATTAGGCCTTCAAAACCATATTAGAAATACATACTAAAAAATATCATGTTCATCAAATAAACACCTCCCCCAAGAATGTGGACCATAAAACTAAAGAGCAATTTATATTAAGAATTATACAATATAAGAAACTCACCATTCTACAAATGCTATCATCACATGTATTCAATTTCTCAATATATAATAATAATAAGGTCCTTAGGTCAGTACCTAACAAAAACAACAACTTAAGAAAACCAAAGTTCATACCTTACCTAAACATGTTCATTTAACCCGTTTCTTAAGCTAAAAGTTTGAAATATGGATATACATGAGTTCATTAAGTTTTTAACATGAAAATTATAAATTCATACAAGAATACACATAGTGTAATCATTAGGACACTTTTAAAAGAAGACTCATGCTTAAAATCAAATATAGAAGGAAATAGAGTATGAGAACCCTTTTCGAAATCTTTTGGAAATGACTCCTTGAATGGAAGAGGGTTCAGGTATGGATACAATACCTCAAAGAAAAAGAAAACCAAATAATATTTTTATGAAGAACACGTCCAAACCATACCCTCTTTCCCTCCTTGAGTCTTAGCTCTACTGTTGACTTTGAGAGAGTTTTCTTTAGAGAGGGAGTTTGAATATTTGAAGTGAGGGGTCTTGTCTAGGTCTGGGGCTTAAAAGTAACTTAATATAACTTAAAAAAACAAAAATATTGACCTAGTATTATAAAATAATTTTGTAAGTTTAAAAAAAACACCAAAGTTTTCAGCAACTTCAGCAGCTCTTTGAAGGAGCCAATCGACGACAAAAGCTAGAGCGCGTTGATGGGGCTACGGCCTGTCCTGCTGGGCGTCAATGACTTCAGTGGATGAATCAATGGAGGGTATGGAATTCCCTTTTAGTACGATATGATTCCCCCCAGTCGACGGGTCATCGATCGCCTACGCCTAGTAGACTGCCTTGTCGATTGAGTAGAGTTCTTAGAAGTTGTCAAAATCTTGGGTCCTTCATCTAGGGCCCCTTGGGGGTCCTATGTGGGGTCGTGCCTGGAGGTTAAACCCCTACTCTAATCTTTTTGTTTATAAGGAAGACATCACATAAATTTCAAGAAAAACAAACACGTAAAACTCACTCAAACACAACAAGACGCAAGAACACCTTCTAAGGCATATCTTCCAAACGTCATGCACTTTCTTGGACTTTAGACATCCAAATTTAACAAAACTTCACACACTACCTAAGAACACAAATTTAACTCATTTTAAAACAAATTTAATTCAAGAAACACTCACGAGGCTCTAGGTCACCTTAGTTCATTTCGGAGCGTTACATTCTCCCCCAATTAGAATAACATTTGTCCTCGAATGACACTTAAACATCAAGAAAAACAAGGACTCACCTAGCATCACATAACAAATTAAAATCATGATCAACAAACTAAAAATAAAATCATCTACTAGCAAGGATCATCATTTCACACTTCCAAACACTTAGCAACATAGGCAACTCTTGCAAACTTCAAAATTTTCAATACACACCCTTAACCTTCTCCTATGGAGGAACTACCTTCTCCAACATTAAACATTTTCATATACAACACTTTTGCAAACATTAAAACTTCAATTAAATACAATAATTTTCTTTTCAAAATTCAAAAATTTAAAGTGACGGTCACTCTAACACTGTCTAACATACTGAAAATTTTATGATTCCATTATTGTACGACACTCTTTCTCCACCAAGCTATTCACTCTCATCACAAGTTTGTTCATCCTATCCCTAGGGATTGATACCATGGTCGGGGTATACTTAGAGAGTTGGGTGAATTTGATAGAATACTCTTGCACACTCATTCCTATTTGACGAAGGTTCATGAATTCAACAATCTTATTCTCTCTCCACTCTAGGGAAATGAACCTATCTTGGAAAGCCTCTATTAATTCCTACCAATCAACCGTACATCTCTCTAAGGGTCTCTAAATCCTCCATTGCTCAAACCACACTTGAGACACATCTTTGAGTTGGTAAGCGGCTAATTCCGCTTTCTCCCTAGGGGTCACACCCATAGAATCTACCACTTTGAAAGCCTCATCTATGAAACCTTGTAGATCATCATCCACCTTAGTGCCATGGAAAGTGGGAGGGTTCATCCTCATGAGATCCCGAATTATAGAAATGGGAGTACTCTCATTATGTTGGAATCCGATTCCTTGGTTAGATTGGGCAATAAAGTGATTGTTGACTACATGAAATTGAGCAGTCAGGAGTTGGGTCAAGTTTATTAAGGCAGCCATAAACTCTGCATTAGTCATATCTCCTTCAACAAAAGGATCTTGGGGCATAAGAGGCACTTGAGGCACTTTAGGTTCTTGAGGCTCTTGGGGTTCTGGAGGCACTTGAGGTTCTTGAAGGGTAACCTCCTCATTCTCTTCCTCTAGGCCAACAATAGGAACTTGGTCAGCACGGGGAGGGATCATCTCATTAGCTACAACTCCCTCCTCCCTTCTAGTATTTGATCTCCTTTTATTCATGTCCTATAAACACAAAGAGAAGAAGGTTGAGAAAATACATCTTATATGACTCAACTCTAAGGAATGACATTAGGATATAGAAGAAAGTGAAACTTATATCATCCTATATCTTGTCCATGGATGTGTTGCGACTCACACCAATGAACAAGATACTACTAGATGTGGACTGTGAGACTTTTAAAACCTAACTATTTCCCATAACCTTATGCTCTGATACCAGGTCCGTCACGACCTGAAAGAACCCCGTAGAAGTTATGGCGACCCCTCGTTCAGTAACCGGGCGTACTTGACCCTTTAGGGTCTTGTAGAAGCCCTTAAAATATCATTCATTACACAAGAAATAAAAAGTAGTGCGGAATTAAATTTTTTCACAAATAATTTTATAAAAAGGAAATCTTTCATAAATACTTAAGAAATCTTATCGTCACAAACCAAACATAAGGCACAACATAACATCGTAGGGACACAACCCTTAGCATTAAAAGAGAAATACATAATAAGTCTTAATAATAAATCTTGGAAACAATGGACTATGACCTCAAATATATGAGGATATAACAACTTTTGACAGAGCAAATTTCCCAACCTATACTTATAGACTCTTCAAAAGAACCTATACTTATAAGGTATAGAAAGTATGGGGTAAGTACAAATAATGTACTAAATATGGCATATGCAAAAACATGCGAAAATGGAAATTTTTGTAAAAAACATATCAACGAGTTTAAGAAAAACATTCAAGAATATACAAGCAAAATATCATAAGGAACGTCATTTAAACATAGAGAAGAATTTCCATAATTTTATACAAAAGAGGCACTTTACAGTAACTTTCAAAAACTCACAATGAAATCAAATGACCCTTACAATGAACTATTTGGAACCATCACAATAAACCATTTAAAGCATCAACAATGATTTATCCAATTCGAAATGAGTGAACTTCCAAGTCCAAGCGAAAAGAAAGTGAGCTCATTTCAATAGGAGTTCCCCTGCAGACTCACTAAGGTAAAAATAAAGAGAGGATATATATGCCTTCTTCAATACACACCAAAGAAATCTCAAGACTACCCCTTTCCGCTTAATCACCTTGGGAGCAGAAGCCCCTCACTAAAGGTCAAGACATTAGAAGGACACACAACAAACCGCCATAGTATTCCCTTAAGGAATGCCTACTTAGTTCAATGAGTAGATAGCATCTCGTACCACCACTTACCCTCAGTAGCACATTCTTTTAGAAGGTTTGGCACAAAGTCTTCCCTCTCGTAAGGTCCTACCTATTGCAATTAGTAGATAGCGTCCCATACCACCACCTACCGTAAGTAGCACATTTTTTTAGAAGATTTAGTTCAATTAATTCTTCTGTGGAGGGTTATCTTAACTGACATAGACCATGAGAGCTAGACTTGGAATCCCGACATTAACCATTATTTGATAAGGCATCCTCACTTGCCTTGAGTAAGGTCATTCTTTTTTGCTTTTACATGGCTTTCCCAATATCTACACCTATGTCGGCGCATAGTTCAGAGATAAGGATATTGCTACTAAGTATGTCATTCTCTACTCACGATGCGTACTGATCTCAAGAGTTACATAGGAATACAATATCTCAAGTAACATCTCTACTCAATTTAACTTCATACATTCATTTAGGTGTGTGTGTGTACTTGTGATTACATCTTACATATAAGCAACATTTTATATATTTTAGTTTCTATACATTTTTTATACCTTCATTCATCAAATTACTCACTCTATAAGCTTCACATAATCATATACTTCATTTAGACATAATGTAGTTCACACAAACAATTCAAGCTTCACAAGACATAACGCAAGACTCATTTTCAATATAACTTCATTTCACCCATTACGCCTTCAAAACATATTAGCAATTAATACTATGCAATATTAAGTTCATCAAATAAACACCGCCACAAAGAAGGTGGACCATACCACTCAAGAAAAATTTGTAATAAGAACTATACAATATAAGAAATTCACCATTCTATAAATTCATCATAACATATAATCAATTTCACAATATTTCATCATAATAAGGCCCTTAGGGAAGTTTCTAATAAAAAACAACAACATAAGAATACCAAAGTTCATACCTTACCCAAAAATGTTCATTTGACACATTTCTTAAGCTAAAAGTTTGAAATATGGATATACATAAGTTCATTGGGTTTTGAACATAAAAATAATCAATTCATACAAGAATAAACATAGTTGAATCATTATAACACTTTTACAATAAGACCCATGCTTAAAATCAAAGATAGAAGGAAATAGAGTTTGAATAGCCTTTTTGAAATCTTTTGGAAATGACTCCTTGAATGGAAGAGGGTTCAAGGATTGATACTATACCTCAATTAGAAGGAAACACACTAATGTTTTATAAAGAACACTTCAAAACCATCCCTTTTTGCCCTCCTTGAGTCTTATCTCCAATGGAGACTTTGAGATAGTTTTTTTAGAGAGGGAGTTTGAATGTTTGAAGTGAGAGTTCTTGATTAGGTCTATGGCTTAAAAGTAACTTAATATAAATTAAAACACTAAAAATATTTAACTAGGGATATAAAATACATTGGGTGAATTTACACAAAGCACCCAAAGTTGGCAGCAACTTGAGCAGCTTATAGAAGGAGCCAATCGACGACCAAAGCTACTGGGCGTTGATAGATTAATGGCCCGTCCTGCTAGGCGTCGATAACTTCAGAGGCTACATCAAGGGATGGTAT
Organism: Solanum chilense; assembly: GCA_032847665.1. Taxonomy (NCBI): domain Eukaryota; kingdom Viridiplantae; phylum Streptophyta; class Magnoliopsida; order Solanales; family Solanaceae; genus Solanum; species Solanum chilense. The sequence goes on from CM064974.1 coordinate 34,025,254, forward strand.
GGACTTCCCACTATGTATGGAACGATACCCCCAAGTCGACGGGGCATCGATTGACCTACGACTAGAAGACTGCCTCGTCAACTAAGTAGTGTTCTTAGCAGTTTTGTCCAAGTCTATAGCCCTTCATATAGGGACCCTTGTGGGTCCTTGGTGGGGACTTACCTGGACATTAAACCCATAATGTAATTCGCCTAGTTTTAAGGAATACCTCACATCGATTTCAGGTTAAACGAACACGTAAAACTCACTCAAAGACAACAAGACGCAAGAATAATTTCTAAGGGATATCTTCGGAAAGTCATGGACGTTTTTTGACGTTTGACCTCCAAAATTAACCAAATTTCACACACTTACTACGAACACTAATATAACTCATTTTTAAAAAATTTAACTCAAGAAACACTCACGAGGATCTTTTTCACCTTAGTTCGTTTTTGGGCATTACATTTTTCCTCATTTAGAATAACATTCATCCTCGAATGACACTTAAACTTAAGAACAAAAAGGAATAACTTAACATAACATAAAACATTAAAAAAGACACACAAAATCAAATAATAAACTAGCAAGGAGTATCATTTTACACTTTAAAACACTTAGCAACATAGGCAACTCTTGCAAACATAATTTTTTTTAAAATTCACCCTTAACCTTCTCCTATGGAGGAAGTACCTTCTCCAACATTAAAATTTTTCATACACAAAACTTTGCACATATTGAAACTACAATTCAATAGAAGAAATTTTATTTTTCAAAATGTATAAATTTTACTGTGAGGTTCACTGTAACACTGTCCAACATATTCAAAATTTTAAAAATTACATTCTTTGAGCAATTCATCAAGATGACATGATCATATGAACTATATAACCACATAAACTCATTTCATTACATAAAGAAACAATTATAAATATTTAAGACTTACCAAGACCATTCAATCCGGATTATTTATCCTTCCTAGCTCCCATCCCATAGGGATGGTTAATCTGTGGACCATTAGGATCTAGGGAAGGTTGATTGACCTCTTTATCTCATGCTTTTATGTTAGGGAATTCTATAATATTGTATACCTTATTACCACATGCAAAACATCCATCCATTTCGTAAAGAAACTTATCCAAATGTTGTTTCCCACAAGTAGGGCACCTAGTCCTCTAAAAATAGTAGCCACCACCTTGGGAATTTTGATTTGGAGCCCACTTCTTGTTTCCCATGTATGAATCGTGGTGATATAATCTCTTCTTAGGCTTTTAGTGACTACAATATCCGACCTATGCATCTTAACATCTTGCCTTATCTCCCTCAACTCCGCATTGCTCATATCTCCTTCAACATAAGGAGCTTGAGGCATAGGAAGCACTTGAGGCACTTGAGATTCTTTAGTCTCTTCGGGTTCCGGAGGCATTTGAGGTTCTTGAAAGGGAACCTCCTCATTCTTGTCCTCTAGGCCAACAATAGGAACTTGGTCAACACGGGGAGGTATCCACTCATTATCTACATCTCCCTCCTCCTTTCTAGCATTTGATCTCTTCATGTTTATGTCCTATAAAAACAAAGAGAAAATGGTTGGGAAAAGACACTTTATATGAATAAACTCTATGGCACGACATTATGATATAGAAGAAAGTGAAACTTGTATCATCCTATAGCCTCTTGTCCATGGATGTGTCACTACTCACACCCATGACAAAGATACTACTAGATGTGGCTTATGAAAATTTTAAACCTAAACTATTTCCCATTAATTTATGCTCTTATATAAAGTCTGTCACGACCCGAAAGCATCCCCTAGAAGTTAGGATGAACCCTCCTTTTGTGACCGGGAGTATTTGACCATTTGGGGTCTTGTACAAGCCCTTCAACTATCGTTCATTACATAGGACATGTAAATTAGTGTAGAATTAAAACTTTTCACGAATAATTTAATAAAAAGGAAATCTTTCATAAATACTCAACAAATCTTATCGTCACAATCCAAACTTAACAAATAACATAATCTCTTACGGACACGACCCTTAACATTAAAAGAGAAATACATAATAAGCCTTAATAATAAAACTAGGAAAGAATAGACTATGTCCTTGAATATATGAAGACTGACCAATTTTTGAGAGAGTGAATTTCCAAAGCTTCACCTTCGAATCTTCCAAAAAGTCTTCAACCTATACTTATAGAATCTTTCAAAGAGCCTTCAACTTATACTTATAAGGTATAGAAAACTATGGTGCTGGTATAAATAATGTACTAAGTATGGCATATGCAAAAATATACAAAAATGGACATTTTAGTAAAATAACATTTCATACATTTTAAAAGTTTCCAAAATATAAAAGCCAAACATCATATGGAACATCATTTAAAACATAGAGAATAATTTCCACAATTACACAAAGAGGCAATTTAGAGTAACTTCGTAAACGTTATAGTGCAATCAAATGACCCTTATAGTGAACTATGTAAAACCATCATAATAGATCATTTAAAGCATTACAATGAATTATCCTATTCTAAAGGAGTCAACTTCCAAGGCCAACTAAAGAGAAAGTGAACTCATTTCCGTAGGAGTTTCTCTACCATGGGATTATTGTAAAACTCACTAAGGTAAGACATGAATAAAGTATTCATATGACTTATTCAATACACACCAAATCAATCCTCAAGACTACCCATTTTGGTTTTATCACCTCGGGAGAACAAGCACCTGACTGAAGGACAAGACATTAAAAGGACACCCAACAAACCACCAAAGTCACCCCTTTCAAAAATCATACTTAGTGCAATGAGTAAATAGTGTCCCATGCAACCACCTACCCAAAGTAGCACATTTTTATGAGGTTTAGCACCAAGTCTTCCCTTTCGGAAGGTCCTACCTAGTGTAGTGAGTAGATAGCATCCCATACCACCACCTACCCTAAGTAGCATCTTTTTGAATACTTAGTTAAATCGATTCTTTAATGGAGGGTTAGCGTAAACAACATAGACCATGAGAGTTGGAATCCCGATATTAACACCTATCTGATGAGGGATCCTAACTTTCCTAGAGTATGGTAATTCGTTTTAGCTTTTACATGGCTATCCCAATAGCTACACCTATGAGGGCGCATAGGTAATTGTTAAGGAGATTGATACTAAGTAACTCATTCTCTACCAACGAGGAGTACTCATCTCAAGAGGTACGTTGGAATAAAACATCTCAACTAACAAAGTGTAACCACCTATTCTTCATATCCTCTCGGTACGAGACATAAACCCCACGGATTCTAAATACATTAAATTATAGGTTAGGGATAGCTAGTGAATACCACATCTCAACTCACAAAGGATCTCAACACACGAAGGGAATTTATCCTCCGAACTCTCTTAGAAAGCTCTAAGGTTGAAGTCAGGTTGCTACTAAAAACATCATCTCAACTCACCACGAGTCTTCTCCTCAAAACTCCTTTATTTACACAATTTAATTTCATACATTAATTTAGGTGTGTGTGTACTTGTGAGAAAATCTTACATATAATTATGATTTTATTAACATTAGTTTTTATACATGTTTTAGACCTTCATTCCTCAAAGCACACACTCTACAAGTTTCACATAATCATATATTTCATTTAGAAATACGGTAAGTCACGCTTACAATTCAAGCTTCACAAGACATAATGGAAGACTCATTTTGAGTTTCACTTCATTTAACCCATTAGGCCTTCAAAACCAAATTGGAAATACATACTATGTAATATCAAGTTCATCAATTAAACACTGCCACCAAGAAGGTGGACCATACCACTCAAGATCAATTTGTAATAACAACTGTAGAATATAAGCAACTCACCATTCTATCAAGCCATCATCACATATAAAAAATTATCAATATTTCATTATAATAAGGCCCTTAGGTCAGTACCTAAACATAGAAAACAACATATGAAAACAAAAGTTCATATCTTACCAAATATGCTCATTTAACCCATTTCTTAAGCTAAAAGTTTGAAATATACATATACATGAGCTCATTAGGTGCTTAAAAGAAAAGAATCAATTATACAATAATAAACATATTTGAATTATTAGGACACTTTTACAAGAATAAACATGCTTAAAATCAAATATAGAAGGAAATAGAGTTTGAAAACCCTTTTTTGAAATCTTTTGGAAATGACTCCTTGAATGGAACAGGGTTCAAGTATGGATAAAATACCTCAAAGAGAAGGAAAAAAACTATTTTTTATGAATAACAAGTCAAAAACATACTTTCTTTCGTGCCTTGAGTCTTAGCTCAAATAGTGACTTTGTGAGAGTTTTCTTTAGAGATGGAGTTTGAATATTTGAAGTGAGGGGCCTTGTCTAGGTCTAGGTCTTAAAAATAACTTTATATAACTTCAAAAACACTAAAAATATTTACCTACGATTATAAAAGACTTGGGTGATTTTACACAAAACACTCCAACTTTGCAGCAACTTCAGCAGCTTTTGGAAGGAGCCAATCGATGACCCAAGCTACTGGGCGTCGATGGATTGATGGCCCCTCCGGCTGGGCGTCGATGGCTATAGAGGCTGCATCATGGTAGGTTCTGGACTTCCCACTAAATATGGGACGATTGCCCCCAGTCGACGGTGCGTCGATGGGCTACGCGCAATACACTATCTCGTCAATTGAGCAGTGTTCTTGGAAGTTTTGTCTAAATCTTGGGCCCTTCATCTAGAGACCCTTATGGGTACTACGTGGGGTCTTTCCCGGACTTTAAGCCCATAAAATAAGTCGTCTAGGTATAAGGAACATCTCACATAAATTTCAAGAAAAACGAACACGTAAAACTCACTCAAACACAACAAGACATAAGAACACTTTCTAACACATATCTTCCGAATGTCATGGATGTTATTGGACGTTTGACCTCTTAAATTAACCAAACTTCACACAATGACTAATAACAATAAAATAAATCATTTTAAAACTAATTTAACTTAATAAATACTCACAAGGCTCTAGTTCACCTTAGTTATATTTGAGGGGTTACAAATCCCCAAAAGCTAGAGGCAATGAAGAATTGGCCTACACCCACATTTGCAAATGTCATTAGGAGTTTCTTGGGTTTGGATGGAAATTATAGAATATTTGTAGAGGGTTTCTCATTTATTTAATCTCATTTAACCATGTTGAATCATAAGACAGTAAAGTTTCAACGATATGAAACTTGTGAGAAAAGCTTGTGGGAATTGAAAAATAGGTTGACTACTGCCCAATTTTTATTTTATCAGAAGGTACTCAAGGTTTTTTGGTGTATTGTGATGTATATAGAGTTTTTTGGGTTGTGTATTAACGGAAAATGTCAAAGTAATAGCTTATGCGTCCTGCAAATTGAAAGTTGATGAGAAAAATTACCCAAACCATGACTTAGAATTTGTTGTTGTAGTATTAGATTTGAAAATATTTCTTCACTATTTATATGGTGTAAATATCTATATTTTAACTTATCATAAGATCCTTCTATTTGCACTCATCCTAAAAGAGCTTAATCTCAAAGAAAGGAGGTGGTTAGAAATACTAAATGATTATGGCATAAGTATTCTTTACCACCCATGTAAGGCTAATGTGGTTGCTGATGTTTTAATCAGGTTATCGATGGATAGTACCACCGATGTTAAGTAAGAAAAGATAGAGTAAGCAAAAGATGTGAACAAACTTTAATGCTTGGGAGTGTAACACTCCGAAAGTTCATGACTAACGTCCGCAGAATTGTGAAATGTGTGATAGTATGCCTTTGCATGTTTCATGGGGTTTTAAGAGTCAAAATTTAGTGAAAATTTGAAAAAAGAAAAGGTGTTAATTGATAGAATAGTGTGTAGGTTTGAAATGTCCGGGTACGACTCTGCAAGTACCACCCTAAGGATCCTTTTAGATAAACCTTCCATTTGGACCCAGAACTTTCAATTGAACTGTGTGCATTCACGAGCGAAACGATGAGACGTTGTTTGATCGACGCTCCATTAATGTCTACATTGGATTTCAATTATCTATTTTCCCAAATGTCCAAAAAAAACTATCTTTTAATCAAACAACGCCTTTCCTGTATGGCACTATCGTTTGATCGACGCCCCGTCGACGGGCAACAGTCCTTTGAAGTCCAAAGTCGACTACAAAATATCAAAGATAGGGAGTTAATTAGTGTATTCGTTAGGTGATTAATTAAGGGTTAAGGGGCGGTTATTTTAGTTAGATGGGGGAATAAATAGAGACTTAACCTCATTAAGCTAACCCAACACCCCATATTTCCCAAACTTAATTCTCTCAAATAGTTCCTCTATTTTCCCTCTATATTCAAAGACTCCACTGAGACCAAGCTTCAAGGATTACTATGTATTCAAGAATTAATCTTTTCTCCATTAAAAAAATATATATTAATATATGGAAGCTATTCACCCTTTGAATCTCTTTGCTCAAGAGGCTCTTCAAAATTGGTTCCTAATAAAGTAAAAATCATGGGTGTTCTTCCAATTTCGTTGTTGATCTTTCAAATTGATTTGATGTTTGTTTCCTTTGTTTAGAATTGATTAATTATGATTTTTAATGGGTTAATTGTTGTAGTTAATAGTCTTTGACATAGTTCTATGGAATAAATGATTATAAAACCCTTTTCCCCAAACCCTAGGTTATGAATTGGGGTTTAATTGATTATTGTGATAAAATTTACTTAGTTCTTGTATACATTACTATTATGTTATGTTATTATGTTAATTGGTGAATGAATATTATTGTGTTGGTTGTAAGATCTTGAAGGAGGATGATGAAGGCAAATTGGTAAGACTTTATGATCTTGGGTTCTTTACATCAATGATGATGACTTATACTTGATAATGGTATTCAATTGAAGTATTATATGTGATTAGCCTAAGAAGTTGATTATATAATGATTATGATGAAATGTATTTACTATGTGAATTGTTTGATAATGTTAAAGGTATGATGATTCAAGGTTGAATATGAATCAGTTGTGTGCCTTACTCTGTTATGACTATGAGATGTTGACCTCACAAATGAAGGGTTGATATGAAAGGAAATTCTCTTGCAATACCAAATGATATAATGACATTATACACAAGTAGTTAGTCTCCTATGGTCTATACTAAGATATGATGATTAAGAAATACTTAAAAACATTTCAAAAAGGAACTTGATATTAGTACAGAGTGAACTTCACAATGAGAAGCGTTGACTCCCAAATAGAAGGGAGATTCACCAAATGTTCTGATGAGGTGAGGCCTCCAATGCTAAAGGGCATGCATAGTGTTAAAGACACACCTCCTAGTTTCTTAACTATGTTGCCTCCATAGGAATACTAGCTAGTGGATCAACCTAGAAGGCTACATTCATGTTTTGTTTCAACCTTCGCAAGTAGACACCTTCTTTCAGTATAGGATTTCATCACATAGATTCTATGTTTAGCTCACAAGGTCTATTATCGGTTAAGAGGAATGTTACCAAAAGTTAAAAAAAACATATAAAGTGAACAATAACTAGCGTGACTTAAGGGGTTCTACTTTGTGTAGGTAAGGACATAATACTCTACTTATACAAAGAAAATGTTTGCCTTTAGGCGAGTCCTAGGATGTTGTTCATACGTACTTATGATTTGAATGAAATGTATATGATGACTTTACGTGTTGATGAGCTTATATTATGTTAGTTTCATTGATGATATTGGTCTAAATGATGCACATGATTATTAATGCGTATGATATGAAGACATATGAAATATAGGCATTCCTTATGATCCTTTGTTTGATTTCCTTGATTATATGATGTTATGAGGCTTTATATAACCATTGCACTTTTAGGCTTGGGATGGTATTGAGTAACGGTCTTATATGTTGTGATGTTTTGAACTCTTGTACATGAATTGTTCTTATGACATTATGTTAGAGATATTATGTTTATATGATATTATTATGATCCCATTTATGTTGGTATGACCGCATGTTGATAACACGACTAGAATTTAGACCCCAGACAAGACCGACATCATTGACCTATCAGAGTTACAGACAAGTCTACATACCTCATCGTTACTTCATCGAGGTTAATTTTAGTGGAAAATTTGATCTTTTTGTTGCTTAACATTCTTACTAATCATTTCTAATATAATCATAGTTTTTTAACCATCAACCATCAAACATTAAGATCATCAAATGAAAGAAATAGTTTAATATAGCAATAACTGAATACTTGCCAAATGGCTCAAACACAAGTCTGAAATAATACGGGAAAGAAGTGCTAGTGGAAAATACTCCAATAACTTAATCCTTAGACTAAGCTAGAATATAAATCGTCAAGCATCCGCGAAATAATGAGGTTCTACGACGTCCAGATGAATGCTTGACGTCCGGATAGCTTCAGCGTCAACCTGTAGCTCTAGCGTCCACCTATGCCTGCACCTAAATTTGTAGAGTTGTATATGGTTAGCACACACTTGTACTAAGTATGGGTATATGAAAGAACACACCACGGACATGCATGAGCAAGGATAGCTCTTTCCTAACAACATGAATATGGGAAGTCAAATCAATGGACTTATCAAATTTGGATTAGGAAAAGTAATGAACTTTCCAAATTTGGATTAGGAAAGTTAGAGAGCTTGCCAAATGTGGATTAGCAAGGTCATGCCATGAGAGCAACATGAATCATCATACTTATTATATTGCACACAACACATAACATTTTACACATGACACATATCACATAGCACATAACACATAACATCTTTTATAACCTTTATTCATATGCCATTAGACGTTGGAATCATAGGCTTGACATTACGACTTTCCAAAATGAGCGCTTAGCATATGGGACCATAACTACGTAATCTTCCTCATAAAACACAGAGTCTGCTTCATTGATTCATAAGTACTTCATTTCATTCATTCATAAGCTAGTGTAAACACAAGCTATACCTAGGTTGTAGTTTAAGACTCATCGGTTTGTTGTGCAATAATCAAGAATAACCTAGTATCACTACATGAGTCTAGCTCATATCTTGATTATCCTATCCTAATACCTTTGGTATAATTCATTTATTTGTGTACATCATTGAGGCTGGCCTCATTCATTCATTGGGAACTTTAACTTTAACCGACTTAAATCATATGAGCATCATGAAATCTAGTGTCTCTCCCACACCAAAAAGAGGTCGAATTACTTGCCAAGTTACCCAAAACATGCTAGCTTACATGGAAATTAACCCTACTAGATCTCTATACTAGCAATATAGGTTCGAAGACCAGGAGATTTAAGGAGATCAATACCCGGCATGCCGGACAGTCTCATCTTATGAGAGTCACGTGAACCTCTACATTTCTTGAAATAAGGCATCACCGCTCATAGCAAGTCTATCAGCTTTTAGTATAAAGTTCCATTACATTCAACACATACATCATGGAATATGGCTTCTAATATAAGGACATCATAGCTTAATAGATGATATCTCATCTCATCATTAGCATTAAGTGTGGTAATCTCAATACATTCTTTAGAGTGTTCATAGAGACTTGTCTCTTCATTAACTTTACACTATCATTGGTGAGTACATTTTGATAACATTTACCAAGGCTCATTCGAGATCGCTCTCACCTTTTACATTAGCCTCATATCATGTTGTCACCACATTCTTAACATTAGCACATTTGCTCTTCATAATTACTCACCTGTTTCTTTTACGTGAATGTTTATTTCATCATACGCCAATATACTTGGCCATTTAGTATGTTTCACAATCTTACTTAACCCTTCTAGGGTTTCATCATTTCATTGTTCAATTTTCATTTGATTTTTCATTTCATCATATGCCAATGTACTTGGCTATTAAGTGTGTTTTACACTCGTACTTAAACCTTGTAGGGTTACTTCATTTCATTACATAAATCTTAGGTTCACTTATTTTTAAACGTATGCTAGACTAACGGGTTTATACATAGATGTCATGAGGCTTCATTCATAGTTCGTTAAGTGACTCATATCTTCCTAAGATTATGTCGTACAAGACTTATGTATCTTATGTGTATGAAAAGATCTCAATTGCGATCTAAGTAGGTGGCATTATTCTTGAAAATTTAATTCAGGTATGACATATGAAACCCGTCTGAAATTTGGGCATGAGCACCTAAGTTCGAACCCTTTTGACACACTTACATTTTTCCTTGACTTTATTTTTATTCTTTATGACATTTGGACTCCAGATTGAGCCCCAACATCAACATTCTCTCTTTATTTTTTCCTTGAATTCTTTTCTTATTTGGCCGAAGGGTTGTGGGATCAAACCCCCACAACCCCTTTTATATTTGTCATTTAATTCTTCTTGTCCAATTTGCATGGACAATGAGGTTGTGGTATTGAAACTGTACAACCTCTCTTTAATTATGCTTTATTTCGCTAGGGGCTATAGGTTGTGGGTTTGAACCCCCACAGCCTCCTTATTTTGTTATTAATTAAAAGTTTACTTGGCTATGCATTGGCTGTGAGGTTGTAGGATGGATCCCCCACAACCTCTCTTTATTTTCATATTTATTAAACCTTTCTCCTTTCCAACATTGAGGTCATGGGTTCGATTACCATGCCTCACAATTCTTTTTATTTTCTTTCCCTTCATTCAATGCCTGGATGTCGTTGGTTTGATTCCCACACCTCCCATTTTATTTATTTAATTTTTAGCTATCTCATTTCTCAGCTAGTACACCCCATTTCGAATCCCCCTGACCCGTTGTCCTTTCTTGCGAATTTAAGGTGCCACACTCGTGAGGTCACATGTTCGAATCCTGATGGTTTCATCCCTTTTAAAACAAATTAAATTTCCAGATTACTCCACTATACTTCATCCTACACAAAACTTTTTGTTTTTGCAGGAAAATTAGTCATTTTCTTACCTTATTTTCCGAATATTTCCACTTGAAAATATAGGAAAAGTCATAAATCATTTAACAGCTTTTTGGGGTGTATTTTATGGATTCGTTTTAACACATTGTTAGATGTAGATTCATTGTTGTTTTAGCTGCAACATTCAACTTTAAATCAGTCACATTCACCTCATATGAACATCACCAATTACATATTTTATGCACGTTAAATTCAGCCATCAAACTAACCATTTTAAGACTTCAAAAAGTATAACAACAACAACACACATTTACATAGTGCACCACATAATTTTCGGTTGACATCATTTAACATGCTTGCTATTTCCAAACACAAAATCACAAAGAACATCATATTTCACACATACCTACCAGCAACCATACCATGAACATGATTTCTAACCTAATTTAGATTGAAATTGAAGGGAGACTAGGGACAAGGAGATCAACATTTAAAGGGACAACCCTAGTTTCATACGTTTGAATTTTGAAGAAAGAAATTTCTCTTAAATAAAGGATTCCAAGAGAGAAAACTCATACCTTGTTGTAGATTCCCACAACTTCAAAGTGCTGCCCAAATCCTCCCCTAAACCTTAAACACAATCCCATAGAGAATACGATATAATGTTTTCGTTTCTTAAGTTAGCTTCCTTGCTTGTATTTTTTTTTTAAGTGCTTTGAGTGTAGAGAAATTTATATTGATTTCTAATGATTTATCTTCTGTTTTTGCAGCCAGGAAAAACAGAATGAATGAGAGAGACAGAGAGATTTAGGCTTGAGAGAGAGAGAGAGAGAGAGAGAGAGAGTGTTTGTGTGAGATAGGGTCTCTTAAAACTAGGATAGTTGGCAAGACTTAATCAATTAAAAAAACATATATTAATAAATAAATAATTTAAAAAATATGATTATTTCTCCTTTTTCGTAAATTATCCATTAAATATAAATTTATTAAATTAATTCACCAATAAAAAATCACATTATATCATTACTCCTACGTAGGTTCGAACCCGGTTGGGGCAAGACTTCATCTCAAGAGCTCAATTTTGGCCCTCTCTCCCCAAATTTCCACTTCACATAATTAATTAATTAATTAATTAATTACATATCTAGAATAATTATAATACTACCGTTATCCAAGAAAAGACAATTTTACCCCTAGACCCTTCAAACCTAAGATTTCTTCTTTTTAAATCCTGTAAACACTCCTTCGAGTAAATCTTCGTATTAGAGAGCCCTTTATTGTTGGACCCAACCTTTCCCATCTCCACTAACTCCCCATGTTAGTTAAATTGGTTGTAGTAAGGGTTTCGAGTTTTGGTTCTACGCGCATCAATCTGTGTGAACCCTGGTCTAATCGTAGCATTCTTGACACATTAAGACTTTCTTATCTTATGAATTTTTAGGGTGGTTACATTATCCCCCCATTAGGAACATTTGTCCCCAAATGACACTACTACTATCTAGCGTAATGCTTGTTAGATCATAACATAATCACTATGCACAACCAAGCAATAACAAAAAAATATGAAGAGATAAGGAAACTTAGACTTAAGAGTAGGAAGTTAACCTCAAGAGCTGAAAAGATAACGTAACGAGATCTCATGTCGGCCTCAGCCTCCCACGTAGCACCCTCAACAAGATGATTTCTCCACAATACCTTCATTGTAGCAATCTCTTTGTTCCTCAGCCGGTTGACCTATCTGTATAAGATCTCAACATGTACCTCCTCATAGGACAAGTTTTCATCGACCCCTAAACCTTCCACATGTAGAATCGATGCTGGATCACCTAGGCACTTCTTTAACATGGATAAATGAAAGACTTGATGGAAAGAAGTTAGCTCCGAAGTCAATGCCAACTCATAAGACACCTCACCAACACGATGTAGGATCTCGTAAGGCCTAACATACATCAGACTCAACTTACCCTGCCTGTCAAACCTCATCACCCCCTTCATAGGTGATATCTTAAGATATACCTGGTCACCAACATCAAACTCTAATGGTCGTTGTTATGTGCATATGACTTCTTCCGACTATAAGAAGTAGTCAACCTGTCCCTAGTCACTCTGAACTTCTCTATGGCCTCATGAATGATCTTTGTACCAAAAATGGATGACTTTCCAATTTTGAACCACCCAACAAGATTTACACCTCCTACCACATAGTGCCTTAAACTGTTCCATCCCAATGCTGGATCGATAGCTATTATTATACAAAAAATCTATCAAAGGAAAATGGTCATCTTAGCTACCCCTGAAGTTAATCTCACACGCTCTCAACATGTCCTCTAATGTCTGAATGGTGTGCTCTGCCAGCCCATAAGTATGAGGATGAATGGCAATACTATGCTTTACTTGCCTTCCCAAGCTTTTCCGGAAAGATATCCAAAAATGTGAAGTAAACTAAGCTCCTCTATCTGAAACGATGGACACTACAATATCATGCCATCTCACAATCTCATCTATGTAGAGTGTCGCATAGTCCTCGTCTCTATAAGTAGACTTCACTTGGATAAAGTGGGCATACTTAGTTAATTTTTCCACAATAACCCATAAGGAGTCATGCTATCTCATAGTCCTTGGAAGACCAACTACGAAGTCCATATTAATGGCATCCCACATCAAAGTCAGAACCACAATAATCTAAGTTAGACCGACAGGCTTAAGATGTTCTTCCTTAACATGCTTACAATTAGGGTACTTGGCCACATATTCTGCAATGTCCTTTTTCATGCCATCACACCAAAAAATCTACTTAAGATCATGATACATCTTGGTGGAACTTGAATGTATGGAATATCTAGAACCATGGGACTCTACAATAATCCTGGTCCGCAAATCATCCTTATCTAGTACACACAGCCTATCTTCATACCTAAGTATGCCATCACCTCCCAAAGTGAAAGACTCATTCATCTGTATAAACACTGAGTCCTTCATCTCCATCAACACAGGATCGAGATGCTGACCCTGCTTGACTTCAACTACCAAGGATAATTAGGAAGAAAGATGTACTGAAACACCCCAACTAGTAGAGTCAACCAATCGCATACCTAGTCTTGAAAGTCTGTGTACAACTTTTGTTAACTCCTTCTTTTAATCCTCAATGTCGGTTGTACTTCCCATTCTCATCCTTCTCAAAGCATCGGCTACAATATTAGCCTTACCTGGATGATATTGCACATTCAAGTCATAATCCTTCAACAACTTCAACTATCTCCGCTGACATAGATTCAACTCCCTCTGTGTGAACACGTATTGGACACTCTTGTGGTCTGTGAACACATCACATGCACTCCATCCAAGTAGTGCTTCCACAACTTTAGTGCAAACACCACAGTAGCTAACTCCAGGTCAAGAGTGGGATAATTTTTCTCATGAACCTTGAGATTTCTGGACTAATAGGCTATCACCTTAACACCCTGCATAAGAACACAACCCAAACAAACCCTAGATGCATCACAATAAACAATGTAATTCTCACCACACTTAGGCAAAGTTAGCACCGGGGCTGAAGTGAGTTTGTCCTTGAGCTCCTGGAAGCTCTTCTCACAAGACTCCGTCCATTCAAACTTGGCTTTCTTCTTAGTTAGAGCTGTCAATGGGGCAACAACGGAAGAAAAGCCCTCCACGAACCTGCGGTAGTAACCAGCCAATTCCAAGACGCTACGGATATCTATGGGAGTAATAGGTTTTGTCCAGTTCATAACAACTTTAGTCTTCCTGGGGTCCACCTATACACCTTGATTGGACACATCATGACCCAGGAAGGTCACTAATCTTAGCCAATATTCACACTTGCTGAATTTGGCATACAACTGATGTTGTCTAAGTACCTGCAAGGTTAGTCTCAAATGTTGTTCATACTCTTTCTTGTTCCTAGAGTAGATGAGAATGTAATTAACGAATACTATGATGAAAGAGTCAATGAGATCACGGATGACCCTGTTCATAAGACCCATAAATGTTGCATGTGCATTAGTGAGACAAAATGACATAACTAAGACTCATAATGACCATAATGGGTACTAAAGGCTGTCTTTGGAATATCTCCATCCCTAAACATAAGTTGATGATACCCTGAACGAAGATCAATTTTAGAGATGAAACTAGACCCTTAGAGCTGATCGAACAAATTATCTATTATGGGAAGTGGATACTTATTCTTTCTAGTGACTTTGTTGATCTGCAAATAATAAATACACATTCTAAGGGTTCCATCCTTGTTTTTCACAAACAACACTGGAGCGCCCCAAGGGGATATGCTCGGCTGAATGAAACCCTTATCAGTGAGATCTTTGAACTCCAGCTTCAACTCTTTGAGTTCAGCTGGAGCCATTCTATAGGGAGGAATCAAAATTGGTTTAGTATCAGGTTCTAAGTCAATACCTAAGTCAATCTCTCGAGGATGAGGGAATCTAGGAAAATCATCAAGAAATACATCTAGGAACTCATTGACAACAGGCAGTGATTCTGTTGAAAGAATGTCATGATGTAATTCATTAACACTCACAATATAACATAATAACCCCTTGTACATCATTTTTTTGGCCTTTTGGTTTTAAATAAAGGGATTAGGACGACTCGAGTTGTACCCCTCCCAAAATAGTTCCTCTTCATTAGGGAAACAAAATCTACCACTCTACTACGACAATCCAAATAAGCATAACAACTGTGAAGCCAATCCATGCCAAGTATAACATCAAAATCATTCATGGGTAAGTCAACCAAGTCTGTACACATAGTCTTAAAACTTATAACTATTGGGCGATCCTTGTATACTCTATCACTTCTTACATTTTCTCCTAAAGGTGTACTAACCACTATAGGATCATGCAAATCTTCAGGAAATATTTCAAAAGTGAGAGAAAGCAAAGGATTCAAAAAGGAAAGCGTAGACCCTGGATCAAGTAAAGCATAAACAAAAGTTGAGAATATTTGCAGCATACCTGTGACCACATCAGTGGACTTCTCCTGCTCCTCTCTGCCCTTTATAGCATAGAACTTGTTCCTCTTAGGAGGCTCGACTGTTGCTGCACCCTGTGGATTTGGCCTACATTGAGCATTACCTCCAACCTGACCTCTGTTGTGTGGGCAATCTCTAACCATATGCCCACTTTTATAGCAACTTAAAACAGGCATAGTGCCCTGTATGCACTCTCCATTGTGAGCACGGCAACACTTAGCACAGTTCTTTTTGAGACGCTACATCTCACCTCCATTGCCGAGAACTCTGCTTCCCATTCTTGAAACTGGGCTACTCATGGATGCCCAAATTGTTTCTATGGCCTCCAGGAATGGGACCTGCCTGATCTTGAGGCTTCGGCCTCCTAGAATCATGAACGCCCCTCTTTTTGTGTCTATTCTCTACCTGCCAAACATGCACCATCATCCTGGAGAGGTCCATGTTATCGTGGAGCATCATCGACCGACACTCCTCCTCCAGATCTCTGTTGATTCCTGTGAAGAACCTGCTCAGCTCATCCTTGCTGTTAGATACAAGGGAAGTAGCATACCTGGATAACTTAACAAACTTTTGTACTCATCTCATCCTTGTTGTTAGATACTAAGGAAAATAGTATAACTTGATAGTTTGAAAAACATCAAGGAATACTCCCGTACTGTCATTAATCCCCGTTTAAGGTTGTTAAACTCATCAACCCTCCCTTCCCTCATCTCTCTGGTAAAGAATCTCTCCAGGAAGGATGTCTTAAACAGCTGCCAAGTGACCAGAACTCCGATCAAAGCTCGGCTATCCTACCACATCATGCTCCAAGTCTGTGCAACATCCTTGAGCTGATAGGAAGCCAACTCTTCTTTCTCAGTATATGTTGACCCATAGACACAAAAATCTTATGAAACTCATACACAAACTCCTGGGGGTTCTCTGAAGTCTTAGACTCTTTGAAAATAGGAGGGTTCATCCTGATGAAGTCTCTTAGCCTATCAGCCAATGTACTCACTGGTGGGTTCTCCCTCTCAACATTCTACCGATTTACCTGGGCAGATATGACCTGAGCCTGTATAGTGATGGCCTGTGCCATCTGGGCCATAGATGCCCGCATATCCTCATCAGTCAACCCATCTGGGTTGACTGGCATAGCTACTCCTTCAGCTGGAGCTTGGGGTTGAACCTGATTGTTCCAAGCAGCTACTCCTCTGACCAACGTTCCTCCTAGTATTCATTCTCTTAAAACAATAAGGATTGATGTTATACACAACCGTATCAACAAGAAATCGAACATAAGTAAAGACACAATAAGATCAGAAGACATAAAATTTTCCTATGCACCATGCAATCTCTAATTCAGGATAGTTGTTCACTTCACTACTTTTACTTGGAAACTACTCAATGTGGTTAATGTGAACTTATTATTCTTGGAGTATAACCTGGTGCTCTGATACCAACTTTATCACGACAAGAATTTTGACCCAAATGAGACCGGCGTCATTGACCTCTCAGAGGTCGCAAGAAAGCCACATATTTCAGTGTTACTTAATCTAGGTTAGTTTTAGCAAAAAAATTGAACTTTTTGTTACTTAACATTCTTACTAATCATTTATAATATAATCATAATTTTTTCACGAACAACCATTTAAAATTAAGGTCATACAATGAAAGAAATAGTTTAATATAGTATTAACAGATTACATGCAAAAATGGCACCAATACAAAATCTAAAATAATACGTGAAAGAAATGCTAGTGGAAAATACTCCACTAACTCAATCCCAAGACTAAGCTAGAATATAAATGGGCAAGCATCCTCGAAACAATGAGGGCCTATCAAGTTCGGATGAATGCTTGACGTCCGGATAGCCTTCAACGTCAACCTATAGCTCTACCGTCCACCTGTGCCTGCACCTAAAATTTGAGAGTGGTATAGGGTTAGTAAACACTTACTATGTATAGGTATATGCAAGCACACACCACGGACATGCATAATCAAGAATAACTCTTTCGTAACAACATGATTATGGAAAGTCGAATAAGTGGACTTGCAAAATTTAGATTAAGAAAGTTAATGAACTTTTTAAATTTGGATTAGGAAAATTAGTGAGCTTTCAAAATCTGGATTAGGAAGGTCATCCCATGAGAGTAACATGCATCATCATACTTATCATATTGCACACAACACATAACATTTTACACATAACACATATCATATAACATATAGCACATAACATCTTTTATAACATTAATTCATATGCCATGAGACCTTGGAATCATTCTTATGACATTAAGACTTTCCAAAATGTGGGAACTCAACTAGGGAGTCTTCATTAGAAAACACAGATTGTGATTCATTCATTCATACGTACTTCATTTCATTTATTCATAATCTAGTGTAAACACCATCTATACCTAGGATGTAGTTTAAGAATCTCATCGCCTTGTTGTGCAATGATCAAGAATAACCTAGTATCATTACTTGAGTCTACATCACCTCTTGATAATCCTATCCATAGAACCCTATATTAGAAGTATAGGTTTGAACACAAGGAGATATAAGGAGACCCATAACTGGCATGCAGGACAGTCTCATCTCATGAGAGTTACGTGAACCTTCACCCTTCCCGAAAGAAGGCATCATCGCTCATAGCTAGTCTATCGGTGCTCAGTATAAAGTTCCATTACATTCAACTCATACATCATGGAAGTTGGCTTCTAGTGTAACGACATCATAGATCAATGGATGATTTCTCATCTCATATTAGTATTAAGTGTGTTAATAACAATACTTTCATTAGAGTGTTAATAGAGGCTGGTCTCTTCAATAACTTTACACTATAATTGGTGAGTACATTTTGGTAACATTTACTTAGAATCATTTGATATTGCTCTAACCTCTTACGTTATCCTCATATCATTTTTTCAACAAATTCATTAACATTAGCACATTTGCTCTTCATAATTACTCACCCTTTTTTTTACGTTAATGTTTATTTCATCATATGCCAATGTACATGGCGATTAAGTGTGTTTAAGACTCTTACTCAACCCTTTTAGGGTTTAATCATTTCATTGTTCATTCCATGATATGCCAATGTACTTGGCTATTTAGTGTGTTTTACAATCGTACTTAACCCTTCTAGGGTTATTTAATTTCGTTACATACATCTTAGGTTCACTTATTTTTAAACTTATGCTACACTTATGGGTCTATATAAACAAGACTTGAGGCTTCATTCATAGTTCGTTAAGTGACTCGTATCTTCCTAAGATTATGTAGTACAAGACTTAAGTATCTTATGTGTATTCCAAGATCTCAATTTTTATATAAGTAGGTGCCATTATTAATGAACTTTTAATTCGCGTATGACTTATGTATCAATACAAAAATTTGGGCAAGGGAACCCAAGTTCAAACCCCTTGGAAAATACTTAGATTTTTTCTTTACTTTATTTTTAGTATTCATGAAATTGGGACTCTAGATCGTGCCCCAACATCAACATTCTCTCTTTATTTTTCTCCATTAATTATTCTCTTATTTGGCCGAAGGGATGTGTGGTCATACCCCCACAACCCCTTTTTATTTGTTGCATTTATTTCTTCTTGTCCAATTCGCATGGACAATGAGGTTGTGAGATCGAACCCCCACAGACTCTCTTTAATTATGCTTTTTTACCTAGGGGCTGTGAGGTTGTGGGTTCGGACCCCCACAGCCTCCTTATTTTATTTTTAATTAAAAGTTGACTTGGCTATGCATTGGCAGTGAGGTTGTAGGATCGACCCCCACAGGCTCACTTTATTTTCCTATTTATTTTTCCCTTTCTCCTTTCTAGCCTTGAAATTGTGGGTTTGATTACCACGCCTCACACTTCCTTTGTTTCATTTTTCTTTCCCTTCATTCACTGCCTAGAGATCGCGGGTTCGATTCCCACGCCTCCCATTTTATTTATTTAAATTTTTACCCTCTCCTTTCTCATCCAGTACACCCCATTTTGAATCCCCTTGACCCCTTTTCCTTTATTACGAATTTAAGGTGTCACATGGGTGAGGTCACAAGTTAGAATCCTTGTGGCCTCATCCCTTTTAAAACCAATTATATTTTCAGATTACTCCTCTATGTTTTAGCCTAAACGAAAATTGTTGTTTTTTCTGGAAAATTAATAATTTTCTTACCTAATTTTCACCAATATTTCCACTTGAAAACTTAGGAAAAGTCATGGATCATTTAAAACCTTTTTGGAGTGTATTTCATGGATTCGTTTAACACATTCTTAGGCGTAGATTTATTGTTGCTTTAGATGCAACATTACACTTAAAATCAGTCACATACAACTCATATGAACATCACAAATTACACATTTTATTCACGTTAATTTCAGCCATCAGACTAACCATTTTAAGACTTCAAAACGGATAACAACAACAAACATTTACATATTGCACAACATCATTTTCGGTTGACATCATTGAACATGATTGCTATTTCCAAACACAAAATCACAAATAACATCATATTTCACATTTAAGTACCAGAAACCATACAAAGAACATGATTTCTAACGTAATTTAGTTTCAAATTGGAAGTAGACTGGGGACAAGGATTTCAACACTCAAGGGGACAACCCTAGTTTCATACGTTTGAACTTCGTAGAAAAAAATTTCTCTTAAACAAAGGATTCCAAGAGTGAAAACCAATACCTTGTTGTAGATTTCCAGCACTTAAAAATGATTCCGAAATCCTCCCCTAAACCTTCAACACAATCCCGTCGAGAACATGATATAAAGTTTTCGTTCTGTAAGTTAGCTTGTTTGCTTGTATATATTTTTTTTCTTTGGAAGTTCTTTGAGTGTAGAGAACTTTTGATTGCTTTATAATGTTTTTATCTTCTATTTTTGTAGCCAGGAAAAACAAAATGAACGAGATAGATAGAGAGATTTAGGCGTGAGGGAGAGAGAGAGTTTATGTGAGATTGTGTCTCTTAAAACTAGTATAGTTTGCAAGACTTAGTCAATTTAAAAAGACATCAATTAATAAATAAATAATAATTAACAAAAATCTGATTTTTTCCTTTTTCTTAAATCTTCGATTAATTATAAATTTATTAAATTAGTTCACCAATAATAAAATCACATTAAATCATTTCTCCTACCTAGTTTATAACCCGGGTGGAGCAAGACTTCATCTCAAGGGCTCAATTTCGGCTCTCTCCCCAAATTGCCCATCCAATTTAATATTAATTAATTAATTACAAATCTAGGGTAATTATGATACTACCCATAGCAAGGAAAAGATTATTTTACCCCTAGACCCTTCAAACCTAAGATTTCTTATTTTTAAGTCCGGTAAAGACTCCATTGTGTAAATCTTTGTATTCGAGTGCCCTATATGGTTGGACCCAACCTTTCCAAGCTCAACTAACTCCTCAAGTTAGTTTAATTAGATGTAGTAAGGTTTTCAAGGTCTGGTTCTACGCGCATGAATCTGTGTGAACCCTTGTCTAATCGTAGGCATTCTTGACACGTTAAGCATTTCTTATCTTATTTATTTTTTTGGTTGTTACAAATATCCATGTTTACTTGACTTTCATATGAAGTTGGTCTTGTGGTGAATATGGACTTTTATCAGGTAATCTTATTAAAATTGTCTTGTATATTTTCTTAGTTGTGCATAAAGTATTTTGAAAGTGACTTAGCATGATTTTGAACTCAATGTCCTCTTAAGCATGATTTCAATTGTTTTACTTGCATATGTTTCCATAATTAGTACATGTGGTTGTACTAACCCATATACTTTCCCCTTTCCCAAAAAATATAGGTTTGGGCCATTGAAGTATAGGAGGATACTTTGCAAGAATACTTGGAACTAATTCCCCAAGTTATTGGTAGGTCATCAATGTTCAGGGATGTTACCATTTCACTATTCTAGATATGAAGTTTTTATATCAAAAGACATATTTCATTCCTTTATCTTTGAAACTATTGTTGTAATCCTCTGTGTGTCTCATTGTATTGAAATACGGTCTATGCCTAAATGTTGTAATACTCTCTAGATGGATTAATGTGAGACAATGCTATTAGACTAGTTCCTATGTATTTGTTATGTTGCCTAAACGAGAAGTCTATTTATGCTTCAATGAATAAGGAGTCTATGTAAACTCCATATATGATATGTGAGAGATATATGTATACCTTACTATGTGGAAAATTTTAATTTTTTGCATTTTGACCTACGATATGTTATGACGAATTCTATGGGCTTGTCAAAGTCCTCTCTAAGGACGAAGACGTCGGTTACGTCTATGGGGTGCTCCCCAATCATGACAAAACTTCTATTAGAGCATGATGTTTAGGTAATCATAGGATTGATGACTCACTAAACCACGACTACATTGAGTCTTGTTCATGGGTGTGAAGCGCGCCACACTTATGAATTAGAGTCTACGTTATTCTTAGGAATTCTCACTATTTGGTAATCGTGTAAGTCGTGCCTTCAGAGTTGTAACTCTATGTGTCCCTTTGTATTCTAATATCTTTATGTGGTTATAGGAGATGAATACGAGAAGGGCAGCTGCTAGGATAGTGGAGGAAGATTTGTATAATGAAGGAGTTCCTCCCCTAGAGAACCAAGATCCTCTAGAAGACAATAATGTTCCTTTGCAAGACTAAACTCTGGCCATTCCTCCACCTATGACTGATGGAGAGATAAGGTCTAGTTTTTTATGTTTGGCCCACGCTATGACTAGCCAAGACCAAGTGGTAGATACTCTAGCTCAAGCCATGACGGCTCAAGCGAACCAGGAGGTTAGACCCTGTGTTCAACAAAATGCTAGTTCCATGGATTCTAGCTTGAGAGACTTCACAAGGATAAACCCTCAAATGTTCTTTTGGTCAATGGTGTGTGAAGACCCCCATGATTTTGTTGAATAAGTTTATAAGTTCATATATGATATGGGAGTGAGTTCCAATGAGACGTTCGTTCTAGCCTCCTATCAACTCAAG
Source organism: Solanum chilense (assembly GCA_032847665.1). Classification (NCBI taxonomy): domain Eukaryota; kingdom Viridiplantae; phylum Streptophyta; class Magnoliopsida; order Solanales; family Solanaceae; genus Solanum; species Solanum chilense. Next base: position 34,048,103 of record CM064974.1, read on the forward strand.
GATATGACTCAAACTTGGTATGCCCAATGGAGAGATAATAAGGCTTTGAGAGGTGTACCTAAAACATGGGAGATGTTCAAAAGGGCTTTCCTTGATAGGTTCTTCCCAAGGAATAAAAGGGGGCAAAAGTGGATGAATTCATCAAACTTTGGTCAACTAGGTATAAGTGTACAAGAGTACTCCTCGAATTTCACTAAATTGCCAAAGTATTCTCCTTTCTTGGTATCGAATCCTAGGGATGAGATGAGCCGCTTTGAGATGGGAGTGCCCGATGATCTAGTTGAAGAGTGTTGTTCGGTGATGCTCCATGACAATACAAAGATTTCCTTTATATAGTTCATTCTCAACAAGTTGAGAAGACTAGACTCAAGAGGAAGAATAGGGAGTTTAAGAGGGTCATCTCTTATGAGGGAAGTACTTCCAAACGTAGGCTTTAAATTCAAGACAATCTTAAGTTTAAAAAGAGGGTTTACAATAAAGTCACTTCCAATTTTACTAAGTATAACAAGTATAGGGTGTCTAACCCTATGTCCGAAAAGGAAAGAAGTTTAAAGTAACCAATTGACAAACCTACTTGTGCAAAGTGTAGAAAAAAGCATAGGGGTTAATGCTTTGTGGAAACGAGTAATTGCTTTGGTTGTTGAAAGAATATCCATAAGGATAGGGATTACCCTTATATAAGCGGTGAAGATAAACGTAGTATCCAATATCAAGAAAGCATTCGTAGTTTCGATGCTCCAAAAAAACCACTTCTACGCTCTTCGTTCTAGGGGTGAGCAAGAAGAAATCCTAATTTGGTCACCGGTATGTTACAAGTATTCTCTATTGATGTTTATGCTTTACTTGACCCTGGTGCTACTTTATAATTTGTAACTATTATAGTATCTAAAAAGTGTAATGATATACCCTATACTCTAGTTTAACCTTTTGTGTTATTACACCGATGGGTGAATCCGTTGTGGCTAGAAGAGTCTTTAGGAGTTGTCCTATATCTTTGTCCAATAGAGTTACATGGGTGGATTTTGTAGAACTTGATATGATTGATTTTAATGTTATCCTGGGAATTAATTGGTTGTATGATTGTTTTGATTCCATTGATTGTAGGATTACGGTGGTTAAGTTAACTTCTTAATAAACCCTTCTTATAGTTGAAAGGGGTTAGTCAATCCTTAGAGGTCGAATTATTTCTTGTCTAAAATCTTGTAAAATGATCCATAAGGGGTGTCTTTACAATATTGTGAGGGTTAAGGATCTTCAGTTCGACATTCATCCTTTAGAGTTGGTGCCTATAGTAAAGGATTTCTAGGAAGTCTTTCACGACGACTTGCCTTGAATTCCTCTAGAATGGTATATAGACTTTGGTATTGACTTGTAACCAGATTCGATTCGCATTTCAATTCCTCCTATTTGATGGCTCCATCCAAATTGAGTGAATTGAAGGCTCAAATAAAAGACTTACTAGACAAATGTTTAATACAATCTAGTATTACACAAAGGGGAGCTCTGGTATGGTTTAATAAGAAGAAGGATGGGCCCCTTAGATGTGCATTGATTATCGTCAACTTAATAAGTTCACAATAAAGGACAAGTATCCGCTCCCGTTGATTGACGACTAGCTTGATCAAATCCTAGGGGCAAGCTACATTTCTAGAATTTACTTGAGGTTGGGGTATTAATAACTTAGGATAAGAGGTGAAGACATATCTAAGACAACATTCCAAACTAGGTATTGTCATTATTAGTTCTTAGTGATTTCTTTTGGTCTCACTAATGCCCTGACGACTTCTATGGACCTAATTAATAGAGAATTACCTTGATTCCTTTGTGATTCTCTTCATTGATGATATCTTAGTATATTAGAAGAATTAGGGTGAGCATATGGACCATTTGAGGATCATATTGCATGTCCTCAAGGAACACCTACTTTTTTCCATGTATAGAAATGTGAATTTTTGTTGACATCAGTGGCGTTCTTGGTCATATTATGTTAAATTAGGGTATAGAGGTCAATCCAAACAAAACTGAAGCAGTTAAGAATTGACCTGGACCTTTGACTCCAATTGACATTAGATGTTTATTGGGTTTAGCCAGGTATTATAGGAGGTTTGTAGATTGGTTTGCATCCATTGCTTCTCTTTTGACTACTTTGACCCAAAAGAGTGTTAAGTTTGAGTAGTCGGAGGCTTGTGATAGAAGCTCCGAAGTTTTGAAAGGTAGGCTTACTTTCGTTGTGGTGTTCAACTTATCGGATGGTAGCATAGGTTTTGTGATGTGTTGGATGCTTCACAAGTAGCTGTGGGTTATGTCGAATTCAACATTGTAAGGTGGTAGCCTATACCTCTAGAAAACACAAGGTGCATGAGAAGAATTATCCAACTCATAATTTTTAATTAGCAATCGTAGTGTTTTTCTTGAAAATATGGAGACAATGCTTGTACGGCGTCTAATTGGATGTATTTACCGATTATAAGAGTCTTAAATATGAATTCACTCATAATAGAGTTAAATCTTATACAAAGAAGATGGTTGGAACTATTCAAGGAATACAACATGAGCGTTCTCTACCACCCCGACAAGGCCAAATATGGTTGCAGATGCTTTAAGTTAAATGACCATGAGTGGTGTGTCTCATGTAAAAGAAGGTAATAAAGACCTAGTAAAAGTTATTCATATATTGGCTCAGTTGGGTGTTCTGTAAGAACATTCCCCCAATAGTTGTTTTATGGTCCACCATAACTCCGGGTCATCTTCATTGGTTGAGATGAAGTCAAATATTCATGTTGAGCAACTATTGATGGAGTTTAAGAAATTGGTACTCAGCAATTCTTATGAGTCATTCTCCCATGTGGGGGATGGTGTGCTAAGGTACTAAGGTAGGTTGTGTGTATCGGATGTTGATAATTTGATGGGGAATATTTTGGAAGAAGCTCATGATTCCCTATATTCTATTAATCTAGGTGCAACCAAAATGCATCGTGTTCTAATATAGGTATATTGGTGGGATGGCGTGAAAAGGGACATACCGGAGTTTTCAGCCATGTGTCCAAATTTCTGAGATGTGATAGCCAAGCATCAAAGACTGAGTGGTCTAACCCAAGTAATGAATGTTCATAGTGTAGGTGGGAAGACATTAATATGGGCTTTGTTGTTGGGTTGCCTTGGACTCAAAGGAAAAGTGACTCAATTATGGTTATTGTGGATAGATTGATAGAATACGCTCACTTTATCACCGTCAAGTCTACTTATTCGACAAAGGATTATGCAAGAATATATATTAATGAGATTTTGAGCCTACATGGGATTCCTTTTTACATCATATCGAATAGAGGTTCTAAATTCACTTCTCATTTTTAGAGGTCTTTTCAAAAAGGGTTGGGTACTCAAGTAATGCTTAGCACCGCTTTCCATCCCCAAATGGATGGTCAAGTTGAGCGTACTATTTAAACCCTAGAAGACATGTTAAGAGCTTGTGTGATATATTTTAAAGTAAATTGAGACAATAAGCTACCGTTGATTGAGTTCTCGTATAATAGTAACTACCACTCGCGTATTTCCATGGCACCTTTTGAATCACTCTATGGTAGGCAATTTAGGTCTCCGGTTGGATGGTTTGAGAATTGTAAGTCTTCACTCCTTGGTCCCAAAATTATCTACGAATCTTTGGAAAAAGTTTAAGTTATAAGAGATAGGTTGAAAACAGCCTATAGTCGGCAAAAAATCTATGCCAAAAATACAAGAAGAGACCTCGAATTTGAAGTAGGTGATACGGTGTATTTAAAGCTTAGTGTCACGACCCCCGATTACACCCTAGAAGCGAGGGAAACTCTTCGATCGCAACACGGAGTAGTTGACCTCTCAGAGGTCTTGTCCAAGCCCTGTTGTATCCTTCATTGCATATAAATATATGTAAAGTAGTGCAAAATTAAACTTTTCACAAAATTTGAATAGTCTTTCAAAAACACTTTCATATAAAAATTATTAGACATACTAAGTCTCATATCATCAAATCCTTGACACAACAATACTTGGGAGACGTCCCATTCAATAGTAATATAGCACTACTAAGTCTATTACAATACTTTGAAATAAGAAATCAAAAACATCCATGTCCTTGAGTCAAATGAGAACGGACATACTTCAAACTTTCTTGAAAGATCCTATAATCCAAGCTTCGGTCCAAAACGCACCATAACCTATGAAGCACTATAGAGACAAATAAAAGAATGGAATTAGTACAAATACATTTACTAAAAATGACATAATGCATAAAATTTATGATAACGGAAATTTAATGGAAATATTCTCTTTTTGATTAAACCGCCATAATATAAGCATAAGAGAAACATTTAACACCTTATAAAAACATAAGATAACACTGAAGCATTTTATCATGTTTTGAGAAACATTATAGTGAACCATGTAACTTTATAGTGAACTAAGTCCAATGTTACAGTGAAGTTCTTCAACTTCACAATGAACCATTTCTAGCATTAATCCTCTCGCTAAAGGCTATCCTAAAACTCACTTTAGTAAGACAAAGAGAGACCTCCCATACACCCTATCTAGGCACACCTAATTGACAAGATTTTTTGAGTCGGAAATTCATGAAATTTTGTGGAAGAGCGTCTAACATGTGTTTACGATGAATCATGGTTGAAACGTTCGGGTAAGACTCTACAAGTAACAACCAAGGTCCCTTGAGGAGGACCCTTCCACGTTGGGGTCAAACACTTTCTGGGCATTGTGCACCCATGAAGGGAGTCGACGAGCCGTGTGTGGATCGATGGGTAGTCGATGTCATCCATCGACCAAAACTTAGAAATTTAGGATAATGGTCCATTTTTACAAGTCTCTAAACATACGTGCGAAGGTGCAGCACAGAAGGGGGTAGGAACCGGCGCTTCACAGACGGACCGTTTGTCGAGGTCTCGTCTGTGAGGGGCTTGACTTTTCTGCACGTTTTAATCTAGTTTCAATTAATTAATTAAGGGTTTAGGTCGTTAGTTGGGGGTTAAGGGAATCCCAATTAAGTTAATTAACACCCCATATATAGACCCCAACCCCATTAAACAAACCGAAGATCTCATAACTTACAAAACAAAATTCTCTTCTTCCTCTCTTCTCTCTCTAGTGAAGAACACCATCGAAGACCAATCTATGGAAGGGTGTAAGGGATTAATAGAGTCAAGTATCACCATAAATGTTCATCAATGAAAAATGTATTTGATCTAATTAACCTTTAAGACATCTTTCTTCAAAGTTTCCATCAAATTGATTCCAAAATTGAGTTTTCAAGTGGATTACATCCAATTTCAAAATTGATGTTATGAATTTCATTTGTTTATGATTTATTATGGATATTATGAATAGATTAATATGTATTCTAACTCAATTATGTTATTTCTTCATGGATCGGTATAACTTTTAGAAGATGCCCTATTCCTCTTAACCCTAGGTTGTGTTCTTGATAGGAATTGCATTATATTGGTTCAATTGAATTGGTTATTGCTTGAATTACAATTAGATGATGGTGTTTTATGAATTATGATTAAATTAGGATGAATTGTAGTCATATAAGGCTAGTTCTTAAGAAGTGATATAGGTTATGAAGTATGTTATGAATCGACCTAAGTATCTTGTCTTAAGCTATGAACTCGTATTGAATTGTGATGTAATGATTCATTTAGCCTTGATTATCATCTTGGTCATTGAATTATGATAATTTTATACCCTAATTTGGTTGAAGTAAGCATTTATGGTAAGACCTTGATGATGAATTATGAAGGACACCTGTTAAGTCTTATGATCCCTATCCTTTACTTCAAATTGTGGTTAATTTTGATTAAGTCATGATGTTGTATTGGTGTATGACTTGTATTAGGATTGATAGGGTGGTATGATGTTTAATTGAAATGTCTTGACTAAGATTTGTGACGTGTTGTTATTAAGATGTAAATGTTATAAGGATGGCGAATGATTTACCAATGTGCGTTATCAAGGTATGAAAATTTTAATATGCTAACATCACCTATATGAATTGTAATTAAAGGACAATACTCATTCAGTTTTTATTGAGCTATGATGATTATTTTATACAAGGGTTAGACCCTATAAACTAAATAAGTTATGATGATTAATAAATACATTAAAGTCATTTCCAAAGGGACTCTAGCTTAGCAGCGAGTGAACTAGAGTGAGGAGTGTCCCTTCCCACATAGGGAAAGTAGTATCACTAATGTACTCTTGAGATTGGTGACTACAATGCATGTAGCATAAAAAGGTTCCCAACTATATTTCCTAGTTCCCATAGGAATACTAGCTAGTGGATCCACGTAGTTGCTATGTTCATGTTTTTGTACTACCATGGAAAGTTGTCCGCCTTCTTTTGGTGGGGTTCCATGAAACTGGATTCCACATTATCTCATGTGGTCTATGTTGGATAGGTCAAGATGTTCCCAAAAGGTAAAAAGAACTAAAGGATTGAACTCTAACTAAGAGGACCTAAGGGGTTTAGCTTGGTGGTATGGGTATGGGACAATACCTAAACATTGCACTAGTTAACATTGAAGGGAGTCTTAGGAGGATGTTGTTATATATCAAAATGCATATAATGCTATATGACATGCATATGATGAACTTGCACATTGTTGATACTATATGTTGATTGGTCTCACTTATGAATATGTGTTGGTCTATATTATTAAAGAGTTATACTATGTACTCTTAAATGTTATGATACGTGAAGTATTAAGTTAGTCATGATTCTTGCTGGGTTACTAGATTGAGTAAGGTTATGTGACTTTGCTTGGTCATTACACTTGTTAACATGATAGGGGTTCATGTGTAATTGTCTTGCTTTAGTTATGTTGAAATATACTCTTATTCATGATTGAAACTATTATGACTTGATGGTAGAGTTACTTGGATATGTATATCAACTATATGCTAAGCATGTTGACTTGACTAGACTTGATGTTGTTATTCTTGTGATATACATGCCTATGATTTAATGAATATGCCTAGGTGAATTGGTATGGTCTTGTTGAATATGCATAAGTGTTTTTAATGTAAATTGCATATCTTTATGAAATGTCCCTTTTCTTAGCATGTTTTCATAGTATGTGTCCAGATGGTCTCATACTTTGTACAAGTGGTGTACTAACCCTATTTCTTCCTTTTCCCCAACATTTTAGGTTGTGGTCGTTGAAATGATTTTAAAGACGACTTGAAGAAGGCTTGGATCTATTGATCAATTATGTAGGGTAGGTCCTCACTTTCCGATGGAGATGCCACTATCTAGCTAATAAATTTGTTTTGAGATTAAGACTTCTAGGTTTCTTACTTCTCCATTTAGTATGAAACATTGTATTATCTATGCGAAGCATTCTTACTTTGATGTATGAGCAATGACCAAGTTCTACACTCTTATTAGATGGTTATGAAATGAGACAACTATTATGACTATGTTATATTTTATATACTTATGTGCAATAAACGTAGAATACTAAGTAATCTTCCTATACGAAGGTTCTATGTATACATGATATACATATATATACTATGTGTATGTAGAGGTCTATGTAAACCTCCAAGTAGAAGTAATGAAAAGTTTTAAATGTTCTTCTAAATTTGACCTATGAATATAATGATGTAATCTAAGAGGCTAGTCTTAGTCCTCAAAGAGGACGAAGACGTCAGTTATTCCAGGGGCTATTCCCGAATGTGACAAAATCATTGTTTAAAATGTAATATCATATTTTTGTTGCTTTATTACTGTTCAATGAACTAAAATTTAGTCAGATTTTACAATTTTCCATTCTTAAATTTGTCAATTTATTGATTGACCCATCCTTGAAGCGTCTTTTGTGGTAACATATACATGTTTTGTAAGAAAAATTGCTATAGACATGTCATATGTGGCAACATATATATATCCTAAATTGTGTTTTGGTGGGTTCATCTATTTGAAATTAGATAATATTTCAAAATGGCTAATAACTTTAACAAATAATTGGTAAAACCGCTAAAGTCCTGATTTAGTACAATATGTAATTCAAAACTCAGATTAAATTTTGGATGAGAAGATATTAATGATAAACAAGAAATGATGAGGACACTGACCCCTTGTTAAAGAATTTCCACATATAATGTATAAAATATTTCAACAATTATATATGTGAAGGAATAATGAAAGAGAGAAAGGAGAACAAGAAAACAAAATTAATATGGGGTCAAAATACATATTTTTAATAATTATTTGCCTCACATTTATTCTTTAAATTTCTTTTTTTGCATGGAATGTATGAATTATGCTTAGTAGTATGTTTTTTTAGAACTAAATTTGTGTGAAGATGCAGAAATTTGGAGCTGAAATAAATTAAATATGAAAGGTTGAAGAAGAAAATAAAGCAGGAAGCTTAATGGATTAAAGTAAATACATATATATATATATATATATTTATATTAAATTTGAAACAATGAAGTATTAGAATTGCAAAAGTGACCTTACATGCTAGCCATGTGTCAAGCGACAAGAACTGCACAAACTTTTGAATGCAGTGAATCACGCGTACAATGGAGAAATTCTATTAGATTTTGGGTTCCTAATTTAGTTTGGACTCAATTATTAATTTAGGGTTTTCTACATCTAGAAATAGTCCATACCATTAATTATTAGAGGGGAGGACAAAATGTAAAAAGTATCTTTTGATTAAGGGTCTTATCTTTTATTTAATTTACATTATTTTTCTTTGAATGATAGGTTGTAATTGCTCTATGTCTATGTGGAGTTAAACTTCTCGATCTTGGATTATATTTACCTTCAAAATGATTGTTTAGTGTAATTCGTCATGATATTCTTATCATATTAGTTGTTCTTATATTCTTGTGATTACTATTTTGATGCTTTATCACCATTAAAATAAACATATTGTCCAAATTGAACCTGGAAGAGGAATAACGGGATACAACGTGGAATATAAGGATCTTGTTTAACAATAAATAGTTAGGGTTGATTCATTTATAGGGTAGGGATAAACCTAGAAACTTTGCTTGGATAACCATAGAGGAAGATAACATTATGCTCGCTATTTGTTTATCCAATCCCAGCTCAATGATATAGTTAGGATGTTATGTATCGTAGGTTATTAGAGGTTGGCAGACCATGATCATAAATTTAAATAAATGATTCAACGACTAGATAATCAAATAAGTTGATGAAATTGTTGCTAAACATGATTGTTAGTTAAATTATAATCCTTGATCGATTCATTCATTGCTGGTGTTAGACATTTTTTTTCTTAGCTAATTGCTTTTTAATTAGTCTTATTTTTAGTTTAGTTAATGTATTCATCTTTGAAATCCTCCCTTAAATAATGAATTATAATTCGTATAATTTAGTAAATAGTTTGACAAATCCTTTGGGTTCGATAAACCGGCCACTATATTACTTGTGTGACCCCGTACAGTTGCATGTGCAATTAGAAGAAACAAGTAACTTTTTCTTTTTATTCGTCTATGTATTTGTTAATTTATTTTGATACATTTTTTTCCTACTAATTAATTCTTTTCGTGGAATGAAAATGAATGAGGATTATTCACAATTGGTAAGACCATATCATTAATGCAAGGGAACTCACTTTTGTCAACAATGTAATTATATTCCTGAGGGAGAATTGTGTGCACCATTAGATCCTATGAATTTTATAGGGGGTTGTGGGTTTGTTTCATCATATGATGCTACCCTACTCCAAAACCCTCTCATTATGATGCTAATAATCTTTGTCCCTCTGATAATATGAAATATTGCTGGAAATTACTAGAGGAATATGAAGAGTACTGTAGGAAAAATAATATATATGTTGTCACTCCTATACATAGAAAAGCAAAGCACTTTCAAGATATTAATATGTTTTTGTTGCATACTCATAACTTAAGTAATAAATTAAATACAAAGGTTTCTACGTTTGACGCTCCACAATTCAATTATTAGTTTAGTGATACTTAAAAGGCACTCAGAAGTCATATTGATGATCTAAAACGGGAGGAGATACAACACATTCAGTCTTTTCTTGAAGATGTCACATTTGTTAAATAGTATAAAACTAGCATGTTGCAATTAGTGTAAGTTTTGAAGACGGACGTATTGGACCCCATTCAAATCACTTTTAAACATTATGTTCAGATGATGGTGTATAATTTGAGTTATCTAAACTATTAGAGAATTGTATAGATGAGGAAAAAGGCCCCTATATCCTAAGGTTTTCTCATACACATAAACAAATGAATATTCCTCACATAAGGTAAAAGAAGTGCAAGTAAATTTATTACTTGGTTCTTTTATCTTTATACCAGCACCGCTTGAGAGGCGCAAAAAAAAAGATGTAAAGTTAGGGGTACAAATCATAAGTTCAGACTTGAAAGAAAGTGGTGGACTTTTTTGCATCGTCTTGCGACGTTAAATTTGGCGCTTACTGGGAGGTAACCAAATTTATAGTGTTATTTCTATTTTTTTTTGCTTTATTTTTTTGTGTCATTTTTTGTGGGGTTTTGCAGGTTTTTGGAGAAGTCTGAGTATCAAAATTTTGAGATACGGAGCACATTTGAACTTATGATTGATGAAAATTAAGAGAACATGCTACTAGCTAAGCCTAGAGGCCGAGAGAATTTTCTAACCCTTATTTTTAAAATTTTAATTGATGTTTTGGTCAAATAGCATCTTTTCAAGTGTGAGGTGTGAATTCTTCCGCATACTTTTTGTTTTGGTGAAGTGTGAGTTAGATTTGTTTTACAAATATATATATATATATATATATATATATATATATATATATATATATATATATATATATATATATATATATATATATATATATACATATATATCATTTCTACACAGTGAAATCTGTATCATGTCCACTTCGCAGACCGTGTACAAAAAATAATCTTAAAAATATAAACAAAAAAAGTTCTTTTTCTTGAGTAAGATCACACTTAGACCAACCTAAAAATAAATTCTTTTTCTCACAAATCAATTCTTTCTCTCACTCATTATCTTTTGTTATTGCACTGGGTACAGTGTGATGTCTTAAGAGTGGGGTGGGGGAATGAATTCCGTGTACTTTTGTTTTCTGTTCTTTTTCCAAGAATAGTCCCTTTCAACCGAGTGTCTTTTATTCATTTTTTTTTGGAGAGAAAATAAAAGACCTTTTTTCTTGAGTTATATGATACTTACTATTTGGGCCTAATTTGGAGTAGTACCTTTTGGTGAATGTTGTATTGCTAGTGATATTGCAAATTGAGATTTAGGTTTATGGTTGACTTTGTATATAACTTATTTTATTTTGTAGTTTGTTATGGTCCTGTCTCTCTTAGAAGTGGAATTGATCCATCTTGATTTATAATTGTTCCATGTGTGGTGAGATTTTGTTTATTCCATGTATTGAATCTTAGTCTAGAACTTGTCCTACATATAATTGAGCGAAATAAAAAGTGTTGCTTGATTAAGGAGAAGATAATAGTATTTCTTTTATTTTTCTAGTAAATATTAGCCTTTTCAGTTAATATATCACTACTTAACCCTTTTGAGCTTGTAGCCTTTTGCTGACAGTCATATTTTGACCTAAACTATTTTGTTAAGTCCCAAGTTTTTGCAACTTCCTTCCTTAAGAATATTATGATAGACTTATTCTAATTTATAATTATGAAGAAAATTGATGGTGGGGTGAAAAGGTAACCAATAATTGCTACAAAGTGCTTAAAAGCCCTCGTTGAAAGACTGTGATGTGAAAAAAAAAATGAACAAAAAAAGTTATTTTGATGATGGACCTTGTCCTTCTAAAGACATTGTGTACCTTAAAAGATATAAAACATGTAACTTGAGGGTGTCCTTTGTAAAGGGAAACTAAAAATAAGAAAAGAAAAGAAGAAGAATGAAACATTCTTGATATGATAAGAATTACTTCTCAAATAATTGTTGAAGAGGGGTTGAAAATAAAGAGAAGAAATTAATGGGTGATGAAGTCTAAAATTGGAAATTTCTTAAGGAATTGTAAGTCACTATTATATAATTTTCTTACCCGTACCTCAGCCTACATTACAACCTGTTAAAATCCTATAAGATTCCATTTAAAGCATGCTTAATTCGTGGGGATTTACATAATTGGCAAACTTATGGTTCTTTGTTCATACATGTGAATTTTATTTGTAAGTGTGAGAGTTTTTCTTTGATTCTAAGTCCTTAATTTATATTCAATCTTTTGATTTGAGTGTGTGGACTATTTCTTCGTGTGATGACACTTATTTAATGATAGATATGTTATTTTATTTCATTTCTTTGATGAGAGTAGGTGAGCAAGCTTATATTTGATAACATCAAAATCATTCCTTGAGGTTAGGAAGTTAGAGGTTTGTAGAGCATTTCTATATCTTTGATAATGATTGAGAAATGCACGGGATGTTTTGAAATTTGTATACGGCCTTAGTGTTTTAGCAATATTTTGAGACGATCCTTAATGTTTGCTCGAGGAAGAACAAAAGTTTAAGTGTGGGGTAGTGATGTGAGGTCGAAATACACACTTCTAATCATTATTTGCTTCACATTTATTATTTAGATTTATTCCTTTTTAGCATGCATTTTGTGAATCGGGCTTAATATTATATTTTATTTGTAAGATTATATTTGTGTTAAGATGAAGATGTTTGGAGCTAAAACGAATTGAAGATGAAAGTTTGAAGAAGGAAATCAAGTTTACAGTTTAATGTGAATACATGTATATATATATATATATATATATATATATATATATATATATATATATATATATATATATATATATAATGTTGCAAAAGATGAAGAATTAGAATTGAAAAAGGAACCTTACCTGCTAGCCACATGTCAGGCGACAAGAATTGCACAAATTTTGCAATGCACTACATCACACGTACAACCACGGAATCCTACTAGGTTTTTGGTACCTCATTTGTTTTTGAATCAGTTATTTATTCAGGGCTTTCTACATCTATATATATTCGATAAAAAATAATTATTAGAGGGGAGGACACAATGTCAAAATAGATTTTGTTTTTGGATTTCTTCTTTTCATCTCTCTTCTTTATTTTACATCTTTTCTTTCAATTATGAGTTGTAATTGCTCTATGTGTATTTGGAGTTAAACTTCTCGTTCTTTGATTATATTTTCCTACAATATGATTATTTAGTTATTTTAATTCGACATGATTTGGTTATCATATTTTTTGTTCTTATATTCTTGAGATTATTATTTTGATGCTTGATGACCATTGAAATAAAAATATTGTCCAAATTGAAATCGGGAGAAGAATTAGAGGATAGAACGTGGAATATGAGGAGCGTATTTAATTCTAAGTTGCGATGGTTGATTCATTTCTAGGATATGGATATAGCTAGAAACCTTGCTTGGGTCACCATAAACGAATACAACATAATGTTTGGTATTTAATAATCCTATCCTCGCTCTACGATGTGCTAGGATGTCATATATCATAGGTGATTTTAGGTAGGGAGACCATGATCATACATCTAACCATGTGATTCAATAATTAGATAACCAAGTAAGTTGATGAAATTGATGTTAAACATGCATGTTAGTTAAATTATAATCCTATATAGATTCATTTATTGCTTGCCTGAAACATGTATTTTTCTTAGCTAATTGCTTTTAGTTATTTGTACATTATTTTAGTTTATATATTCATGTTTTAAATCCCACCATAAATAATTGGAATTAGTATAATTTAGTATATTGTTAGTTGACAAGTTTTTGGGTTCGATAATATGGTTATTTTATGAGCCACTGTATTACTTGTGTGATCACGTGAAATTGAAAGCAAAAAAAATGGAAATTAGTAAAAACAAATTAAATTTGGAATATTAAAAAGAAGACCTTTTATGGAGGGGAAGAGAGTGAATAGAGAGAGAAAAATAAAGGGACAGTTGTTTTAAGCCTTTTTAATTTTTCTGTGAATTTTTACAATTCAAAGTGTATATGTTCGGCACATGCAAATAATTATGTCGTATTTCTTACAGAGGTTATACATATTGTTACAGACACCATATTTCTTGCTTTCCATTATTATTAACATTTGGTCAAACAAAATAAAAATAATAATCATTAATATTAATACTATCAAAAAAATGAACAATTTGTGACAACATAATGTTGACACATATCTCCTTTATGTAACATATGTTACCATATATCATCTTTATTGATACATATGTTGCAACATATTGTCACAATCGTGAGAACCTCCTAGACGTAACCGGCGTCTTCATCCTTGAAAATCCCTTAGACTAGCCCTTAGCATACATCATTTTAAAATATAGGTGTAGGAAATTCGGAAAGTTTATAAACTTTACATATGAAGTATACTTAGACTTCTCGTTTATCCATATATGAAGTTAACATAGACTTCTCATTTAACAACATAGTCATATTCATTAACATAGTGTAATGTTGTCTGTAATGTTATCTCAAACCTAACCATCTATTATAGAAGTATAAAATTTGGGCATATCCCTTACACTACAATAATTTGTCCCATATAGGACTTACTACAAAGTCTCAAAATATAAGAATGCACATTTTATTAGACGTATTTATTTAGTAAATCTAGAACAGTAACATCATTCTCTGACTTGAAGACTCACCTACAACCTGGGAACTTATCCAAGTCTTTCTTTAAAATGGACTTGAAGCTCTTAAATGGCGCGAACCTATATTGTTGGAAAAAAGTAAGAAAATATGTGTTAGTACATCCTACGTACAAAATATGGCTTCTATGCATAAAAATCATCAATTCATAAGAAAAGGGACATTTTAGTCAAAACCATTCTAGTGTCAAATAACTTTAACACATATAGTAGAATATCCTGTCAACCCAACATATAAGCAACTCAAACAATACTTGTGCAATGGAAAGAATAGAATCCCATAACCTTATTCAAAGCTAAGTATCAAATTATGCAACCCACTTCGTACATATAAATTTTCCTCATATTTTATCATGACAAGGTTTATAATAAAGATCACTCATAGCTTATCAACATAAAACATAATCAACTTAATGATAAAAGAACACTACTACGACCATACCTTAGGATCCCATAGGTGCAATGTGTAAGAGAGGTCTCGTACCTTCTCTCACACTATGTAGAAACCTTTATGAAATGCTCTAGTAAGAGTTCACACATTTCGTTTATTCATTTACTTTTGTATTGGGGAAAGAAGTTGAAACAACTAACATTAGACCATGTGAGATACATGGAATCCAGTGTTCTACTTCCACACTAAAAAGAGAGGGTTAACACTTGCCTAAGGTGTACCCTTTCGTACATAACTTTCTAGGTGGATCCACTAAGCTAGAGTCCGATGTGGGTACATAGTTAAGGTTCATGGATATTGTTACTAGAAACCCTAACTTACTAAACTATGGGTTTCAATCTCTTGACAAAACCCTTAACTTTGGAATGCGAACTTGCTAAACGTGAGGAAAACCCTGTGGGGAGCCGTACTTACTAAGTGTAAGGCCCCATCTCATTAATCATACAAGTTCTCATTAGTATCTACTATACCTATGTGTAAACATATTATCATAATAGCTAATAGGTAATTTATAAGTGAGAACAACCCTTTCACTTTAGAAACCACTAACAAGTGAGTAAACCTTTCACTTAACACTTTATTACAATCATGAGAACTACTCTCAATCATATAACAATCATATTATAACATGCATATATACTTCATAGCTAATTAGAGTTAATGATGAGGAATGGTTGTTATCAACACAGCAACCACACATTAGACATAGGAGCACTACTATCTAAGTAACTCATCTTTCATAATTGAATACAAGAAAGAACCAACCTTCATACCTTCTTTCCCTTAAATGGACCTTCATACTTATATTACCCAAGAAGACATAACCAATGCATAAACAATGTAAATTCAAGAACTAATACATAGCAAATATCCTTCTACATAATCCATGTACTCATCATCTTCCACAATTATCATAGAAATTTCAAGGTTTAATGAGTTTAGTGAAGAACAGGGTTCTAAGGGGAAATCTCAAGTGATATAAAACAATTTGCCATAATTACATATTTAACAACAATAAAAGATCATAATTCATTACCTTTGAATCACAATTTCCTTTTTAAAAGAGGACCCATGTATAGACAGAAACCTTAGTCTTGGGGAGTGATGAAATACTCTTTTAGAGGGACCTCTTGGGGAAAGAAGTCCCAAGAGTGAGAGAAATCATAGATTAAGGTTGATTACCACGAATTTTTAAGTTGGATTCCTTGGTGAATTCGTCCTATTCTTGAAGCTATAGTGTTCCTTCAATAGAGGTTTGAGTTGGGGATAGGGAAACTAGAGAGAAGTTAGAGCTAAGTGGGTTTTGGGATTTTAGAGGAATTACATTAGTTTATGAGGTATAACCCTTTGATCATCACCAAATAACTAAATTAGCCACCTATTAAATATTAATTTATTAACTAACTAATTAATTAAACTCCCTTAACTTAACAAGAACTTTATAGTGAAGTGGGGTGTGAATCGACGAGACCCTGTCGACGAGGCGTAGATCCAATCACTGACCGTCCTAGTAAGTCGTCGATTGGATAAGAGACTGAATTTATGGGGATATTTGGGAGGATTCTAAGTGTATACCAACGATACCAATCGACGGGGCTTCAACCCATCAACAGTCTATCGTTTTCTCGTCGATGGTTCACACTGTTTTTTGACCGCTTTTGAGAGTCAAATGTTGGGTCCTCTTCAAGGAGTCTTAGGGTGGTTCTTGGGGAGTCGTACCCAGATGTTTTGACCCTAAACAAATATTAATATTTATTTTAAATAATCTCACCAAATTTGGAGTTTATCCGACTCTTTATACCCCTTGAAACACACCATGGCACAATACTTCATCTTCACAAATCTTTGGACGTTCTAGACTAAGTCATGGAACTTTTGGAGTGTTACATCATCTCGCCTTTAGGAGCATTCTTCCCCGAATTACACCTAAATCTTTTTCTAGGGAGATAAATAGACTCAATAATGGCATACAACCTAACAAATACACAACGTGAATATAATCATCATGAGTCGCTAAACTCCATTCAACACATAATCGTGCATTACACATAGCCACTCAATTCACAATTCACCATGTATAATAGCTCAACATTCCATTTCATATAATGCGGAAATACCTCCTCAATCTCAACATGAACATCAAGAGTTACCATGCAATTGTTCTTTAAATAAAAATAAAACATGCTCACTACCATTCTCATGAACACAACTATACACATAACACATGAGTGCAAGTTAGATATGAAATTTTTTTTCTTAAAACTCATTTTTGCATGAAACTTTACAAAGGTATGCACATCCCTGGAAAATAAAGTCAAGTTCACATTATTAATAATTTTATTTTCAAGAGGAACTAATAACCTCAACTTTAACTAGGAGAAAGAGGAATGATATGAGGGTAGCAGAACTTCATGTCGGCCTCGGCCTCCCATATTGCATGCTCAACTAGATGGTTTCTCCATACTAATTCTACGAAGGCAACCTCTTTGTTCCTAAACTTTTTGACATTACAATCTAGGATCTCAACCAGAACCCATTCATAAGAAGCTTTTCATTCACCCCTAACCCTTTAATCGGGAGAATAGACACCGGGTCACCTATAAATTTCTTGATCATAGACACATGAAATACAAGATAAAATGGTTAATTAACTTCGTAATTTAAACTCATAAGCAAAAAAATTCACGTAACATTTCAGTATCTCATAAGGACCCACATAACGGGGACTAAGCTTCCCCGTTTTACAAAATCTCATCACCCCTTTCATGGATGAAATCTTCAACTAGACCAAATCACCTATTTAAAAATGAAAGTCTCTTCATCTATTGTCGGCGTGAGATTTTTGCCAACTAAAATAGGATGTTTTCGACCTATCCCTTATCATTCAAACTTTTTTCATAGACTCATAGACTATATCGGGACCAAAAAGTGAAAAATATCCTACCTCAAACAACACAACCGGAGACGTACATCTCCTAACATAGAGTGCATAAAAAGGTGCCATAGCAATACTTGAATGGCAGTTATTATTGTAGGTGAACTCTATCAACGGTAGGTGATTGTCCCGAAAACCTTTGAAGTCAATGACACAATCCCTCAACAGATCTTCTAGGGTTTCGATGGTGCATTCCTCTTGGCCTTTCGGTTGAGGATGAAAAGTGGTACTAAGTTTCACTTCAGTACCTAGCCCTGTTTGGAAAGACCTCCAAAAACAATAGTGAATTGGACACATCTATTTGAGATGATGGACAAAGGTAATCCATGATAACTCACAATCCCATTAATTTATATCCTATAATTTCCTCGACCGAATAAGTAGACTTGACGGGGATAAAGTGGGTAGATTTCCTCAATCTATCAACTTAACACATATGGAATCATTTTGCCTACGTGTTCGAGGCAAACCCACTACAAAATCTATTCTGGTATCTTACCACTTTAAAGTAGGGACATCCATCACTTGAGTTAACCCTCCCGTCTTTGATGTTTGGTCTTTACTTGTTGACAATAAGGACATTTAGCCACAAACTCCGCTATATCTCTTTTCAAATCATCCCACCAATAGAACTCTTTAAGATCATGATACATTTTAGTAACTCCCGGATGAATGTAATATTGGGAACCATGATCTTCTTGAAAAATTGTCTTGTTAGATCATCAACATCTAGTACACACATTCAACCTTAGTAACCCATTCCCCTTTGGGAGAATGAGTCGTTCAACTTGCTAAGAACAAATTCCTTCAACTCCATCAATAGAGGATCAAGACGTTACTTAGATTTCACCTCCACCACTAAAGTGATTCAGAATTATGATGTAATATAGAACCTCCGTTTGAAGAATCTTCCTATCGAACACCCAACTGTGGAAATCCATGTACCTCATTTAATAACTCGTTCTTATAATCGGGAATATGGGCTACACTACCCAATTACATTTGAAATAAAGCGTCCACAAACACATTGTCCTTGTCGGGATGGTAGACAACACTCATGTCGTAATCCTTCAAAAGTTCCAACCACCTTCTTTGTCAAAGATTCAATTCCTTTTCAGTGAAATCATATCAAGGACTCTTGTGGTCCGTAAACACATCAACATGTACGCCATAAAGATAATGTCTCCATATTTTCAAGGCAAACACTTCGGCCGCTAATTAAAGGTCATGCGTTGGATAATTCTTCCCATACGGCTTGGGTTGTCTAGAGGCGTATGCTATCACTTTAAAATTTGTCATGAGGACACAATCCAAATCTACTTGAGAAGCATCACGATACAATACACAAACTTTGGTACCGTTTTGGTAACATCAACACTGCAGCAAAATTTAGATTATCATTCAAATCTTGGAAGCTTATTTCACAAGCTTCTGACCACTCAATCTTAACTTTCTTTTGGGTTAAAGTGTCAAAGGAGAAGCGATAGATGCAAACCAATCAACAAATCTCTTATAATACCTTGCTAATCCCCAAAAACATTGAATATCGGTTGGAGTCAAAAGTCTAGGCCAATTCTTAACCCTTGCGTTATTTTGGATGGATCTATACCCTCACTTGAAAGAATGTGACCAAGGAAAACCACCAATCTCAACCAAAATTCACACTTACTATATTTAGAAAAGAGTTATCCTCACACATAGAATATACCAAGATATCATCAATGAAGAGAATTACAAAGGAGTGAAGGTAATTACAGAACACTCTATTCATAAGGTTCATAAAAGCCGTCGGGGAATTAGTTAGACAAAAAAACATGATTAGGAACTCATCATTATCATACCTAGTTGGGAAAGACGTTTTGGGAATGTCTTTACCTCTCACCCTAAGTTTTTTATATCACCCTAATTGATTTTAAAAAAGTAACTCGCTCCTTGGAGTTGATCAAACAAATCATGAACCCTAGGGAGAGGATACCTATTATTTATGGTGACCTTGTTCAATTTGCTGTAGTCAATACATATTCTAAGAGACCCATCTTTCTTTTTCACAAAAAATACCGGAGCACCTCATCGATAAATGCTTGGTTAAATAAAACCCTTGTAAAGTAAATCCTTTAGTTGATCCTTTAACTTTTTCAACTCGGCTGGAGCCCTCCTATACGGTGGCATTGAAATGGGTTTCATATCCGCTGACAAGTCTACGCTTAAATATATTTCCCCTTAGAGAGGAATTCTGGGTAAATCATTGGGAAAGACTTCTGGAAAATCCTTCACTACGAGGACCGACTCTAAAGGAGGAGTCTCTGTAACGACCTGTTTAGTCGTTTTGAGCAGCAGATTTTATTTCAGGAAAAACTGTCGGAGTCGACGGAACCCACGATGGACCGTCATGGGCACGACGGACAGTCAAGGGTGTCCCGTTCCAAAACACTTAGAATTCTAAAATTTGAGTGCTGAAATCGACTCTCTGAACTCTGTGACGGACCTGCAGGACGGACCGTCACAGATACGACGAACCATTGTGAGGTTCCGTTTCAAAACACTTCAACTCTTGAGAATTTGGTACTGGGAACAATTCTCTGAACGTCGTGATGGAAGTGCAGGACGGACCGTCGTGGGTACGACGGACCGTCACAGACTCTTCAAGGAATTGAGTCTCTGAAGTTTGTGACGAACCTGCAGGACGGACCGTCGCAGGAACGACGGGCCGTCACAAGTTGCGTAATCCCAGGGGGGTTCGGATTTCTGTTTATGTTTTAAAGGGGCGTTTTGGACTATTCCTGCTATAATTATAAAATTCTTGGGTTTATATTAATAACTCAATTTCTTGGGGGATAAAAGAAGTAACATTGAGTTAATTAGTGGGTTATTATTATCATCTTTCACACTTAATTATATGTTAATTAGGGTAAAATAAAGAGGGTTTGAATAAAGAAAATAAAAAGAACAAAGAGAGGGAGAGGATCGATTGAGAGAGACGTAACAAGGGGAAGAACCAAGCTTTGGGGAATTTGCTTGCTTGATCACTAATCTTCGGTGGAGGTAGGTTATGGTTTTTACGTTATTCATAGTAAACTCTTAATAGCAAATGATATGTATTGGTAGTATTGTAAACCCGTCTATATGCTTAATTGTATGCTTGCATGAATATGATTGTGTGATTCCGATAAAATAAGCATGATGAAGCTATTGAATCCCAAATCTTGAAAGAAACCCTAATCTACTTTGTTAATGGGATTGATGATGCCTTGATATAAAAGAAGGCTTGATGAACTAAAGTGATGAGATTGATGATGCCTTGGTATAAGAGAAGGCTTGATGAATTGATAGAATGATGTTAGTGGATAGGAGTGTCACGTACCGACACATAGTATTAAGGGATCGGGTGTCACGAACTGACACGTAGAATTAGGGAATCGGAGTGTCACGTATCGACACATAGTATTAAGGGATCGGGTGTCATGAACCGACACGTAGAATTAGGGGATCGAAGTGTCACGTACCGACACATAGTATTAGGGGATCGGGTGTCACGAACCGACACGTAGAATTAGTGGATCGGAGTGTCACGTACCGACACAAGAGGAAGAAAGAAAATGAATCTTGAAAGATGTTAATATACTCAATATAATTAACCTAATTCCCAAATGAGTATGGCATTGAGGCTTGAGTCCTCATGGATGAACTTGGTGGTACTTATTGATGATTATAGTACTTGTTGTTGCTACATGTTGGGTATTGTAGTCGATTTATGATATTAACTGATATATAGTGTTTTCTATTTTGAGTTGGCCGATGATACTTACTCAGTACCCGTGTTTTGTACTGACCCCTACTTGTATGTTTCTTTCTTTGTTATTTGTGGAGTGCAGCAAACGCGCCGTCGTCTTCAACCCAGTCGCAATTATAGCCAGTCTTCATTACACCGGAATTTAGGGTGAGCTAATGCTTCTAGCTTGGACTGGATCTTCTTCTTCATGTCTTGATGCCTTGGAGTTCCGGCATGGACTAGCTTTTGATTTATTTAGCTTCTTAGAATACTCTTAGTTAGTAATTTGATCATAGATGTTCTTGTGGTGATGACTTCCAGATTTTGGGGATAATGAGTTATAAATTTTAGAAGTTTATTTAATTGATTTTATTAATGAATTTAAGTCTTCCGCATGATATCTTGATATTATATTGAAAATTTTGGGTTTTCTATTGGTTGGTTCGCTCACATATGAGGGTAAGTGTGGGTGCCATTCGCGACTCGGTTTTGGGTCGTGACAAACTTGGTATCAGAGCCTTGGGTTCATTGGTCTCATCACCCAAGAACGAGTCTAGTAGAGTCTTAAGGAACGGTAGGGGGACGGCTTTAATTTTCTTTGAGAGGGTATAAGACTTTAGGAAAATTCCATTCTTTCTTTCTTTCTTTCGTGCTATTACTTGGATCCAATTGGTATCTAGGTGATACAAATTAGTATCTGACCATCTTCACTCTATTTCGCAGATGGTTAGAACTAGAGCAACGACTGCACCAACACCAACACCGGCAAGACAGGATGCGTCTGAGCCAGCAACTGGGGCTGTAGCTCGAGGAGGATCAGTGGCAAGAGGCCATGGTAGAGTTCGTGGGAGGACGTCCTCTAGAGGAAGAGGACAAGCACCTAGCCCATCTGGTACTAGGGCGGTGACTCCTCCACCGACTGAGGAAGTGATAAGAGAGGGTGAGGAAGGGGAGACTGAACAAGTACAGAACGAGGAATTGCCACCCCAACCTACCCCAGAGATGATCAATCAGGTTCTTGCTTATCTTAGCGGGTTATCTGATCAGGACCAGACACCTCCAGTGTTTTCTGCACCAGCACCTTAGGTTCCGGAGGTACAACATGCGGCTACTGTGGCTCCCCGCATGGATGCCTCATTGGAAATAGGCACGTTTTCTCGTCTGACTACAGGGCCTATAATGACAAATGATCAGCATGAACTTTTCAGTAAGTTCTTGAAATTGAAACCTCCAGTCTTCAAGGGTGCTGAATCTGAGGATGCTTACGATTTTCTGGTTGATTGTCATGAGCTACTACACAAGATGGGTATAGTAGAACGGTTTGGTGTTGAGTTTGTGAGCTATCAGTTTTAAGGGAACGCCAAAATGTGGTGGCGGTCACATGTTGAGTGTCAACCAACAGAGGCACCACCTATGACTTGGGCATCGTTCTCTAGCTTGTTTATGGAAAAGTATATCCCCCGGACTTTGAGGGATAGGAAAAGGGATGAGTTCTTGAGCCTAGAGCAAGGTAGGATATCGGTTACTGCATATGAGGCTAAGTTTCGTGCACTATCCAGGTATGCCACCCAACTTTGTTTCAGTCCACAAGAATGGATTCGCCGTTTTGTGAAGGGGTTGAGGTCAGAATTGCGGATTTCAGCCTTACAGGTAGCGGCTACGGCAAAATTCTTCCAAGATGTGGTAGACTTCGTGATAGAGGTGGAAGGAGTAAAGCCAGATGACTTCACCACGACATCGACATCAAAAAGGTTTCGAAAGGGAGGTGAGTTTAATGGTTCTTACTCTAGAGGACAGGGTTCAGGAGGTTACTCAGTCCGACCAATTCAGTCTTCACTACAGACTGTAGTTGGGGGTCCACCTCAGACCGGTCAACACTTCTCTGAGAGACCTATGCTTGACTCCAAAGATTGTTATGGATGTGGGGAGACTGGACATATTAGGAGGAATTGTCCAAAACAGAGTTATAGACCCCCAATAGCTAGAGGTAGAGGTGGCCATGGTAGAGGCCGTTATTCCGGAGGGCGTGGTGGTCGAGGTAATGGTGGTCACCAAAACGGCCGAGGTGATGGGCAAACTTGAGCTACTACAACACCAGATGGTAGGGGCAACGGGCAGACTGGTGATAGGGCCCATTGTTACGCTTTCCCTGGGAGATCTGAAGCGGAGGCATCTGATGCTGTTATCACAGGTAATCTTTTGGTTTGTGATTGCATGGCTTATGTATTATTTGATCCTGGCTCCACGTTTTCATATGTATGTTCCTCATTTGCTAATGGTCTTAATTTACATTGTGAATTGCTTGACATACCTATTCGTGTGTCTACTCTTGTGGGTGAGTCTGTGATAGTTGAAAAAGTATATAGGTCTTGTTTGGTGACTTTTGTGGGGAGCAATACTTATGTAGACTTGGTTATCTTTGAAATGGTTGATTTTGATGTAATTCTGGCTATGACTTGGCTTTCTCCGAATTTCGCAATCTTGGATTGTAATGCTAAAACTGTGACGTTAGCCAAGCCTGGGACAGATTTGTTAGTGTGGGAGGGCGACTACACTTCCACTCCGGTTCGTATCATCTCCTTTCTTCGTGCTAAGAGAATGATTAGTAAGGGGTGTTTAGCTTTCTTGGCACATATAAAGGATGACACTACTCAAGTACCTTCAATCGAGTCGGTTTCGGTAGTCCGTGAGTTTCTGGATGTGTTCCCTGCAGATCTTTCTGGTATGCCACCGGATAGAGATATTGATTTCTCCATTGATCTGGAACCGGGTACTCGCCCCATTTCTATACCCCCTTATAGAATGGCTCCCGCGGAGTTAAGAGAGTTAAAGGCCCAACTTCAAGAGTTGTTGAGCAAAGGCTTCATTAGACCAAGTGCATCTCCTTGGGGTGCTCCGGTGTTATTTGTGAAGAAGAAGGATGGGAGCTTTCGGATGTGCATAGACTACAGACCACTGAATAAGGTGACTATTAAGAATAAGTATCCCATTCCTCGCATTGATTACTTGTTCGATCAGTTACAAGGTGCTTGCGTCTTCTCCAAGATTGACTTGAAATTTGGTTATCATCAATAGAAAATACGGGCAGTGGATGTGCCAAAGACTGCTTTTCAAACTAGGTATGGGCATTACGAATTTGTGGTAATGTCTTTTTGTCTTATGAATGCCCCTGCTGCTTTCATGAGCTTGATGAACGGGATTTTCAAGCCGTATCTGGATCTCTTTGTGATCGTGTTTATTGATGATATACTGATATATTCAAAGAGTAAGAAGGAACATGAGGAGTATTTGAGAATGGTACTAGAGTTGTTGAGGAAGAAGAAGCTTTATGCCAAATTCTCCAAGTGTGAGTTTTGCCTAGATTCAGTGTCATTCTTGGGACACGTGGTTTCTAAGGATGGAGTGATGGTGGATCCATCTAAGATTGAGACAGTGAAAATTGGGTAAGACCTACTAATGTGTCAGAAATAAGGAGCTTTGTTGGGTTAGCTAGCTATTACCGTCGATTTGTCAAGGGATTCTCTTCCATTGCTTCCCAATTGACGAACCTGACTAAGCAGAATGTTCCATTTGTATGGTCGGATGAATGTGAAGAAAGCTTTCAGAAGCTTAAGACCTTGTTGACTACCGCACCAATTCTTACCTTGCCAGTAGAGGGTATGAATTTCATCGTTTATTGTGATGCATCGTATTCTGGTTTGGGTGCAGTGCTAATGCAAGAGAAGAATGTGATTGCTTATGCTTCGAGGCAATTAAAGGTGCATGAACGTAACTATCCGACCCACGATTTGGAGTTGGCTGCGGTAGTGTTTGCATTAAAGCAATGGAGGCACTATTTATATGGGGTTAAGTGTGAAGTCTATATGGATCATCGTAGCCTACAGTATGTCTTTACTCAGAAAGATTTAAATTTGAGACAGAGGAGATGGATGGAACTACTAAAGGACTACGATATCACTATTCTATACCATCCGAGAAAGGCTAATGTTGTGGCAGACGCCTTAAGTAGAAAGGCAGGAAGCATGGGAAGTCTAGCTCATTTGCAAGTCTCTAGACGCCCGTTGGCTAGAGAAATCCAAAACTTGGCTAATGACTCTATGAGGCTAGAAGTAAATGAGAAGGGAGGATTTTTGGCTTGTGAGGAGGCGAGATCTTCTTTTCTTGACAAGATTAAGGGGAAACAGTTTGATGATGAGAAACTAAGGCGAATTTGGGATATGGTGTTGCGAGGAGAGGCAAAAGAGGCCACAATGGATGAGGAAGGTGTTTTGATGATTAAGGGAAGGGTATGTGTGCCCCGTGTTGATTATTTGATCCACACTATTCTTACAGAGGCTCATAGTTCTGGATATTCTATACATCCTGGTGCAACCAAGATGTACCGTGACCTAAAGCAACACTTTTGGTGGAGTAGAATAAAGCTAGACATTGTTGATTTTGTTGCCAAATGTCCAAATTGTCAACAAGTAAAGTATGAACACCAGAGGCCCGGAGGAACACTTCAAAGAATGCCCATTCCTGAATGGAAGTGGGAGAGAATTGCAATGGACTTCGTGGTTGGTCTTCCAAAGACATTGGGGAAGTTTGATTCTATTTGGGTAATTGTGGACAGATTAACTAAGTCTGCTCACTTCATTCCGGTCAAGGTGACCTACAATGCAAAGAAGTTAGCCAAAATCTACATCTCAGAAATCATTCAATTGCATGGAGTTCCACTTTCCATCATATCAGATAGAGGTACGCAGTTTACTTCTAAGTTTTGGAGAACTTTGCATGCTGAATTAGGTACTAGATTGGACCTTAGTACTGCATTTCATCCTCAGACCGATGGTCAGTCTGAGCGAATGATTCAAGTGTTGGAGGATATGCTCCGTGCATGTGTGATTGAATTTGGTGGCCATTGGGATAACTTCTTACCCTTGGCGGAGTTTTCATACAATAATAGCTATCACTCCAGTATTGACATGGCTCCATTTGAAGCATTGTATGGGAGGAGATGTAGGTCTCCCATTGGTTGGTTTGATGCATTTGAGGTTAGACCTTGGGGTACTGATCTATTGAGGGATTCATTGGAAAAGGTGAAAGCTATTCAAGAAAAGCTTTTAGCGGCTCAAAGTCGGCAAAAGGAATATGCGGATCGAAAGGTTAGAGACTTGGAGTTCATGGAGGGTGAACATGTCTTGCTGAAGGTTTCACCCATGAAAGGGGTGATGCGGTTTGGAAAAAGGGGTAAGTTACGTCCAAGGTATATTGGACCATTTGAAGTACTTAAGCGAGTAGGGGAGGTGGCTTATGAATTAGCCTTGCCTCCAGGGCTGTCAGGAGTGCATCGGGTATTTCACGTGTCTATGTCGAAAAGATACCATGGGGATGGAAATTACATCATTCGTTGGGATTCGGTTCTGCTTGATGAAAATTTGTCTTATGAGGAGGAACCTGTTGCTATTTTAGATAGAGAAGTTTGAAAGTTGAGGTCGAGGGAGATTGCATCCATCAAAGTTCAATGGAAGAATTGACCAGTTGAAGAGGCCACTTGGGAGAAGGAGGCTGATATGCAAGAAAGATACCCAAACCTGTTTACAGATTCAGGTACTTCTTCTCGTCCTTGTTTTCTTCTTTTGATAGTTCGAGGACGAACGATGGGTAAATTGGTATCTATTGTAACGACATGTTTAGTCGTTTTGGGCAGCAGATTTTATTTTGGGAAAAACTGTCGGAGTCGACGGAACCCACGACGGACCGTCATGGGCACGACGGACCGTCGAGGGTGTCTCGTTCCAAAACACTTAGAATTCTGAAATTTGAGTGCTGAAATCGACTCTCTGAACTCTGTGACAGACCTGAGGACGGACCATCACAGATACGACGAACCATTGTGAGGTTCCATTTCAAAACACTTCAACTCTTGAGAATTTGGTACTGGGAACAATTCTCTGAACGTCGTGACGGAAGTGCAGGACGGACCGTCGTGGGTACGACGGACCGTCACATACTCTTCAAGGAAATTGAGTCTCTGAAGTTTGTGACGAACCTGCAGGACGGACCATCGCAGGAACGACGGGCCGTCATAAGTTGCGTAATCCCAGGGGGTTCGGATTTCTGTTTAAGTTTTAAAGGGGCGTTTGGACCATTCCTGCTATAATTATAAAATTCGTGGGTTTATATTAATAACTCAATTTCTTGGGGGATAAAAGAAGTAACCTTAAGTTAATTAGTGGGTTATTATTGTCATTTTTTACACTTAATTATATGTTAATTAGGGTAAAAGAAAGAGGGTTTGAATAAAGAAAATAAAAGAACAAAGAGAGGGAGAGGATCGATAGAGAGAGACGAAACAAGGGGAAGAACCAAGCTTTGGGAATTTGCTTGCTTGATCACTAATCTTCAGTGGAGGTAGGTTATGGTTTTTACGTTATTCGTAGTAAACTGTTAATAGCGAATGATATGTATTGGTAGTATTGTAAACCCGTCTATATGCTTAATTGTATGCTTGCATGAATATGATTGTGTGATTCCGATAAAATAAGCATGATGAAGCTATTGAATCCCAAATCTTGAAAGAAACCCTAATCTACTTTGTTAATGGGATTAATGATGCCTTGATATAAAAGAAGGCTTGATGAACTAAAGTAATGAGATTGATGATGCCTTGGTATAAGAGAAGGCTTGATGAATTGATAGACTGATGTTAGTGGATCGGAGTGTCACGTACCGACACATAGTATTAAGGGATCGGGTGTCACGAACCGACACGTAGAATTAGGGGATCGGAGTGTCACGTACCGACACATAGTATTAAGGGATCGGGTGTCATGAACCGACACGTAGAATTAGGGGATCGGAGTGTCACGTACTGACACATAGTATTAGGGGATCGGGTGTCACGAACCGACACGTAGAATTAGGGGATCGGAGTGTCACGTACCGACACATAGTAGTAGGGGATCAGAGTGTCACGTACTGACACAAGAGGAAGAAAGATAATGAATCTTGAAAGATGTTAATATAGTCAATATAATGAACCTAATCCCAAATGAGTATGGCATTGAGGCTTGAGTCCTCATGGATGAACTTGGTGGTACTTATTGATGATTATAGTACTTGTTGTTGCTACATGTTGAGTATTGTAGTCGATTTATGATATTAACTGATATATATTGTTTTCTATTTTGAGTTGGCCGATGATACTTACTTAGTACCCGTGTTTTGTACTGACCCCTACTTGTATGTTTCTTTCTTTGTTATTTGTGGAGTGCAGCAAACGCGCCGTCGTCTTCAACCCAGTCGCAATTCTACCCAGTCTTCATTACACCGGAATTTAGGGTGAGCTAATGCTTCTAGCTTGGACTAGATCTTCTTCTTCATGTCTTGATGCCTTGGAGTTCCGTCATGAACTAGCTTTTGATTTATTTAGCTTCTTAGAATACTCTTAGTTAGTAATTTGATCATAGATGTTCTTGTGGTGATGAATTCCAGATTTTGGGGATAATGAGTTATAAATTTTAGAAGTTTATTTAATTGATTTTATTAATGAATTTAAGTCTTCCGCATGATATCTTGATATTATATTGAAAATGTTGGGTTTTCTATTGGTTGGTTCGCTCACATAGGAGGGTAAGTGTGGGTACCATTCGCGACTCGGTTTTGGGTCGTGACAGTCTCGGATTAAATTTCTTTGACCCTCACAACATGGTAGAGACATCTCTTAGAAAACATATTAAAAGCTTTTAGAAAGGAAATGATTCGACCTCTAGGGATCGAGTTTCCCCCCTTCCATTCTTGGACAGGTTCATTAGGAAATTTGAACTTAACTACCCTTGTTTTACAATTAATAAAACAAAAACAAGCATTTAAACAATCCATCACCAATATAACATCAAAGTCAAACATATTAACTTCTATCGGATCAGACAACGTAACTTTATTGAGAAATAATATGGGAAAACTCCTTTAGACTCTTTTAGCAACAACGGAGTAACCCACAAAGGTAATAACCAAAAAAGGTTCAATTAAACAATCGAGTAAAACATTAAACATTATGTCCACTAAAGGAGTTACAAAAGATAAGGTTGCACGAGGATCTAGTACATCAAAAATATTAATGGAAAAAACTTGTAACATACTGGTGACAACATTGGGAGAATCATTTTGATCCCCCTAGAGCGGAGATCATTTAAGCATTTCTTCTTTGGAGCATCGAGATTTGGAGAACTTGCTTCTGCTTGAGATTTTACCCTCCTTGAAACTTCATCATAGGGAAATCCCTCTTTATGTGGCTACTCTTACCACAATCATAGCAATTTCTCATGCCATCTAGACACTTGCCTTTATGTTTTTTTCTTCCACACATAGAACAAATAAGCCTCTCAACATAGGGATCACTACCTTTGCCCTCTTCAGTCTTGGGTGTATACCCTTTACCTTTGTAGATCCTTGAAGTGTTAGAAGGGCCTTGGTTGGAAAACCACTTCTTGAGCCTTTACTTATCTTGTACCTCAAATCTAGTCTTGGAAGAATTTCCATCTTAAGCCTTGTCTTCTTCAACTACCTACCAATTTGCTTAAGATTTTGCTCCCCAATGTGTTTGGCATGAACCATGAGACGAGACATGTCCATGCTAGGAATCAACATAGCCGACCTATATTTATTAACCACAAAATCGGATATCACCATTACAAATTTTTTCATATTATCCCTAGAATCCACCATAATAGTAGGATCATGTTTTTATAGTTGAGTAAACTTGAGGCTATACTCTTTCACCCTTATGTTCCCTTGGCAAAGGTTGATGAATTCTTCCATTTTCCTCTCCATTAATTCCAAGGGAAAGATTTTATCAAGGGAGGCCGTCTTTAAAGCCCCTAAAGTAATCTGACCTTCTCTAAGTGTCCTCTCATCTTTCTTTTGTTCAAACCAAACTTGAACCACATCTTTGAGTTGAAAGGAAGCTAGTTCCGCTTTTTCTTGAGAAGTCACACCCATGGCATCTAGCACCTTGAATACTTTATCTATTAACCCTTGTGGGTCTTCTTCCTCCTTGGAGCAAAAAAATGTAGGTGGGTTTATCCTTGTGAAAACCCTTATACTTAATGCACTAGTGTGAGCATTGGGGTTCACTTTCACCATAGTATCTCTAGCAAATTGAGTGTCCAACCCTTGATTAGAGCTATGAATGGTTTCCCTTATCGCAATACTAGACATATCCCCTTCTTCAATAGGAACTTGATGGTTTTGAGAAGCTTGAAGGGTAACCGCCTCATTCACATTCTCTTTTTTGGCCCTTCTAGCATTTTTCCTTAATGTATTCATCGCCTATAAGCACAATAAAAAGATTATACGAAATGGACTAGATTGAGATAAGACTCTTAGGCACGACTAAGGAATATCAGAAGAGTGAAAGTTCCTAAGCATCTGATAGACTCTCGTTCATATGTGTGGCGTTCTTCACAATTATGATTAGGACTCTACGTAGACATCGTTTAATGAGATCAATCCTAAGATTTCTCAAGATCACGCTCTCATACTAAGTTTGTCACAATCAGTGAGCACCCCCTAGACGTAACTAATGTATTCATCCTCAAAGAGGCCTTAGACTAGCTCTTACCATAAATAATTGCAAATCATAGGTAGAAAAAATGCATAAAATTAAAAAACTTTACATACAAGTATACTTTGACTTCTTTTTAATCCATATATGAATTTCACATCGATAAAAACATAGTCAAATTGATTAACATAGTCTAATATTGTTTCAAACCTAACCATCTATAGGATTTGGACATAGCCCTTACACTATTACAATATGTCCCATATAGGGCTCACAACAAAGTCTCAAAAGATAAGAATGAACATAGTCTTAGACATAACGAAATAGTAAAGCTAGAATAGTAGCATCATCCTCAGACTTGAGGACTCACCAACAACAGGGTAACTTATCAAAGTCTACCTTGAAAATGGACTTGAAGCTCTTCAATGGTCAATACTTACATTGTTGGGAAAAATTGAAGAAAATAAGGGTTAGTACATCACACAAACTAATTATGGCTTCTATGCATAAAAATCATCAATGCCTAAGAAAAGGGACATTTGAATTAAATCCATGCTTAGTACCAAATAACCTTAACACACACATATAGTAGAATATTATAAGTCAACCCAAAAGATTATCAACCCAACAAATAAGCAATCGAAAAAATACTTGTGCAATACAAAAAATAAAACCCCATAAACCTATTCAAAGATAAGGCAAAAAATAGAACCCCATAACCTTATTCAAAGCTAAGTATCAAATTAAGCAACCTAGTTCGTACATATAAATATTCCTCATATTTCATCATGACATTCTTCATTCATAAATATCACTCATAACTTATCTACATAACCTACAATTAACTTTAATCATAAAAGAACACTATTAGGGTCATCCCTTAGGATCCCACAAGTCCAATCTGTAGGAGAAGTCCCATACCCTCCCTCAAACTATTCAGAAACCTTTAAGAAATACTCTAGTAAGAGTTCACACATTCCTTTATACATTTACTTTTACATTAGGTAAAGAAGTTGCAATAACCGATATTAGAAAATGTGAGCTACATGGAATCTAGTGTTCTACTCACACACCAAAAAGAGAGGGTTAACACTTGCCTAAGGTGTAAATTTTCTTACATAGCTATCTATGTGGATCCACTAAGCTGGATTTGTATGTGGGTACATAGTTAAGGGTCAAAGATTTGATCACTAGAAATCCTAACTTGCTAAACGTGAGGGTTTACATCTGATGACACAACACAAAACTTGTGAATCTAGACTTGCTAAATGTGAGAAACCCATATGAGGAGCCAGACCTACTAAGAGTGAACCCCATGTCATTTACATGTCCTTTGATGCTAAGCATTTTTTCCCTTTAGTAATCATTTTATTCATCATACAATTTAACATTAGTCTCTATAAACCCCTATGTAAATATCTTATCATAATATCTCATAGGTAATCATAAATAAGAACAACACTATCACTATATAAATCACTAACAAGTGTGTAAACCATTCACTTAATATTTTATTATAATCATGAGAACTACTTCCGACCATATAAAAATCATATCATAACATGAATACATACTTATATTGAATTAAAGTGTCTAGGGTTAAGGATAAGGAATGCTTTTTATCAACACAACAACCATACATTAGGATCATTACTATCTACATAAGTCATCTTTCATAATTGAATTCAAGAAAGAACCAAGTTCATACCTTCTTGCCATTTCATGAACATTCAGACTTCAATTGCCCAAGAATACATAACCAATACATAATAGAGATAAATTCAAGAAGTTATGCATATCAAATATCATCATACATAATCCATATACTCATCATATTTCACAATTACCATAGAAAATTCAAGGATCAATAATGTAGGGAAGAACAAGGTTCAAGGGGATATCTTAAGTGATTACAAACTATTAAAAATATTTACACATTAAAAACAATAAAATAATATAATTCATCACCTTTGAATCACACTTCGTTTTGCAAAGAGGACCGATGTATCAATAGAAACCCTAGTCTTGGGGGAGTTTTGAAATACTCTTTTGGTGGGGCCTCATCGGGAAAGAAATCTCAAGAGTGAGAGAAACCATACCTTAAGGATAATTACCACAAATTTTTGAGTTGGATTTGTTGGAGAATTCATCTTCTTATTGAAGATCTAGTATTCCTTTAATGAAGATTTGAATTGGGGACAGAGAAATTAGAGAGAAGTTAAAGCTAAGTGGGTTTTAGGATTTTAGAGGAGTTAGGTTAGTTTAATGAGGTATAACAATTTTTTAGTCCCTAACTAACTAATTTAATCACCCCTTAAATATTAATTATGAACTAACAAATTCAGTAAACTACCTTAACTTAACCAAAACATGGCCGTGAAGTGGGGGTTTAAATAGACGAGACCCCATCGACGAGGTATCGATCAAACCATAGAGCATCCTGGTCAGTCGTGGTTTTGATCGGAGACTGCATTTTTTCGGTATTTTTGGGAGGATTCTATGTGTGGACCAACGAGACCAATAACGGGGTTTCAACCCATCGACGGTCTGTAGTTTGCTCCTTCTGGTTCAAACAATTTTTTGACAACTTTTGAGGGTCAAATTTTGGGTCTTCCTCAAAGACCCTTAGGGTGGTTCTTGGGGAGTCTTATCTGGACGTTTCGATCCTTAGAACACTCTAATATTTTATTTTAAACTTTTCATAATATTTGGCTTTTATCCAACTCTTTAAACCCCTTGAAACACAACAAGGCACACTAGTTCATTTTAACAATTCTTTGGACGTTGTGGTTGTTTCTTGATGTTTTGATTATAATACTTCCTAATTAATTTTATTACCTTTGTTTAAGCTTAGAAGAATTGTTTTAAGACTTAGTAATGAAGCAATACTCTAGTCTAAGTCATGAAACTTCAGGAGTGTTACACATATATCCTTTTTGTTGGGGTACATGCAGATAATTTTGGGGTGTTTTTTTTATAATAGAGGTTATATATGTTACGATATACACCTCATTTCTTCTTTTCAATTAGAATTGAAATTTTTTCCATCAAAATACAAATAATAAGAACAATCATTAATATAATACTATCAGTAAAAATGAACAATTGGTGACAATAATATGTTGCCACATATCTCCTTTTATTGACATATATTACCACGTATCTTCTTTTTGCGATATATGATGTGACATATATCATTTCTGTGACATATGTTGCAACATATATACATTTTATTTGGGGTACATGCAAATAATTTTGTGGTGTCTTTTACAATAAAGGTTATACATATTGCCACAAATACCCCATTTCTTTCTTTCCATTTAATTGAAATTTGGTCCAACAAAGTAAAACTAAGAATAACAATCATTAGTACTAATATTATTAGAAAAAATGAATACTTCACCTATTGTTTTATGAAACTTGTCAACAAAAAGGTAATAAACAATGGTATACATATCCATCAAAATTTTCATCGAACTTTGCTTTTTTAGGTCTAGGCCTCTGTGGGTCTACATTATTTCTAGCATAACCATTCTAAGCCTTTAAAATCCCATAATTCCATAGCAGTGAAACATATGATATGCAAAGGGTTTCAAAACTAATTCCATTAAATGGTATTTGTAGTCCATCACTCAAAAACCCGACATATTCAACAACAAAAAGTCCATAATCTGTGCATAATATATCATCAATTAGAAAACATAAAAACATCACATTTAAATCGTGGCAAGACAAAAAAATATATTGTGATCATTACAGACTACTGCTTGCTTGATGGACAATAGCAATAACATCTCTGACTTTGCATGAGTTATATTTTTTGTTTTCTTGATAAGATTTTAGAACTTACAAGTTGGTACGCTCTCTTTGATGAAACAATTTAAGGTATATTAGCATCAATGTTATATTAATGTTGGAGCCCAATTTTGTGTTAGTCTTTTATGAGGTGCCAAGGCAGTCCACCAGGTATACACACTTTGATAGTGACAAAGATTTTATTCTCTTTTTCTTTTTCATTATTTTTCACTTTCTCCTTATCCTTCTCATTATACTCCTTATCTTTCTCCCCCTCCTGCTCCTCCTCTTTGCCTTTTGAGTTTGAGTGTGATACTGAAGCTGTAGTCATTGATTTGTCTTCTTTCATTAATTATCGATAGTGATTGGAAAATAGATTTTTTCAACCTCCTCCACTTCACATGTTGCGAAATCTTATTGGATGTATGGACATCAATATTATAAGTCATTTTCTTAGAGATATGTGTGAGTTCATACCAGGATTAATAAAATAATCATGTTGTTCCTCACATTTTTGACATAGACAAAAAGTGCATTTGATGTTCAAAAAGGAAGCAACATCAATAAAAGATTGAGTTGTGGTCATCTATGAAATTTCTTATAGCATTTAATCTATAAGGTATATTAATAAAGATTGAGAGTTTACAATTTATTTAAAAATAATAATGGGTAGAAAATATATTTATGTTGCCACATATGTACCTACTATTGCCACAAATGAATTTTCTGTTGCCACATATAAATCTTATGTTGACATAGATCATCATTTTTCCCCTAACATATAGGTGATATGTTCCAACATATGACAACTTTGTAGAAATATGCACCAACATATCACTAAAATGTGGCAACATACAATACATTTTTCAACAAATGAAATATAATTGGAAAACTAAACAAGACAATATTTATTAAATTATATCAACAAAATGGCCACAAAGAACAACAAAAGTAACAAAAAATGACTTTCATTGAATGTAAATAATTCATATACATTTCCTCAGGATTTTTTTTTGTGTTTGTTGATTTTCATTCAAAAACAATAAATAATAGGAATAATTACATCAATACTCAATTTTCACATCTATAGTGTGAATTATTGTTCATCAATCCAAGAAAAAAAACTTACTATTCTTCAAAAATTGTAAAATCCTTCAAAAAATTAGCTTATCCATTTTAAGTCGAAAATGATTTCAATGTACAAAGAGGAGAAAGAGTACAATCATAGATTAGGAGTACGATAACCGATCTAGTTGGAGAGGAAGATAATGGAGATAGTCGGATTTTTGGATTTCTAAGGAGGAAGAAGAACAAAAGAGAGAATGTAGGGAGAAGAGAGAATAAGGAATGAATTTTTTCAAATGGTTTGGATTGAAATACAGAATTGTGTTATTTGTATTTTATAAAAGATTAGAATATTTTTAAAATTTTAATTTGGTCCCTGATTTACTTAATTACATTTTGAAGAGGATTTGACTATCACTTGGTAAATCTGTCACAAAAAAACAAAACAAGACTTAGTTCACACCTTTCTTTTAATTCTTTCCTGAAGTCATTGAATTCACAGAGGAGCATAAATAGCTGCTAACAAGGGGAAAATGAATTATAAGGATTCCTTGCAACAAAACAAGTGGACTCTAACAAAAGCAAAAACTAAGAGTGATGTCGAATATGAGGATGCTAATGTGATGAAAGATCGAGTACAACTTTAATATAAAGATCTTTTGGATCATGTCTGGTGGGAAATTCATTGCTGAAAATGATTCACCCACCAAAAACAATGTAAGACAATGGGCTCATCAGACTCGGAAAGGAGCATAGGGAATCCACATTTACAATATGTATAATAATAAATCCTTCTTGTTTCAGTAAAGCTCGACATGATGGTTGGACTTGAGAAGACAAGGGAACAAATTGAAGCTTCAATGGTGGTCGCCGACCATAAGGGCCTTAAAAAAAGCTCATGATTTCGAGTGGTTTTGGGTTTGAGTTTAGGGTTGCCTTTGCACCTCTGGTCCTTACAAGTAATGAAGAAAATCATAGATTGATGTGGTGGATGGATTGAGATGGAGGACTAAACCAATCTCAAATACCATCTTATGTGGTCTAAAATTCATATTAAAGGACGGACAACAAAAATGTCGGCACCATTTGAAATTGGTGATGACGAGAACATCTTATTTCTACCAATTTGGGTTGAAACTCCAATCAATTCTATTGAAATTTTGATGAGGGAGCAGGCATGAGAAAGAAACGAGAAGTGGGTGGATGTCAAGAGATAGATATGTTTCATATATTGAGCCCTAGTGATAGATAGAGGTCTGAGATAATTATTCCTTAAGGTTTTTTTTTTGAAAGAATTCACATGGGTGGACATGTGTTTGCGGATCCACTTTCGAGGTTCCCTTACGAGAATTGTTTTTGAGTGCTAAGCCATGTCATTTGCACAGTTTTATCAGGACTTGATCGAGAACTCGAGACATGGACGACAATAGAGAACCATTGTTGGTTCCAAGAGAACCCCTCATCCTTGATGACTACAAGTGGAAGAGTAACTTAAACATACATAGAAAATAAAACTATTCATGAAAATCAAATACTAAGCTTTTAAGTATAATGAAAAACTCTATATAAAAGTAAATTAATCAACTCGCTAGAAGTTAGCCAACTTAACTCTTTAGAACATTTAACAAAATAAATGAACACACTTATCAAAATCTACTTTCTATCTATGAAGCACCGAAATGTCAAACATTATCACACCCGGAATGTGGACCTAAGATGAGACTGGCGTCGTTAACCTCTTAGAGGTCGCAGACAAGCCTCTTCTTAGCTTTCATCAAAATCATACAATTGAATTCGTTTAAAATTTAATACTTTTTAAAATAATGAAGTATACTTAGACTTCATGTAATTACAGCATAAGAGAGATATGCTACGGTTCAAAACTAACAACCATCTATCAATAGAGTAACAACCTAAATGAGGAAATCATGATATAATGATAGTTTTCCAAACGGCCTTAATACAAAAGTTTGAACAACTGTTTGCAAGGAAATTATAGGGACAAAATCCACTAGCTATTTCTAATGTACTAAATCTAGAAAGCTAACATAGCATCCTCGAACTAAAGAGGACCTTCAAAATGTCTGGAGATACTAGTCTCAACCGCTTCAATGAATCTTCCATCCACTTCAAGAACCTGCACCTATAAAAATAGTAATAGTATAGGGGTTAGGACACACTTGTACTAAGTATGGGTATATGAACATAAACACATAAGGACTATGAATGATGAATAAAAGCTCTTCCTATAGCAACATGTCGTTCCAGGAACGTGAATTTACTTGACTCTCCCAATTCGTTATTTATGAATCATGTTATGAATATGACATATTTTAATGCATTAAAGCACACAACTCATTTTATATATGAACATAACACCTTGGAACCATGAACATAATTTTATAACAACTCTACCGAAAAATTATAAATTTGCCACCTCTAGGCCAAGAGCTATGCCTTCCAGACTTAATTTATTTTTCAGTCTTTTCTTCTTTTTGTTGTCTAGTTAAAAAATCTCATTTAATCCTATGTTTTAATTACAAGTGAAATGATTAATTATAGTCCCATACCTACAATGAATCAAGTAAGTCATCCAAAAGACTAAGAAAATAATTTGAATAACCTTACCACAAGTTATTCTTTCCATTGTTGTTAAATGGGGCATGAGATTTTTATAAGCCCATCTTTATTGGCTATTCCCAATATTTGATCATTTTGGATAATACAAAGTTGTTGGGTCCTATATATTCATATTATTGTCTATGCCTATTATTTGATTATTTGCATGATCTAAGAAGTCATTATAAGTCAATCTTTATTGGCTATGCTTATAACTTGTTAAAGCTTCATTCTTATCAAATTCACTTTGAACTTACATTTCTTCATCTTTTTTTGTTACTTTCTCAACGGACAAGGGCCTAAAATACCCTTAAAGTATTGAAAATGGTACAAAATTACTCTTCATCCACCTATTGGCTCCAAAATGTCCCTTTCATCCACCTATTGGCTTAAAAATACCCTTGTCATCCTCCTTTGTGTTCAAAATTGACCACTTTTTTAATTATTTTAAAATTAAAGTCATTAAATATTTTTTAAAATACTTGGCGTTCAATTATTGATTATAATTATAATTTATTAATATAATTTATAAACCAAACCACTACACACTCATTACTAACTAAACCTCACCCAATTAATAATCCAATTATAATATCAAAATCATCATAAACACTACTAAAACACGATAAAATTATAGATTTCTCAAAATGACATTCAAAATTATTCGAGATCGAATCGGAGCCCCAATTAAATTTAGGTTGAGCCACTTATTTAGGAGGACACTTTCTTTCAAAATAGAATTAGAAATTTATGATTAAAAGGTAAAGAAGTAATGCATCCCGAATTCATTCATGCACTTTTTTTAAAGATAATTTTATAAATATTTATGATTTTTTAAATAACTTTAATATATTATTTTGAAAAAAAGTTACTTATGAAGTAGCATCACATAATTGAGACGTAAGAATAATTAAGATAAACATAGTCAGACTTTTAAGTTTATTGGTGATTTTTATTTAGCCACTTGAATGTATGATAATTTACTTCTATAATTTTTAAAATCACTCAATTGCCAGTAGCTTGCAATAATAATATGACAGATTTATTAATTTAGAGGGATTTAATTATTAATGGGGTGGGTATTGGATTTATTTATAAATTATGCTAATAAGTTAAATTATAACATATAGTTGAGCACCACGTATTTTTAAAAAATATTTAAATAGTTTAAATCTAAAACCGTTAAATAAGTGGTCAATTTTGAACCAAAAGATGTATGACAAGGGTATTTAGGACCCAATAGTTGGGTGGGAAGGGTATTTTGGAGCCAATAGGTGGATGGAGGGTAATTTTGTACCATTTCCAATACTTTGAGGGTATTTTAGGCCCTTTTCTGCTTTCTTAAAGAATTCTCTAGTATTAAGATCATGTGAGCTAACATGAAATCCAGTGTCTGTCCGACACTGAAAAGGGTTGGCTCATCGATCAAAGTGAACCTAGATCATGTGAGTTAACATGTAATCAAGTGTCTGCTCTACACTGAAAGGTGGTGGATTACCGGCTAAAGTGAAACCAAGTCCATTGTCTTCCCCACACCGAAAAGAGGTGGTTCATAGCTAAAGTGAACCTAATACTTTCTTGAGTATTAAACAGACATAGATCATGTGAGCTAATCATGAAATCCAGTCTCTTCCCAACACCAAAAAGGGGTGGTTTCACCGGCCAAAATGAAACTGCATACTACCTAGCTCTTTTAGGTTGAATCCACTGGCTAGTTCAAATTCTAGAAACATCGTTCAAATAACTAGGATATATTCGGAGACTCTTATCCATTTTGGTGCAGCCTCATCACATGAGGCTCACATATGCTTGCACAAGCTCATTGCTAGTCTATCAGTGCTTTGTAAATTTCTTTTTCTTTATCACTTTTAGAGCTGACTAAAAGAGTATGGAAGCTTGCTTCTTGTTATGAGGTTTACTTAACTCTATGGATAATTTGTCATCACTTTCTTTACTTGATGAAATGGGAATTTAACCTTACATTATCATCTTTGTGTTAACGAGACTTGTGTCATGATTACTAACACCCTCTTATATGATTATCTTTAAAATTATCGTTTAGGTGCAAGTGAGACTTGTCTCACTTCCTTTAACACCCCATTCTGGTAAATTCATAACTCATATGGTATTAGTTATGTTATTACTCACCTTATCCTTCTCAGAGTCATTTGGTAGCCTTATACCTTTCTTTAAGAAAGTTGTTATCTTATTAAATGTACTACAATATTCATAGTTCATTTTGATAGGGTATGTTGGGACTTGTCCCAATGATAAGCATACCCTTGGTTATGAATTCATTGAGTTACATTGGTCATTCTTAATTTGGTATAACTTGTCATTAGACAAATTTTATATCATGTTTTGGAAATAACATTGGCAGTCAATTTATTGGCATAAGTCAAACTTTCACATATTATGGTAATCTAGAATATTGTTTGACAATTTATTGGCATCAACCAAACATTCACATATTACGATAATCTAAAATATGGTTATCCAATTTATTGGTATAAGTCAAACATTCACATATGATGGTTATCTAAACCTTCATTTCAAGCAAGCCAACTATTAAGATTTAAGTAGTTTATAAAAACAATTTAGTATTACATTGGCTAAGCTATAAAGTTAATTTGACATTGAAGGCTCACTAATTAGCTTTGATTCAGATCTTCTTTAAACTTGGAAATATTGCATTCCAAATAGTTACGTCATATCTACTGTAAACACAATCAGTAATGTCGAAAAGTTCATTCTTTTCAACAATAAGCCTAATTTAATAAATGAATTATAACAATATAATCTTCTTTAACACAAGTAGGCATTGATCATACGGATCTAACCTATAGGTCTTATTAGTTATTATTAAATCATAGAAACCTACACTTAATGATCAGTTAGCACCACATACCAACAACATGCTCGATATTTTGCATTATACATACTACTAGAAGTCAACAAAAAAGGGAGAACTAGGGAGATCAACATTCGAAAATTTCAGTGGGAACAACCTAAGTTTAAAATCTCTTTAATTCAAAACATTTGAAAAGCCTCTTGACGAAGGTAAACCAAGAGAGTAAACTCATACCTCACTATATAATTGTATCTACCAAGATCACCTTGAACAAGCAGGAATAATCTTGAAGAATAGCCTTGAAATCGGCTAAGAGCACTCGAGAGTATTTTCTGATTTTCTTGCAATTTGCTCACTATTTTCAGTCGTGAGTTAATAGTGGTTAAAAGTGAGTCTAAGTCTTGGGAACTGATATTTACTAATTCAACTTAGGCTAATTATTTTAATTAATAAATAAATTAGCTAATTACCAAAACACCCCTCCTAAATTGAGTAAAAATAGGAGAATATTTGACTTAACCGAATCTAGAAATTTCCTAAGGGTTTCGGCCTTAATTTTGATTTTTTATTAAATAATTAAGTTGCTTATTTAATTAATTCAGTAACCTAGGGTAATTACTAAAGAACCCCTAAGTCATTAGGACCATAATCAACCCCTTTTGACCATCCTAGGTTAGGTACTAGGATGTTTCTTGAATTAGTTACTAGGCTAGTGTCACCCGGTTAGGTCTTAGGTTGTCGGGTGCACTAGTTAGTTTATTTCGGTTAGTCCTAGGTTAGTTAGATAGTTAGGTAAGTTATTTAGAGCCTATAGGTTTTTAGGAAGATCATCCCCACATGGCTTGAGCCCCACATGTGCGCCTGCCTCTAACCGCCCTAACCGAATTCGGTTGGGCCTGTCTCTTGGACGGTTAGCACATGTGTATATGTACTTCCCTAAGTAACTATTATGTAAGGTTCATTTGGAATGTTTACTTATTTTCCAAAGGATCCTCACTATGTCTTTGGGAATTGCTTAATCTACATGATTATTTTAAGTGGTCATGTGTTATGGTACCTAGACTTGACAAATGGATGCCTGGTACATAATATGTTAAGTTGAAAATAAAAAAAAATTCTTACGGTCTTAATTGTATGTATAATTCTTAAAAAATCGTGGATTGTATATTAAATACTTCTGTATACATAGAAATTGGCTAACACCCTTAAGCCAATATTCTATAATATGCCCAATATTTCTCAATATTGGGCATTGGGATGTCTATGTACCCCAATATGCATTCTTAATAATATACTAGGCTTTTCACTATACATGTATATTTTGTGGAATGTTACAAAGGTGTAAATCAGGACGAGACCCACGACTTCTTTATCGATGATATAACTTAATGTAAAAGTGGAACACTCTGAAAGCAACGATGCTCACAATAGCTAATTCCAACTCCATGTGCTATCAATGAGGATCCTAATTTATAACCCTAAATACATGTATTTGCATCTTAAAAAGATAAAGAAAAATTGACTTAGAACGTGGCATGTACGAGCATGGAAGGGGAATTCTGAAGCATAACCATAAGCTTGGACATGATAAAAAAGAAAACATACTTACCTCTTCTCAAACTCACTTCACTCGAGAAATACTTAAGGATGCTCAAAACTACTCAAACTTACTCAACAAATAAGTACTCATGGATAAGATATTCAACACAACAATATGGTTCACAACTCATTGAAACTCAACAATAAGGTACTCGAAATAATGAAGGGCAAAGAAACTAAAGATACTTAACTCAAAGGTACTCGACTCATAATAATCATTGATAAATCAATAGTAAAATATTCAATATATATGGAATTCTATTAAACTGTAGATAGCAACTCAATGTATGTAAAAATACAATAATACTCTATGTATATAAAAACACAATATAATACTTTGGGAGTTTCTCTAACCATAAGCACAACTATAAGCTTAAGTGATGGTACAAAGTCTTTCCCATGCTGCTAGAACTTTCCTATTCTTCGCCGTATATAGAACCCCTTAACTAAGTGGATCACTACGCTATTCTTACAAGCACTTAAGGAAATATCTAACAAGTATAATCATTTAGTACCCACGATGTCTACATGGTCTATATAGACTTTATTTATTATGAACTCCCATCCCCATATCGGTGCTCAATACTACTCTCAAAAATATATTTAGTTCATACTTTTTAAAAGCAAAACTTCTTTCTTTGGTTTAAGATAATTACTGAAAACATAGCTTAAAAGATCTCTTGGAAATCGATGTTTCGTTTGTTTCTCAAATGTTAAAATATTTTAACTCTTGTGTTCGTCTATAATATTTGGAGAAATGAACTTTACTCTTAATCTTTATTCAACTCAAAGCTTATAAGTTAAGACAAAGTGAAGACATTTATAACAGACTTCTTAAAATTTGGTTTATTATGAATTATGCTCCTAAATGACTAAATGCAATGTTTTCAATAACAATATGTAAATCTCACTATTTGAAATTGACTAAATTTAATGATACAACTCATTTAAAGAATGTTGAACTCAGA
Organism: Solanum chilense; assembly: GCA_032847665.1. NCBI lineage: Eukaryota > Viridiplantae > Streptophyta > Magnoliopsida > Solanales > Solanaceae > Solanum > Solanum chilense. Next base: position 34,092,394 of record CM064974.1, read on the forward strand.
GGGTCCAAACGGAATTATGAACATGAGCTACTCAACTCAGGGACTTAAAGATACTTCTTATCTTAAGAATGTTAGACTTGTAGTGTTCATGCGGAATTATAGGCATGAACGACTAAACTCAAGGACTTAATGGGTAAGATTTAATATTCCAATGAATGGAAATATAAACTCAAAAGAGATTAGGAACTGAATACTCAAGAGATAGAATGTAATGTCTATAAAAATGGATTAGGTCAAACAAGAGAAAATCATCTCTGTAATGATTTTTCAATGTCCTTCAATGGTTATTTATGTTTTTAATTGTCATTGTGTAAGTTTTGGTTAAGTTTTAAGGTCAAACATCAAGGCCCGTCGAAGATGTTCAACGACTAGACGTCTATATGCTTATGTAAGTTCTTGTGTGCCTTCACATGTTTGGAGTAAAAATTTATGGTTGGAGTTCCAAAGACCTAGGTGAATATGTATATGGGGTTATGTTTCGGGTACACTCAACCTAGGATCTGAAAGGGGCCCGAGAAGAGGACCCCAATGTTTAGGTAAAATCTATAAAAACTGGGCAGTCTATGATTCCTAACCTACGGATCATAGTCAAGTCGACACCCCATCGTCTTGGGGCGTAACTTCACCCTTAGTGGTGGGATATCTACCCCCCATGAACCTCTGAACCAATTGACGCCCCAAAAATATGGGCCATCGATCAGGCAATGTCCCGTAGGTAGGGGTCCATCGATGGTGGTCTTGCAAAAGCTCTCAAGGAAACGACTAGGCTTGGGGTGTTTTAGTAAGTTGTTCCCAATACTTTTATGTACCATGGATGATTATTTTAGGGTCATTAGGGTATATTAAAAGGTTTTATACTCCTAGACCTAGGTTAGACTTCATTTTTAAATATTCGAAACCCCTCCCTCAAGAAAGAACTCTCTCAAACATGATAGAAGCTAGAACTCAAGAAAGGAAAAGGGTAAAGGTTGTGGTCATTTTCTTTATCAAAACTTTTGTGGGGTTCTCATCATTTAGTCATGGTAGTTAATCCTTAAACTTTCTTTCATTCTATGAGCCACCTCAAAGAGATTTCAAAATGGATTTTCAAACTCCAACTTCTTCTTTCTTTGACTCTAAGCATGAGTCTTTGCATGAAAATGTTTTAAGAATTAAAATATGTTGGTTTTAGTGTTACTTAGTGATTTTTATGTCAAAACTTCAATGAGACCATGCTTATGCTTATTATCAACATTTGGGTTTGTTGTTCTTATCTAGAGAATGTTAGAATTGAGTTTCTTGTTTTGTATTTTTGGGTAGCTACTTCACATACATGCCTATTTAAGTAGATTTGGTGAAATATTGATAAAAGGTGTTGAGAGCTTGGACAAACGGTAAGATGTTCTATCTTGTTTTGTGTCCATTTAAATTTATTATTGAGTGTTATCATCCTCCTTTCGTGGAGGTGTTTACTTGAAGGATTTGAATTTATACTTATATGTGTATTGTGAGTATGACCTTGAATGCTTGATATATTAAGGTAAGCGATAATGATGATGTTCTTGTTGATATGCTTTATGAAGCTTGAATTGTACATTTTGTAGAGATTATGTCTAAGTGAAGTATATTCACATGTGAAGCCTGCTAGTGTGTGATGTATTATGAATGGAAAGTATGAGTATGTTTTAGGAGTCAATGTTATGAAAATGGTGATTGTGTAAAGGTATGGTAACATGCACTCACACACACACCCTTTGAATGAATGAAATGAGTAAATGAAGGTGAATGAGGGATTGTAGGGTGGACTCTTTTCTTGAGTACAGATGAAGTGTCTAGACCATGCTTACTATTCCTATAGTAATAAGAAGGGGTACTTTTGGGTGGACACTCTTCGTGAGTTTAAATGATGTGCTTTAAAGAAACCTCGCTATTCCGAAGGGTTTTCTAAGATAGGTTGGAGGATGGACACTCTTCGTGAGTTTGTATGTTGTGTCCAATAGTTATCCCTTAACCTTTAGTAATGAATGTTTAAGACTCCATGGGTTAGTTATGCTTAGCACCGAGAGGATCTGAAGAAGGGGTGGTTACACTTCGTGAGTTTAGATTTTGTACACAATGTACTTCTTGAGATTAGTACTCCTAGTTAGTAGAGAATGAGTTACATAGAAACAATCTCCTTATTCCTTAACTATGCGTCATCATAGGAGTAGCCATTACAGAATGCATGTAAAGGTTCAACAACGACCCTACCCTAGGCAAGTAGAGATTCCTCATCCGGTAGGGGTTAATACTAGGATTCCATTTCTAACTCTCATGGTTTATGTCAATTAGATCTAGGCCCCACAAAAGTTTGTAATTAACTAAGTCTTCGAAAGGGTGTACTATTAGGGTAGGTGGTGGTATGAGACGTTATTTATCCATTGCACAAGTAGGCTTTTGGAGGGAGTCTTGGTGTGTCTTTATATGAATGAATGAATCACCATTATTCAATATAGATAAATTTACGTGACTTAGTGTCTATTGTTAAGAAAACATTTTTAGGTTATGTCTTGTATGATGAAGGTTATGAATGATGAATGTGGTGTGCCTAATCTAAGGGAATATTCAAGTAGCACTCGGTCGGAGTAGTAGTATGAGATGCTACTCTAACATTGCACTTTGTGTAACTTGGGGGTCGCCTTGTAGAAGGGTTCTTATGTGAAGTCCTTAAATTTAAGCATGTTCCTTAGTGTCTTGATGTAGAGTTTGGGCTTGTTACCATTGCGAAGTAAGCCTATGGTCGGTAGTCTTGAGGATAACTTAGGTGTGTATTGAAGGGATTGTATGGGTGGATTTTGCATCTTTTACCTTAGTGAGTCTAAGGATAACATTGGTTAGGGAAACTTCAGGTGAAACGAGTTAATTGTGAGTTAAAATGAAATGGGTTCACTGTAAGGTTTCTTGAGTTTACTGTAAGGTGTAGCTTTGTTCTAAAATTATGGAAGTTTACTTTATGTGCTAAATGATTATTTATATGTTATTTTACTACTATATTCATCAAGGTTCTACTTAAATAGCATGGAAGTCTTATTTCAACTAATATGTCCCTTTTTAATGTGTTTTTGCATAATGTCATACCCAGTAAAATGTTTGCAGAAACTCCATACTTTTGTATACTCTATAAGTATAGGTTTGGATCAAGTGGATGTTTAGAAGGAAACCTTGGGAAGTTGACTCTCTCAAAACTCGGTATGTCCTCATATATTCGAGGACATAGTCTATGATTTTTTAGTTTTTCATTAAGACTTTTATAAGACTTATTATGTATTTTCTTTCAATGTGAAGGGTCATGACCCTAAAATACTTAGGTTGTGTATTTAAGTTGGCTTGTGATGACGAGACTTATTCTTAGCATTTATAAAAGAGTTTTTGAATATTATTCTAGTCAATAGTTTTAATTCCGCATTACTTTTCATATCATATGTAATGAACGATAGGTAAGAGGCTTGTACAAGACCCCAAAGAGGAAAGTAGTGCTCCCTTCTTCTAGGGTCTACTTGTGGGTCGTGACATAGAACATTAAGACACATGTACTCCTCTCAAAGGTACTCAATTGATGGAGTTCATGCGAAAGTTATGGGCATGAGTGTCTCAACTCAAGGGTCAAAATATCAATAATTAACTCATGTATAACACTCTTCTTGATCCCATACTTACTTAAAGTTTAGTTCAAATAAATAGTTGATCTCAAAGGATTCACAATTGAACTCAAAGTTTTCCTGAAATCTACTCCTAGCTCTCCCTTGAATATAATCTATGAATTCAAGAGTTATGGTTCGTAATATGAAAGATTTCATGATAAAAAAGTAGACACGTGATTTCATTCTCATTATTATTATGTTACTTTATCTAGTCTTGCAAAAAGTTACTAGAAGTTGTAGAAGACTCCACAAAAGGAATCAAAAGGAATTTCTTAAAATGTTTGAAAGAATTCTCAAAACTTAACTCTTAAATGTACCTTCATTTGGAATTATGAATTAAAGGTTATGATCATGTTATGAATTATTTCTACGTAAACAGAAGTAGTTTAGAGTGATTAAAATCATAGGGAGTGAAGGTACACTTAGAAGAGACTCAAACGGGAAAACAGATGAAAATGAGTGGAGGGAGGCTACCCTAGAGCGTTTAGGGCGCGGGAAGAAAGACCCAAACTTCATAGGCTGCATATGGATTCATTACAGGGGCGCTGCCTCATCCCCTTGGTCGTTTCTATAGCATGCAGCCCTAGCCTCTCCCCAGTCCAAGTTCGATGAATTTTGCCTTTCTTTTTCTGATCCTAAATCGCTTTTAATCAATTTATTTTTCCAAGTATTCCTTAGGTTTAATTTCCCTGTAACACTAGTACAATCAAAATAACACTCAAAACAAATCACTTTTATATCAATAAATTTTCAAAAAACTCAACAAAACAAGATTTAGAATGAACATCAAGAACACTTATTAAGAATAAAAATCCTTCAATTTATGAGAGTTAATTATTCTAAAAGTAACATTTTAGTCCTGTGGGTGAACAAATTAAACAATATGAAATATTACATACCTCTTAGGGATTGAACCCATGGCGAAAATCCGTAACAAAATGTAAGACTCTCGACGAAGTTTTTGATCCTCTCTCTTTTTCTCCTCCTCTTTTCTCTTCTTTTGTCTTCATGAACTCCCAATTAAAACAATAGGCGCAAATTAGGATTATAAAACTCAACCTAATAGAATTAGACCCTTGAAATCATATGAAAACGAATCAAATCTGATCGTCTTAGAAAAACACCAAAATACCCCTCCAAATTAGAATTTGAATTTTCATAACTAGACATCCCCACTTCAAATAGTCATATCTCGCTCATACAAACTCAAAATAGAGAAAACAGAACAGTGTTGGAAATATTATTAATGATCTTTCCTATGGTATATAGTAGCACAGGTAACTTATCGTGCTCTAGGAGTTATGTTCGTTTGAGTCGATCAAAAACTCGTGCAAAATTTCAGATTTTGCTATTTCCAATTTAGTTCTTTTTGGAAATCAATGTAATACATCTATTTACTTGACCTTAATACTTCAGAATAATTAAATTCCTTTGTAAAATCCTACTCACAATGAAGGATGGTTCGAGTCTCAGTTCTAAAATATTTCCGTGTTAAGTCTTCCGTTTAATAGAGAAACAAATGGTTTTTTTTGGTGAAAGTTCATGTGGGTGTACATGTGGCTGGGAGTCTCACTTTGGATGTTCCCTTAAGACAATTATTTTGAATTGCTGAGCAATGTCATTTGGAGAGTTCAATGCCTAATATTTAATACTATATGTTTATTAATTCACTTATGAGTATGTGTTGGTTTATATTGTTAACGTAAGATGAGATGTATATCTAAATGTCATATTATGTGAAGTAAGGTTTTAGTCATGATTATTTTTAGGTTACTTCATTGAGTAAGGTTATGGGGTTTTGCTTGGTCATTGCACTTGTTGACTTTATAGGGGTTCATGGGTAATTGTCAAGCGTTTTTATAATGAAATGTACTCTTGTTCATGTTTATTGTTTAGTATGACTTGGATGTAGAGTGACTTGAATATGTATCTACTTGTATAGGGGGAATGTTTGATTGGAGTAGACTTGATTTTGTGGTACTTTGATGACCATGCCTATGACATAATAAATGTGAAATAATGTTTGGTATGGTATTGTTGAATATGCATATAGGTTTTAAAAGAAAAATGCTTACTTATGGAAATGTCCTTTTCTTAGCATGTTTTATATGTATATGTGTATACGTTCTCATACATAGTACAAGTGGTGTACTAAGCCCATTTCTTCCTTTTTACCAGAAAAATTTAGGTTCCGATCGTTGAAGGATCATTCGAGACAACTTGAAGAAGACTGGGATATTCTCTACCATCCAAGTGGGTAGGTCCTCACTTTCCAAGGGCGATGCAAATATATCACTTATGGACTTGCTTTGCTTTATAAGACACTTATGTTCGCTCTATCTCATTTGAGTACGATTTGTATAAGCCAATATGTGGCTTCTTTACATTGATTTAGGGCTATACCCAAATTGCTATGATCGTTAAGATGTCATGAGATGACACAATCCTTAAGACTATGTTCTATCTTATGTATATATATTTGTTCAATAAAAGTAGAAGGCTATTTAATCTTCCTATACGAAGGGTCTATGTATAGGCGATATATATATTATGTGTTTGTAGAGGTATATGTAAACCTCCATATAGATGTAAATAAAAGTTTTAAATTTTCCGCTAAATTCAACTTATGAATGTGATGATGTAATTTAAGGGCTAGTCTTAATCTTCATTGGGGAGGAGGATGCAAGTTACGTCTAGGGAGTAAACCTGGATGTGACACTTACAAAGGAAACTACGAATTCTAGGCAAAAACACCGATATAAAAACGTTTGAGGTTGCCCCACACCAGGACATATTGTCTAAGGCCTTACCATTGCACAGTGCAGGCGTGCCACCCCAAGCCCCTTGGCGCAGATGGGGCGCGCTGCTGCTGCCGCTACTCAGGTGTTTTTGGCCCTTAGAATAATCAATACCTTCAATACCCAGTAGATCTAACTTGGAAACAAGATTGAAGACTACTAATCAACATCAATAGGCATTCAAACAAGTCAACCAAGTATGGATTCAACAAGATTCACAAGAATTGACTTCTAATCATGTAAACATTTCTGTAATGACTGAAATTAAAACAAGATTGATATGTGGACGAATAACCTCAACACGAAGATCTCACATTCCTTAATAGGGATCACCCCCCGACGAATTCCACTCGAAATTCCTCGGCTTAACCTTGATATTTCTCCCTTTTCCTCCTTCTTTTCTCTTTTATCCAAAGCTGTAAGTGTGAATTGATTTTACGTATGTCTTATTTTACTCCTAATAAACCCTTGAAATGAATTAGGAAATGGGTGAAAAAACTACTTCACCCTTACTCAAATCCGGATTTGGACTTTCCTCACATTAATAACCCAACTTCCAATACACATATGTCCCTCATATGATATCAAAAATGTGCAAACTTGGCGGCGTTGGAAAGATCTATCCATGGGATTTCTAACGATACCAAAAACTACCTCTTACTCTTCCTGAGATTGGACTTATGGCCGCTTTAAAATGATAAAAACTAAGTTCATAAACTTAAAAATATTTTGAGATTTTCCCCTTTTTTTTCCAAAACTGATTTTCTTAGTTTCATTGCTTATTCTAGTTATTTCGAGTTACGATATGTTACAATATCTCCCTCTTGGGAGCAATCATCCTCGAATGAGATTTCTTTCACTAATATAGGAATGGCAACCTTAAGTATAACACTTATTGATCAAAAGCAAGTAACATGATTCTTACTAATGGATTATAAAGTACTAATAAGAGAATTAGTACCTTGATTGTATTTTCTCCGGATTTAAAGGAATTAGGATATCTCTTCTTTATATCCTCTTCAGCTGCACAAGTGTCTTCTTTAACAAATTGGTCCCTCCGAAGAACCTTGATTAATGTAACCTTCTTTATTTTGAACCTGAGAACTTGGCAATTTAAAATCTGAACCGGAATCTCTTCATAGGATGAACTATCATCAATCCAAACATTTTCAGTTGGTACAATCAATGGAGGATTCCCCATGTGCTTCTTCAACATGGATACATTAAATACCACTTGAACAACTGATATTTCTAGTTGGTAACTCCAAGTCATATGCTATCTTGACAACTCTCTTGGATATCCTATAAGGTCCAATATATCGAGGACTAAGTTTCCCCTTCTTACAAAACATCAGAATACCCTACATGGGTGAATCTTTCAGATATACTCAATCATCCACTTTAAACTCCAACAGCATCCTTCTAATATCTGTGTAGGACTTTTGACAACTCTGTGCCATCTTCAATCTCTCATGAATACCTTTACCTTCTCCATGGCTTGGTGAAATATATCTAGTCCTTTTAACCTGCTTCACCAACTTTAAACCACCAATAGGAGATCTGCATTTTCTCCCATAAAGAGTTTCAAATGGAGACATTTTCAACATAAAGATTTATAAAATATAAACATTCTCCTGGGTCTAGCAAAACATAAACATAAAAAATTAATGGCTTTCATTATAACAATGACAACATCTATATAGTTATCTTTTTCTTGGAGGCTATTGATTGCATAGAGGCGGTTCGCTCTTCCGCAAATGCGTGAAGTAGAATCTCTAGGTGCAGCCCTTTCTGCTGGAGCAACTGATGAAGATTGGGGTCTGCTTCCTGAATTTTCATAACCCTGCCTCTTCTTAAGGCACTCTCTCATGACGTTAAAGCAACCTGACTAGCTATCACGATAGTTATCAGCATGGTTTCTACCACACCTACAACATGCACGATCCCAACTATCTCCTTATTCCACAATACCTTGAGATTATTCAGGCATAGACTTGATTTTCTGAAAAATCTGGCCATTATACTCACCTTTGTTTCTAGGTGCAAAATACTAGAAAATTATGGTGCAGATCTTTTTTGTTTATGGAAGTCTTATCGATTCGAATAACCTATATGTTGTCCAGACTCATTCCTAGTCTTAAATTTTCTTGTTTATACACTATATTTTGTTCCTCATCTTCTCCTCTTCAACTTTCTTCACATAAATCATCAATCGAGATATGTCTATGTCGCCGATCAACATTGCAACACTACCCTCTCTACTTGATGCAGGACCCAAGCACCTATAAAGAAGTTCATTCTACTGCTCATATCCTTAACATTTTCAGGATCATAGTCCGACACCTGGGTGAACTTCAAGCCATACTCGTGCACACTAAAAGAGTCATGTTTAATGTAAGCAACTCTCGTACCTTTTCCTCTTTTGGTTCTCGAGGAAAGAAATGCCCCAAGAAACATTCTTCAAAACAAGCCCAATTTAGACATGGTGCATCCTTATCACTGCCCTCTTTCCACCAATAGAACAAAGTACGAGCCACATTCTTCAGTTGATATGCAACTAGTTTAACTCTTTTAGCATCAATGACATGCATCACATCGAAAACCTTATTGATCTCCTCAAAAAATTTCTCCATATCCTCAGTGGTGTTCGAACCGGTAAAACTGGGAGGATTCATTCTCATGAATTCAAGAATACTCAAGGTGTTAGCCTCTTCTTGTCAAGCTCGTGTAAATTGCACAAATTTGTTAGTAACTGCTTGGCGTAACATTTGGATTGCCTCATGGAACTCAGCGTTGGTGACTTCTCCTTGAGGTTTCACGTTTGGTGCATTAGGTACATCTAGTTCCTCAACATTCCTTCTGCCTGGACAACCTCTTATTGCTCTTTGTGGAGACATGATGATCTAAAACACGCGCAAGAAAGATATAAACTCTAATATATGAAATGAGTATGGAAGAAGTGAGAAGTTCCCAAACGCTATAGTCTACTAATCATAGATGTGACGCGCTTCACACCGTTTACCTAGGTATTTACAGACACGACTTCATAGACTCTCTAGGATTGTTAACTCTGTTCTGTAATACCAAGTTTGTCATGCCCGATCCTACACCCTGGACTGAATGACACTCAATGACCATTGTTGTCCTTGAGGGGACCCTTGGCATGTCTTATTAAACTCAGCGGAAGACTTAAACCAACATAAAACGAGAAAACATTCTCATAAGAAATACTTACAAAAAATGTCTTAGCGAAAATAGCCCTTAAATTTCATGATAAAACATCTTATATGTAAATAAATAGAGACTTAAATCTAAACTATCTAACCGACTATTTCTCTATGAGACCTCTATAATAATAAGATGAATGTCGGCATAAACCCTTCAAAATTCTATTAATGAAGATACTAAAGAGCAATAAAGGAATCCTCCGGAATGCAAGGTGGCTCACCACTAACTCTAAGTGCTCAAACTCTATCAATAAGGCACTGAGTGTTGATCCTGGGTACCTGCGTCTACATCATAATACGATGGAGGCCAACTAGCATCAATACAATGAATGTAGGAGTAAATGAGTTAGAAAGCTAACAAAACATAAGATTTAAAAGGACTAAGAAGAAACACATACCTTAGCTATACTCAACTTAAGAAATATTGAACCGAATATAAAGCAATAATGACACATGCAATATACATAAATCTTTTAAAACCGCGTAAACACCTTTGTTTGTTAAAGAAAAGGCAATAACAAACTATATTTTACTTATATATGATAGTAAAATAATTTCTATGAGAGATGCTCCAACCACAACCATCCCTATGAGAATAAGTGATGGTACAACGTTTTACCTCACGCTGCCAAGGAAAATCCTATACCTTATCATAGGTATAAGACCTTACTTAACTTAGTGGATCCCCTAACTTAATTTACGTGATTATCTAAAGAGTATGACTTGTTAACAACCATGATGGATACATGGTTTACATGGAGACTTGAGTAAATATGAACTCTCATCCCCAAATTGATGCTCAATAACACTCAAAAAATATACTTTAACTCATGGTTTTAAGACAACTTCCTTTGTTTGGGCTGAGATAATGGCTCAACACTTAGCTTTAAAAAGCTCTGTTTGAATTGATGTCCCTCTTTCTTGTTCAAATATCTTTAGGGAAATCTTACTTTTTTCTTAACTTAAATGTGAAAATATTTATAAACTTTCTAAGGAATAATTATTTTCCTTATAACTTTTGAAAAATTAACTAAACTCTTTACTTTTTACTTTTTTGTAATTTAATACACATTTTGTCTTACGTGTCAAACTTCATGACTCCACGCAATTGAGGTGCGTTGGAGATATTTGGATACCAAGTAAGTCAAAAAGTTGCACAAAATTACAAAAATAAGTAAGTTCAGCGGGTAATAGGACCTTAGAATAGTTAAGGTGTGTCTTTGAAATTTCAGTCATAGTCTAAGGGGGTACTTTTGCAGTTTCTCTAAATAATAAAATCAAACTAATACAACCTTGAACTTGCTATTCCAAGTCATATGAACTTTTCTTCCTGAAAAATACTGAAATTTTAAGCAATAGTAAGTAAAACAAAACAACAATGTTTATATAGTAATAAGTATTTTGAATCAAACTTCCTCAGAGTTAAAAAACATAAGTACAATGATAAATAAAGTAACTCTTTTGTCTTAAACATCAAAAACAAACCGCGGTATTCTTTAAATTTATGAAAGAATATTCAGAGACATTTATTAAATACAAGATAAATTATTAACAAAAACAAATATATTTATTCTACATATGTTGACTTGAAATGTTGAAACATACTAATGTAAATATTAAGCAAAAAATATATTATATCGTCAAAATTATATTATTTTCCTCAAGTACTCTAGACTATCGAATCTACGCTCTTAGGATAAAATGACTTACTTCATCATAATAGTGGTACCTAATATTCTGCTAAACTTCGAACGTAATCAATAACAATAAATGATACAAAAAAATTAAAATGAAAGGCGAAGGAAAATACTAAAAGATTAGAAAAAATGTGGTTGGAAAATTAGAGGAGGTCCTTCTATTTATAATCAATAAAGGATAGTATGAATAAATATTTTTTTGTGTGTTATCTGAAAATCCTGACCTTTTTGGAGAAGTCATAGCACTTTGCAAAAGTCATAACTTATTAAAGAAGTTACAACTCTTTGAAAAAGTCACAACTTATTGAAAAAATCACAACTATTTGGAAAAGTCACAACATATTGGAAAAGTCAGAACACATCGAAAAAAGCACTTGTTAGCTAGGGAAATTATTGTTATTTTACAATCAAGTTAGGAGTTCATGATTTTATGGTAATACAAATACATACATATACATACATACATACATACATACATACATACATATATATATATATATAACAATAAAAAATCAATTAAAAGTAAGCATAAAATGACACTTTAACAAAATCAATTTGGAAAACATTACAAAGGTAAGGCACAAGTACCACCTAGACTATGATCGAAATCCGAGAGACACACAATAACTAAACTAAGGTCCTATTACCCCTTCTAAACTTACTTTGTTTACTTGTAATTTTTTACACCTTTAGTGGTACGTGGTACACTCTGTAATTCCACCGAATTGAGGTTCGTGGAACATATTTGGATGCCACGTAGGTAAAAAAGGTGCACAAAGTTACAAAAGATGGGTTTTGGGGGGAGGGGGAAATAGGACTTTCGTTTTATTAAGGTGTGTCTCTGAGATTTTGGTCATAGTATAGGGGGTACTTATACATTTTCCCAAACATAACATAGTTTTCCATCTTTTTTATAACTCTTTTTTCTTGTTAAAATGTGTATTATAAATTAAGGCGAAGAGAATAATATTTTTTATTAGTTCTTACTCTTCATCTGTTTAACAAAAAAAATAGAAGTTTGTTTGACATTCTCCCCATATACTTTCAAATGTTAAATGTATTTTTGACCATTGGCCAAACTTATTTGATGTGGCAAAATTTGAAGCGTGAGTTATACATTGATTTCATGTTTCATTTAGAATAAGTTATTGATTAAAATCAAAACCAAATCAATCTATTCAATATTTAAATTTCTCAAATCAAATCAAACGGAAAAAAATAACCATTGGTTTTGTTATAGTTGCTTTGGTTCTATTAATTTTATATTTTCTTTTGTTTGAAAGTAATAATTTTTTGAGGACATATGTCTTCAAAATACACACCTAATACATGAATAATTCACAAGAAAGCTATGTGGATTCAATCAAACAATTACTAATATTAGAGTTATTACTACACGAACAAAGATATTCAATTAACAAAAACTATGATTATATTATGTAAGGTAAGGTCGGTAAAGACTAAAATAATGAATGTTGATGGACTTTACTATGGATTGTAATAGCTGGGATAAAATTTAGGTGTTGGACTTGTGAAAATGATAGTCAAATAATTCTCCTTCATAGCTGGCTGACGGGACAAAGTGTAGAAGAATAATTTGAATATTGAGGCCTGACGTTTGTTTCGCTTTATAAGTGTCAACATCATGTCACAGAAAACGACTCGATTTTTGGGCATGAAAAAGTTATTTTAGTGGGTACGTTAGCAATTATTGGGATAGATTCACTTCATTTTTTAGAAGAGTCCCCAATCACCGCATAGATGATGAGTCAGTGAAGGAATACTTCTATCAGGGACAGGATGATAATAATAAAGCGGTATTGGATACTATAGCTGGTGGTTCTTATGGGAGTGTCCTTATACCGAGATTGCTGAAAAGTTAGAGAAAATCTCCCGAAATAATAAAGCTTGGAGTACTAGGAAGTCATATACTGGAAAATACCTTCGCAGTGCAATCCACACACAACCCAGCAACAGATGAGATTCGTGAAGAGATGGCTCAAATAAGAACTTAGCTTGTGTTGGTATTAAAACATGTCACTGGGGGTGCAGAAAACACAAATGCAGTGAAATACTTGTCTAAACCACCACCACCAAATGATGAATATTATTATAAGGAATATTCCTATGCAGTAATGAGTAGACAGTGGGGGGGGGTTACGACTGAATGCCCATGGCTCAAATAAGGAGAATTGGCGCCAAGGTCAATGTAACCAAGTTCAGAACTATGGTAACTATAAACGTGATGGTAATTATGTCCGAGATGGAAATTACAACTGCGACAACAAGTTTAACAGGGGTAACTATGGTAACAAAAATGATAGGAATGGGCCCTATGTTCCTCCTTAAAATCGTTAAGTTGCTCTCCTAGGGATGGGGGAGGTAGTATGGTCCAAGTTGAGGAAATGTTGCACAAAATGATGAGGAGGTTCGATGCTAGTGATGAGCACATTAAAGAGTTAAGGAGTGATTTAGCGGGTATTGGGCAGAAGTCGATATGCATGCAATATCGATTAAACAGCTTGAGTTGCAAATGGCCCAAATATTTGCGACTGTGAACACACGGAAACCGCGTACTCTTCCTACCAACACTGTCCAAAATCCAAAAAATTATGGAAAATGTATGGCAATAATAACTCAGGGTGGTAAGCAAGCCATTGACCGATCTATGTCGTCTAATGAGAAAAAGCTGATAAAAGATAATGATAAAGTGGTAGAGGTTAGTGGTGAAGTAAAAGATAACACTCGAAAAGATGCTGAAGTGCCTAAAAAGGTAACTCCCATGTCTAGACCACCACCACCCTTTCCTCAAAGATTAGTGAAAAATATCAAGGATGGTAAATATCGGCATTTTATAACAATGTTGAATCAGCTTTCTATCAATGTCTCTTTTTTAGAAGCTCTAGAACAAATGCCCGGTCATGCCAAGTTTATGAAAGATATGGTTACAAAGAAAAGATCAGTAACTTTTGAGGATGATGATAGAATGCAGCATTGTAGTGCTATTGCTACAAGATCTCTAGTACAAAAGAAAATGGCAGGTGCATTCACTATTCCTTGTATAATCAGGTTATTACATTTTGCGAAAGCATTATGTGATATGGGGGCAAGATAAATCTCATGCCCCTCTATTTACAAGAAGTTGGGTTTTGGTGATACAAAGCCGACTGCGATGCAGCTACTGATGGCCGATCGAACAGTAAAAAGGCCTATAGGGATACTCCACAATGTTCTAGTAAAAGTGGAGTCGTTCATATTTCCTACAAATTTTGTTATTCTTGATTGTGAAGTCGATTTTGAAGTGCCTACATTCTTGGGAGGCAATTCCTTGCTACGGGTAGAGACTTAGTTTATATGGAAAAGGGGCAAATGAAATTTTTGTTGAACAATGAAGAAGTGACATTCAACATTTGTAGGTCCATGAGGCAGAGTGGTAAGCTCCAATCGGTATCTGCTATATCCTACAAAGTTGGTAAGTAATTCGAGACACAAATAGAAGAACATCTAGCTGTATAGGCATAAGCGGTAGTGATAATGAATTTTTATAACGATTTCATTGAAGAGTATGGGTCATTATTCACGGCTCTTGATCGTGGTGATGTTTGGTTTAAACCGAACAAATATGAGTTAGACATGAAGAATCGCGAGTCTCCACCCGTGAAAACATCTATAGAGGAGGATCCAAAGTTAGAACTAAAAGCTCTGCCACCTCATCTCAGGTATGAATTCTTAGGAAATGGTGACACTTTGCCGGTAATCATTGCATCAGACCTGAATGAACAACAAGTTGATAGTTTGGTGAAAGTGCTAAAAAAGGTTCAAAAGAGCTACTGGGTGGACTATTGCGGACATTATTGGGATCCGTCCTTTTATTAGTTCTCATAAAATCCAACTCATGCCCGATCGTAAGCCAAGTATTGAGCATCAGAGACACTTAAATCCACATATGCAAGAGGCCATGAAAAAGGAAATCATTAAATGGTTGGATGTCGGAGTAATATATCTGATTGCTGATAGTAGTTGGGTATGCCCTGTTCAGTGTGGTAATTAAGAAAGGGGGAATGATTGTGGTCCCCAATGATAAAAATGCACTTGTTCTAATGAAATTGGTTACTTAATGGAAGGTGTGTATGGATTAACGTAAATTAAATGCATGGACCAAAAAAGACCATTTTTTTATGCCCTTCATGGATCAGATGTTAGATAGACTTGCCGCAAAAGGGTGGTACTGTTTTCTTGTTGAAGTATGAGTAATCAAGTGTCTTCAGTCGTGCCACGACGTTAAATCAGGCGCTGGTTTGGAGGCAACCAAATATGTATCCTCTAACCCAACTATTGTTTTCTTTATAGTAATGGTAGCATTTTCTACTAATGGGTTTTAAATTTGCAGGTACCACGTCATCAGGAAATTTTGTAGAAAATTACTCCACAACATTCACTAACAGATACATCGACGGACCGTCACGCTTGCGGCGGCCCGTCGCATAAATCCATCATGCCAGGTACGTTTTTTATTTATTTTCAAAATTAGGGCACCCGCGATGGAACCCATGACGGACCATCGCATATGTGACTAACCATCGTCGCGGACTCGTTGCGTCATCTACCAGCAACCCTACTCGACCCGGCTGGAGAATTTTAAAAGTTTTCTACCTTTTAAACCTCCCACCCCTTCATTTAAACCGTTTCTTTCCCTCTTTCTCCCATTTCCTCCCTTTCAAACTTCTTGCCTTTCTCATCCTCTTCTCGATCAACTGATCCACATCACTTTCCCAAATCCCAAAATCTACTTTCTACTGGTCGGAGTCTGATGTTGTGTTTCTGCTCTTGATAGCTGAGTGCCTCACTTGCTTGCTTTTCTCCTCTTCTCAGGTATGTGTCTCTACTCTCTACCCATTTACACTGCATTTGTGTTTTTCAATTACTATTGGCCTATTTCTTTTTGGTGGTTCTTTGCTCTTTGATCAAATTTTATCTGACCTAGGTTGAGACTCCCTCGAATTTACTTGTTAAACCTCGAGAAATTGGTGTTTTAGCATTGCTAGTTTGCTAGGTAATTGAGTTTGAAATATGTAGGTTAATATCAAGTATTCTATTCGAGTCATAGGGGATGACTGTGGCATACTCAGTTCTGTCACTGAATGACAGAACAAGACCCCAATGACTGACCGTCATATCTACGACGGACCGTCATAGGGTCTTTCCCAACACCCCACTATTTTTTTTCTCTAAGTGTCCACCAACGGACATATGTGACGCACCATTGTTCCCACAATGGTCAGTCTTGCACAATCTTTATAGTTTTAAAAGACCCTATTCCTAAGGATATCCAACTTTTTCTAAGTGTCCTCTGACGAACATCTACGACGGACTATCGTACCCACGACTGTCCGTCCTGCACAATCGTCATGGTTGTCAGAGACCCTTGTCCTAAGGGTCTACATTTTTTTTAAGTGTCCACTATCGGACATCTACGACGGACCTTCGTACCCTCAACGGTCCATCCTGCACAACCGTCATGACAGTCCCCTCTCCAAAGGGTCTCCATACTTTTTCTAAGTGCCCCACGACGGACATCGACGACGAATCGTCATTATCACGACTGTCAATCCTGGTTATCCATCATAACTTTCAGACACTTTTCATCTGAGGGTCTCCAAATAAACATTGTTGAAGTAATATATAACGGACCCCATGATGGTCCATCATACTTACGACGGGCCGTCACATGGTCCGTCGTGTTTCACTGCTACTATAGAGATGTCATTACAGCTTTGCTCGTATATGTATTTTATCCCATTTTTGCGTGTCTTGTTTGATATTTCTAGTACTAGTAATGATTCTTTACAGTCACTATCTCTAATGGCACCGAAAAAAGATCGAGTTTATGCACGTTGGACTTTGCCTCGTCTGATGAGGCTGCACAGTCTGCCTCGTCTGATGAGGCTGACAGTCTTGATTCCACTCAAGGCTCACCGACTGGAGTTCTCGCCCAGTAGCCCAACCAGTGGTGTGTCGACGGGCAATACCAAGTGTATTTAGATGACAAGTTTCTAAATGATAAAGGAGTCATGACACAGACCCTTTTACTAGAGAGGCGTCTCCTTACGGTAAGGTCCCCACCATGTCAGATATCCACACCATCTTCACCTGACACCGACTAAAGTGGACAACTCGTTCTTTGGCCACTAAAGTGAGGAGTTGGTCTAAGAGTTTTACGCCTCTTTTGTGGCTACTTTCCAATCACAGATTGATAGGCGGGCTGCCCCCGCCAAACAGTCCTCACTTGAGCATGTCAGAGTACGCGGCATACAGGTCGACATCTCCCTTCCAGCCATCGACCGGTATATGTACGGTGAGGATGTTGATACCACCAGGACCCCTCTCATTGCTGAGTTTGACTACTGGTGGAAAATTGTTGAAGAGGGCTAATTATTGCATATGCCATCGTTGTGAGAGACCACCAAGAGGTTGATGGCCCAGCACTTATCTATTGATGGAGAGGTTGATGGCCCAACACTTATCTATTGATAGAGAGGTTGCAGACTGGGTGATGGATCCCAAGGGAGCCATGAGGAAGGCTAACTTTACCTTCAAGGCTATTTTTTAATGGTTGATTGTCCGCCACTGCCTCTCCCCACAGCTATAGATAAAATAGTTACATGGGATCGCAAAGTTTTGATGGCAGAGATGATGGCTGGCTTTGAGGTTGACTTCACTTGGCTTCTTCAGGCGGTCATGCATGACAGGGATTTGAAGGTCACCACTACTTACCCTTTTCCGTGCATGGTATTTTCATAATGTAGGTCCGCAGGTGTGCCAATATGGCACATTAATAAGCTCAAGACTCCGCAGGGCTATGTTCATAACGGCATTATAAGGTATGAGGCCAGTTATTTGGATCCACGCAGAGGGCCTCGTCCAGAGGTGCCTCCACTTAGTGAGAATCTGGCTGATACTGTAGCGCATGCTCGAACGGTTACACTGGCTTCTTCAGCACCAACTGACACTACCCCGGTCGAGTCTATCTCGGGTAGTAGCAATGCCCCAAGCTCCTCTCGCTCATCCCCTTCCCCTTCTCTGGTCCCGCTTGCTAGGGTCCAGAAACTACAAGCTCAGATGGCCACACTTCTGCATCACATTCAGCCTTTGATGCAGAGGTCTATATCTAAGGTGGAGGATCACTTGGAGCGTAAGATGGCACACCACACAGAGAGACAGATCGGGAGGTTCATCAGCGCTTAGACGTTTTTGAGTTGTGGGTTCTAGCTCAGCCATCCTCTCCGATGGACGTGTCGACCCTTCAGGCTGCGGTTGAGAGTTTGCGAGAAGATCTTGATATGATCATAGAGGCTAGGGTGCCTAAGTCAGAGGCCCCTTTTGCAAGGCCTGCTGAGGACACTGTGTTGGCTGCTTTATTCGCCACTTCTGATATTCCACCACCTCCCCCTCGAGAGCATGCAAAGAGGCACAGGTGTCGAGAGGAGGATGAGGTTAGGGCAAGGAAGAAGGAGCACCATGAGATGGAGGCTGCGAGGAGAGCCTGAATTGTTGCTGAGGAGGCTCGTAAGACTAGGGCTGTAGAGTTAGCTGTCGGGGAATCTAGCTCCACAGATGTGGAGACAGCGGTGAGGCCCGACTATTAGTGTTGTTGATAATGAGGACACTATTAAGGGTGTCTAGACTACATAGGTAGTGGGTTTTGGGGAACCGGACCCACCAGTTTGCTGATCGCCGACACATAGCGCCTCAGGTTTGCTTCACCTACAACTCTCGTATTTTAGTTTTTTTTATGCATTGGGGACAATTGCATATCTTTTTCTTGGGGGTGTGTTAAGTGGAAAGTGACTGCTTGGGTGAAGTTTGAGTAGCGCAATTCACAATCCTCTTTTGGGGTTTTCTTGCCTGTGTTCTTTTTTCCCCAAAAGACTGATTACTTTTATTGTTGAACCGGCATGTTATAGATTGTGTACATAGTTTAACTCTGAAGTATAATGGCTAAAACAAATATGATATCCTGATATGAAAATGATTCATGACTACGCATAGTAATTCATAATTGTGTGGCTCTAAACATTACAAAGAGATACACTACTGCATGACCTTGAATCTAAGACTCGAACTAGGAGTCTAATAATATGGGAATGTAATGAATGTCAAGTGAGTGTGAGGAAAATTCGAAGGATCCACAATTGAGACTAAGCTAGAACTTGCCTGGTTAGTCTTGCTAAAAGTAAGACAAAATGAAAAATTAGGAAAGGATCATAGGCATTTGTTCGAAATAGTCAATCATGAGCCCTAAAGAATAAAGAAATAAAACTAAATGAAGTTTATCCCGTATTTTGATCCAACCGATTTGAGCCTAAAAAAAGATATTTCTTGGACATGTGCATCTTAGTTTATGCCAAAAGCATAAGTTGAGCCACAATGCAGAAAACAACCTTGTCGTGGTCCTGACCCAATCGTGGGTATTGTGAATCTTGGCTCATGGCAAAGTCATTAGTTGAGGGTGGCTGTTATAAGGAATACTCCGGAAAGTGGGGTTGAAAGAATGAAGAGAAAGAAAGAACAAAACAGAAGTGACCAAAAAAAATAAAATAAAAGTCACTTAAATATAAGGATAAGAAAGGGAAAACAACAAGATAAAAAGAAAATTGAGAAATTGGGCGAAATAAAATGATAAAAAGGTGGTACATTTAGCCGATATGTCAAGGAGGGAAACAAGTCACTAAAGTATACCTAAATATACCCTACCTTAGCATGATCCTATGTTACAAGCTAGGAAAGTTCTATCGTGATCCTAACAGTTGTATGGCGAACTTAAAGCAATGAAAATAAGGGCAAACTTATGGAAATATGTATGAATGAGTTGTGAATTTAGTGAGTGTTGAAAACTAATCCTTATACTAAAAATGAAATCATTTTGTGAAAAATGAGGATGTTGTTTTTAAGTGAGGACACTAGTTGCAATAACAGAAATATTAGCACCTCGGTGAAAAATTGAAGAGGATAGGTGTCAGTGTGTGGTGAGTCTGAGTCATGGTATATTTCAACATAATTCAAGTCTAATAGTGATAACATGCATAAAAATGATGAGAATGATCGGGATTGATGGCCAAATGATTGCGAAAGCCAAAATATGGATACTCTTGTACAAAGATTTTGTAGTGAGTCATAGTGTGTCGCTTGAGGACAAACAACGAATTGAAGATTAGGGTGTTGATGTATCATGGTTTCACGATATTTTTAATGCTTTTTCCTAAAGTTTAGTGTGTGTCCAAAAGCCTTTTTGTATTGATTTTAATGTAAGTTTCTCCTTATTTGCTGGAAATCTGTACAAACATGAACGCAGAAGTTTTTCAGCAAGAAATGCAGAAATGCAGAACAGACCACCTATAAAGCTTATGACGGTCCGTCGATTCTGTGATGGTCCGTAAGTGGAATCGTAGTGAGGATAAAAGCTACTGAAGGAAGATGGGGAAGTCTGACCTAGTGTGGGATTACGAAAGTCCATGACGGACCGTCATAGCCACGACGGTCCATCCTGATGGTTCATCGTAATGATCAGAGAGTAGTCCCTGTACCCAAATTCCAAGAAGTAAAAGTATTATGTAACGGACACCCTCGACAGAACATTGTGCTTGGAACGGTTCGTCATATCTGTTCGTTGAGGGTAATGAAGAAAGCAGCAAAAAAATTTGTGAAGTATGTGACGACGGAGGCCATGAAGGCCCATCGTGACCACTACGGTCCGTCACGAGGTCCATCGACTCAAACGCGTTTGGATAGATTTTCAGTAGTTAGAATCAATCTTTTGGTACATTTTTGTTTTTATTATAAAAAGTTTGAAAAACCTCAATTTTGGGGTTAGAGTTTTCGTTAGACTTTTCGATAATTTTTAGTTCTCTTGTTCAAGTATTGAAGAATTAATTTCACAAATTGATAGACTTTTTCTGGAATTGATTGTTGGTGCTTTTGTTGATTAATCAAGTGAATTTCTGGATTTTATTCTTTCTCATTAAAGTAAGTGCATGAATTCTTATATTAACTATATGAATAGTGTGATTATGACCATGGGTAACTAAACTCCATAACAAGGGTTGTGGGAACCATGGGTGAATAATGAAGTAAAATCTAACTAAAATAGCAATTCTAAAATAGTGTCTTGCATGTATTGATAATTCTTTCATCTAGAAGTCTTTTTAACGGATGGCCAACGTTAGAACTCGTCTTAATGCTACTTGCCGGACTAAGGAGGTAGATAATAAAAAAAGAATTATCAACATAGATTTAGTGTACATTATCTAATAGGCTAGTGTCCGTTGGTACGAGGTAATAACTTAGTCAAATATTGAATACAATGCTTAATTTGAGGTAAAGGTAAGGGTTAGTATAGCAACACACGTAGCGGGACCAAGGTATGTAGTGAAATTTTATATATGTCGGACCAAGGATTTAGAGATACATAACTTATCACTTTACATGCAAGATACTAGGAAAGAATTGTTATAATTAGAATTATCAAGTTAGCAACCTGTGGGGAACACTTAAACCCTAGTTACTTTTATTAATTGATTAAGCTCCGAGATTTGAATCTTTTAGTTGCTTACTTTAATTTATTTGATTATTTTTTATTAATTTAGAAATAAAAACCCGTTTTTCTATTTTGTTTTCTAGGGAAATAGATGACTAAATAATATAATAAAGTTAAGTTTGAACTATTTTCCTCGTGGGATAGATACCAACCTCATTAGTTGTGTTCTTTACTTGATACGACCGCTTTGATACGCTCAAACTTACTTCTCAAATAACAAGTAAAGTGGTCGTATCAAGTAAAGTGGTCGTATCAAGTGAAGAACCCACCTAATGAGGTGGGGACCGATCCCACGAGAAAAATAGTTCAGACTTAACTTTATTCTATAATTACTATTAGTTACTCAACTATTTCTCTAGAAAACAAAAGACAAAAAAGGGGTTTTTATTTCTAAATTAATGAAAATAATAAACTAAATTAAAGTAAGCAACTAACAGATCTACATCTCGGACCTTAATCAACTAATAAAAGTAACTATGGCTTAAGTGTTCCCCACAGGTTCCTATCTTGATAATTCTAACCATAACAATTCATTCTAGTATCTTGCATGTAAAGTGATAAGTTATGTATATCTTAGTCTTTGGTCCGACATCTAGAAAATTTCACTCCGTAACTTGGTCCGGCTACGTGTGTTGATATACTAACCCTTACCTTTACCACATATTAACCTTTGTATTCAAATTTGACTAAGTTATTACCTCGTACAAATCGACACTAGCCTATAAGATAGTGTACACTAAATCTATGTTGATAATTATTTTGATATTATCTACCTCCTTGGTCAGGCAAGTAGCATTAAGGTGAGTTCTAACATTGGTCATACGTTAAAATGACTTCTAAACGAAAGAATTATCAATACATGCAAGACACTATTCTAGAATTGTTATTTTTTTTAGATTTTACCTCATTATTTACCCATGGTTCCCACAACCCTAGTTATGGAGTTTAGTTACACATGGTTATAATCACACTATTCATATATTTAATATAACAATTCATGCGTTTACTTTAAAGAGAAAGAATAAAATACAGAATTTGACTTGATTAATCAACAAAAACACCAACAATCAATTCCAGAAAAATTGTATCAATTACTGAAATTAATTCTTCAATACTTGAACAAGAGAACTAAAAATTATCGAAAAGTCTAACGAAAAGTCTAACCCCAAAAATGAGGTTTTTTGACCTATTTATTATAAAAACAAAAACCTAATAAAAGAAGGATTCTAATTGCTGAAAATCTGTCCAAACGCGACTGAATCGGTGGACCTCGTGATGGACATTAGTGGTCACGACGGGCCGTCATGGCCTGCGTCGTCCCATACTTCACAAATTCTTCTGCTGTTTTCTTCATCATTCTCAACGAACAGGTATGATGGACCGTTCCAAGCACGACGGTCCGTCGAGGGTGTCCGTTTCATAATACTTTAACTTCTTGGAATTTGGATACTGAGACTACTCTATGATCATTACGATGAACCAACAGGACAGACCGTCGTGGCTATGACGGTCTGTCATGGACTTCCGTAATCCCACACTAGGTCACACTTCCCCATGTTCCTTCAGCAGCTTGTCTCCTCACTATGATGCCACATACGGACCGTCACAGACTCGACGGACCGTCATAAGCTTTGTAGGTGGTATTTTCTGCATTTCTCTCTCAAAAACTTCTGCGTTCATCTTTTGACAGATTTCCTGCAAATAAGGAGAAACTTACATAAAAATTAATGCAAAAAGGCTTTTGGACACACATTAAACTTAAGAAAAAAGCATTAAAAATATCATGAAACCACGGTACATCATGACACCACACCCATAGTTTATCTTTCCACTCTTGAGGTCGAGGCCGCTCTTTCCTCTACTTCTATCTAGCCTTCAGGTATATCTGGGCCTTGTTTTGTAACATTTGGCCCATTTGGTGCACCCAATTATTTTTTTCCTGAAACAACTATATGAGGAGATTCATTATGAGTTTGGAAGAATTACGTCTAGTCCCACTATTAGTTTCACACTTATTTTAATATTTACCAGCCTTCTTTTATGAATTATCTGAATTTAACCTCTTTTCATGCTTAATTAGTTCATGGATCTAGAACATATGGGGCACCAAATGTTTTTCTGAGAAAAATATATGGAGACCTCTGTAATGAGTTGGGGAAGCATTACATACAGTCCTGACATTTTTTCCAGGAATATTTGTCCATTTTGAGCAAATTTTTATGAATCACCCGAATCTCATCAATTTCATTGTCTACTCGCCCATGGATTTGACGTTTTTGTGGCACCAAAAATTATTTTCTATAAAATCTATTTTAGGAACTCTGTACTTATTTGGGAAAAAATTATGTACAATCCAACCATTTGTTCACGTATATGTTCACATTTACGAGCAAACTTTGAACAATTACAAAAATTTCACTGTTTTGCGTATGTATTAGCCTATGAATCTGCCGCCGTTAGGGAAAGCTAAATTTTATCTAGCAAACACTTTATGAGGACCTCACTGATTAGTTTTAAATGCATTCCATACTGTTCTGTTATATTTTTCATGTATTTACGAGCCAATTTATACGAATTACCCGAATTTCACAATAATTCTTGTGTATTAGCCTATAAATTTGGGGCTTTCGGGGAACCAATTTTTGGGTTGAAAAAATTATATGAGTAAAACTTTAAGTACAATCCCTTTATTTTGTCATGCCATATTTTTGTATTTACGAGAAAACTTTAACGAATTACACGCATTTCACCTTTTCTCATGTGTAAATTAGCTTGTTGATGTGCCTCTGGGGCACCCAATTCTTTTTCTCGTAGAACTAAATGAGGACATCTGTAATGAGTTGGGAAAACATTACATACAATCCCGTTGGTTTTTACACACACTTTAACATTTATGATCCAACTTTTTCAAATTATCCGAATTTAGCCATTTTCATGTATATTAGCCCATTCATCTGACACTTTAAGGGCAGTAAAAAGTTTTTCTGATAAAATTATATGACGACTTCCATAATCATTTGACAAAGCATTACGTACAATCCCATTATTTTTAAAGAATATATTTCATTTACGAGCCAATTTTACAAATTCCCTGAAGACCATTTTTGTGTGTATTAGTCCATGGTTCTGGCGCCTTGGCGCACCAACTTGTATTCTATAAAAACTATAATAAGAACTCCACATGAGTGTACATAAATTTTCATCATTTTGTCCACAAATATTTTCGTATTTATAAGTCAACTTTTATAATTTATTCAAATTTTGTGATTTTTCATGTGTACCTATGGAGAACCCAAAAACGTTTAGGATAAAAATTATACGATGACCTCCATAATGAGTGGTGAAACATTACGGATAATCCCGGCATTTTTTTCACACATTTATAATCCACTGTATTCCAAATTACCTGAATCTCACCAATTTTCTTGTGTATTAGACTATTCATATAGCGCCTTTGAAGCACCCAATTTGTTTTCTGAAAATACTACATGCGAACCTCTATAATTATTAGGGGAAGCATTATCAAAATCCTCCCATTTTTTCATGCATATATTCGTATTTATGAGCCAACTTTTAAGAATATCCTGAATTTCGCCCATTTTAATTGTGTGTGAGCATCCAAATATATTTTCTAAGAAAACTATTTGATGACCTCGATAATGATTTTTTGAAGCATTCCCTGTAGTCCCGCCATTATTACGATATATTTGCATTGACTAGTGAAATTTTACAAATTATCCTTATTTAGTAATTTATCATATGTATTACTCATAGGTCTAGTGCATTGGAGACACAAAATCTTTTTCAGAAAAATATACAAGGACTTTCATCATGAGTTGAAAAAGCATAACCCACTTTCCAACCATTTATTTCACGAATATTTTCGCATTTCCGAGCAAACTTTTATGAATTGACCTAATTTTACGATTTTTTCATGTGTATAAACCGATGAATTTGATACCTTTTGGGAGCCTGATTGATTTTTTTAAAAAAACAAATTATATGAGGACCTCTGTATTGAGTTAGAAAATAAATATGTATAGTCCCACCATTTTTTCATGCATATTTTCGACTTTACGAGCCAACCTTTTAAAATTACCCAAATTTTGTTTTTTTTTTTGTGTTTAGTAGCACATGTATATGACACCTTTCGGTCACTCAGATTTTTTTTATCTAATAAAATTGTATGAGTCTCTATTATGAGTAGAAGCATTACATATAGTCCCTCCATTATTTTAAGCAAATTTTTCACATTAATGACCCATCTTTTATAAATAACCTAAATTTCACCATTCTTTGTGAGTATTTAACCAATGATCTAGCACATTGGGCCCCTAGAATTATTTCTGAAAAACCTATATGAGGACCTCCGTAATGAGTTCGGAAGCATTACGTACAATTCCATCATCTTTTCATACATATTTTCGCATTTGCAATTTTGTTATTACAAATTACTCGTATTTCCTTTTTTTATGAGTACCAATAGTTATGGCGTCTTTGGGAAACCTGAATATTTTTCTTAATGAACGATATAAAGACTTCCCTCATGAGTTGGGGAAGAATTATATACAATCCCACTATTTTTAATGCATATTTTCAAATTTACAAGCCAACTTTTACGAAATACCCTAATTTCGGCATTTTTTTGCTTCTTAGCCCAAAAACCAAGCGCCTTTGGGCCACCCAAATTTTTTTTCTGAACATACTATATGAGGACCTTCAATGAGTAACAGAAGAATGACATAAGTCCCACAATTTTTTACACATATTTTTGCATTTACGAACCAATTTTTAAAAATTACCCAAAATTCGTCATTTTTCATGTCTATTAGCCAATGGATTTGACACTTTTGAGGTACCCAATTTCTCTTCTGGAAAAGCTATATGAGGAACTCCTTAATGAATTGGGGAAACATTACACGTAGTTACACTATATTTCCATACATATTTTCGTATTTACGAGTCAAATTTTATGAAATATCCAAATACACCATTTTCAATTCTATTAAACCATGGATCTGGGGCCGTGAACACTTGAAATTTTTTAAAAAGTTATATGAGTGACTCTATCATTAATTGGAGAAACATTACCTAGAATTTAATTATTTTTATCAAGCAAATTTATGAACTTATGACAAAACTTTCACCAATTACTTGAATTTCGCCATTTTTCGTGTGGATTAATCCATTAATCTAATGCCTTTAGGGAACCCAAAATTTTATTCTGAACAAACTCTATAAGGACCTTTGTAATGAAATGGGAAAGAATTATTTTTTCGCTTTTATGAGTTAACATATATAAATTACCCAATTTCACCATTTTTCGTGTGTATTAAATCATGGATTTGGGGACTTAGGCACCCAAATTTATTTTTCTTCAAACACTACGAGAGGAAATCTATGATGAGTTGGAGAATCGGTATGTAGAGTCACACAATTTTTTTAGCGCATACTTTTCACATTTACGCGGCAACCATTACGAATTACCCAAATTTAACTATTTTTGTGTGTACTAGCCCATAAATTTTTTCCGCCTTTAGGGTACCCAAAAAATAGTTTTAGAAAAAACTATACGAGGACCTCTGTATATAGTTGAGGAATCATTACATATTGTTCCACGATTTTTCACATTTATTTAGCATTTACGAACTAACTTCTATAAATTACCCAAGTTTCACCATTTTTCGTGTGTAATTAACTCACGGATCTAATGCAATTGGAGCACCCAAAAAAATTTTCTATAAAAAAATATACGAGGACCTCTGTAATGAGTTTGTGACAAATTACGCATAGTCCTGCCCATTTTTTCACACAAATTTCACATTTACGAGCAAAATTTTATGACTTACCAAACTTTCGCCATTTTTAAGGCGTGTTAGACGATTGTTATAACACTTTTAGGTCACCCATAAAATTTTTATAGAAAAAAATATATGAGGACCTTAACAACTATTTCGGGAAGCATTGTGTACAGTCCACGTTTTTTACGCATATCATCTCCTTTACTAGCTAACTTCTTTGAATTACCCAAATTTTTCTACTTTTCATGCGTATCAACCCATGGATCTATGACCTTTGGGTGACGGAAAAAACATTTCTGGAAAAAATTATATGAGGATTTCTTTAATAAGTCAGGAAGTATAACATAGAGTCCCTCCCTATTTTCACGCATATTTTTTCATTCATCTATAATTTTGTATGAATTAGCCGAAATTTGTCATTTTACATGTGTATTAGCCCATGAATTTGACGCCTTTGAAACACTTTAATTTTTTTTCAAAACCTATGTGAGGATCTCTATAATGAGTTGGGGAAGTATTGCATACTCTCCTAATGTTTTTTCAAAAATAGTTTTGCAAATACGATTTTCCTTCTCATATTTTTACATTTATGAGCCAATTTTTACTAATTACATGAATTTTGTTTTTTTTCGTGTGTAAGCCCATGGATCTTGAGACTTTGGGGCAGATGAAATCTATCACTAAAAAAATATATGTGTACTTTCGTAATTATTTGGGTAAGAATTACATACATTCATGCCGTTTCTTTCACGCATATTATCATATTTACG
Organism: Solanum chilense; assembly: GCA_032847665.1. NCBI lineage: Eukaryota > Viridiplantae > Streptophyta > Magnoliopsida > Solanales > Solanaceae > Solanum > Solanum chilense. The sequence continues at coordinate 34,120,940 of CM064974.1, forward strand.
AGCAAACTATTACAAATTACCCAAATTTTATAATTTTTCATGTATATATGATGATGGATCGGCGCCTTGTGCACTTGATACATTTTTTGAAAATCTATATGTGGACTTTCATGATTAGTTGAGAAAGAATTATGTACAATATCACTATTTTTTACTAGCACATTTCACAATTACGAGCAAACTTTTACGGAATATCCAAAGTTTTACAGTTTTTATGTTTATTAGCCCGTGGATCTAGAGGCTTTGGGGAACCCAAATTCTTTTCTATTAAACATATATGAGGACCTCTATAATGATTTAGGAAAGAATTATGCATAGTGCCACGATTTATTCATGTATATTTTCGCATTCACAAATTTTTTCCCAAATTTCGCTGTTTTTCATATTTATTGGCCCAAGGATCTTGCAGCATTGGGGCACCCAATTTGTTTTCCTCTGAAAAACCAATATTAGTACCTCTGTATTTAGTTGGGGGAAAATAACACGTAGTTTAACCATTTTCACGCATTTATTGCATTTACGAGCCAACCGTTACAAGTTACTTAATTTCCAAGTTTTTCGTGTCTATTAACCAATGAATCATGTTCCTTAGGAACCCATAATGATTTTTAAAAAAATATATGTGGATATCAGTAAAGAGTTGTGAAAGCATTACATACGGCCCAACCTTTTTTGGACGCATATTTTTACTTTTACATACCCGCTCTTATGAACTAATAGAATTTTACAATTTTTTGCGTGTATTAACCCATGGATATGGCGCTTTTAGGGAACTCAAAAGTTTTTTTCTCAAGAAAGATTTGAGGACTTCAAAAATGAGTTGGGAAAGTATTAGATATAGTTTCTTTTACACCCTAAAAAAATCTTAAAACTCGAACCATTTTTAAATTACTTTAAGGGTCATATTAGCTGATTCTTAAATTTCTCATATATGTTACGGTAAATTCTTTAATGTGGGAATGATTTTGGATATAAATTAAGGTCACTAGAATCTCCTAGCACAAAGATAAGTTGAATGTTTCTTTCCGATTAATATCGATTAGAAATTATCTTTAGGTCAACTTCAAACACTCATATCTCTTAGAACATAAATTGTTGTTTGGCCCAAAACATATAAAATTAAAGGCATTTGAATCCAATTTCTGACACCACCAATTTCGGGTCAATCAATTTTTTTTTGTATAAGGTTATGACCATTTGAGTAACTGATAATGTGCAGTTTTGTTTTAACCACGGGAAAATTCTAAATAAGGTAATAATCCCCTCATTATACCTCTAGGAAAGTCTTCAAAATGATTTCTTTACTCCAATAAATCCCTAAACAATCTCGTTTCCATATTTTAATCCATCATTTCTTCTCTCTCATACCCTAGGGCAAAACCCTATGAAAAAATTCAAAGTAGAACACTCAATTCGAGATTCTTTTGATCTATTGAAGAATCTTTTTCGAGGAAAGTCTTTCTTCGGGAATCTTTAACTAATGAATATCATAATTATTGGCCATTGAATTTAAGAAACTAACTCAAGAAATATCAAGAAAGGTTTTCTTGATTGTTCTCCTTCAAGATAGGGTTTGAGACTACTAATCAATTTATTATTTAAGAACGTTGTTCATCAAAATAGGTAAGGCTATCATAGTGTTGTACTAGTTTGACCTCATGCCCTATAACTACTTTCATATCAATAAAAGAGTAACTTGGAATTCTTTCCCTCGATTTGTGTATTCTTGAGATAAGTTTATTTTGAGTTCTTGATTTCATGTTTCTTTTATAAATTCTATTTCTAATTATTCATATTTTTTTTGAGTTGATTTTTTCATGATTATATTTCAGCATGAACCCTATTTTGAGTTTCAAATTTTTGAAGGTTTTTTTCAAGCCAACACTTTAGTTTCAAACTGTGTTTTTGAGAAAGTTAAGATGAGTTTTGAGGAAGAGTACTTAAAACATGATTAGTATGACAATCGAGTATAACATCGTTATTTAAGTTGTATGGTATCTAGTTATATCATCAATGTTTAAGCAATATGATATATATTATGACATTGATATTTATGTTGTATGGTATCTGGATATCCTTTCAATGTTTATGCAATATTACTTCTCAAGTCATCAATGATCATATCACAATACGACTTTGATGTATTTTTGACAAAGTCATTTTAAGTACGAATTTAGCAAGAGTATAAGATAACTAAGTATTCAAATATATTAGTCTTTACATTGATAAAAGCGAAACTTTGATTTCAAAATGAGTGATGAGTTCAAAACATATTTTAAGAAAAATTACCTTTTCTAAGCGAGTAGTTTGAGCGGTTATCACAAAGCATACGAAACATTATGTTTTTTATATAATGAGCAGAAGTATATGCATTATTGAGAGTACTATTGAGCATTTCTATGTGGAAAATTCATACAACTCACAACCCCCATAAACCATGTATGTCAACATGGGTAAAGAATCATACTTTTTAGATGATTCCTTATGATCTTTAAGCATAACTTAGTGGATCTTCAAAGTTGAGTTATTTACCCCGAAAAAGTAGAGGAATGTCCTTGCAGCATCATCGAGACTATGTATCATCACATAGCTCATAGTGATTGTTTTCGATTAGGGAATCTCATAATAGAGTTTTATATATCAATTACTATTTTGAGTTTGGAGATTAAAGAGTATTTTGTAAAGCTTGAAATGATTTAACTCATATATTTTTTACATTCAGTTGAGTATATATTGATATATATAGTATTTCATTCATTCTGTTTTATTGTTATTTAGTTGTATTAAATACTCTTACATTCAATATATTGATGTTATTAGACCTGTTTCTTATAATGATGCAGGTACAAATTCTTAGGATACTTACTAGTGGTCTGTTGAGATAATTTTTATGAGTTGTTACCAGTAGTTCTCTTGAAAAGTCGCAGGTCTTGTCCCAACACTCATCCTTGTATACATCAGAGGCTTCATAGATAAACAGTTTTGGAGATTTTTTCAGTTTCAGATATTTTATTTAAAACATATGTTTATACATAGTATATATAACAATGTTTTGTGATTTAATAAAAAAAATTAAGAGTTTCCTTCAATTTGATGCTTTTGTATGTTTGAGTTAGTATTCCGCTTATACACATCAAGGATGAGGGTTCACTTGAGATCGAGAATGGTTCTTGAGTGCCGGCCACGTTCAGGGTGTAGGTTCGGGTAATGACAGTGTCACCACCTTTTTTTCACGCATATTTCACCTTTACAAGTCAACTTTTTAGAATAATCTAAATTTCATCATTTTTCTTCTAGATTAACCCATGGGTCATTCACTCTGAGGTATACAAAAATTTTCCTTAAATGATTATATGAGGACCTACATAGTTAGTTCGGGAATCATTACGTATAATGCCACAATATTTTGTGCATATTTTCGCATTTACAAGCAAATTTTTACGAATTATCAATATTCCACCATATTCGGGTGTGTTATTCAATAGACATAGAACCCTCGGTACAAAATTAATTTCTGGAAAATTTATATGAGGACCTTTGTGATGAGTTAGGAAAGTACTATGTACAATACTGTCTTTTTGTCACACAAACTTTCCTATTTAAGATTCAACTTTTACAAGTTACATGAATTTTGCAATTTTTTTTGGTGTGTAGCCTATGAATCTGCCGCGTTAGGGGCATCCAATTTTATTTTTACAAAAGTATCTGATGACTTCCATAATGAGTTCGGGAAGCATGAAATACCTTCCAACAATTTTTTCAAGCATATTTTCTCATTTCTGAGCTAACTTTTACGAATTACCTATATTTTGTTGTTTTATGTGTATTAGACCATGGATAAACCGCCATTGGTCTCTCTATTTTATATTTCGTAAAAACTATATGAGGATCTCTGTTATGGGTTAGGGAATCTTTACATACAATGTCACCATTTCTTTCATACATTTTTTTGCATTTACAAAACTTTTACAAATTACCTCATTAATTAAAATATTTGAAAATTTCAAAAATCTATTAATAAAGACCATGATCTCTTATTCTTACTAATTTAATTAGATATTTTCATGTTAAATAACTTTAAATAAAATTCATGTGTTACTTTCTTCAAAAAGGAAAGAAAATTCAGTTTTAATGTAATCTGGTACCAGTTCCTATAGTGCCATCCACAACCTGTGGAACGACCCATTGATCGTTGGTCATGTCCGTGATTGGCCAAGCATGTATTTCCAGGTGCTCAAGTTCTATTACTTATTTAATAGTCTAACAAGATTGACCTTCATGCAATGAATGAACCGTAAATAAGTTTTGTAGTTGAGTTCCCAACATAGGGAGATTTTGAGGCCGAAACATGAGGAACACTATAAGGATCCACAGACCGTCAATTGGACCACAACTCGTAGGTGGGTCCTGTCATTGGGTATCCTCATTTTTTAGTCTTTGAAACAAATTGACGGGCAACCAGGAAGGTTCGTTGGTCGAACCACATACTCTAGCTCGTCAACACTATTGGGTCTACAATTACTTTTAGGGATTTTTTGTCTATTCCAAATTGTTCTCTCAAATTTTTAAAAGAATAACAAGCCCTCCTTACAAAAATATTTGTGTTTCTAGAAATCTTGAAGAAGAAGGAGTCAACCTATAGTTTCAAGTCAAGCTCGAATTCCACCATTGATGACACTATTTTACTTTGAAGTGTGAATTTTTTATTCATAGTGGCCTTTCCTCATTGGAGTTCCTAAATTATCCAAGTTACAAAGTTAAAAATCCCTAATTGAGTTAGTTTTTTCCTCATTTCATGGGTTATTTTTAATGTATTTATTTGATTTATTTATGACCTTTTATGGATGAATTGATATAATTTTATGATTTTAAGATGAATCCCCACGAACCCATGCTTAACCTATGTTTTCTAGATATTGATGATTTGATGTAAATTTTAAACTACGAAAGGAAAATTATGAAATTATGAATGTTCTTATGGAATTGATGAAATGATGTAGTGTGCTTTGAAATTAAAAGCCTATGCGTCGTCGTTGTAGTTAAATATTACGAAAGGATTACTCACATAACTACATCATCCATGAATATGAATGATATTTTCACATAAAGCATTCTAATGTTAAAAGGTCTTCTCACCTAAAATGAATCAAAGATAATGAGTTATTCTATCAATACTAGCTTGGTTTGGTTACTTAGTTTTACCTTTCCATGGACAAAATATGACTTATCATGAAATGGAAGATTACGTGACCTTCATTGGATAATATAAGAATATTAGAAAATAACTATTCTATGGGATTTACTCTTAGCACTAAGAGAATATTGAGATGGGAGCTCTTCCATTATTAGAGTCGAGTTTCTAGAAGCAATATATTTAGGCCATACCTGTTTTCCCTCATAGTATGATTTTATTAGATAGGCATTAAATAGTGGACCCACATAAGATAGAAGTGCATGGTCTTTCTGTGCCAAGTAGGACACCCTTTCAAATGTGGGAAGAAAATGGATTTGTGTTGATAACTCACATTGTCTTATATGTCAGATAAAGGTAAATATCCCACAATAAAGAATTAATGTTACTTCAATAAGTATCTTAGATTTTCCTTAAGATGATCTCCATTTGGATTGACCATGTTTCAGGAATTATGTCTTTTAGTTCTTTTATTTTCATGCTTTATCTTTGTTATTGGACGTTATGGAAATACCCTTTCTCATGTTTTCGAATGTTTTATGCTTGTGTATTTTACTTAGATCATAGTTTGTACTAATACATAATCTTGTCTACATTTCACCAAATGTAGTGTTCGACAACCAGGGTTCCTAGTTTTGTGGCTAGAGTTTTTCTAGGAGATTCAAAGCTTTGGTGACTTCTCAAGCTTTGAGGACCGGACATTTTATGTTTACAATCTTTCCTTACTTTTAGGTTTGGAACTTGATGTATGGGCTACGTGTAGATAAAATCTTATATGCTACATGGCACTAAGATAATGTTTGGATTTAAGCTTTTCTTTATAAAACTCAGCTAGGTTAATACTGCCTATTAAATCTCTTTGTTGTACTATCTTGGATGATGAATGCTGAGTTAATTGTATGGGGCCTCTCGAGGTCTTATGCCTTAGTTATGCCTACGGGGCATCATTGGGTCATGACAAACTTGATAATCAGAGCACAAGGTCTAGAGAGGTCTTTGGAAGTCTCATAAGCTACATCGAGTAGAGTGTTCTTCTTGAGCACTAAACACACATATTTATGAATAAGAATCAATAAGATGATTAAGAAACTCCATTTCATTCATCACTCTACAGTCATGTGATAGAGTTTAACCCTATAATGCCTATCTCCTAATACTTGTCTGATGTTCTACATGATATAACTACTCGACGGGCATATTCTAGAAGAAATGTGAATCAAGCGCCTCCTCCTCAAGATTCTCAACTTTCGATTGATCCTTTTGCTGAGAAGTGACTAATGCAGATTTTAGGGTTGCTTTTCTAGTATTTTCTCAATCCATGATGCCACAATACAATAAGGAGGTTGCAGTATCTGTGAACCCAAATATGGGCACGGTGACATCTAGAGTAAGAGATTTCACTAGAATGAATCCTCCAAATTTTATGGTTCTAAGGTTGAGAAATATCCTGAAGAATTCATTGATGAAGTTTACCATGTGTTAATGATCATGGAAGTGACGGCAGTGGAAACAGTTGAGTTGGAGGCTTACCAACTTAAGGGTGCTACACAAATATGTTTCAACCAATGGAAAGAAACGATAGCGGAATATGCATGTCATATTCAATGGGAAAGTTTCAAAGATTCTTTTATTGGTAGGTTCTTTCTCCTTGAGATGAGGGAGGCAAAAGGTTATTGAATTCATCATACTTTATCAATGAAGTATGAGTGTGAAAGAATATGCTTTGACGTTCACACAATTGCCTACATATTCTCCTACTATGGTTGCATGGACATTTCTCATCTCATGGTTCATGATCAACAAATCGAAGAGAATAAACTTAAGGAATGGTATACGAAGGCAAAGAGTACTAAAACCGGTGATAATAACTTCTCACATTAAAGGTCCATGGTCATGGTCCTTTTAACTTTAAACAATGGTTTTCTGGCCAAGGTTCCTCCAATGTTTTTTCTTAGTTCAACAAAGATAGATTGACTAACCCTAAGCCTCAAGAAGGATATGGTGGTGTATCTTCGCTGCCGATGTCTACTTGTTCTAGGTGTGGAAAGAAGCACGAGGGAAGTGCTTATCTGACGTATATGATTGCTTTAGTTATGGTAAAAGTGTAACTAAGATGAGGGATTGCCCGATGCTGACGAGTCAAGTAAGAGAGGGTAAGACATCTCCCCTTAGTGGTTTGGGTTCCAGTGCTCCCAAAAAAACCGATTCTATGCACTTCAAACTCATTGAACAAGAGTGTTATATCAATGCAATCACTGGAATGTTAAAAATTTTCAACTTGATATTTAGATTTAGTCGACCCCGGTGCTACCCTGTCTTTTGTGACATCATATGTTTTGATGAGGTTTGATATCTTTCTGTAGTTGTTTTTAGATCTCTTTTCTGTCTCTACTCCTTTTGGTTATTTTTTTATGTCTAGGAAGGTGTATAGAAAGTGTATTTATCCTTGTCCCATAGAGTAACTCTTGTTGACCTTGACATGATAGATTTTGATGTTATCCTTGGTATTGATATGTTTCATGGATATTATGTCTTTATTGACTGTAGTCTTATGTAGTCAAGTTTAGTTCCTAATAAGCCTGTTCTAGAGTGGAAAGGGCAAAATTCAATGCATAAAGATCTGATGTCTCTTGTCTTAGATCTAGAAATATTATTTCATGATGGTTGCATATACCATCTAGTTAAAAAGATGAATACGCATATACCATGGTTAATGAGTTTTCTTAAGTGTACTAGATGCTTTACTTGATATTTCTCCAAAAAGGGAAATAAACTTCAACATTGACCTTCTCCGAGATACGCTACATATATCTATTCCTCCTTACCAAATATCTCCAACAAAACTCAAGGAATTAAAGGAGTAATTGAAAGATTTATTTGATAAGGATTTCATCATACCAAGTTTCTCTTCATGGGGTGCTCTAGTTTTGTATGTCAGATAGAAAGATGGTTCTCTTCATATGTGTATTGACTAATGACAATTGAACAAAGTTTCCATTAAGAATAAGTAACCTCTCCCAAGGTAAGATTATTTGTTTGATCAACTTTAAGGATAAAGCTACTTCTCTGATATTGACATACAATCAGGTTATCATCAATAGAGGGTGAAGGAAAATTACATTCCAAATATGACCTTTCGAACATGGTGTGGTCATTATGAATTTCTGATGATGTCATTTAATTTGTCTAATGCTCCGACAACGTTTATATATTTGATTAATAGGGTGTCTAACAATACCTTGATATGTTTGTTATTGATGATATATTTGTCTATTCTAGGTGTAAAGATGAGCATACCAATTATTTGAGGACTGTGTTGCATTTCCTTAAGACCAACTACTCTTTGCAATGTTTACTAAATGTGATTTTTGGCTAATAATCGTGGCTTATCTTGGGAATATTGTTTCCGATAAGGGTATTGAGGTAGATCCTAAGAAGATTGGTTTGATTAAGAGTTGTCCTAGACCACCTTTTTTTCCGATATTAGAAGTTTCTTGGGTCTAGACAGTTACTATAAAAGGTTTGTGGAAATACATTCTTCGATAGCTTCTCCACTGATGACATTGACTCAAAATAAGGATAAGTACATATGGTCCGAAGAGTGTGGTAAGAGTTTTCAAGAATTGAAAGATATACTTACTTCCTCTCAAGTGTCAACGTTAAGGAAAGGAACATATGGTTTTGTAATTTTTTTATGCCACAAGCATTGGGTTAGGATGTGTCCTTATGCAAAACAGAAAATTCGTTGCATATGTTTCAAGGAAACTTAAGGTTCATTAGAAGAATTATCCTACCCATGACCTTGAACAAGAAGAAATTTTTTGCCCTAAATATTTGGAGACACTATTTATATTGTGTTCATTAAAATGTCTTTACCGGCCACACGAGTTTTAAACATGTGTTAAATCATAAAGATTTTAATCTTTACCAAAGGAGATGGATTGCATTATTAAAAGATTATGAAAGGACTGTTCTCTATCACCCCGATAAAGTTAATGTGGTTGTGGATGATCTTAGTCGATTTCACCAAAAATTTATGCTCAGATTGAGGAAAATAAAAAAAAATAGATTGACATGTACATAGATTGGCCTGTGGGTATTTGGTTAGTTTTCTCTACCAAGGGTGGTGTTGTGGTACACAATAGTTCAGAATTAATTTTTTGTGGTCATGTGAAGGTCAAGAAAGGTCTTGAACCAACTTTGGTTGAATTGAATGAAGCGGTTCTTAATAAGTCTGTTAAGATTTCTTTCTAGGGTGATAGAGGGTCGATTGTTTTTATCTAACACCACTCCCAGGCAGTGTACAAACACTTGTAAGCTTCACCCTTAACACTCACAAATTTGGCTAAGTATAGAAATACTTAACTTAGTTTTTCTTAGGTAGTAATCAAAATAACAAAATAGCCAACGTACAAGAAATCTTCCCAACCTTTTATTAATATAAAATCAACAAAAGAAAATGCTTCACAAGTTTTTCTAAGGAAAGAAAAAAAAAAATTCTGCCTTAAAAGAATTTTCAGACTAAATAAAAATTATGCACAAGGCAGTTACATCGGCGGTTCCATCTGACATGTGTCTAGAACTTGTCCTTAAAGAATTGAAACGAAGTTCCAACACTTAATGTTCTAATAAATAGAATATCTTCAATTTCAAAATACATTCTAACACATAACCAAAATCAACCATTACAACACTTAGAATATTTCAACATATTCCAATACTAAAATATTTCACCTTATTCCAACACCTAGATCTATTTCAGCCTACTTCAACACTTAGAATATTTCAGCATGCTTCAAACACTTGTTATATTTCAGCTTTTTTCTTGACAAAGTAAAATCCACAGCCTTGCCTTGTCAAGCCAATACTCCGCCTTGTATTGCCGACAATTCTACCTACACGTAAGCCGTGTGCGTCCAAGCTGCCTTGCCATCACTCAAGAATCTTGAAATCTTCGATGTTCACTAACTCTTAGTTGCATCAGCTGCACTGTTTTGTCTACATACATGCCAAGACCAGTTCCCAAATCCTTTCCATGCCTACACGTAGTTAGATAAAGCAGTTTACGGGCCTAACAGACCACCCACAGAACTTGAACTCGATGTCCTCATCGTGACTATTTTGAGATAGTAATTGATTTGAGCATTGAACTGCCATAAGTCCTTTGCTTTCTCCAAACTACATCAATCACACTCTTGCCTTTCCAATTAATCAAGAATTTAGTCTTCGTATTCTTCTTACTTGTGCCCATAACCTGGTGATCAAGGATTTTCTCTATTTCAGCATCCAACTGTGTTAATACTGATGGAGCAACCATGTTTGACCTGTTTCTATGTAGATCGTTCTGCAAAGTAATGTTCAAGTAAATCACATGGAAATTGAGATGAGTCTTTAACCTTTTTGGAAGATTTAATATATAAAAAACTTCACCCACTCGTTTCACCTTTTTGAATGGACCATTATACTTTTAGGAATCAAACCATGATGTCTAGTCTTACTTGCAATATGTTCCCAGATTTGTGGAGTAAGTATGCAAAACACATTCTAACCCACATTGAGCTCAACTGAGTGACAATATTGGTCAGTATACTTTTTCATGCTCAGCAAATACTTGCGCAGGCTGTCTTGAGACCTAGATAATATCTCAAGTTGTAACGACGTGTTTAGTCATTTTGATCAGCAGAGTTTATTTCTGGAAATCACTGTCTGAGTCGACGGATCCCACGACGGACCGTCATGGGAACGACGGACCATCGAGGGGGTATCGTTCCAAAACACTTAGAATTCTGAAATTTGGGTACTGAGATCGACTCTCTGAACATCGTGACGGAATGGCAGGACGGACCATCGTTGGCACGACGGACCGTCACAAATCCTTCCACAGAATTAACTCTCTGAACTTTGTGACGGACCTGCAGGACAGACCGTCACAGTCATGATGGACCATCACAGGCTGCGTAACCCTGACTGGGTCGGATTTCTATTAAAAGTTTTAAGGGGCGTTTTGGACTATTCCTGCTATAATTATAAAGTTAGTGGGTTAATGTTAATAATTTAATTACTTGGGGGTTAAAGGAGATAACCTTGAAATAAATAGTGGGTTACTTTTATCATCTTTTATACTTAATTATATGACAATTAGGGTAAAAGAAAAAGGGTTTGAATAAGAAAAATAGAAAGAATAGAGAGAGAAGGGAGAAACGAGCGAGAGAAAGAGAGAACGCAGAGCAAAGCAAAGGTTTTGGGGAGATAGCTTGTTTGATCGCGATTTTTCGATGGAGGTAGGTTATGGTTTATGCTATCTGATAGTAAACTCGAAATAGCGAATGATATGTATTGGGTAGTATTATAAAGTCTTCTATATGCTTAATTGTGTGCTTGCATGATATGATTATCTAATTGTGATGAATTAGCATGATGAGGCTGTTGAATCTTAAATCCTAAATTTACTTTGTTAATGATGATGCCTTGGTATAAAAGAAGGCTTGATGAACTAAAGTAATGAGATTAGAGGATCGGGTGTCACGTTCCGACACCAGGATTGTATATGGATCGGAGTGTCACGTTCCGACACCAGGGTAGTATATGGATCGGAATGTCACGTTCCGACACCAGGATAGTATATGGATCGGAGTGTCACGTTCCGACACCAGGATAGTATATGGATCAGAGTGTCACGTTCCGACACCAGGATAGTATATGGATCGCAGTGTCACGTTCCGACACTAGGATAGCATATGGATCTGAGTGTCACGTTCCGACACCAGGATAGTATATGGATCAGAGTGTCACGTTCCGACACCAGGATAGTATATGGATCGGAGTGTCACGTTCCGACACCAGGATAGTAAAGAGAATGAATCTTGAAATATGTTAATATACTCAATCTAAAGAACTTGTTTCCCAAATGAGTATGGTGTGGAGGCTTGGGTCCTCATAGATGTGCTTGGCGTTGTGACCAAGGGTTATGGTAATTGTTGTTGTCGCTTGTTAAGAATATTAGTTGATTTTATGTTATTATCTGACATATATTGCTTTCTATTTTGAGTTGGCCGATGATACCTACTCAGTACTTGTGCCTTGTACTAACCCCTACTTGTATTTGTTTTTCTTTGTTACTTGTGGAGTGTAGCAAACGTGCCATCGTCTTCAACTCAACCGCAACTCTAGCCACTTTTCATCATGCCAGATTTCAAGGTGAGCTATTGCTTCTAGCTTGGACTGGATGTTCCTCTTCATGTCTTGATGCCTTGAAATTCCGGCATGGACTAGCTTTTTACTTATTTTTGCTTCTTAGATACTCTTAGATTTAGTAATTTGAGGATAGATGTTCTTGTGGTGATGACTTCCAGATTTTGGGAATAATAAGTATTGAGTTTTAGAAGTTATTTAATCGATTTTCATTAATGTGTTTTAAGTCTTCCGCATTATATTATGTTTACTATGGTTGAACTGTTGGGGTTAGATTGGTTGGTTCGCTCACATAGTAGGATAAGTGTGGGTCCCACTTGCGGATTGTTTTGGGTCGTGACAAACTTGGTATCAGAGCATTAGGTTCGTTGGTCTCATCACAAAGAACAAGTCTAGTAGAGTCTTAAGGAACGGTAGGGGGACGCCTTTACTTTTCTTTGAGAGGCTATGGGACTTTAGGAAAATTCCATTCTTTCTTTCTTTCGTGCTATTACTTGGATCCAATTGGTATCTAGGTGATACAAATTGGTATCTGACCATCTTCACTCTATTTTGCAGATGGTTAGAACTAGAGCAACAACTGCGCCAACACCAACACCGGCAAGACAAGATGCATCTGAGCCAGCCACTGGGGCTGTAGCTCGAAGAGGATTAGTGGCAATAGGCTGTGGTAGAGGTCGCGGGAGGACGTCCTCTAGAGGAAGAGGACAAGCACCTGGCCCATCTAGTACTAGGGCGGTGAATCCTCCACCGACTGAGGAAGTAGTAAGAGAGGGTGAGGAAGGGGAAAACGAGCAAGTGCAGAATGAGTAATTACCACCCCAACCTACCCCAGAGATGATTAATCAGGTTCTTGCTTATCTTAGCGGGTTATCTGATCAAGGCCAGACACCTCCAGTGTTTTCTGCACCAGCATCTCAGGTTCCGAAAGTACAACAGGCAGCTGCTGTGGCTCCCCGCATGGATGCCTCTTTGGAAATAGGCACGTTTCCTCGTTTGACTACAGGGCCTATAATAACAAGTGATCAGCATGAACTTTTCAGTAAATTCTTGAAGTTGAAACCTCCAGTCTTCAAGGGTGCTGAATCTGAGGATGCCTATGATTTTCTGGTTGATTGTCATGAGTTACTACATAAAATGGGCATAGTGGAACGATTTGGCATTGAGTTTGTAACCTATCAGTTTCAGGGAAATGCCAAAATGTGGTGCCGGTCATATGTTGAGTGTCAACCCGAACAGGCACCACCTCTGACTTGGGCGTCATTCTCTAGCTTATTTATGGAGAAGTATATCCCCTAGACCTTGAGGGATAGGAGAAGAGATGAGTTCTTGAGCCTAGAGCAAGGCAGGATGTCGGTTACTGTGTATGAGGCTAAGTTTCGTGCATTATCCAGGTATGCCACCCAGATTTGTTTCAGTCCACAAGAGCGGATTCGCCGTTTTGTGAAGGGGTTGAGGTCAGATTTGTGGATTTCAGCCTTACAGGTAGCGGCTATAGTAAAATCCTTTCAGGAAGTGGTAGACTTCGTGATAGAGGTGGAGGGAGTGAAGCCAGATGAATTCACCATGGCATCGACATCTAAAAGGTTTCGTAAGGGAGGTGAGTTTAATGGTTATTACTCCAGAGGGCAGGGTTCTGGAGGTTACCCAGCCCGACCTATTCAGTCTTCACTGCAGGCTGTAGCTGGGGGTCCATCGCAGACAAGCCAACATTCCTCTGAGTTTGGAGGTTACCCCCAGACTTCGTCATTCTCACAGAGACCTATGCTTGAATCCAGAGATTGTTATGGATGTGGGGAGACTGGACACATTAAGAGGTATTGTCCAAAACAGAGTTATAGACCTCCAATAGTCAGAGGTAGAGGTGGTCATGGAAGAGGCCGTCATTCTGGAGGACGTGGTGGCCGAGATAATGGTGGCCACTAAAACGGCCGGGGTGACGGGCAAACTGGAGACACTACAGTACAACATGGTAGGGGCAATGGGCAGACAGGTGATAGGGCCCATTGTTACGCTTTCCCTGGGCGGTCTGAAGCGGAGACATCTAATGTTCTTATCACAGGTAATCTTTTGGTTTGTGATTGCATGGCTTCTGTATTACTTGATCCTGGCTCCACATTTTCATATGTATCTTCCTCATTTGCTACTGGTCTTAATTTACATTGTGAATTGCTTGACATGCCTATTCGTGTTTCTACTCCGGTGGGGTGAGTCTGTGGTAGTTGAAAAGGTATATAGGTCTTGTCTGGTGACTTTTGTGGGGAGCAATACTCATGTAGACTTGGTTTTTTAGAAATGGTTGATTTCGATGTAATTCTTGGTATGACTTGGCTTTCTCCAAATTTTTCAATATTAGATTGTAATGCTAAAACTGTAACGTTGGCCAAGCCTGGGACAGATCCGTTAGTGTGGGAGGGTGACTACGCTTCCACTTCAGTTCGTATCATCTCCTTTCTTCGTGCTAAGAGAATGGTTAGTAAAGGGTGTTTAGCGTTCTTGGCACACCTCAGGGATGATACTACCCAAGTACCTTCAATTGAGTCGGTTTCGATAGTCCGTGAGTTTTTGGATGTGTTCCCTGCAGACCTTCCTAGTATGCCACCGGATAGGGATATTGACTTTTGCATTGATCTGGAGCCGGATACTCGCCCCATTTCCATACCCCCTTATAGAATGGCTCCAGCAGAGTTAAGGGAGTTAAAGGCCCAACTTCAAGAGTTGTTAACTAAAGGCTTCATTAGACCATGCGCTTCCCCTTGGGGTGCTCCAGTGTTATTTGTGAAGAAGAAGGATGGGAGTTTTCGAATCTGCATAGACTACCGGCAGTTGAACAAGGTAACTATTAAGAACAAGTACCCCATTCCTCGCATTGATGACTTGTTCAATCAGTTACGAGGCGCTTGTGTCTTCTCTAAGATTGACTTGAGATCCGGTTATCATCAATAGAAAATACGGGCAACAGATGTGCCAAAGACTACTTTTCGAACCAGGTATGGGCATTACGAATTTGTAGTAATGTCTTTTGGTCTTACGAATGCCCCTGCTGCTTTCATGAGCTTGATGAACAGGATTTTTAAGCCATATCTGGATCTCTTTGTGATCGTATTTATTGATGATATACTGATATACTCCAAGAGTAAGAAGGAACATGAGGAGCATTTGAGAATTGTGTTGGAAGTATTAAGGGAGAAAATGCTTTATGCCAAATTCTCCAAGTGTGAGTATTGGCTAGATTTAGTGTCCTTCTTGGGGCACGTGGTTTCTAAGGATGAAGTGATGGTGGATCCTTCTAAGATTGAAACATTGAGGGATTGGGTAAGACCTACTAATGTGTCAGAAGTAAGGAGCTTTGTTGGTTTAGCCAGCTACTACCATCGATTTGTCAAGGGATTCTCTTCTATTGCTTCCCAATTGACAAACTTGACTAAGCAGAATGTTCCATTTGTATGGTCGGATTAATGTGAGGAAAGCTTTCAGAAACTCAAGACCTTGCTGACTACTGCACATATCCTTACCTTGCCAGTAGAAGGCAAGAATTTCATTGTTTATTGCGATGCATCCTATTCTGGTTTGGGTGCAGTGCTAATGCAAGAGAGGAATGTAATCGCTTATGCTTCAAGGCAATTAAAGGTACACGAACGTAACTATCCGACCCTTGATTTTGAATTGGCTGCAGTTGTGTTTGCATTAAAGCAATGGAGACATTATCTATATGGGGTCAAGTGTGAAGTCTACACGGATCATCGTAGTCTACAGTATGTCTTTACACAGAAAGACTTGAATTTGTGACAGAGGAGGTGGATTGAACTGTTGAAGGACTATGATATTACTATTCTATATCACCCAGGAAGAGCAAATGTGGTGGCTGATGCTTTAAGTAGAAAAGCAGGAAGCATGGGTAGTTTAGCCCACTTACAAGATTCTAGACGCCCATTGGCAAGAGAAGTCCAAAACATGGCTAACGACTTTATGAGACTCGAAATACTAGAGAAAGGAGGATTTTTGGCCTGTGTGGAGGCAAGATCTTCTTTTCTTGACAAGATCAAGGGAAAACAGTTTGATGATGAGAAACTAAGCCGAATTCGGGATATGGTGTTGCGAGGAGAGGCTAAAGAGGCAATAATTGATAAGGAAGGTGTTTTAAGGATTAAGGGAAGGGTATGTGTGCCTCGTGTTGACGATGTGATCCACACTATCCTCACAGAGGCTCATAGTTCCGGATATTCTATACATCCTGGTGCAACCAAGATGTACCGTGACCTAAAGCAACACTTTTGGTGGAGTATAATGAAGCGTGACATTGTTGATTTTGTTGCCAAATGTCCAAATTGTCAGCAAGTAAAGTATGAACACCAGAGGCCCGGAGGAACACTTCAGAGAATGCCCATTCCTGAATGGAAGTGGGAGAGAATTGCAATGGACTTCGTGGTTGGTCTTCGAAAGACATTGGGAAAGTTTGATTCTCTTTGGGTAATTGTGGACAGATTAACTAAGTCTGCTCACTTCATTACGGTCAAGGTGACCTACAATGCAGAGAAGTTAGCCAAACTTTATATCTCAGAAATCTTTCGATTGCATGGAGTTCCACTTTCCATCATATCAGATAGAGGTACGCAGTTTACTTCTAAGTTTTGGAGAACATTGCATGCTGAATTAGGTACTAAGTTGGATCTTAGTACTGCATTTCACCCTCAGACCAATGGTCAGTCTGAGCGAACGATTAAGGTATTAGAGGATATGCTTCGTGCATGTGTGATAGAATTTGGTGGTCATTGGAATAACTTCTTACCCTTAGTGGAGTTTTCATACAATAATAGCTATCACTCAAGTATTGATATGGCTCCATTTCAAGCATTGTATGGGAGGAGATGTCGGTCTCCCATTGGTTGGTTTGATGCATTTGAGGTTAGACCTTGGGGTACTGATCTTTTGAGGGATTCATTAGAGAAAGTGAAATCTATTCAAGAAAAGCTTTTAGCTGCGCAAAGTAGGCAAAAGGAATATGCAGATCGAAAGGTTAGAGACTTGGAGTACATGGACGATGAACAAGTTTTGCTGAAGGTTTCACCCATGAAAGGGGTGATGCGGTTTGGTAAAAGAGGTAAGCTAAGCCCAAGGTATATTGGACCATTAGAAGTACTTAAGCGAGTAGGGGAGGTGGCTTATGAATTAGCCTTGCCTCCAGGACTGTCAGGAGTGCATCCGGTATTTCATGTATCTATGTTGAAAAGATACCATGGGGATGGAAACTACATCATTCGTTGGGATTCAGTTCTGCTTGATGAGAATTTGTCTTATGAGGAGGAGCCTGTTGCCATTCCAGATAGAGAAATTCGCAAGTTGAGATCAAGGGAGATTGCATCCATCAAAGTTTAATGGAAGAATCGACCAGTTGAAGAGTCCACTTGGGAGAAGGAGGCTGATATGCAAAAAAGATACCCATACCTGTTTACAGATTCAGGTACTCCTTTTCGCCCTTGTTTTTCTTCTTGTGATCGTTCGAGGACGAACGATGGGTAAATTGGTATCTATTGTAATGAACTGTTTAGTCGTTTTGAGCAGCAGAGTTTATTTCTGGAAATCACTGTCTGAGTCGACGGATCCCACGACGGACCGTCATGGGCACGACAGACCGTCGAGGGGGTCTCGTCCAAAACACTTAGAATTCTGATATTTGGGTACTGAGATCGACTCGCTGAACTTCGTGACGGAATGGCAGGAAGGACCATCGTTGGCACGACGGACCGTCACAAATCCTTCCACAGAATTAACTCTCTGAACTTTGTGACGGACCTGCAGGACGGACCGTCATAGTCATGACGGACCGTCACAGGCTGCGTAACGCTGACTGGGTCGGATTTCTATTAAAAGTTTTAAGGGTCGTTTAGGACTATTCCTGCTATAATTATAAAGTTAGTGGGTTAATGTTAATAATTTAATTACTTGGGGGTTAAAGGAGATAACCTTGAAATAAATAGTGGGTTACTTTTATCATCTTTTATACTTAATTATATGACAATTAGGGTAAAAGAAAAAGGGTTTGAATAAGAAAAACAGAAAGAATAGAGAGAGAAAGGAGAAACGAGCGAGAGAAAGAGAAGAACGCAGAGGAAAGCAAAGGTTTTGGGGAGATAGCTTGTTTGATCGCGATTCTTCGGTGGAGGTAGGTTATGGTTTATGCTATCTGATAGTAAACTCTAAATAGCGAATGATATGTATTGGGTAGTATTATAAAGTCTTCTATATGCTTAATAGTGTGCTTGCATGATATGATTATCTAATTGTGATGAATTAGCATGATGAGGCTGTTTAATCTTAAATCCTAAATTTACTTTGTTAATGATGATGCCTTGGTATAAAAGAAGGCTTGATGAACTAAAGTAATGAGATTAGAGGATTGGGTGTCACGTTTCGACACCAGGATAGTAATAGAGGATCGGGTGTCACGTTCCAACACCAGGATAGTATATGGATCGGAGTGTCACGTTCCGACACCAGGGTATTATATGGATCGGAGTGTCACATTCCGACACCAGGATAGTATATGTATCGGAGTGTCACGTTCCGACACCAGGAGTATATGGATCGGAGTGTCACGTTCTGACACCAGGATAATATATGTATTGGAGTGTCACGTTTCGACACCAGGATAGTATATAGATCGGAGTGTCACGTTCTGACACCAGGATAGTATATGGATTGGAGTGTCACGTTCCGACACCAGGATAGTATATGGATCGGAGTGTCACGTTCCGACACCAGGATAGTAAAGAGAATGAATCTTGAAATATGTTAATATACTCAATCTAAAGAACCTGTTTCCCATATGAGTATGGTGTGGAGGCTTGGGTCCTCATAGATGTGCTTGGCGTTGTGACCAAGGGTTATGGTAATTGTTGTTGTCGCCTGTTAAGAATATTAGTTGATTTTATGTTATTATCTGACATATATTGCTTTCTATTTTGAGTTGGCCGATGATACCTACTCAGTACTTGTGCCTTGTACTGACCCCTACTTGTATTTGTTTTTCTTTGTTAATTGTGGAGTGCAGCAAACGTGCCATCGTCTTCAACTCAACCGCAACTCTAGCCAGTCTTCATCACGCCAGATTTCAGGGTGAGCTATTGCTTCTAGCTTGGACTGGATCTTCCTCTTCATGTCTTGATGCCTTGAAATTCCGGCATGGACTAGCTTTTTACTTATTTTTGCTTCTTAGATACTCTTAGATTTAGTAATTTGAGGATAGATGTTCTTGTGGTGATGACTTCCAGATTTTGGGAATAATAAGTATTGAGTTTTAGAAGTTATTTAATCGATGTTCATTAATAAGATTTAAGTCTTCCACATTATATTCTGTTTATTATGGTTGAACTGTTGGGGTTAGATTGAATGGTTCGCTCACATAGTAGGATAAGTGTGGGTGCCACTCGCAGCTCGTTTTAGGTCGTGACACAAGTATGTCCATTGCAGATTTGTATGATGCTGGAAACTTCCCATGATTTTTAGACTTAACAACATCCAATAGCGTCATAGGTTGTTTTCCTAAAATGATTTCGACAAGGATAATTTTTGTTGCAGACGAATTGCACAGATTATAAGAAAAATGTTCAATGTATAACAATGCAACGCAGTTCCGTTGACTTGTTTTCACATAATGCCTCAAATATTCTTCTATTTAGTGATTAATCCTTTCTGTTTTTCTGTTTTTTTGTGGATTATTTGTAGTAGAAAATTTTAACTCAGTCCCCAACATATTGAACAAAGTTGTCCAATACCTACATGTGAACCTTGTATCCCTTTCATTCACAATATAACCCGAAACACAAAATTAATAAACAACATAAATAGAAAAAAGCAACAACAATCTCAGATGAACACAATTCAGGTGCAACAATGAAGACAAAATATTTTAAACACCTGTCTACAACCACCATTATCGTTGCTTTGCCTTCTACCTTAGGAAAACTAGAAACGAAATCCATGCTTATCGACAACCAAGGCCTTTGAGGAATAGGCAGAGGCTTCAATAAACCTGATTCCTTCTTAATTTCAGTCTTGTCCACTTAATAAACATGACAAGTCTTTATGCAACTCTATCTCATATTCCATCTTTGGCTAGAAATAAACACGAGATAGAAGAGCCAACATCCTTTCAACACCTGCATATCCAGACCAAGTATAACCATGTGCTTTCTTCATCAAGTCTTTCTGAAGTCCACCCTGGTTTGGTATAATGACTCTCCCCTCTTTAAAATATATCAGATCATCCTCGATCCAATACCGTCTCACTGTGGCATCTTGCACTTGACCCATCCACTTAACGAATAATTAATCATTTACAGCACACAACCTGATTCTATCAAGAAATCAGTTTTATGTTTTGAAATTGAATATACATCAGTAAATACCTCCTTCCGACTAAATGCATCGGCCACTTGATTGTGTTTTCCTTGCTTGTTCTCCCACACAATATAATGCTCAGCCAGAAGTTCCTGCCACCATGCCTATTTAATACTCAACTTTTTTTGTGTCTTTAAAAATGTATTAGCAACATTGTAAGTAAGTACTACAAACGGGGTTCCCATAAAGTAAAGTCTCTGAACCTGCATGCAATGTACAACATCAAACATTTCTATCGCATGCGTCTAATATCTTCGCTCACCAACATTCAACTTTCGACTTTCAAAGGCCACAAGATGACCTTCTTGCAGAAATACGCTGTTAATTGCTTTATCAGACGCATTAGTGTGAACCTCAAATTGTAATTCAAAATTAGGCAACTTCAGTAAAGGTTAGGACGCAATAGCTTCCTTAAAATTTTTAAAAGCTTCTTCATATCGCACATCTCATATCCTTTAGCATCCTTCTTCAACAATTCAGTCAAAGCCGTTGCCCTTTTCGAAAGTTTTTGTAATAGTTAGCCAACCAAAGAAACGACTGCAAATCCTTAACTTACCTCGTGCTTGCCAATCAACAATGGCCTGCACTTTCATAGGATTCATTTTAACTTTGTTTTTACTGGCAAGATGCCCAAGAAATTTTATCTCTTGTTGAGAAAATTCACATTTTTCCATTTTAACATAAAGTGTATGTTTTCTGAACAGAGACTGCACCATACTCAAGTGATTGACATGTTCATCCAATGTTCGACAATAGATAACAATATCATCAAGATAAATTACTACAAAATCATCAAGATAGTTTAACAACACATTGTCATCATGTTGCAAAAGGTAGCCAGGGCATTAGTTAACACAAATGGCATGAAGAGGAATTCCTAAGAACCATATCTAGTTAAACACGTAGTCTTAGGTTTATCACCTTCTGCTACTCTAACCTTCCAATATCCTACCCTACGATCAATTTTTGTGAACCAGCATGCCTAACTCAACTTGTCCATCAAATCCTCCACAAACAGAAATAGATACTTATTCTTCACATTTGCCTTATTCAACGCCCTTTAGTCTACACATATTCTCATCATCCTATCCTGTTTCCTTTGTAACATAATAGGAGAACCATAGGGAGTCTTAGATGGTTGAATTACACCAACATCTAACAATTCGTTCTACTGTTTATGGAATTAAGCTAACTCCATAGGAATCATATGATAATGAGCCTGGGCAGGAGCAACTGTACCTGGCAGCAACTCAATTTTATGAGTTATATTCTTTCTTGGCGACAAAGTCTTTGGAAATTCAGGCGACATCACGTCACCAAATTTTTTCAGCAACACAACCACACAATCAGGAACCTCTACTGTAACATGAGGTTTCAATTCGACTAAGGAAGAAAGTATAGTTTCATTACCCTTCTCCTGCCCTTTATCAATTGACATAGCAAACAACAAGGTTCCCCTATCTTTCTTGTTTGCAACATTACTGACTTTCCCAAACGGATGAGCACCTTTCACAAATCTAGCATTGCCCTAAGTCATAATCATGATCCCTTCAAAATGTGAAAAAGCATCAAACTGGAATTTCCTTAGAAAGTCAATACCGAGTTTCA
Organism: Solanum chilense; assembly: GCA_032847665.1. NCBI lineage: Eukaryota > Viridiplantae > Streptophyta > Magnoliopsida > Solanales > Solanaceae > Solanum > Solanum chilense. Next base: position 34,143,330 of record CM064974.1, read on the forward strand.
TCTCAAAATCTCCTAATGGCACCACCATTAATTTATGTTTTCCACCCAACTTCCAGTCGACATAGATACCCCATAAGCCATGCCCACAATGGTTTGTGCCTTAGCACTCACTGTTTTAACGTAGGAAGGATTATTAGTCAACTTAAGCCCTAATTCTGCAATTGCATTAACAACAATAAATGTATGAGTAGCCCCATTATAAACCATAGACGTCACATATTTTTCTTTTACCTTCATTTCAATATGAATCAATGAAGGATGTGGATTTGGAATCTTAAACGTCGATAACGTTCAAATATACTTCTTGAATAGAAAAATAAACGATCTTATGAAATATATTTACTCAACTATGAGTCGGGGTCGATCCTACATAGGATATGGAAGAATATTATCAATAGCAAATATTTAACTCGATAGTCGATATATAAAAATGGGGGGTTTTAAATTAAAAAAATAAAAGAAAAAAATATTCATTTATATCAAAATTAATAAAAATAACTAGGAATGTGTTCCCCTTAATTTCATAACGAGGTAATCCTAGTAGTAGCAATTTTTTCCTAGTGATATACATGCAAAGTGATAAGTTAGGAATCTCTAATTGCTTGGTCCGGCAACTGGAGAATTTCACCCCATACTTTGGTCCGACTACGTGTGTATAATTTATTAACCCTTACCATTACCTCATATTAGACATCATAATCGTTGAATGACCTAGTTATTACTTAGCAACAATCTACACTATCTTATTAGATAGTATGCCACTAAATTTATGTTGATAATTTCTTTCTTATTAACTACCTCCTTGGTCCGGCAAGTAGCAACAAGGCGGGTTCTAAGATGGCCGCTCTTAAAAAGACTTCTAAACGAAAGAAATATCAATACATGAAAAAACTTTTTTGAGAATTGCTTAATAACTATTCATACGTTGTTAATCGCTCATGTTTCCCACAAACCTAGTAGTGGAGTTTAGCTATTCATTATCTCAAAACATATTATTAAAATAAATATGTTTGTGTTAATTATAAAATGTTAAGAACAATATCTAAACTATGTTTATTAATCACGAATACAAATAAATAATAAAGAAGAAGAAAGAATAAACTAGAATTATCCGGCCTCCATGGCGTCTCTTACATTCTCCAAAGCTAGAAGAGAATTTATATTATGTCTTGTATCTTGTTTCTTGGCTTCCTAAAATAATACTTTCTATGTCCTATTTATAGATTTAGGAAACCCTAAATAAAATAATTGAGTCCAAACAAATTAGGAAATCAAAATCCTAAAGGAATTGAATTTCGTAAGTTATTTGTTGTTTTTGTAATGTATTGTTGTTGCCGTCTTCCAAGGAACTGGATGGCTTAGTTGCTGACACGCGGCAGCTGCAAATCAGCGAAAGAATTGAAATACTCAATTTGAGCCGCAATTTCCATATATATAAATATATTAATTTATGTAATTTAATCCATTAAGTTGTCTACTTGATTTTCTTCTTCAACCTTCCATGTTTAATTTGTATTAGTTCCAAACATCTTCATTTTCAACCAAATTAATCCTACAAATAAAATATGCAATTTAGTACAATCCATAAAATTTTTGCTCAAAATAAAATTATAAATGTGAGGTAAATAATGAAAAAAAAATGTGTATTTTTGCCTCATATCAACACCCCACACTTAAAACTTTTGTTCGTCCTCGAGCAAACATTAAAGCTCATCTAAAAAAAATATACTAGTCATGTAATTACTTTGATTAATACAAACTATTGGGCCATATGTCAATTTCAAAATATCTAGTAGATTTCTCAATCATTATGCAATACGTTCAAATTAACAAAAAACTCTAACCTCGAAATTCCAAGTAAGGACTTTGAACTAATCAAATTTAAGCTTGCTCACCTACTCTCATCAAAGAAAGTTGATAACATCACCTATCTATCATGAAACATGTGCCCTTACAAAAAAATAGTCCACACACTAAATTCAGAAGAGTTAATATAAATTTAGGACTTCATATCAATAACAACTCTCACACTCATAAATAAAATTCACATGTATGCACAAAGAACCATATGCTTGCCCATTATGTAAATCTCCACTAATTAAGCATGCTTGAATAGAATCAAATAGGACTTTAATGGGTTGTAATGTAATCTAGGGGACGGGTGGGAAAACTATATAATAGTGACTTTCACTTCCTTAAACACTTAGCAATTTTTAGACTTCATCAACCATATTTGCTTCTCTTTATTTTCAGCCCTCTCTTCAACAATTATTTCACTGGCAATTCTCATCATCACAAAAATATTTTTGTCGTTATTCTTTTTTTATTATTTTCCTTCATAATAGTCACCCTGAACTTAAGTATTTTACATGAGTTAAGATGCACGATGTCCTTGGAAGGACCAGGGCTATCATCAAGGTAACTTTTTTTTTCTGTCACATTTAAATTTTTTTATATCACATTCTTTCAAAAAGGGATTTTAAGAACATTGTAGATATCATTGATTATATTTTCACTCATCCATCCCCTTTTCTCAGAGTTGATATTTAAAATAAGTCTATGCTATGATGTTCAAGGCAGCAACATGCAATAACTAGGGATACAACAAAATAGTCAAGGGAAAAATATGGCTACCAACAAAAGTCTAAAGTTTATACGACAAATTAAAGAAAGCATATTATCATCTCCTAACCAAGGCAACACTTTTTAATTTCGCTTCAATAACATGCTGGGTAGGTTCTAGACTATGATACAAAACATGGAATAAACAAAACCTAAACACACACGGCACAAATATCAATCAAGAAGGATCAATTCCACTTCTAAGAGAGACAAGATCCTAACAAACTATAAAATTTAATAAGATATCCATGAACCTAGATGTCAAAAGGTTTGCAATTACACTAGTAATCAAGCATACACAAGAAAGTACTACTTAAAATTAGGCACAAATAGTGAGTATCACATAACTCAAAAGGGTCTTTTCTTTTCTCTCAAAAAATAGTGATTAAGAAAAATGTAATCCTAAAATAAATAAATAAAAGACATTCGATTCAAATGGACTATCCTCAGGAAAATAACCGAAAACAAAAGACAAGGAACCCATCCCAAAACAAATACTCAATAAAACACTAAAAACTAGGAATTCTTTCCCCCACCCCACACTTAAAAAGATGCTATTTCCCCACAATATTAAATAAAATATAAAAACAAGGGTTAGGAAAACTCCCTAAGGACTTTAGGTCTAGCTAGTAGCATATTTTCTAAATTTATATCAAGGGTCATCACCCCACACTTAAGCTCAAACATGCTTTTTTTTTGTACTCACTCTTCCCCTATCTGAATAAAACATGAAAAAAGTGATACTGATAAAATAAAAAAATAATTAAAAGAATAAAAAAATTACCCTACTAATTGGGTTGCCTCCCATAAGCGCTTAAATTAACATCGCGGCACGACATTATAAATTTTACTATTTATCCTTTCACTTTGAAGATATGAATTGCACCACAAATTTTGAAACAATTTTTCTATTACGCTCAAGGGGTGGTGGTACAAAACTAAAGATCCCAAAAAACAGATATCACATTATGCACTTCTTGAATCATAAGTGCGAAATGTAATTTCCCAATGTTGGAACAATAAATTGATGAATATAGACACAATTTTACTCCTCCATACACTCTTCTATAGGCATAAATAACTCGATGATGATAATAAAAAAATTAAAAATAATCCTAAGAAAAAAAACTACAAGTTAAAATAACTAATAAGACAATTTCTAAGTCATATTCTCCAACAGCGGCGCCATTCTTGATAACGTTGTAATATACTTCTTGAAAAGAAATATAAAAGATTGTATGCAATATATTTTCCAAACTATGAATCAGTGTCAATCCCACGAAGAATATGGAAGAATATAATCAATAGCAAGTATTTAACTCGATAATCATTATATAAAAATGGGGTTTTTTAAATTGAAATAAAAATAAAAGAAATAAAAATAGTTTTGAACTAAGTATTTATTCATATCAAAATTAATAAAAATAACTAGGAATGTGTTCCCCATAGTTCATAACGCAATAATCCTAGTAATAGCAATTATTTCCTAGTGTAATACATGCAAAGTGATAAGTTAGGTATCTCTAATTCGTAGGTACGACAACTAGAGAACTTTACCCTGCACCTTGGTCCGGCTACGCGTGTAACTAGGCCTTACCATTACCTCATATTAGACATCAGAATCGATGTATGACTTAGTTATTACTTCACACCAATCGGCACTATCACATTAGATAGTATCGCACAAAATCTATGTTGATAATTCTTTTCTTATTAACTACCTCCTTGGTCCGGCAAGTAGCATCAAGGCAACTTCTAACATTGGCCACCGTTAAAAAGACTTCCAAATGAAAGAATTATCAATACATGCAAAAACCTATCTGAGAATTGCTTAATTACTATTTATACTTTATTAGTCGCTTATGGTTCCTACATATCTAGTTTGTAGTTTAGCTTGTCATTATCTCAAAACACAATCGAAATTTATTAAAATAAATAGGGTTTTGTTAATCATAAAAAGTTAAGAACAATAGTTAAACTATCTTTTATTAACCACGAATACAAATAAATAACAAAGGAGATGAAAGAACAAACAATAATTCTCCGGCCTCCATGGTGGCTCTTGCAAAGCTCCTAAGCTAGAAGAAATTTTATATTATTTCTATTATCTTATTTTTTTGCTTCCTCAAATAATAATTTGTATGTCTTATTTATAAATTTAGGAAACCCTAAATAAAACAACCGAGTATAACCAAATTAGGAAATCAAAACCTTAAAGGAATTGAATTTCGTATATTATTTTTTGTTTCTGTAATATATTGTTGCCGCCGCATTCCAAGAAATTGGATGGCTTAGCAGCTAACACGTGGCAGTTGCAAAACAGCGAGAGAATTGAAATTCTCAATTTGAGCCACAATTTCCATATACATAAATATATTATTTTAGTTAATTAAATCCATTAAGTTGTCTGCTTGATTTCTTTCTTCAAACTTCCATCTTTAATTTGTTTTACTTCCAAACTTTTTTATTTTTATACCAAATTAATCCTACAAATATACTTTGCAATTTGAAGAAATCCATAAAATTTATGCTCAAAACGAAATTATAAATGTGAGGTTTAAAATGATTAAAAATGTGTATTTTTCCTCACATCAGACGTCTACTGAACATTATTAACCAATATGATTCAAAGAGAAGGCTAACGGATTTGCCATAGCGGCCACAACTTCCTCTTCTTCTTCATCCTGATTTAATTGTCCAGCAAGCAAAGTATTCACTCTTTCCCTGTTCATACAAGACTTCGCCAAATGAAGACCACCTCAAGTCCAACAACCTTTCGAATTTCCATCCTTGTTCTTTGACTTGTTTTTTTTTATTTCCTTCCTTCATTGGTGCCTTCCCTTTATCATTGGCATAGTCTTTACGATTCTACCTTTTGCAGTCCAATTTCTTCTCACTCTTATTCTTGGATTTTGAAGAAAAAGGAACATCAGTAGGAGGTCCAGTCTTCCGGAAATCTACTAACAAATCAGCAGAGCAATTGCCCCTGGAAAATCATTGGCATTCTTCCTCAAAAGATCATTTTTAGCCCATCCTTGCATACCCGCAATGAAGTTAGGTATTTATCCTCATCAGACATGTTTTGTTTCTAAATCATAGAGGTAAATTCCTTAAAATAATCCCACACAAAACATGTCTGCCTTAGTCTCTTCAACTTATCTCTTGTAAGCCAAGAGGCGTTGCTTGGAAATAATTCATCACACATTTCATTCTTTAGCTTATCCCAGTTCTTTAGAACTCCATGTGCCGCCAAAGGGTTTAGGTTCCGGAATTTTAGCCTTAGATGAATTTCAAAGATTTGAACTTAACATTGCCACATCTCGACATAGTATAATTATCTTTGCGCGAAGGTATTCATTATCCTTCTGCAGTCCTTCCAATTGTACCTTTGTAGCCTTACAAAAATTTAGTCTAAGCCATGTGTTTGTCAACAACTCTCCAAAACACACCATGTCCCCTAAAACTTTGTCAGCATCTAGTCTCAAATTGATAATATACATCATAAGATCCATTAATGTTGGATCATCCATTATTTCATCAGTGATCCCAACGAAGGCTTCAACCTTGTGCACTACTTCCCGACATTATCCATTCGTCACCATTGTTCGAACACGCTCTGATACCAATTGAAAGAGGGTCAATTTTTTTATCTAACACCACTCATAGGCAGTCTACAAACACTTGAAAACTTCAGACTTAAATCTCACGAATTTGGCTAAGTATAAAAATACTTAACATAGTTTTTCTTAGGTAGTAAACAAAATAACAACACAACCAACATATGTGAACTGTTCTCAACATTTTATTAATATTAAATAAACAATGTAAAAGGATTCACAAATTTGTCTAAGGCTTGAAAACATTATTTTCTTCCTTAGACGAATTTCCACCCTATAATAATTCTTCACAAGGCAATTACAACAGTTACATCGACGGCTAAATTGGCGATTACATTTTACATATGTCTAACACTTGTCCTCAAAGAATTTAAACTAAGTTCCAACACTTAATATTCTAACAGATATAATATTTTTGAACTCAAAATACATTCTAACACATAACCGAAATAAACCATTCTAACACTTAGAATATTGTAGGCTATTCCAGCACTTACAACATTTTATCTTATTCCAACACATAGAATTATTTTAGCCTACATTCAACACTTCGTACATTTCATCATGCTTCCAACACTTCGTTTTATTTAACCTTTTGTATTGCCAACGTCAAGTCCACAACCCTGCCTTGTCAAGCCAACACTCCTCCTTGTCTTGCCGACAATTTTGCCCACAGGTTGTCTTGTGAGTCCAAGATACCTTGTCATCACTCAAGAATCTTGAACTCTTCATTGTTCACTAACTCTTAGTTGCATAGCTTCACTATTTTGTCCACATACAGGAAAAAACCAGTATCCAAATCATTTCAACTCATGTATGTAGTTAGATAAAATAGTTTTTGGATCTAACCGACAATGTACACAACTTAAACTCGATGCCCTCATCGAGACTATATTGAGTAGTCATCAATCTGAGCATCAAACTGCCATAAAACCTTCTCTTGCTCCCAAACTACATTAGTTGAACTCTTGCCTTTCCAATGAATCAAAAATTTTGTAAGACACCGAAAATGACCTAGGTTAAATAGAGTCTAACATGTTTTTATTGATGGTCGAAGGTAATAAATATGTCTAATATAGGGTATAGAGGCAGTAGCTAAAGTATTAGGTGTTTTGGAAGTCAAACGTCAAGAGACATCCATGATGTTTGAAAGATGTGCCTTGAAATGAATTTGATTGTCTAGGCATGTTTCGTCGAGTTTTACGTGTTCGCTTTTGATGAAATTTATGTTGGAGGTGTTAAACTCAGAAACGATTGTATTTGGGTTTGAAATGTGCGGGAAAATTATCCCCAAGGACCATCCTAGGGTCCTTGAGGAAGGACCCAACTCGGTGTCAAGGCTGTTCCAGGCAGGCCCCAAATGATGGAGGCAGTCGACGCCCAGTGGGCTAATCCGCGCCCCGTCGATGGGTGTCGTCTGTAGGGACTTAGCCTGGGGGATGTATGAAACTAAGGGCAAGACTCAGTCCCAGACCACGGACCAACAGGACAGTCCGTTGGTCAAGGGACTGCCTGTAAGTCCCTCCGTCTGTGCAGTCTATTTTCCTGCGCAGCTTTAAAGCCAAGCTAGGGGTGAATTTGTAAATTCACCCCCACTTATAAATTGATGTAATGTAGGTTTATTAAGGGTATATTTAGTGTTTTTAATAATTATATAAGTGTTTAACACTTAGAACATTTCATTCATCCAAACCAAAACCTCAAAATCCCTTAGAATTCTCTCAAAGTCTCCATGGAAGTCCAAATCAATGAACAGATTGGAGGTGAAGTTTTGAGTGAAAATTATGAATAAAAGTGTAGAATTATCTTCATAAATTTGTGGATATTGATCCTTGAAACTCTCTTCATCAAGGATCCCAATTCTCAAGATGTTTTCTATGTTTTTAAAGTTGAATTGTCCAAATTCATTATTCTACCATGTGTTCTTGCATAAATGATTTATAAGCATTTAATTATGATATAATTTATATTTTATTTATGATTTCAATGTAAATTGACTATGAAACCACGAATTGGATGAACCCTAGTTTTCGACTAAGATATGAGTTACTTGATATTAAGCTAATATCATTGACTTCTTATGTAGTTTCTTATGGGATTTATAATGATTTAATAATTGTAGTAAGTTGATATCTAGGTTGTGTTATATTGACGAATTCACATTGAATTAACCTAGTTCATTGATAATTGTAGTTTTTATGTTGAATTGTTTGTTATGACCTTGGTGAGGTCTTGTGTTCTCGAATTGAGTAAGTTGACTTTGAATTGAAGTGTTGAGGATGATGTTGGGGTATTCTGCCGTATTTATATTATTTTGATGTTGTTTATACTTGAATTCTATTGTTATTTGCATGGTCCAATTATGGTGGCGGTGTTATGTGTTTTACTTGCAATTAATGTGGCCGTGTCGGCATTACTTTATGCAATATGATGATCTTGGCTTTGTTGAAAACTGCTTGAAGAAATATGACTTAGTGTGTAGTTTGATTTTTTGAAGCATGACAATATATATCTACATGTGGAGTCATATATGGATTCTTTTATTCATGTTGTCTTAGGTGACCATGCTGGACAATGTCCTTGACATTATGTGTGTAGTGTTGGAGTTGAGTCTTGGTTATTCCTACATGGCTATATGATTCTATGTTTATTTCATTGATGATGTTATGATAGTATAAGATGTCTTGAAGATGTTAGAGTTATTTCTAGGTGCTTCTAGAATGACTTGCATTATTGGTAAAAGTGAAGTATGTGGTGTCTTGTCTTGGTTGACTTGTGTCCCTTGCTTGATATAAATGGTTATGAGTATGGGATGTCTTGATTTAGGGTGCTAGAATTCTTTGTCTTGAATGTATGAATGACATGTGACCTTAAATGATTTTATGGAAGTCTTTTATGTGAATTCCTTGACGTAAGGGTAAGGTTAAGATTGTTGAAGTTATAAGCTGTAATGATATCCTTCAAATTAAAGGAACGATGGACTTAAGGTTATTTGGCTGGAACAACATCATATTTATCCTTAGGAAAGTCATTATGAGCTTCTTGTCGCCATTGTGAGGTAGACCTAGTGGACCTTCTTTGGTAGGGTAAATGTGATTTGGTTATGAACTTGTTATGGAACCCTTTTATGTGAAATTAATGTGTTCACTACTCTATGAGAAAGAAGGCTAGCACTGAGTGAGTATGGTAAGGTATGTAGTTATAGTTAAGTATGAGACTAGAATACAAAGAAGCCCTTCATATTCCTTAGCCATGTTCCTACAAGGAATGTGTCGATGTTCAACCCTTGGCAAGTAGAACAACCTCATTGGAGTAGAATAGAACTCTGGATTACATGTCTTGATATCACGGTCTATGTCCGTTATGCACATTCTCATCATATGGAATACCTATTATCAATAGAGAAGTTTATGAGGTTTAGGTGGTGGTATGGTATGTTATCTAGACATTGCACAATAGACTTTGAAGATGTTACTTGGAGTTCTTAGGTCTTGTCCAAGACCATTATTTGAATGACCTTTATGTGATGTATGAGTCTTAATGAACTAATGACTTATGTTAACGAGTATGTAAATAAATAAGAACCTAATCTAAAGTTACTAAAGGATTCCTTAGCTAAAGTGTGAAGAAGGCATATGAGATGATCTCTTCATGTATTATCTTTTGAATTGTCACGACCCAAAACCGAGTCGCGAGTGGCACGCACACTTATTCTACTATGTGAGCGAACCAACCAATCTAAACCCCAACATTTAAACATAATGAACAAAATACAATGCGGATGACTTAAAACTCAACATCTATTATTATTATTCCCCAAAATCTGGAAGTCATCATCACAAGAACATCTATCCTCAAATTACTAATCTAAGAGTATCTAAGAAACTAAAATACATAAAAAGCTAGTCCATGCCGGAACTTCAAGGCATCAAGACATGAAGAGGAAGATCCAGTCCAAGCTAGAAGCATTAGCTCACCCTGAAATCCGGTGTAATGAAGACTGGCTAGAGTTGCGGTTGAGTTGAAGACGACGGTATGTTTGCTGCACTCCACAAATAACAAAGAAAGAAACATACAAGTAGGGGTCAGTACAAAACACGAGTACTGAGTAGATATCATCGTCCAACTTAAAATAGAAAACAATATATATCAGATAATATCATAAAATCAACTACAATACTCAACCTGCGGCATTTACAATTACCATATCTCTTGGTCACAACACCACGCACATCAATGACGACTCACGCCTCCCCATCATACTCATTTGGGAATTAGGTTCATTAAATTGAGTATATTAACATATTTCAAGATTCATTATCTTTATTCCTCTCGTGTCAGTACGTGACACTCCGCTCCATATACTATCCTAGTGTCGGAACGTGACACTCCGATCCTCATATACTATCCTGGTACCAGAACGTGGCACCCGATCCATATTCTATCCTGGTGTCGGAACGTGACACTCCGATCCTCATCTATCCTGGTGTCGGAACGTGACACCCGATCCATATTCTATCCTGGTGCCGGAACATGGCACTCTGGTCATCATTCTATCCTTGTACCGGAACGTGGCACCCGATCCATATACTATCCTGTTGTTGGAACGTGACACTCCGATCCTCATATACTATCCTGGTACCGGAACGTGGCACCCGATCCTCTATTACTATCCTGGTACCGGAACGTGGCACCCGATCCTCTATTACTATCCTGGTACCGGAACGTGGCACCCGATCCCCTAATCTCACTATTTTCGTTCATCAAGCCTTCTTTTATACCAAGGCATCATCATTAAAAAAGTTGATTAGGGTTTCTTTCAAGATTTAGGATTCAATAGCTTCATCATATGCTTATTTTATCACAATTATATAATCACATTCATGCAAGCATACAATTAAGCATATAGAAGGGTATACAATACTACCAATACATATCATTCGCTATTAAGAGTTTACTACGAATATCATAAAAACCATAACCTACCTCCACCGAAGATTCGTGATCAAGGAAGTAAATTCCCAAAGCTTCGCTTTCCCTCTTCGTTTCTCCTCTTTCTCGTTCGTTTCTCCGTCTTTTGTTCTTTCTATTTTTCTTATTCAAACCCTCTTTCTTTAACCCTAATTAGCATATAATTAAGTATAAAAGATGAGGAATAAACCCACTAATTAACTCAAGGTTACCTCTTTTAACCCCCGAGAATTTGAGTTATTAATATTAACCCACGAAATTTATAATTATAGCATGAATAGTCCAAAACGCCCCTTTAAAATATTTACAGAAATCTGATCCATCCTGGGATTATGCAACCTATGACGGCCCATCGTGCCTGCGACGGTCCATCCTGCTGCTTCCGTCACAAAGTTCAGAGACTAACTTTTTACTAAGGGTCTGTGACGGTCCGTCGTGCCTACGACGGTCCGTCCTGCACTTCCGTCACGAAGTTCAGAGAATTGCTCCCAGTACCCAATTTTTCAAGAGTTGAAGTGTTTTGAAATGGAGGCTCACGACGGTTCGTCGTATCTGTGACGGTCCGTCCTACAGGTCCGTCACAGAGTTTAGAGAGTCGATTTCAGCACTCAAATTTCAGAATTCTAAGTGTTTTGGAACGAGAATCCCTCGACGGTCCGTCGTGCCCATGACGGTTCGTCGTGGGATCCGTCGTCTCAGCCAGTTTTTCCAGAAATAAAATCTGCTGCTCAAAAAGACAAAACAGGTCGTTACAATAAATACCAATTTACCCATCGTTCGTCCTCGAATGATCAAAAGAAGAAAAACAAGGACGAGAAGGAGTACCTGAATCTGTAAACAGGTGTGGGTATCTTTCTTGCATATCAGCCTCCTTCTCCCAAGTGGCCTTTTCAACTGGTCGATTCTTCCATTGAACTTTGATGGATGCAATCTCCCTCGACCTCAACTTGCGAACTTTTATATCTAAAATAGCAACAGGTTCCTCCTCATAAGACAAATTCTCATCAAGCAGGACTGAATCCCAACGAATGATGTAGTTCCCATCCCCATGGTATCTTTTCAACATAGACACATGAAATACCGGATGCACTCCTGATAGTCCTGGAGGCAAGGCTTATTCATAAGCCACCTCTCCTACTCGCTTAAGTACTTCAAATGGTCCAATATACCTTGGCCTTAGCTTACCTCTTTTACCAAACCTCATCACCCCTTTCATGGGTGAAACCTTCCGCAAGACTTGTTCACCCTCCATGAACTCCAAGTCTCTAACCTTTCGATCTGCATATTTCTTTTGCCTACTTTGCGCCGCTAAAAGCTTTTCTTGAATAGATTTCACTTTCTCTAATGAATCTCTCAAAAGATCAGTACCCCAAGGTCTAACCTCAAAGGCATCAAACCAACCTATGGGAGACCTACATCTCCTCCCATACAATGCTTCCAATGGAGCCATATCAATACTTGAGTGATAGCTATTGTTGTAGGAGAACTCTGCTAAGGGTAAGAAGTTATCCCAATGACCACCAAATTCTATCACACATGCACGAAGCATATCCTCCAACACTTGAATCGTTCGCTCAGACTGACCATCAGACTGAGGGTGAAGTGCAGTACTAAGGTCCAACCTAGTACCTAATTCCGCATGCAATGTTCTCCAAAAGTTAGAAGTAAACTGCGTACCTCTATCTGATATGATGGAGAGTGGAACTCTATGCAATCGAACAATTTCTGAGATATAGATTTTGGCTAACTTCTCTACATTGTAGGTCACCTTGACCGGAATGAAGTGAGCAGACTTAGTTAATCTGTCCACAATTACCCAAATAGAATCAAACTTCCCCAATGTCTTTGGAAGACCAACCACGAAATCCATTGTAATTCTCTCCCACTTCCATTCAGGAATGGGCATTCTCTTAAGTGTTCCTTCGGGCCTCTGGTGTTCATACTTTACTTGTTGACAATTTGGACATTTGGCAACAAAATCAAAAATGTCGCGCTTCATTCTACTCCACCAAAAGTGTTGCTTTAGGTCGCGGTACATCTTGGTTGCACCAGGATGTATAGAATATCCGGAACTATGAGCCTCTGTAAGAATAGTGTGGATCAAATCATCAACACGGGGCACACATACCCTTCCCTTAATCCTCAAAACACCTTCCTCATCAATTATCGCCTCTTTAGCCTCTTCTCGCAACACCATATCCCGAATTCGGCTTAGTTTCTCATCACTTATTCTACTATGTGAGCAAACCAACCAATCTAAACCCCAACATTTAAACATAATGAACAAAATACAATGAGGAAGACTTAAAACTCAACATCTATTATTATTATTCCCTAAAATCTGGAAGTCATCATCACAAGAACATCTATCCTCAAATTACTAATCTAAGAGTATCTAAGAAACTAAAATACAGAAAAAACTAGTCCATGCCGGAACTTCAAGGCATCAAGACATGAAGAGGAAGATCCAGTCCAAGCTAGAAGCATTAGCTCACCCTTAAATCCTGTGTAATGAAGACTGAATAGAGTTGCAGTTGAGTTGAAGACGACGGTATGTTTGCTGCACTCCACAAATAAAAAAGAAAGAAACATACAAGTAGGGGTCAGTACAAAACACGAGTACTGAGTAGATATCATTGGCCAACTCAAAATAGAAAACAGTATATATCAGATAATATCATAAAATCAACTACAATACTCAACCTGCGGCATTTACAATTACCATATCTCTTGTTCACAACACCAAACACATCAATGAGGACTCACGCCTCCCCATCATACTCATTTGGGAATTAGGTTTATTAAATTGAGTATATTAACATATTTCAAGATTCATTATCTTTATTCCTCTCGTGTCGGTACGTGACACTCCGCTCCATATACTATCCTGGTGTTGGAACATGACACTCCGATCCTCATTTACTATCCTGGTACCGGAACGTGGCACCCGATCCATATTCTATCCTGGTGTCGAAACGTGACACTCCGATCCTCATCTATCCTGTTGTCGGAACGTGACACCCGATCCATATTCTATCCTGGTGCCGGAACATGGCACTCCGATCCTCATTCTATCCTGGTACCGGAACGTGGCACCCGATCCATATACTATCCTGGTGTCGGAACGTGACACTCCGATCCTCATATACTATCCTGGTACTGGAACGTGGCACCCGATCCTCTATTACTATCCTGGTACCGGAACATGGCACCCGATCCTCTATTACTATCCTGGTACCGGAACGTGGCACCCGATCCCCTAATCTCACTACTTTCGTTCATCAAGCCTTCTTATATACCAAGGCATCATCATTAACAAAGTAGATTAGGGTTTCTTTCAAGATTTAGGATTCAATAGCTTCATCATGCTTATTTTATCACAATTATAAAATCACATTCATGCAAGCATACAATTAAGCATATACAAGGGTTTACAATACTACCAATACATATCATTCGCTATTAAGAGTTTACTATGAATAGCATAAAAACCATAACCTACCTACACCGAAGATTCCTGATCAAGCAAGTAATTTCCCAAAGCTTTGCTTTCCCTCTTCGTTTCTCCTCTTTCTCGTTCGTTTCTCCCTCTTTTGTTCTTTCTATTTTTCTTATTCAAACCCTCTTTCTTTTACCCTCATTAGCATATAATTAAGTATAAATGATGAGGAATTAACCCACTAATTAAGTCAAGGTTACCTCTTTTAACCCCCGAGAATTTGAGTTATTAATATTAACCCACGAAATTTATAATTATAACATGAATAGTCCAAAACGCCCCTTTAAAATATTTACAGAAATCCGACCCAGCCTGGGATTACGCAACCTGTGACGGCCCGTCGTGCCTGCGACGGTCCGTCCTGCTGCTTCCATCATAGAGTTCAGAGACTAACTTTTTACTAAGAGTCTGTGACGGTCCGTCGTGCCTACGACGGTCCGTCCTGCACTTCTGTCATGAAGTTCAGAGAATTGCTCCCAGTACCCAATTTTTCAAGAGTTGAAGTGTTTTGAAACGGAGGCTCACGACGGTTCGTCATATCTGTGATGGTCCGTCCTGCAGGTCCGTCATAGAGTTCGAAGAGTCGATTTCAGCACTCAAATTTCAGAATTCTAAGTGTTTTGGAACGAGACTCCCTCGACGGTCCGTCGTGCCCATGACGGTCCGTCGTGGGATCCGTCGTCTCAGCCAGTTTTTCCAGAAATAAAATCTGCTACTCAAAACGACTAAACAGGTCGTTACAAGAATTCTTGAGGATTACTGTAGTTAGGGAATATATTTGGTGTTGCGGACATGATATAAGCCTTAGGTAGTCTTATGGACTATTTAGTTAATCTAGAAGAGGTCACTATGGACGTAAACTTTTTTATTTACATAAGTATGTCTTTTGATAGCTTTTGGAAGGAGAATGTCATATCATGATTCTATTCTAGGGAGTCATATGATCTCTGTAGTGTGTGTGAAAGGGATTGTATGGGTGGTAGCTTCACAACTTACTCAAGTGAGACTTAGAGTCACCTTTAGTAGAAGAATCTCACCTTGATGTTATGATACTTTGTAAGAGTGTATGTAACTCATTATAAGTAATCTTGTTTAGGCACATCTAAAGAGGGCGTATGGGATGTCTCTCTTTGGGTGAGTTAAGTTAAATTTAGGATATCTTTTAGTGAGGCGATTGCATGCTAGAAGTGGGTTAACAAAAGGGTAGAGTATTTCACTTTAACAGTGAACTAATTCACTGTACAGTGAATATATCTTACTGGAAAGTGAGTTATAAAAATATGATTTTTGGTTGTGTGTTATCTTATGTGTTTGTAAGTTTATAAATGTTGATGTCATGTTCATAATACGATTTTTAAATTAAAAGATGCATATTTCCAATAAAAGTCCATTTTCATGAATTTTATTTATAATGCCATATTGAGCACATGTGGTTGTACTAACTCCATACTTTTATCTATCTATATAGTTCTTGTTAGGTGAAGAGATTTTGGAAGAAGACTTGGACTAGGAAGATTATTCAAGATAAATTGAAGTATGTCCTCACTTTACTCGTAGGGCATATATGTCCTTAATGTTTTCATTTAAAGTATTGTAAGAGACTAAGTATTTCTATATTTGTATTTTGAAGTGTGGGTCGTGTCGTAAGAATTCTTGTGTCTTATGATAATGAGATTGAAACTTAGTATTTCCTATTACTTTAACATGAAAGAAATTTTGATTACTATATCATGTTCTGTGAAAAGCTTTAATTCTTCACTGCATTTCACTATGTTTATGCGATGAATGATATGAAAGGGCTTGTATAAAACCTCCAAGAGGTCAAGTACACCGGTTAAAATCCTACATTGTACCCTAACTTCTAGTGTGTGGTCTTGGGATGTGAAAAATTCATTCTTCGTATTCTTCTTACTAGTGTCCATAACTCAGTGATCAAGGATCTTCTCAATTTAAGCATCAAACTGTGTTGGTACTGATCGAGGTGACCTCTTTGACCTGTTCTTGTCCGTATTATCTACATCTGCAAAAAGTTTCAAGAAACTCTCATAGAAAGTGGGATGAATCTTTAATCTTTTTGGCAGTTTCAATGTATACAAAACATCGCCCACTCGTTTCACCACTTCGAATGGACCATCACTAAAACCCCAATGTCTAGTCTTAGTCACTCAAAGAACACTTTGTCACCCACATTGAACTAAACTGAGTGACGATGTTGGTATGCATACTTCTTCATGTGTTGCTGAGCCTTGCTTAGGCTGTCCTAAGCCTAAGATAACATCTCAAGTTTGTCCCTTACAAATCTGTACACTTTTAGACACTACCCGTGACTTTTCGCCTTAGCAACATCCAATGGCATCATAGGTTATTTGCCTAAAACGAATCCAAAAGGGCTTATATCTTTTGCAAACGACTTGTGCAGATTATAGAAAAATTGTGCAGTGTCTAACAATGCAACCCAATTCTATTGACTTTTAGTCACTTAATGCCTCAAATACTATTCTAATAAGTGATTAGTCCTTTTTTGTTTGTCTGTCTATTTGTGGATGATTTGTATTAATAAAGTTTAACTCAGTCCCCATAATATTGAACAAAGTTGTCCAAAACCTGCCTGTGAAAGTTGTATACCTACCACTCACAATATTAGCTGGAACACCAAAGTATTTAACTACATATTTATAGGAAAAATTAGAGGCAATATAAGATGAACATAATTCAAGTGCAGCAATAAAAACAAAATATTTTGAAAACATATCTACCACCACCATTGTTGTTGTTTTGCCTTCTACCTTTGGAAAACCCAAATTGAAGTCCATGCTAACCGACAACAAAGGCCTTTTAGTAATAGGAAGAGGCTGCAATAAACATGATTACTTCTTATGTTAAGTCTTTTCAACTTGAAAAACATGACAAGTCTTTATGTACGCCTCTATGCCATCTTCCATCTTTGCCATAAATAAACACAAGATATTATAGCTAACATCCTTTCAACAACTAGACGTCTAGCCCATGTAGAACTGTGTGCTTCCTGCATCATGTATTTTCGCAATCCACCCTGATTTGGTAAATTGATTATCCCTCTTTAAAATAGAGAAGATTCTCCTCGATCCAATATCGTCTAATTGTGCCATCTTGCACTTGACCCATCCACATAACATATAAGGAATAATTTGTAGCACACTACTTGATTATATTAAAGAAATCAGTTTCAAGTTTTGAAATTGATTACACAATAACAAATACCTCCATTCGACTCAATGCATCGGCCACTTGATTGTGTTTAACTTGATTGTGCTCCCATATGAAGTAGTAGTCAGCCACAAATTCCTGGAATCGTTCCTGTTTAGGACTGAACATTTTCTGTGTCACGAAAAAATATTAGCAACATTGTCAATACACACTACGAATCGAGTTCCCAATAAGTAAATTCTCCAAACCTGCATGCAGTGTACAACAACAACCATTTTTTTCTCATGCGTCGAATATCTTTGTGCAACATCATTAAACTTTCAACTTTCAAAGGCCACTTGATCACCTACCTAAACTAATACGCCTCCAATTTCTTTATCAGACACATCAGTGTGCACCTCAAATCGTAATTCAAAATCATGCAACTTCAGTATGTGTTTAAACTCAATAGGTTCCTTCAAATTTTGACAAGCTTCTTCACTTTGTATAAACCATATCCATTTTACATCAATCAAAGCCGCTGCAGTTTTTCGAATAACTAGTAATGAACTTTCTGTAATAGTTAGCCAACTAAGAAACAATAGCAAATCCTTAATGTTAAGTGGTGCTTGCCAATCAACAATAGACTGCACTTTCTTAGGATCAATTTGAACATGGTTTTTACTAACATGATGCCCCAAGATTTTTATCTCTTGTTGAGCAAATTCACACTTTTCTATTTTAACATATAATGTATTATTTTCTCAACTGAGACAGCACCATACTCAAGTGATTGACATGTTCTTCCAACGTTCCACTATAGATAAAAATATCATCAAGATAAACGACTACAAAATGATCAAGATAGTCAAATAATACATTGTTCATCAAGTTGCAAAAGGTAGTTGGGGCATTAGTTAACCAAAATGGCATGACAAGGAATTCAAAAGAACCATATATAATTACACACGCAGTCTTTGGTTCATCACCTTTTGTTACTCTAACCTTCCAATATCTTTCCCTAAGATCAAGTTTTATTAGCTAGCATGCCTTGCTCAATATTTTTATCAAATCCTGCACCAACAGAACCGGAGACTTATTTTTTACAGTGGCCTTGTTCAACACCCTCTATTCTACACATATTCTCATCGCCATATCCTGTTTATTTTGGAAAAAAATAGGAGAACCATAGGGAGTCTTAGATGGTTGAATTAGACTGCATCTAATAATTCATTCAATTGTTTACGCAAAGCAGCCAACTCCTTAAAATCCATACGATAAGGATCTTGTGAAGGAGAAAATGTATGTGGCAGCAACTCAATTTGAATATAATATCCATTCTTGGCGGAAAAGTCTTTAGCAATTGAGGTGGCATCACATCAGCAAACAGTTTTAGCCAGTCGGCATACATCACGCACCTCTACTATAACATCAACGTTCAATTCGACTAAGGCAGCAACCATAGTTTCATTACCCTTCTTCGGACCTTTGTCAATTAACATAGCAGACAACAACATTACCCTGTCTTTCTTCTTAGCAACATTACTCCCTTTTCGAAATGGATGACCACCTTTCACAAATCCAGCATTACCCTCAGCCATAATCATGATCCCATCTAAATCTGAAAAAGGAACAAACTGGAATTTCCTTAGAAAGTAAAAACTGAGTATTATATAAAAATCTTCTAATGGCACCACCATTAAGTTATGTTTTCCCACCCAACTTCTAGTCGACATAGACACCCCATAAGTCATGCCCACAATGGATTGTGCCTTAGCATTAACTATTTTGAAGTAGGAAGGAGTTTTAGTCAACTGAAGCCCCAATTTTGCAGAACTATTATCATCAATAAACATATGAGTAGCGCCCGTATAGACCATAGTCATCATACATTTTTCTTTTACCTTCATTTCAATATGCATCAATGAATCTTGTGGATTTGAAGTCTTAGATGTCCCCTTAACTTTATTATCAAACGCAATCTGATTGAAAGACAAACCAAATATATTTGCCATAGCAGCCACGACTTCCTACCCCTTCTTCCTCCTGATTCAATTTTCCAGCAAGCAAAGTATTCATTGTTTCCCTGTACGGGAAAGACTTACCCAAATGCGGATCACCATAAGTTCAACAACCTTTCGAATTTTCATCCTTGTTCTTTGACTTGTTTTCTTTATTTCCTTCCTTCATTGGTGCCTTTCCTTTATCATTGGCATAGTCTTTACGATTACCCCTTTTTTAGTCCCCTTTTATCACACTTTTTCTTGGATTTCGAAGTAGAAGGAACATCAATAGTAGGTCGATTCGTCCAAAAATCTACTAACGAATCAGCAGGAGCAATTGCCCCTGGAAAATCTTTGACATTCTGCCTCCGAACTTCATTTTGAGACTAGCCTTGCATACTCAAAATGAAGTTATGTAATTTATCCTCATTACACATATTTTGAATGTCTAACATCACAGAGGTTAACTCCTTTATGTAATCCCTCTCTCAACTTGTCTGCGTCAATCTCTTCAACTTATTCCTTGGAAGCCTAGAGGCGTTGCTAGGAAGAAATTGCTCATGCATTTCATTAATTACCTTATCACATGTATCAATTTTAGGTCGTCCAGCACTTACATTATTTGCGTTTGGAGTACTCTACCAAAGTTTAGCATCACCTGTCAAATCATTGTGCTAATGTTTAACTTGTCCATTTCAGCAACTTTGTAGCAGTAAAATTATATTATGTATCCTATATGAAATTTTCTAGTTCGTTTGAACTCCATTCGCCACCAAAGGCTTTCGGTTACGGAATTTCAACCTTAGATGATTCACCACGATTTGAAATTAATTCTTCCACAGCCCGACATAGTGAAATGATATTTGCGCGGAGGTTTTGGTTATCCTTCTACAATCCCTCCAATTGTACATTCATAGACTCAAGAAAATTCAATGTTTCAGCCATGGGTTCGTCGACATCTCTTTGAAACACATTAATATCCCCTCGAATTTTGTTAACGTCCAGCCTCAAATTGATAATCTGCTTCAGAAGATCCACCAACGTTGGTTCATACATTATTTCATTAGTGATCCCAACAAAAGTTTCATCCCTGCACACTATTTCTCAAAGTTCTGCGTTCGTCAACATCGTTCGACCGTGCTTTGGTACCAATTGAAAGAGGTTCAATTTTTTAATATCTAAGATCACCCCAAGGCAGTCTACAAACACTTGCAAACTTTAATCTTACCTCTCATGAATTTGGCTAAGTATAGAAATACTTAACTTAGTTTTTCTTAGGTAGTAAACAAAACAACGACACAAAGAACGTACCAAACTCTTCCCAACATTTTATTAGTATTAAATCAACAAAGGAAAAGGCTTCACAAATTTGTCCAAGGCCAGAAAACATTCTTGTTTGCCTTAGACGAATTTCCACCCTATATATAAAGTTTGCACAAGGAAGTTACAACAGTTACATTTCGGTTACATTTGATATTTGTCTAGCACTTGTTCTCACAGAATTCAAACTAGTTCCAACACTTAATATTCTAACAGATAGAGTAGTTTTGAATTGAAAATACATTCTAACACATATCCTAAATCAACCATTCCAACACATATAATATTTTAACGTATTCCACCACTTAAAATATATCTGCTTATTCCAACACTTAAAATTATTTCAGCATACTTCCAACACTTAAAATATTTCTTCATGCTTTCAACAATTAGTTTTATTAAAGCTTTTGTCTTGACAACGTCAAGTCCACAACCTTGAATTATTAAGACAACACTAAGAACGTCCATGACGTTTGAATGATGTTCCTTGAATTGACCTTGTGTGTCTAAGCATGTTTCATTGAGTTTTACGTGTTTATTTTGGATGAAATTCATGTGAGAGGTTCTAAAATCACATACAATCATGTTTGGGTTAGAAACTTCTGGGAAAATATCCCCATCGACCATCCAAGTGTCCTTGAGGAAGGATCCAAAAAGTGGTGCAAAGACTATCCAAGGCAGCCCAAACGACGGAGGCAATCGACGGCTCGTGGGACAATCGAAACCCTGTCGAAGGGTGTTGTTGGTTGAGAATTTGTATTTGGAGGGAAATTACCCATGGTGAGTCTCTGAACTGAATGACAGAAGGACAGGATGGTCCGTTTGTGGACAAATGGTCCGTCGACTTCCCAGCCATCGATGGAGTCTTTGTTTCTGCTCAATCCACTGTTAAGTGAAGGGTGAAATCGTAATTTAAACCCACTTACAAATAAGATTATTGGCGGTTCCTTAAGGTTCTTTTCGGTATTTTAAGTGCGTATATAAGTATTTACCACTTAGAATATTTCATTTTTCCAAATCAAAACCTCAAAATCCCGTAGAAATTCCTTAAGACTCCATTGAAGTTTAAACTCAAGGAAGAGCATGGTGTGACGAATCGAGTGGATATTCTTCCTAAAATTGAAGAATTAGCTTTATTTAGGTATTGATATTTATCCTTGAAATCTCTTCATCAAGGAGCCTAACTCTCATGAAGTTTTCTAATCTTTTCATGTTTAATTGTCAAAATTATATTATTCTACCATGGGTTCTTGCATTAATGATTTATAAACATTGAATAATGATTTAATTGATATTTTATTTATTATTTTAACCTAAATTACATATGAACCCATGAATTGAATGAACCCTATATTTTGACTATATTATGGGTTACTTGATATTGACTTAATGATTATGAATTCTAGTGTAGATTTCTATGGGTTATCTAATGATGTAAGAATTATGTTAAGTTTATATATAGGTTTTATTATACTGATGAATCTTTATTGAATTGACCTAGTTTCATTGATTAGCATAATTTCTATATTGAATTATGGTTCATGGCCATTAGTAATGTCCTTATGGTATTAAATTGGATAATTTATTATTGAATTAAGTTATTGAGGATGTTTTGGTGGTAAGTTTCCCAATTTCCTTTATTTTTATGATTATTAGACTTCAATTATATTGTTATTGGTATGGTCCACTTATGGTGGCGGTGTTATATGCTTTACTTGCAATTGATATGGCCTTGTCGGCGTTATTTTATGTATTATGATGATCATGGCCTTGTTGAAAAAATACTTGAATTAATGTAGATATTTGTGTAGTTGATTATGTGATGTATGATCATATCTACCTGTATGCTATTAATGTGAAATTTTGATGTATATTAGGAGATCATGTTAGACTATCAATATGTGCTTATATATGTAGTCTAGGAGTTGATGCATTATTGTTCCTACTTGACAGTATGAGTCTAAATTGGTTATATTGATGATGGTATAGCAATGTATAGGGTGATATAAATATGGTAAGTGTCATCCTAAGTGCTTTAAAGAATGATATACTATATGTGATAAGGTAAAAGAATGTTGTGTATTGTTTGGTAGACTTGTGTCCGTTACCTTATATATGCATGAATTTTATGATATTATGATATATCATGACTAGGTAGGCTTAGTACACCCTTGTCATGTATGAATAAAAGGTATGTGAGACCCTAGAGGACGTTAAGAAGGTTGTGTACGTTGTAAAGGTTATGTTACGAATGTTGAAGTCAAAAGCCATTATGGAATCCTTCATGTTAAAAAATGGTGGACTTAAGGTTAACTAGTTGGAACTGCATCATATTAATTTTTAGGAAAATCATAATGAGCTATCTTTGTTGCCATTGAAAGATAGCCCTAGTTGACCTTTTTGGTAGGGTGAATGTTATTGGATTATGAACTAGATAAGGAACCTATTCATGTGATCCTTTAATTTTAATTACTTTATGAGAACCAAGGGTAGCACTGAGTATTTTTGTTAAGGGATGTGTTTCAACTTGAGAATGAGACTAGAGTACAGTGTACCTCTACTTGAGAATGAGACTAGAGTGCATAAAAGCCCATCATATTCCTTAACCATGTGCCTACATGGGATGTGTCCTAGTTCTACTTTTGACAAGTAGAACACCCTCATCAGAGTAGGTTAGAACTCCGAATTCCACGGCTATCTATCATGGTTTATGTCGGTTATTGCCTATCCTTATCAGGAATACCTATTAGCATTTAAGAATTTCTATGAAGTTTAGGTGGTGGTATGCGATGCTATCTAGACATTGCACAATAGGCTTTGAAAGTGTTATTGGGAGATCCTAGGTGTTGTCCAAGACCACTACGTGAATGTCTTTTATGTGATGTATGAGTCTCAATGAACTAATGAACTAATGAATTACATTATAAAGTATGTAAATGGAATAAGTACTTATCTAGAGTAGTTAAGGGTTTTCTAGTTAAGGTGTGAAGGGTGCATAGGTATGGTCACTTCGTATCTTACCTAGATGATTCTTAACAATGACTATAGTTAGGTAAGATGTTGATTATGCGGACATGATAAAAACTTAGGAAGTCATGTGGAATATTTAGGTAGTCTTGAAGATTTCAATCATGGACATTATCTTCTTGATCTACTTTTGATGAGGAAATGTCATATTATCTATATGTTGATATATTTGATGTGTTGAAGTGTGAATGTGACTCATTATAAGTAGTCTCAAGTATCATTGAAGCATTCTTAAGGAGATTGTATGGGCGGTCTCTCTTTGTGTTGCTTAATTAAGTTTTAGGATATCATTAAGTGGAATGATTTCATACTAGAATATGTCTAAGGTGAAGATAAGTGACTTCACTGTAACAGTGAAATGGGTTTACTGTAAAGTGACTTAAAATTATGATATTTTGTTTAAATGTTATATTATGTGTTTATAAGTTGTTTAATGCTTTTCTTATGATTTTAATATGATTTTAAATGAAGATAGACATATTTCGAATAAATGTCCATTTTCATGATTTTCATGCATTATGTCATACTTAGTACATGTGGTTGTACTAACTCCATGCTTTTATCGGTATTTATATTTGTTGGTAGGTTAGGAGCATTTGTAAAGGAATACATGGTCTGTAGCATCGTTCGAGAGAAGTCGAAGTATGTCCTCATTTGATTCGAGGTCATATATGTCTTTTCTGCTTTCTGTTATAAGTATCGTAATAGGATAAGCATTTCTATATTAGTGTTGTATATGGGTTGTGTCCTACAATTTTTCTCGTGCCTTAAGTATTGAAGAGATTGAGACATAGTATTTCCTAAGACTTCATATGAAAGAGATTTTTAAAGACTATCATATGTTTTGTGAAAAGTTTTAATTCTGCACTACTTTTAACTATATTTATGCGATGAATGATATGTAAGGCCTTGTACTCCGAGAGGTCAAGTACGTAGGTTGCAATTCAAGATTACCCCTATGTTCAAGGGTGTGGTTTCGGGATGAAACAACCTTTTCCTTTTTTAGCTGTGCATTCATTTTGGCATGTGCGATATGAATCCTGGTACTTTTTTGCTCTGTCTTCAGACACAGCTGTAAATACAACCACAGACCTCAGAAACACTACAACAAGCTTTTGAACTTCCATTTTTATTTCAATACTAAACATAGCTTTCCCTATATCCTCTTCTTTAAAATTCATCAATATCTCTAATTGTTCTTCAATAGTTAGAAAGGGACCATCATGAAATATATCTAATGAAGTAGGATTGTGTCTTCCCTTTTCTCCCCAAGTAGCTCCTCATAAAAGTGGACAAAAATTCTAGCTATAATGATAAGATATGTGTGCCAGTTACCTTGGTTATCATGTAATATGTGATGGCATAGTTCAATTGTAGCCTCTGCACACTATTATTCTTAAATTCAGGTTGATGAGATAGTAGAACAGGGTGCTTATACTAGTAATGTTATCATTGCTTTGGTTACTTTGTGTATTCTTTATTCCAACGAGTAGTGGAATTAATTTCGTGACTTTGTTAGAGTAATGCCTAAAATAAACATGGATGGTGATGTCGTGTTCAAGTTATTTTTCAGTTCAAACTATTCAACAAATAAGAAGCAATTGTGAAACTCATAAGAGTCTTCAATAAACATTTACCTAAGGTACTATTATGTCTGTATGTTATATAGAGGGCCATCAGAATCCTCTAACAAAGATTTTTGTGTTGATTTTTGAGTGAATGTGTGTGTGACTTGTTATGTGTTTGAAAATGAGTTAGAACGTAATGTTTTCATATACAAAATTGTGGCTCTATGTAAAGTATTCTAAATGGTTGTACATGTTAGAGGATCAGTTTAGTTGTGGCTCCAGGTATATTGTGTCTTAACGGGTTATAGACTCAATTTACATTATTGGAAGTTTGGAAACTCAGTTGCAGCAATCTTATACAGTACTAGAAATTCTAGAAATTTTGGAAGTTCATGAAATTCTGGAAATTCAGGAGGATCTAGAAATTCAAGAAACGTAACAGATACAATCTTCTAAAATAAGATATCCATTTGTGAACCTAACATCAAAATTATAATGTTGCTATGTATTTCACTTAAAGAACCTAATTATTTTTAATGTTTTCTTACTACTGGGAAAGAAAATGAAGAGGTTCAAATAAAGTGAGAAGAATGAATCAATTAACAATACTAAAAGAAAAAGGCTTCTAATCCACACAAAGCGCAAAGTTTATTAAAGAATATGAATATTGATATGAAATGCCGATCAAGTGCTGAATTGGCCAAAAAATTCAAGACTAAGAGAGAACAACTTGGAAATGAATGTAATGATAGCGCTAAGAAAGAGCAGGCACTAATAACACATAAAAGAATGAATTCTAAGTATTTCATTCAACAATAAAGAAAGATTAAATCTCTTGGGCACAAATTAGTAATTCAATCGTCTTAAAGGGAAGAGCTTAGAACGTTACATATGATTGCAGGGAAAGGGAAAAGGTTATTTCAATCTGAAGAGTCCAATGAAGATAAAGGAATTAACTTCCTATGAATAACTCTAGGTTCCAAACGTCATTCAAGGAAGGTGTTAATGATTCATCACATGACACTGGAACAACACTAAGTAATTGAGAGGTACCACATGATGCTGAG
The DNA here is from genome assembly GCA_032847665.1 of Solanum chilense. Classification (NCBI taxonomy): domain Eukaryota; kingdom Viridiplantae; phylum Streptophyta; class Magnoliopsida; order Solanales; family Solanaceae; genus Solanum; species Solanum chilense. Next base: position 34,170,189 of record CM064974.1, read on the forward strand.
GATCTACGGAACCTCAAACAGGCGATGAGAAAGTCAGTTTATTTGTCAGTTTCTGGATAAGCAACATATACACAATGAACATTATATTCTTGATCTACCAAATTGCAAGCAGGTAAAGAGGAAGCCAGTCATACTAGCTAGTACTTTTGATCAGTTTCTATAAAAACAAGGGATACACAAAGATAATGAAACAAAATGGTACAACTACACAACAATTGATGTCGAATTTATGCATACTCCTATTATTAATGAACACAACAAAGGATTGGATTGTCTTGTGGATGAAGAACTCGTTCAAGATGAATGTGATGTCGAACAAAAAACTGACATTGATTGTAGTACAAAAGGTATGTCTTAAACCTTATAAAATTTAGTACTCATTATAAAAGAAATATCCTATTTCCTGTCTGTTACATCAATATAAAAATATCAAATCGAAAAATTTTTTGATGACAAACAACATGTAAAGATATTCACTCAAAAAATTTGGAAGAAGGAAAGGAGGTGACATTTGATAAAGGACAAGCAGTGGGACCAACAAAAAAGATAATGTCACCATTAAGCAACTTTATAGGAACAATGGCAAGGAATCCTACATTCATCAGCCTTATGTACACTAGTTCGCATGTGGTGCCAAATGATACTAGAGAACACATGTGGGAATATTTAAATTTAAGAACGATCACTCTTGAGATTGCATTTATTATTATATGGTTTTACTTACTAAAGCTAAATATATTTTATTTTGCATAATCTAAATTTCTTAGTTCCACTAGATGGAAAGAAGTAGGTGATGACTGGTATTCGGGATGCTTGGAGGCGATACAAGCAAAAATTTAAAAAGATTTTTTTTATAAAAATAGTACCTTGAGGATATTCTATCAAAACATCCTGATTGCATTTGAGATAATCAATTCCGTCAGTTGATCGAGTACTGAAAACACCCAAATGTTCAAGGGTATGATAGTGAATTTCTACTCATCGACTTTTTTTGCATCATATATATTCTCTTCTTATTTATCAATTCACTTATATATTTTTCTTTTGTAATAGGCCATCTGTGAGATGAATTTTTAAAACACAAAAAAAACAAAATTGGACGCATCTAATGAGAACTAATAATTTTCTTGAGTACATGTAGCATGGAGAATACATTGATGAATTTCATACAAAAAATTAAATTTCATTTTTTTGTACTTTATTAGATCTTAATGATGTTATTTAAATTTTTTTATATAATCTGTAGTGTGAAGTTAAGAATAACAATGAAGAACAATCAAAGCATAAAATGTTTTGTGCAACTCGTACCAAGACGGGGAAGGAAATCCATGCTATTACCCAAGTTGCAATAGTAAGTATTTTAAAGAGGATTAGTAGTGAATTTGATTCAGACATAAAATTTATATATTGTGGGGATTAGTAATCCATTAAATTATATATTGTGCGGAGTTTAAAGTCAATATATCAACAGCCTGAATTTCAGAATTTCCAATGTTCTGGGGAGACAACAAATGATGCATTTACGACATTCTTTGGATAAGAGCAGTCTGGTCGATTTAGGTGCTATGGTAGATCAATGAGAACAATATCTTTGAAGAAATATGAGGAAATTAATAATCTAAATCAAAAGTATGCACATGAAATAACTTCTCTAAAGAAAGAATTGAGAGAAAAAATGTGAGATTTATTCACTCAATTGTTGCAAAACAACCCTGGATTAAATTTTCAAGAGGCACAAATCATCCACATTCTTTAGGTTCAGCTCATGATTCCGTTCTTCAAAAGGTATTTTGTATTTTACACTCTCTGTTTATAGTCTGCATGTTGTTGTTTTTCTAGTTGAGCTGGTTTCCTTGGTATTGTGTTGAATGAGGACTCTAGTTATTTTGTGTTGTAGTTGTGTACTTTTTTCCCCAGTGGGATTGATTGTAGGTACTTTTGTAGGGAAAGGAATGTTTGGATTACTTGCATCAACTGTAAAATCTGGTCCAATTTCATCAATTATATCTATTTTGTTGACTGGTGTTTATGTTATTTCCTCCATCATTCTTGTAGTAGAGCTTCGTTTTGCACGTATGGTGAAAGATAGGGTGGATGAAGTTAGCTTAACTAGTCTTGAAATCAAGGCATTAGAAAGTAATATTGGGTCTTTTATAAAAAAATTTTATGGCTCACTAACTATAGCTTTGTTGGTAGCATGTGTTTCAGGCATTGGTTAAGTTATTTCTTAATGGTTTCCCAAGATTCATTATGTTCTTGCTACTGAACTATTTCCATTACTAGTTGGGCTATTTTTTTGTTTGTTACCTTTTAAGGTTATTGATGTAGTCACTAGGTGTCTGTGCATTACAATGCTTTTCTCCATAACAACATTAATGGTGATTGAATTATTTGTTGGGAGAACGAGTATTCTTGATTCTTTTAAATGTTCTTCCTAGAGATTTTCCTTTGTTTTGCCTCCTATTTTTGTAGCTATTCATGTAGTTGTACTTACAATAGGGCCCCATATAATCAAACCTTTTATAAGCTCTGCTTACAATGGGACTCATGGTTTTGAATTTTCAGCACTAGCCACTAGTTTGATAACATATGTGCTTAGATTTTCCAAACATGTTCATACGTTGCATTTTATATTTAGTAAGTCAACTTTGAGTCTGAATCACAACCCTTTTATAGGAGCAACAGGCAAAGTTGGTTCAGCCATTAAGTTGAGGCAAAATCTTTGAAATGTAGGGAATGTTTCTGACCTGAGAACTGCCTGGAACTTGTTGTTATTTTGAATGTGAGTTATTTTTTGAATCCTTTATTTTGAATTCTGATTTTTAGCTCCTCCTGCATAGTGCTAAATTGTATTGGTTCGCTACTAACTGTTTGAACTTCACTATAACAAGTTAAATAGTCCTATAAAAGCTTTCTTCCTTTGAGTATGCTAATCTTCATGAGCTTGTTTCTTGTTATTTTCTTGTTTTTGGTGTTGCTGGTATTGTGAATTGGTTTCTCTATTTGTGTTTGTTGTTGTTGACATTTGCAGGGTTTTTTTATCATGTTTGCCTTGTTCCCCATTGTTTTTGTTCTTCTTGATAATCTCATCTTTAATTGAGCTACTATTTCTCTCCTCTGTATAAAATTGTTTATCAAAACTATAATTGGTGAACGATACCAAATTAAACCTTGGATACATCCGTAGGATTTCAATACTTTCTTTTGCCAAAAAAATCCTCTACATATCTTAATGAAAGGATCTTGTGTTCGTCCAAGTATTTTAGATCACTTAGATTTTTAGGAAAAATTGAATGTCTTGAACAGCCTTTCAGAATCAAAATTTCAGTTTTCTCATCTCAGAGACATTGGCTCGGAGTCTTACAAGGTTTTCAAATGATCACAAATCACTCCATTTTTTTTGGTGCTGCTGCCATTTGCAGATTTTTTTTTATGTTGTTTTCCTTTGTGTTTACAATACATGCAGTAACCCCAAATTCACGTGCTGATAAATGTTCTATATGTTTCTCAAAGTTTATTTGAAATATATATCTTTGATTTAACTATTATTTAATTTTGTGCTTTAGTTTATTTATATATTTAATTATATTATTATATATTGCATATATGCAATTCAAAAGCATTGTTGTAGGACGTCCAATGTTAAAGTTTACGCTTTATAAGTGTTGCTCTAGATGAGATATAAAGTTATGCTTTATAAATATTTCTCTCAATGAGACGTAACTTTATAAGTGTTGCTCTAGATGACATATAAAAGGAAACACTTTTAAAGTGTTGATATAGATGAGAGATAAAGTTACACTTTATAAGTGTTGTTCTAGATGACATATATAAGGCAACACTTTATAAGTGTTTCTTTAGATGACATATAAAAGGCAACACTTTATAAAGTGTTGCTCTAGATTAAATATAAAAGGCAATACTTTTGAAGTGTAACAAATAACACTACAATAGGCAAAGCTTTTAAGTGTAGTATAATACGAAAATAAATGTATCTACTGTATCACAACAAAGTGTACCCTTATACCTATTTGGCTACACTTTATAAGTGTTGCCAAAGATGGAAACATTTGAAAATCGTTGCCTAATGTCAAAGGTTACCCTTCTTTAGGTCACCCCTTAAAAGTGTTGTTTAAAGTCCAAAAGTGTACTCTTTTATCAAAGGCCACAATTTTTGCTAGTTTAGGCTACACTTTAGTGGTGTGGCCATAGGCCTAAAATGGTATAGTGGCAGGGTCCATGGACTGTGAAAGAAACCACAGTCCATCAACCTGACCATGGTTGACACCTAAGTAGTGTGGACTACATATCCATTCATGGGACGTGGAAAACTTCTCGAGCCATGAAAGGCAGAACATCAAAAGGTCCAAACCTCAGACAACAAAGAACATCTGTTAGACTAAATAAATAAGAATGATAAAAATACAAAGAATCCCAAAACAAAACTTGCTTGTCTTAGAGGAACGTTAATATATTTGTTGAAGATAGTTGAAGTCTCTTACAAGAGCAATTAGAAGAATAAATAACATCTCTATCTTTGGGATTAAACAAAGACAAAAAACAAGTAGCATTCATGAGTGTTGTTCTTTAATTGTTGAATTGCTGATTTCACCTTTTGATTAATGTCTCACAAGTGTTTTTTCAACGTAAAGTAGTTTTTATGAATGCTTATCTTTTCAACCAAAGGAAACTCAATTTATAGGATAAAAGTTTTGCAAGAAAAGTCTTTCAATTAAACAGTATTTATTATAAGTTCATGAATTGAAAAAATAACTTATCTTTGAAAAATTCATAACGTAGAATTTTCAAAGTGTGTTGCAAAACGTGTATGACGTAGAATTTAAAAAAATTAATGTTACAACTCACATTCATGTATTTTGTATTTCAAAACTTTTTCAACAGATCAATTTCATTAAAAGTTAATTGAATCACTAACTCTTACAATCCCCCACTTGTTTCAAGAAATTTATCTTTAAGAAATGCAAAAAATATTTTGAGACATTAATCTAGCAACACGCATTAATAATGGTGTCTTTTGGACTTGAACAATTAGCTAGTGAAGGTTTCCTACATCATTTACTACATGGAGAACAAATTATTAACTAAGTGTGTCACGACCCGGATTCTTGAATACGGATCGCAACCGGCGTCGTTGACCTCTCTAAAGTTGCAGACAAGCCTCATCTTGCATTCATCACATTCATCTAGTTAAATTTGGGGAAAATTTAAACTTTTTAAACGTATGAAGTATACATAGACTTCATATAATTATTAACTAGATACATCATATACAAAGCTCAACATAAGAGAACAACAATCTAACATAAAGAATCAATTCGAATTAGAATAAGAATATATCAAAAATATGTTTGCAAAACACGACCTTATTACAAAAGCTTCAAAATGAAAGTACGAAAGAAACTCTAGGGACAAAATCCATAGATATGTCTAAAACTAAGGCTACACTAAATCTGCAGAATCCTCGAATTCATGAGGACCTAACAAATGTTTGGGAGAAACACTGAAGTCTAAACCACTGAAAGTGTCGTCAACCTATCCTCTGACCTTCACCTATAAAAATAGTAAATAGTAGGGGTATGTTACCCCACTTGTACTAATTATGGGTGTATTTACACATACACAAACGCTACGCATGCTCAATGAAATCTCTTCCTAAATAATATGCTATTTCTGGAAAGCCTAGTTACTAGACTTTCCTAAATAGTTTGATGTGAATTGTGGTATGAATATGATGTATTTTAATTCATTAAAAACACACAAATCATTTTCTATATGATTACAAAATATTAGTATCATCCTCATAATTTTAGAACAACTTGAGCGAAGATTTGGAAATTTGATAGTTTAAACCCGAGAGCCATATTTTTGACACCTAGATTATTTTTCAGTCTGTTTCTTATTAATATAGTGTAGTTATATGATATATTTAATCTTATGTTTCACTTATAAGTGCAATGACTCATTGTAGTCCCATACCTTCAATGAATCGAGTAAGCAATTCACAAGACGAAGGAAATGATTTGGATACTCTACTTTAGATTTTTCATTCTTATTTTCTTTGGGTATGATTTTATATATATATATATATATATATATATATATATATATATATATATATACACCAAAGTATATTGGTTATGCCCATTCTTTAGTTGATTCATAATCCATGCTCCATTATTGGATACCTTACTTACAAGATAAATATTTCATTCTTAAATTGGGTATGAATGTATTTATAAGCCAATCTTTATTGGTTATGCTCATTAATTGGTTATTAACCCTGTTTATATACCTTGAGGGTTCTATTCATACTCCAATATTGGCAGAAGCCTTAGTTTATTTTTTAGTCTTTTTCTTCTTGTTGTTGTGAAGTTCAACAATTCTTTTAATCTTATGTTTTACTTACAAGTGCAATGATTCATTGTAGTTCCATACCCACAATGAATCAAGTAAGTAACCCAAGGAGTAAGTAATAATTCCCTACCTTATAGTGAGTCGTTCTTTACACTATATATTCATTACCTTTCATAAGCAATTCTCTATTGATCTACCATTGATTTCATTAATTTCATGTTTTATATATTATACATTTCATATACACAAGACTTTGGAATTATTGATTTAACATTAAGATATCTCAAGTGAGGGCCCAACATATGGGACCTCAAGCCTAGGGCCTTCTTTAGCAAACATAGAGTCTGCTTCATTTATTTATTCGTACTTCACATTATTCATTTCTTTCATTTGTAAGCTGATGTAAACACCAACTATACCTAGGATGAAGTTTAAGACTCGCATCAGGATCATGAAGTGTAATTACCAAGAATGACCCAATGTAATTACTTGAATCTGATTTCACCTCCTAATTGTCTTGCACAAACCCCTTTGTATCATTCATTTCATTATCTTTCATACTTTAAGGCTGGCCTCATTCTTTCAATAGGAACTTTAACCTTAACCGACATAGATCATGTGAGCATCATGAAATCCAGTGTCTCCACCACATCAAAAAGAGGTGGAATCACCGGCCAAACTAACCGAAAACATGATAGCGTACATGGGAATTAAACCCCGTTAGATCCCTATATTGGAAGTATAGGTTTGAATACTAGGATATATAAGGATACCCATACCTGGCATGCCGGACTATCTCATCTCATTAGAGTAACGTGAACCTACGCCCTTCTGAAACAAGGCATCACCGCTAAAAATAGGCCTATTAGTGCTCAGTATAAAGTTCCATTACATTCGACTCATAGGTCATGGAAGTTGTCTTTTAGAATAAGGACATCATATCTCAATAGATGATTTCTCATCTCATAATTAGTATTAAGTATACATTAATCTCAATACTTTTGTTAGAGTGTTCATAGAGACAGGTCTCTTATTTAGCTTTGCACTCTCATAGGTGAGTACGTATTGTTATCATTTACTTAGGCTCATTTGAAATTGATCTCATCTTTCACATTATCCTCTTATCATGTTTTCACCGTATTCATTAACATTAGCGCATTTGCTTTTCATAATTACTCACCCCTTTACGTGAATGTTTATTTCTTCTTTATCTTCTAGTGTTCACTCAAGCATTATGAAGTCTTTATTCTAGATTGAGATTTACTTAATCCATTGATGACTGGTCATCTCTACTTTACATTGATCGAATGTGAATTTTCCTTACATATCATACTTTGGTGTTAATGACACTGGCTCACACCTTCTAACACCTTCATATGTGAGTATTCTTTTAACATAGAAGCTTAGGTGTAAGTGAGACTTGTCTCACTTCTTGTAACACCCTAATCTGGTCACTTACTTACATTATACCCTTTCAATTATGTTATAACTCACGTCACTTACTTTAGTGTAGTAGATTCATATAATCGTTTACGGACGATGAACACTTCATTCAATGATTTTCATGAGTTCATATGTAATTCTTTTACAGCATGTTGGGAGTTGTCCCAATGAGTGTCATGCCCTTGGTTATGGATTCATTGATATTAATTTAGAAGTTCTTATATTATCATTTGATACTCTACTCAAGATTTAGCATATGATTAGTATTGGCTCAAGATTTGAGACATTAGCACCAATATGAAAATTATCATTAACAAGAATTCAAGATATAGCAATTTTATTAGCTATAAGTTGAATTTTTTTTACTTTTTTAGTGATTGACTTGTCATCAACCATTTTGAACTCCATATAATTTGAAACAAGAAACTTATTTGAACTCACCTCTTTTTTCTAAATAAATAGCTTTAAGAGTATCGCAAATCTCCTTAACTAATTTACACTTAATAAACCATTGATCATAATATTTATTGGACATTTCCCAAAGAATATATGTCTTGCATAAGTAATCATCATCTTACCATTTGAATAGTTTGTTCTTTAATTAAAGTAGCCTTGTCTGTTGCTACCTCAGAACAAGGAGTGCCAGGACAAGGTTTCTCAAGAACATGTGCAACCTTTAGTTGTCTTATTAAGAATTCCATCTTTCCACTTTATCTAGGAAAGTCATTGCCATCAAAAATTTCTAATTTAGTATTAGATTAATTTAGAAAACTGTTTGTTATTAATATGGATGTCATAGAGACAACTATCTTCAATTTAGTAGAACAAATGAACAAGAATGATAAAAATACAAGGAATTCAAAAATAAAACTTTCTTGGCTTAGAGGCGTTCATACATTTCGTTAAGATAGTTGGAGTCTCTCCCATGATAAATTGGAATAATAAATCACAACTCTATCTTCAGGATTCAACTAAGCAAGAAAACAACTTACTCTTCTATTCTGGAATTTGTGATTTCACCTTTGATTAATGTCTCACAAGTGTTTTTTAAGGCAAAGTAGTTTTTTTAAATCCTTGTCTTTTCAACCAAAAAACATTCAATTAATAGGAAATAAATTTTGCAAGAAAAAGAATTTCAATTAAATAATATTTATCATAGGTTCATGAATATTTTGCAAGAAAAAGAATTTCAATTAAATAATATTTACCATAGGGACATTCACCATCTGTGGTACTTGACACTAGTCATTGTAATGCTACTGGACATATATCCCAGAAAATAGAAGACATTAGACTATGGACGACGACACACTTAATGATATGTGGCCCCTTTGATGATCCACCATAGGACCCGTGGTCAACCTCGCCAAGTTTTGAGTCAAAGGTCGTTTGTTCTTTTCCTCTATGCGTTGGGCACCTAAACTATGTCATATAACCCCTAAACTATGTAGTTTTTGTCAGATTTGGCCTAGTATATTTGTCACATCATACCCTAATCAATCATTCAAAAAATATTCATCGATCTTACTGCAAAACAAAATAGAAATGTCGAGCAGTCATTTCCAAGAATGTACTATGTTTATTTTCTGTTCCAACAATAAAATCGAATGATTTCTTTATGAAATTCGTCACAAGGTATGTGGTATTAAAGTAATGTCTTCATTTCATCCACTATATTATATGATTTAAGTTACAATCTTGATCCCCTATGAAATTTTTTATACCAGAGGTTTCTAGAAGTTTAGATAAAATGTTGCAATATTGCTGTGATAGTATTCCCAATAATATTATCATGTTCTGGTGACAATGTTTTGAGTTCCTTGCATGAAATTTAGAACCCTAGTCATGTAGATTCGCTTAGTTCATGAATTACACTACCTAGGTCAATTTAACAAATACATATGTCTTGGATTCCGAAAGTTTCATTGTCTTTCTTAAAAGTTTCGTTGTCAGTTACCATATAAAAAAATTAAGATATCCAATATTTTTTGGTCGTGTTGAATTGTTCATAACTCTAGTTTGGAGTAAACATAACACTGAGTGGACTAGGGATCAATATTCTTGTATTTGTCCTTGATCTATGTGCTTGTTTATAATTCCCTTTTGTGGGAATTACATTTAGTGATCATGCAAGTCATGACTTTATACCCTTAGAAAGGTATATAGTGTCCTCTTTATAAGACAGATACATCAGACTCAACATTTAGTTCATGTAGTTTTATGATGGTTATTAGTAGCTCAACAATTGGACTTCAGTGTATTTTTATCAAAGTCCAAATTATATTTCTGTATCAACTTTTGGTATGTTATGTACTTGGTCATTGCATTAAGTCTAGTTATATTTTAGGATATTTTTAGTATATTCATCATTTTAAGATTATATCATTTCTACGTATACTTCTACTTTGTTATATGCTTGTACAACTTTATCATATCCTATATGCACAGTACATTCCAATTACTAACACATACTCTGTGCTACATCATTATATGATTTAGATTTATGTACTCAACCTCTAGATAATGTGTATATCGGTTCCCAATACATTTGAATAGCTTCAGTGGTGACTTATCATTAGTCGAGGAATATAGACATATTATTTTATATTTAGTCTTACTTTTTTAGTTTTAATTCTACTAGTTAGCTTAGGGCATGTCCCAGAATCTCTAGTAAATTAGAGGCTTATTTCAGATATAGACAGATTCTACTTTACCATACTTTTAAGTATCGTAAACTGGATATTAGTATTTAATATTCAGACTCATTATGGGTATTCCCCACTATTAGTATATCATAATTAAGCTTCCATATCTTCTTAAAATTTCTAGATATTTTCTGCTATGATTATGATATGCCATCTGAGGGTTAGCTTGGGGTCATTCTGCTCCTAGGTCCAGTGTTTACCTCAAGCGGGTAGCCCTTGGGTGTGACAAACATGGTATCATAGAATTAAGTTCAAGATTCCTAGGATGTTTGAAAAGTAATACTAAGTAAAGTCATTAACATGGGTGTGAAGGGCACCACATCTAATGAGAGGGAGGCTACCACGTGTCATAGGAAAAACACCACTTTTTTTGTTATTCTTATTGTGTGTTGGTATAATCTACAATCATAATTTTCATTATGTTATTTAGATCATGCATTCTTGTATAACTTATGCAAGGACTAGTAATGACCACAACGGTAACAGAGTTCCTTCAGTCTCTGACCATGTGTATAAGAATGCTATCCAACTTTTTCCTTAGAGAGTGGCTAATCAGAACAACCAGCAGGTTCATCTCTGACAAATACTAATGATGAATCAGTAGGGTCCATGATTTTGTTAGGATAAATCCGTCAAAGTTTCTAGGGACGCATGTAGGTAAGGACCATAAAAAATCATTGATCTTGTGAAAAATATCTTTGGAGTTATTCATATGAATGGAAATTATAAGGTAGCATTGGTGTCCTACCAACTTAAGGATGTGGCTAACATTTGGTACACTCAATGGAAAGAAAAGAGGGGTACATATGCAACTCTTGTAACTTTGGAATGTTTTACTAGCCCTTTTTGTGAAAGTTTCTTTTTGAGAGAGTTGAAGTAGACAAAGGCTCAATATATATAAGTATGAGGAAAGGTAGAATGTAAGCACAAGATTACGGGCTCAAGTTGACCCAACTCTCTATGTATGAATTCCATATGGTTGATGATTCAAGGGCGTAGATGTTTATGTTTTTGGATGGAGTGTTCAATTAAGTTAAGGTAGAGTGTAGGAATGCTATGTTGTTAGGAAGAAGAATATCTCTAGCTTCATGAATCATGATCACCGTGTTGAGAGATATAATCTCAAAGGAAATGGATAAGGATAACAAGAAGAATTGGTCACGTCACTATAAGTGTTATTAGCAGAAATCAACTGGTAGAAATCTGTCATAGTTTCAGAAGAAATCTTTAGCCCTACCAACTTAATAAACTAGTTCTCCTTCTCCTAGGTTTGGAAAACATCAGAAAGGTTAGACGTGAAGATCATATCGCATAGGAGTGTTTCAGGTAGCACGACTTGCCAAACTAGTACAAAATTTGGTAATAGCCATCCAATGAGTGTATTAATGGGAAAGAAGGTTGCTTTAGATGTGTTAAATTTTGCCATAGGCTACGTGATTGAATATCTAATAAGGAGGGGCAGGGAGGTAAAAACAATAGATCTCAGTCCATGGCTTCAGCAGCGCCACAAGGATGCCTAACTCGGTAGGGTGCTTCATCTCGTAAAGGGGGCGGTCAGCGCCAGAACAGGTTGTATGTTCTTCAGGATCACTAGGTTAGATCTGTCACAACCCGTAACCATACCCTAGAAGTTAGGGTACAATCTTGGATTGTAACTAGTATCGTCGACATCTAGAAGGTCTAAGGGAAGCTCTTTCATATCATTCATTGCATATACATAGTAAAAAAGTAGTGCGGAATTAAAACTTTTCACAAAACATAATATAGTCTTCAAAATCTCTTTCATATAAAAGTAATAGGAAATACTAAGTGTCAATCTCATCATCTACAGACACAACAATACTTGGAACATGGCTTATGCTTCCAAATACGGATATACAAATATTTATTATATTACAATACTTTGAATGAAAACATAAAAGACATATATGCCCCCGAGTCAAGTGAGGACATACTTCAACTTCTCTTGAACAATCTTCTAAGTCCAAGTCTTCACTTCTCAAAGCTCCTCACCTACAAAGAACTATATAGATATATAAAATCATGGAGTTACTACAACCACATGTACCAAGTATGGCTTTATGCATAAAAATCATGAAAACGGACCTTATTAAAAATATAAATTTTTCATTTTTCAAATCATATTTTAATAATAACAACAACATTAATCAATTTAGAAACACATAATCTAATAATTAATCAACAATATCAAATTTAGCCATCACTTTACAGTAAGTTCAATTCGCTTTACAGTGAATTGACTTCACTGTTTCAATGACTTACTAACCCCTTTAATAACCAACTTATAGCATGTAATTTCCTCACTTAAAGTCATCCTAAGATTCACTTAAGTCAGACAAAGAGAGACCGTCCATACACCATTTCTAGATGTGCCTAAATGATCCTTAGGATTACTTATAATGAGTCACATACACACTTCAAGACGTCAAACATATCAACATATAGACACTATGCCATTTCCTCATCAAAGGCTATAAAAAGACTTAATTAAGTAGGTAAAGAAGATAACATCCATGATTGACCTCTTCAAGACTACCTTAATAATCCTTGTGACTTCTAAGTTCAGATCATGTCCACATAATCAACATCTACCCTAATTAGAGTCATTCATAAAACTTATCTAGGTAAGATACAAAGTGACCATTCCAATGCCTCATTAACCTTAACTAGACAACCCTTAACAACTCTATATAGATACTTATTTCTTTTACATATCTCATAAGATAAGTCATTAATTCAATAGTTCATTAAGACTCATACATCACATAAAGGACATTCAAATAATAGTCTTACACAAGACCTAGGAACTCCACATAACACCTTCAAAATCAATTGTGCAATGTCTAGGTATCGTCCCATACCACAACCTAAACTCCATAAACTACTCTAATTCTAATAGGTATTCCATTTGATGAGAATAGGAAATTACCGACATAGAACATGATAGCTAGGCATGGAATTTGGAGTTCTATCCTACTCCGATGAGGTTGTTCTACTTGCCAACGGTAGAACATAAACACATTGGCCCATGGTTAAGGAATATTAAGGGCATGCTTTGTAATCTTGTCTTATACATAACTAGAAATACTTTCCCTTACCATACTCACTCGGTGCTAGCCTTCGTTCTCAAAGAGTAATTCATACATTAGGTTCACAAAAAAGGGTTCCATAACAATTTCATAACCCAATCACATTTACCCTACAAGGGAAGGTCCATTAGGGCTACCTCACAAGGGCGACAAGAAGTTGATGATGACTTTCCGAAGGATTAATATGATAACGTTCTAGCCAACTAAACTTAAGTCCATCATTCCGTTACTTTTAAGGATACCATTACGGATTACACTTCAACAATATTAACCTCCATAAGTCCATCATTCCTTTACTTTGAAGGATACCATTACGGCTTACGCTTCAATAATCTTAACCTTAACCTTAAGTCAAGGTTTTCACATAATGGACTCTCATATCATCATTTAAAGTCACATGTCATTCATACATTCAACAGTAAGAGTTCTAACAACCTAAATAAGATATGACAAAATCATAATCATATGTACGTCAAGCAAGTTACACAAGTCATCCAAGACAAGATACCATATACTTCCCTTTTAACTCATAATGCAAGTCATTATAGAAACACCTAAGTAACAATCTCACATCTTCAAGTCATCCTATGCCCCTTTCACACCTCAACTTGACAACCCTTAACTAATCTAGTTAGGTACTTATTTCTTTTACATACTCTATAACATAAGTCATTAGTTCATTAGTTCATTAAGACTCATACATCACATAAAGGACATTCAAATAATGGTCTTAGACAAGGCCTAGGAACTCCAGATAACACCTTCAAAGTCTATTGTGCAATGTATAGATACCGTCCCATACCACCACCTAAACTTGATAAACTCCTCTAATTCTAATAGGTATTGCATATGATGAGAATAGACAATTACCTACATCGACCATGAAAATTAGACATGGAATCCGGAGTTTTATCCTACTCCGATGAGGTTGTTCTGCTTGACAATGGTACAACTTAGTCACATCCCATGTAGGCACATGGTTAAGGAATATGAATGGCATGCTTTGTAATCTAGTCTCATAATTAACTAAAACTACTTTCTCTGACCATACTCACTCGGTGCTAGCATTCGTTATCATGGAGTAATTCATACATTAGTTTCACATAAAAAGGTTCCATAACAAGTTCATAACCCAATCACATTTACCCTACAAAGGAAGGTCCACTAGGGATACCTCATAATGCAAACAATAAGCTCATTATGACTTTCCTAAGGATTAATATGATGTCGTTCCATCAAACTAACCATAAGTCCATCATTTATTTACTTTGAAGGATACCATTACGGCTTACGCTTTAATAACCTTAACCTTACCCTTAAGTCAAGGTTTTTACATAATAGACTCTCATATCATAATTTAAAGTCACATGTCATTTATACATTCAATACTAAGAAATGTAACACCCTAAATCAAGACATCACATATTCACAAATATATATACATCAATCAAGTGAAACAAGTCAACCAAGACAAGATACCACATACTTCACTCTTAACTCATAATGCAAGTCATTTTAGAAACACCTAGAGACAATCTAATATCTTCAAGTCATCGTATATATCATCAAAACATCATTAATATACTCCACATAGACTCACAAAGCAAATAAGAAATAACCAAGACTTAACCCTAACACTATACTCATAATGTCAAAGTCATAGTCTAACATGATCACTTCAGGCAACATAAGTAGAAGAACACACATATAACTTCACATGTAGATAGAGAATGTATTGCTTAACATAATCAACTACACAAATAGCCAAATTACTTCAAGTTGTTGACAATAAGGACATGCTCATCATATTAAATAAAGTAACGCCAACAACGCCACATTAATTGCAAGTAAAACACGTAACACCGCCACCATAAGTGGACCATACCAATCACAATAGAATCAAAGTATAATTGATACCAAATTAAAGAAAATGGGGCAGCATACCTTCATCCCCTCATCCAAACTTTAAATAAATGACAAATCAATTAATTCAACATCACAAGGCTCTTACCCATTACCATGAGCAATAATTCAAAGAAATAACCATAAAACTCAATCAATATACATCAATTCAATATAGATTTAGCAATATAAGATCAGTTAGATATCAATTGAATACCATTCTTATATCATTAGAAATACCATATAAAACTACATAACAATTCAACAATATTAGCTTAATATCAAGTAACCCTATAAGTAGTCACAACTAGGGTTAATCAATATACAGGGTTCATATGTATTTTAATTTAAAATCATCAATAAAATATCAATTCAATCATAATTAAATGTTTAGAGATCATTTATTCAAGAACCCATGGTAGAATCATGAAATTGGTCAATTCAACTTTAGAAAACATCCTGAGAGTTGGGTTCCTTGATGAAACGAGTGCCAAGGATTAAAGGTCAAACCTCAAAGATGATAATTCCTCAATTTAATGAAGAATTTCCACTCAAAAACGTCACCTGAAAGCTGTTTCTTCAATTGTTACTTCAATGGAATCTTTGGGATTTCTTAAGCGATTTGGGGTTTTCAATTTGGAAGAATGAAGTCTTTAAGGTGTTTACCCTTTATATACTTAATTAAAATACCAAAAAGACCCTTAAACCTCCAATGACTTAATTTAAAATTGGGGTGAATTTACCAATTCACCCCTAAGTTTGCAGCAACTCTGCGAGCATGAGATAGCCTCTCGACGCCTGCCCTAGATGGGGCGTCACTGCCAAGACGGGGCGTCACATCGCTCCTTTGGTATATACAGTGGCTGGAAAATGTTCCAAACTTCATCCTTTGTTATGTCCCCCCACTACGGGACCCTCGACGGGGCATCATCAGGCCAACAGGCCGTTGACTGCTCTGTCGCCAAGGTCTACCTGGGACTGTTTTGGCAATGCTTGGGTCCTTCCTCAAGAACCCTTTGATGGTTCTTGGGGATAATTTCCCAGACGTTTCTAACCCAAATATGATCTTATATAAGTTTAACACCTCTCACATGAATTTCATCCAAAATAAACACGTAAAACTCAACGAAACTCGCCTAGACGTACAAGGTCACTTCAAGGCATACGTTTCGAACGCCTTGGATGTTCTTGGTCATTTGACCTCCAAACTTCTCGAAAGTCTAAAAACTACCTATAAAGATATAATGACTAATTTAATAACCTTAAAACATCATGAAAAATGCATAAAAACATAATACATTAGCTACTGCCTCTATAATATATATTAGACATATTTAGGACCTTAGACCATCAATACCAAACATGTTAGGCTAAGTGATTTTCGGGTCTTACAATCTCCCCCACTTGGACAACATTTGTCCTTTAATGACACTTTCTACTCTCCGAACACTTCCAAGACTAGAGACTCATCTAGAAGCTAATAACCATTACATACAACACATAATCAACAAGATAACATAAATTTCACATAGTCAAGAGATTCACAACACAACAAGAATTTAGCATACGATTTTATAACTCATTATGCTACCAATCACACATGCTTCGTTCCAAATAGTAAAAACTCATCTTATATTCGATATTATATTATATACATAAGTTCTAAGCACATTACAATAATTTAGACCAAATAATCAAAAAGTCATTTTTACAAAAATATAACAGTGAACTGTTTTCCATTTTACAGTGATTTCACCAAATTTTTTAAAATTCAAATTTTAGGCAATTCATGATATAAACATGGTAATATGAAAAATAACATCATATAAACACCTCTTACAACATGATCATAACTCAATAAAACACAAAATGCAAGAAGTCAAATGAAATTCAATCTCAACAAAACTCCTAACATCATGCAAAAGCAACAATTTCGAGGACTTCTATCCCATCTATACACCATACTCCCCCACTTAGAATGAACTCATATTACAACGAAAGAAAGAGAACTTACTAACATTATCATCACTCTCCTTCTCATCCGGCATCTCCATCGTAGAACGGAGTGCATAGAAACACCTCTTTGTTGAAGCATAATCCTTTTGAACACTAGGAGCAACTTAGTTACCCTCTCTACCAATAGAAGCAATCATAGGAAAATCTATCACTTTGTACCCATCTTTACCACAACCAAAGAAACTCCCGGTACCCAAAAGATACTCACCATAATTTTTCTTGCCCCAATTTGCACAAGTAGGCTTGCCATCCTTGGAACCACCTCCTTTGTAAACCTTGAACTTAGCACACGTAGATTCTCCTTGAGATTGAACCTTCTTCTTAAACCTAGTTTGCTCTTGATCACTAGCACCACTCCTTTTCAAACTTCTAGCCATCCTTCTAAGTTTAGAATTTTCTATTGATTGTGCATATACCATGAGTCTAGCTAGAGTCATATCATCATGTAACATAGCGGTACGACATTCTTCCACCACTAAGTCGGTTACCCGTATCACAAAACAACTCATATTATCTCTTGGATTGGACACAAGAGAAGGGGCATACCTAGATAAAGTTGAGAATTTCAAAGTGTACTCATCAACACTCATATTGCCTTTCTTGAGATTGATAAACTCCTCCACCTTAATTTCTGTCCTCTCTCGAGGAAAGTACATACCAAGAAAAGCTTCCTTAAATTCTTCCCACTCAATAGGACCCTATCCTTCTTGCCTATTATCCTTCCATTGAGTGTACCAAATTTGAGAAACATCCCTCAATTGGTACGAAGCTAACTCCACCTTCTCCCTAGATATAACCCCCGTAGCACTCAAAACATTGTACACTCCATCATGAAACTCTAGGGGATCCTCATTTACCTTGGAGCAAAGAAAGATAGGAGGATTAATTCTCAAAAAATCTCTCAACCTAGATGTCATAGGGCTCTCTACAACCCTTGGCATCATATTAAAATTATCTTGCATAGTCACGGCTCGGGCTATAGAAATCAAAGCCTCTCTAATATCCCTATTAGACATCTCCGGAACCTCAATACCTCCTTCTACATTAGGAATATGATCACCTTGGGGAGGCACTTGCGCATCTTGAACACTTTGAACTCCTTGCCCAGCTTGAGGAACTTGCTCAACTTGATAGGTACCTCCTCATTCACCCTCTCTTCTTCTATCCTTCTAGCGGCCTTCCTTCTAGTATTCATCTCCTAGAAAACACAAGGAAATCCATAAGAAGGATAATAATAACATTTACTCTACTGCACGACATCGGAGTAGAAATGAAGGGAAACACTATCGTCCTATAGCCTCTCGCCCATAGATGTGCCGCGACTCATACTGATGGTCAAGACTCTACTAGAAGTGACTTGATGAGACTTTTTGTTAACTAATAATACTTTCACCAACCTATGCTCTAAATCAAAGCTTGTAGCAACCCGAAACCACACCCTAGAAGTTAGGGTACAATTTTGGATTGCAACAAGCATCGTCGACCTCTCGGAGGTCTAAGACAAGTCCTATCATATCAATCATTGCATATTAATAGTGAAAAAGTAGTGCGGAATTAAAATTCATCACAAAACATAATATAGTCTTCAAAATCTATTTCATATAAAATTAATAGGAAATACTAAGTGTCAATCTCATCATCTAAAGACACAAAAATACTCGGGACACGGCCCATACTTCAAAATACGAATATAGAAATATTTAGTATATTACAATACTTTAATCAAAACATAAAAGACATATATGCCCTCGAGTCAAGTGAGGACATACTTCAACTTCTCTTGAATGATCTTCTAAGTCCAAGTCTTCACTTCTCAAAGATCCTCACCTACGAAGATCTATTTATATATATATATATATATATATATATATAAGCATGGATTTACTGCAACCACATGTACCAAGTATGGCTTTATTCATAAAAATCATGAAAATGGACTTTATTGGAAATATGAACCTTTTCATTTTTCAAATCATATTTTAATCATAATAACATCTTCAATCAATTAAGAAAAACATAATATAAAAATTAATCAACAATATCAAATTTAGGCATCACTTTACAGTAAGTTCAATTCACTTTACATTGAATTGACTTCACTGTTTCAATGACTTACTAACCCCTTTAATAACCAACTTCTAGCATTTAATTTACTGACTTAAAGTCATCCTGATATTCACTTAAGCCACAAAGAAAGACCGCCCATACACCCTTTCTAGATGTGCCTAAATGATCCTTAGGATTACTTATAATGAGTCACATACGCACTTCAATACATTAAACATATCAACATATAGACACTATGACAATTCCTCGTCAAAGCCTATCAAAAGACTTAATTAAGTAGGTCAGGAAGATAAAGACTTAATTAAGAAGGTCAGGAAGACAAAACTCCATGATTAACCTCTTCAAGGCTACCAAAATAATCCTTATGACTTCCTAAGTTCGGATCATGTCCACATAATCAACATCTTCCCTAATTAAAGTCATTCTTAAGACTCATCTAGCTAAGATACGAAGTGATATTTCCTATGCCTCCTTCACCCCTTAAATAGACAGCCCATAACAACTCTAGATAGATACTTATTCCTTTTACATACTCCATAACATAATTCATTAATTCATTAGTTCATTAAGACTCATACATCACATAAAGGACATTCAAATAATGGTCTTACACAAGACCTAGAAACTCCACATAACACCTTCAAAGTCTATGGTGCAATGTCTAGATAGTGTACCATACCACAACCTAAACTCCATAAACTCCTCTAATGCTAATAGGTATTCCATCTTAAGAGAATAGGCAATTACCGAAATAGACCATGATAGCTAGACATGGAATTCGTAGTTCTATCCTACTCCGATGAGGTTGTTCTACTTTCCAATTGTATAACTTAGACACCTCTTATGTAGGCACATGGTTACGGAATATTAAGAGAATGCTTTCTAATCTAGTCTCATACTTAACTAGAAATACTTTCCCTTACCATACTCATTTGGTGCTAGCCTTCGTTCTCAATGATTAATTCATACATTAGGTTATCATAAAACGGTTCCATAACAAGTTCATAACCCAATCACATTTACCCTACCAAGGAAGGTCCACTACGGCTACCTCACAATGGCGACAATAAGCTCATGATGACTTTCCGAAGGATTAATATGATGCATTTCCATCCAACTAACCTTAAGTACATCATTCTGTTAGTGTGAAGGATACCATTACGGATTACGCTTCAACAAACTTAACCTCCTTAAGTCCATCATTCCTTTACTTTGAAGGATACGATTACGACTTACGCTTAAACAATCTTAACCTTATCATTAAATCAAGATTTTCACATAATAGACTCTCACATCATCATTTAAAGTCAAATGTCATTCATACCTTTAATACTAAGAGTTCTAACACCCTAAATAAAGATATGACATATTCATAATCATATATACATCAAGCAAGTTACACAAGTCATCCAAGAAAAGATACCACATACTTCACTTTTAACTCATAATGCAAGTCATTCTAGAAACACCTACGTAACAATCTAATATCTTCAAGTCATCCTATATATCATCATAACATCATTAATGTACTCCACATAGCCTCACAATGTCAAGTAGGAATAACCAAGATTTAACCCTACCACTATACTCATAATGTCAAAGTCATAGTCTAACATGATCACTTAAGGCAACGTAAGTAGAAGAACACACATATGACTTCAGATGTAGATATATAATTTCATGCTTCACATAATAAACTACACAAATATCCATATTACTTCAAGTAGTTATCAATAAGGTCATGCTTATCATATTGCCTAAAGTAACGCCGACAACGCCGAGTCAATTGCAAGTAAAACACGTAACACCACCACCATAAGTGGACCATCAAATCACAATAGAATAAAAGTATAATTGATACCAAATTAAAGAAAATGGGGCAGCATACCTTCATCCCCTCATCCAATCTTCAATTAAATGTTAAATCAACCAATTCAACATCACAAGGCTCTTACCCATTACAATGAGCAATAATTCAAATAAATAACCATAAAACTCAATCAATCTCCATCAATTCAATATAGATTTATAATATATGATCAGTTAAATATCAATTGAATACAATTCTTATATCATTAGAAAGCCCATATAAAACTACATAACAATTCAACAATATTAGTTTAATATCAAGTAGCCCAATAAGTAGTAAAAACTAGGGTTCATCAATTTACATGGGTTCATAGGTAATTTATGTTAAAATCATCAAGACAGTATCAATTAGATCATAATTCAATGTTTAGAAATCATTTATGCAAGAACCCATTGTAGAATCATGAAATTGGACAATTCAATTTTAGAAAACATCTTGAGAGGTTGGATCCTTGATGAAACGAGTTCTAAGGATCAAAATTCAGACCTCAAGTATGATAATTCTTCACTTTGATGAAGAATTTACAATCAAAAATGTTACCTCCAAGCTGTTTCTTAAATTTGGACTTCAACGGAGTCTTTGGGATTTCTTAAGGGATTTGGGATATTCAATTTGGAAGAATGAAGTCTTTAAGGTGTTTACCCTTTATATACTTAATTAAAATACCCAAGTACCATTAATAAACCACCAATGAATTTATTTAGAAGTGGGGTGAATTTACCGATTCACCCCTAAGTTGGCAGCAACTCTGCGTGCAGGAGATAGGCTCTCGACGTCTGTCCTTGACGGGGTGTCACAGCCACGATGGGGCGTCACAACCCTCCGTTTATGCCTACAGTGTCTTCAAAAAGTTCCAAACTTCACCATTTTTTAAGTTCCCCACTACCGGATCCTTGAAGGGGCTTAATCAGGCCAACGGGCCGTTGACTGTTCCGTCGCCAAGGTCTGCCTGGGAGTGTTTTGGCAACAGGTTTGGGTCCCTCCTCAAGGACCCTTTAATGGTCCTTGGGGATATTTTCTCGGATGTTTCCAACACAAACGTGATTGTATATAAGTTTATCACCCTCTGACATGAATTTCATCCAAAGCGAACACGTAAAACTCAATGAAACTCGCCTAGACGTACAAGGTCACTTCAAGGCATATCTTTCCAACCTTGGACGTTCTTGGTTTTTTGACCTCCAAACTTCTCGAAACTCTAAACACTGCATATACATGCTATAATAACTCATTTAAGAAACTAAAAACATCATTAAACACACATTAACACATAAAATCACATAAGAGCCGTTTAGGTGACTTAGTCGTCAAACGTCTTAGTCGTCCCTTGACGTTTGACTTCCAACATACCTAATACTTTAGCTACTTCCTCTATACCATATATTATACATATACCTTATACCATCAATACAAACATTTTAGGCTCTAGTTAACCTAAGTAATTTTTGGGGCCTTACAAGATCCATGTGCTACTCTTTCATTTGTAACTCCTTGTATAGCTGTCAACTTGGGTGTTAGTCCAGAAACTCTTTCACTGTCCTTCTAAATCTCTACTCTAGTTTGTGACCCATATATAGCTAGACGAGTATATATAAATTACCCTATATAAGTCTCAAAGAATTTCACCTCTTCAAATTTTGTAGTATTAGAAATTGTAGACTTTTATATAATTCTAGGCAAGTATTCATAACACATCCCCGAGACTATACGATAGAAAAATGGAATCCTCAAGTTGTGGCATGGCGTATTTGAATTCTTATAAAAGACCTTATACACCATTCATCGCAGACATATATATATTATATATATATATATATATATGAAAGGTAGTGCGGAATTAAATTTTTTCACACAATAGAAACATAGTTCAATATCTCTTTTGTTGAAAACATATGAAAGCTATTTTTTTCACTATCTTAGACACACGAATTTCATGGTTAAGAGTCCATACATTAAAATAAATATATATATCAAATTCTAACACAATGTCTTTGGAAAAGAAAAGCTAAACATAGTTATGTCCTCAAATCGTCTTAGGACATACTAATACTTGCTTGAAAGGATGTGAATTCCAAGCTTCACATCAATAAACTCCTCACTTTCCCCATACACATTAAGAGATAATACAATATAGGGAATTATTACATTGAATGCACTAAGTATGGTGACATGCAATAAAGACATGCTAAAACGGATTTTTATTCATAACATGCTTTTGTATGCTCTTTTGAAGAAAACCTCATAAAACAAGTATACGAAACTACTTTCAACTCAACATATCCATATAAAACATGTCTCAATTACTCAAAAATATGATTGTATCATCACTTAGAAACGATATAAGCATATAACCCTACTACCAAAAGGTAATCCTATGACGTACTTAAGTAAGATATGAAGTGGCCACCCTTACAACACCTTCACACACACCTAAGTGATCCACAAGACTACCTAAAGGAAGATTATTCCCTTTTCATAAACTACGTCCCTACCTAAAGTTACTCTAAGACCAAACTAAGAAAGCCATGAAGAGACCACACTTACACCCCTCTTAAAGCCTACCTAAGTAATTCGTCAAATCTAATCTAGATAAGAAATTTTTTATTAACATGCATTAACTTAAGTTTAAAATGTTCATTTAGGAATATTAGAGACATTCAACAATTAAGGACTTCACATAATGGTCTTGGAGAAGACCTAGGGAACCATCATCCTTGCATTTTCAAAGCCTACTCGTTCCATGTATAGATAAAATCCCGTTCCACTACCTACTCATATTAGACTGCATTCCACATGTTAAGAATATGTATTAACCGAGATAGACCATACTATCTAGGCATGAAATCTGAAGTCTACCCTACTCCTATGGAGGGTTTTCTACTTACAAAGGGTAGACTAGGACATATACCATGTAGGCAAATGGTTAAGGAATATCAAGGGTTTTTTTGTACTCTAGTGTCAACCTAAATAGAGTCACTACCACAAGCATATTAACTGGGTGCTAGCCCTGTTCTCATGGAGTAAGTTCAATCACATAATGGCATATGAAAAGGTACCATATTTTAGTCACTACCAAATCATAGTAAACCTCACAATGGATGGGGTCCACTAGGGCAACCACTCAATTGTCAATAATGAGAGCTCAGTAACTTCTTTAGCGACGATTTCATGCGTTTCCAGCCAACCTATACCTAGGTCCATCATTCACACAAGAAGGATACCATTACGTCTTTAAAGTTAAAGGATATCATAACCTTATTTCTATGTTGAAGGTTGAAAGTTACTGACCTCCTTTACATGTTCAAGGTCATATTCTAGTCATACATATAAGGGTACCATCTTAGGTCTACCGATCCTAGACTTTCATTCAATATTCGTTCATACAAATATATGACTAAGGTGCTTATAACTACTAAGTCAAGAGTTGACATTCACATAATTTCATTCATCAAGTAGAGGGACATAGGTGTACCAATCAAGACACACACACATTATCATTGTATCACATGTTTAAAAACATTAAAGTATCCAATAGGCACAACTATCTCTACCAAAGTATTTACACTAGCAACATGTAGAGAAACATCACCATAGTCTATCATATCCACATATAACCAATAAGGAGAAAAAATGCTTTCACTTAATTAACACATGTATACCACATAATCCTTCACGTTGATCACTTATACAAGCTATAACATGATAACAACACAATTCACATAATAATGCTGACAAGGCCAAGTTTTTCACAATTATAACAGATAAGTGCTGCAACGATAAGTGGACGATACCAATCAATTCAAGCTAATAGAAATTCTACATAGTATAGAAGAGAGTAGGTAAACATACAATGAATACATCAACCACACCACCATCCATTAGCCTTATCAATTAAATCACTCCACAAAGGCTCTTCCCAATAGCCATATAAACCATTCCAAACCAATAATCAAACCATACAATGATCCAACAAGATACAATATAAAAATCATCAAATTAAGGTAGCCTATATACAATTCTAACATAACCTTTACATAAATCAGTAACCTAGTACAATCTACAGAAGAATCATATACAATTAAGCCATGATCTAATCACCCATATTAGAGATAAAATTAGGATTTCATGAATTGTGTGGGTTCATAGGAATTCTGATAGAAAATCCTTCAATTAGAATAAATTATATCATAAATCATTGATTCAAATAATCTTATGCAAGAACCGATGGCTCGAAATGAAAATAGAAGTTGCTGCTTTTAGTAAGTCTTAGAAAAACATTTGAAATTAGGCTCTTTCAATGGAAGAGAACCCAAGAATGAAACACCATACCTTAATGAAGAGAACCACGAAACCGATGAAGAATAAATGGCGAAATCAAGGTCCTAGCCTGAACCTTGCTTTAAGATTTAATGCAGTCTAGAGAGTTCTATTTGGAGTCTTGGGTTTTATTTTTGAATAATGAACTCTAATCTAGGTTCTAGGTTTATAAAGCGACTTAAAATACCCTAAATCCCATAAATAACAGCCTAATATATTATTTTGATGCTAGGTGAATTTCCCAATATTCCTCTACCGCGGCAGAGACCTAGAGAAAGTTACAGGTGTCAATCGATGAAGACATCCCTGCACCATAGACCAGACGACGGGTTGTATTGGCAAGCCCTTGTTTTTGTATGAGGCTTCTCATTTCGGGGCTTAAGATCCCACCTCTAAGTGTGTAGCAATGGTCCCCATTGACGTATCATTTCTAGAATAAGGGGGCGTCGACTAAGCTGTAATTGATTGGGACTTCATTGGGCAATTTCAATTCCAAAGGTTGTGTCATCCTCAAGGACCCTTAGGGTGGTCCTTGGGGAGTTGTGTTCGGACTTTTAAACACTAAACACACTCGTTATATGTTAGTAATATAACCAATCAATTTGAACTCAAACTAACACGTACGAAATGCAATGGCACACTAGAACACACAATCAAGTCTAAAGGGACACTTTCGAACGTCTTGGAAGTTCTTTGACATTCAGCTCAAAACTCTTCCAAACTCAAAACACTTATTTGTAACATGATAATTCATCATATCATGACCTTATAAACTCATGGAGAACATGTTAGGCTCTAGTTCTCCTTAGTTCATTTTAGGGGTATTACATTCTCCCCCACTTGGACAAAATTTATCCTCGAACAAAACATGTTACACTTTAAACTCTATCAATAGATAAAGACGCAAGACTAGAAGCTCATAACCATACCACGCCTTACACAATAGACATAGATAGAAACAACAATTTCCATATAACCAAGAGACTCAAAAAACAACAAAAAAGTTTGAACAACATCTAAAACTTATAATGCAATAAGATTCATATTTCTCACTTCATATAGGAGGAATTTCCTTCGCCATGTATCATCATGCTCATATAAATCATTTCTAAGCATATTATAAACCTTTCTCATGAAAAACCAATTAAGTAAAAATTGCAAATACCTTAAAGTAAAGCATGCTTACTAGACCACCATTGCAACTTTTAAGAAACTTATTATGAAGGCATGACAATATGAGAGACAAAAACATATAAACTCAATTTACAACAAAAACATAACATCATGAAAATGCATAATTCAAGGAGATAAATGATATTCATTTTCACATATACACCTAGACAAATGCAGCATGATACTATACAATTCTACTCTCAAGCTTCAATAGAATAGAAGAAACAACAAATCACAATCCAACTACTCATACTCCACGATTTAGAAGAAACCCATCAAAAACAAGAGAGAAAATTATAACTTACCGGCATTCTCATCCTAATTTGCTTTAGCTTGGAGAAATAGAATTTATTGCTCTTTGGTGCAAAAAATTTGGAGCATTAGGAGGAACTTGATTGGCCTCACTTCCTCTAACCAAAATAGTAGAACAATCCTTCACCGTATGACCATCCTTACCACAACCAAAGCACCCTCTCGTACCAGCTAGAAACTTCCTAAAGTCCTTCTTCCCACAAGTAGCACAAGTATTCTTAACTACTTGGGAACCAATACCACTCTCAGTCTGGACCATGGAAGAACTAAACCCATCTTTTTTCGAGGGCACTTCTCAAAGCTAGGTTGGTTTTCCTCATCGGATCTACCCCACTTCGAATTCCATGAAATCCTACTAAATTTGAATTCTTAAATGGATTGTACATGCACCATAAGGCCAGAAATGTTCATCTTGTTATGGAGTATGTCCATATGATATTATTCTATCACAAGGTCGGCAACATCGGTCACAAAATGAGTTATTTCATCCCTATGGCTAGACACCAAGAACGGAACATACCTAGACAATAGAGTAAACTTCAACGAAAACTCGGCAACACTCATGTTACCTTTTCTAAAGTTTATGAACTACTCAACCTTCACCTCCCTTCTTTCTCGGGGAAAATACTTTCGTAAAAAGGCTTCCTAAAACTACTCCCACTATATAGGACCCGATTCAACCAGACCATTGTCTTTCCATTTGGTGTACCATACTTGAGGAACTTCTCTCAGTTGGCATGAAGCAAACTCCGCCTTCCCCATACCTTAATATGAAGAAACCCAGGAAATTCAGTGAGGAAACATGAAGGATTTGGTCTTCTTTCATGAAGCTTGAAGCATCTTGAAAATGGAGATTTTGGAGAGATTTTTTATTTGAGATTCAGGGTTTGAATCGATGGATGAATTGGGGTTTAAAGTGAGCTATTACAGTTCACAAATGATCCCCAAATTTCTCAAAAGGCCCCTACACTATTTGGATCCTTTTTCGAATTCTATTTTGACTTAAAATGACGCGGCTAAATGTGGGACTTGGCTCCGCGTCGCAGAGGAAGCTCCTGATTCTTTCTTCTCACTAGGTTGAGATCTTGATATTAATTGTCTAGTGTTGGTTCAATTGAGTTGGTTATTTGTTAAATTACTACTCTATGATGTTATTGTATCAATTATGAATAGATTAAGATGAATTTTAATCCTATTATGCTAGTTCATTAGTAAGTATTCTAGATTGTGACTTTGACATAAGTCTCTTATATTAAGCTATGAACTAGTAATGGATTGTGATGTAGTGATTAAGTAGGATTTGTTGTCATGTTTGTTATTAATATTTGATGATATTACACCCTTATTAGGTTGAGTTAATGGTTGATGGTAAGACCTTTATAATGGATTATGAAGGAGACTTGGTAAGTCTTGTGATCCCTATTCTTTATTCCAATTGTGGTTAATAGTGATTTAAGTGATGAATTTGCATTTAAGTATACCTTGTACTAGGATTGATATGATTGGTATGATGTTGAATTGGAATTTATTGAATATGGTTTGTAAGGTGTTGGCTAGGATGTAAATGTTATAAGGATGGTGATAACTGCCATTGTGCCTTATCATTATGTGATTATGTAAATGTTCTAGCCTCACTTATATGAATTGTAATGAAAGAACTATACTCATGCAATTCTATTGAGCTATGATGATAATGATTATACAAGGATAGATCATATGACCTACATTAAGGAATGATGTTTAATAAAGACATTAAAGACATTTCAAAAAGTGACTTAGTTTAACACCGAGTGAACTTGACAATGGGAGGTATTGACTTTCCATAGAGGAAGATTCACCATATAGTTCCACATAAGGTGTTGACTCCCCTTTAAGGGATACTTATCCTTTGGATTCCAATGAGATGAGTCTCCAATTTCCAAGTAGCATGCAAATAGGTCATACCTATCTCTTAATTTATGAGCTATGTTGCCCCCATAGGAAGACTAGCTAGTGGACCCACCTAGAAAGCTACGTTTATGTTTGGTTTACTTTGACCAGTAGGCCACCTTCCTTCAGTGTAGGGTTCTATTACACCATATTCCACATTAGCTCATGTGGTCTATGTTAGTTAAGGCAAGATGTTCCCAAGAATTAAAATGAACTAAAGGAATGATCTCTAACTAGGATTACCTAAAGGGTTTAGCTTATTTTATGTAGGGGTATGAGACTGTACCTAAACATTGCCCTAGTGAGCCTTGAGGTATGTATTAGAAAGATGTTCTTAAATATGAATATGCTTATGATTGTACACATTATGTATATGATGATCTTGCACATTTAAGATACTACATGATGATTGGTTTTACTTATGAAAATGTGTTGATCTATATTTCTGAAGTATTATGATATGTACTCTTAATGATATACTATGTGAAGTTTTACGTTGGTCATGAGTCTTGTTGAGTGTAATTGATTGAGTAAGGTTATGGGGCTTTGCTTGGACATTGCACTTCTTGACTTAATGAGGGTTCATGGGTAATTGTCTTGATATGGTTTTATCTTGACTTAATGAGGGTTCAAGGGTAATTGTCTTGATATGGTTATATTTTTATGAACTCTTATTCATGCTTATGGCTATTATAAATTGATGATAGAATTGCTTTGAATATGTGTTCAATTATATGATATGCATGTTGACTTGACTAGACTTGGCATTGTTTGTCTTGTGATGTACATGCTTATGACTTAATGATTGGTATGGTCTTCTTGATTGTGCATAAGGCTTCTCAAAGTAAATTGTATACTTCAATGAATTGTCCCTTTTTAGCATGATTTCATGATATGTGTGCATATAGTCTCATACTTAGTACAAGTGGTTTAATAACCCCATTTTCTCCCTTTTCCCCAATATTTTAGGTTCCGGTTTTTGAAGGGCTTTGAGATGACTTTGAACAAAGACTTGGAATTCTTATTCATCCAATTGGGTAGGTCGTCACTTTCCGAGGGAAATACCAATATCAAGCTTATGAAATTGTTCTAGTTTAAAGACTCTTATGTTCATTACTTTTCATTTGAGTAGTAAACATTGTATAGCCTATATGTGGCTTTATGACATTAATGTATGGGTAGGACCAATTTTTTATACTCTTGTTAGATGGTTATGAGATGACACATCCAATTTAGACTATGTTATATCTTTTATATCTATGTCCAATAAAAGTAGAAGACTATGTAATTTTCCTATACGAAAGGTCTATGCATACTCTATATAAATATTATGTGTATGTAGAGGTCTATGTAAACCTCAATGTAGAAGTAATGAAAAGTTTTTAAATTTTATGCATTTTGACCTATGAATGTGATGATGTAAGCTAAGAGGCTAGTCTTAGCCCTCAAAGAGGACGACGATGCCGGTTACGTCTAGGGGGTATCCCCTCAATGTCACGGGGATGCATTATAGTATTGGAGAATTTCTACAATGTGTAGGTGGTGGAATGGGGTGTTATTTATAAATAACACGAGTAAGCTTAAAAGATGCTAAGATGAGGGTTCCCTAGATCCTCCAAGATTATTGTGTGAAGTCCTTTAAATGTTGAGTTGTATCATAATTGTCTTAATAAATGATATTCACTTATGTAAATGCATGTGAATGGAAGGTTCTTATCTAGGGTGAATTTGAGGTTTCCTTAGATAGGCTTGAAAATGGTGCATGAGCGGTCTTTATATGTCTTACTTAGGTGAGTGTTAGTGTAACATTAGATAGGGACTTAAATGAGGAAAATGGAATAATCTTACCTTGAAAAGTCTTTAGGGTCACCTAGGTGTGTGTGAAAGTGTTGTATGGGCGGCCGCTTCATATTTTACTTTGGTGAGTCTTATGATGACTTTTGGTATGAGGTATATATGTTCATATGGTCTATAAGTAATAATAGTAGTATATTGTAGATTAGTTGAGTATGTGTTATATGTTAAGAACGATGTGACTATGGTTCTTATACCTGTTTTATGAGGTTTTCTTCAAAAGAACATATAAAGCATATTATAAAGTAAATGTCTGTTTTAGCATGATTTTATTGCATGTCAGCATACTTAGTGTATTCAATGTACTAATTCGATATGTTGTTTTATCTCTAAAGATGTAGGTGGCAAGTGAGGAGTCTATTTTAAGTATAGCACTGGAATAGCATCCTTTCAAGAAAATCTTGGTACGTCATAAATTGATTCGAGGACATAGTTATGTTTAGCTTTTCTTTTCAAAAGACATTGTAATAGACTTTAGTATATTCATTTTTGCTGATGTATGGGTTGTGACCCAAGATATTCATGTGTCTAAGATGGCTATGTTTTCTATAAAAGAGATTTGAACTACTGTTGTGAAAAGTTTTTATTCCACCCTACTTTTCTTATAATATGCCATGAATTATTTCCAAGGGATTTTGCAAGACCTCTAAGAGGTCGAGTACATCCTGCGGCGACATACGAATGCCCAAACTTCTAGGGATTACTTTGGGTCATGAGAATTGACCTAATTCCTTTATTTTAATATAGAATTTATATTTAATTGCTATTTATTGGTATGGTCCACTTATTATGGCGGTGTTTACTTGTTATAAATGTTATGAACATGGCCTTGTCGGCATTATTATGTGAATTATGGTAATAGTATGATATGGTACATGTGAAGGTATAAAGTGAAGGTGCTCATGTTGTGTCTATATGATATTGTATGGGTGCTATGATGATATGATTGAATTTACTTCTTCTCTAGTAGTAGATTTATCATGAGGAAGGACTAGGAAGAGCGTTTATAGAATGATGTTGTATTTTGTGTTGGTAGACAAGATATGAATACTTGGTTCTTGAGTTTTATTGAATAATGGTATGATGAATGTTGTGTCTGGACTTGGTAGGGTTAGACACCCTTGTCTTGAATGAATGAAAGGATGAAAGTCTAGGATCGGTAGACCTAAAGTAGGTATCCCCTTATGCAAGAGATAGATAGAACCTTTAATATGAAAAGAAGGTTAAGAATTTGAGACCTTGAATATGAAAATAAAATTAATAAGAATACTATAAGGAATAGACCTATATGGTTCCTTTTTCTTGAGTGGAATGATGGATTTAGAGATAGGTTGGTCGGAATGACATGCCACCAACTTTAATAAATTCATAAGATCTATCCTAATATACCTTGATTGGCTGACCTAGGGGACCATTCTTTGAAATGGTATTATATGTTGATAGAGTTTAGTTATGGTACCTTCTCTTATACACCTATGTGACTGAATGACCCTATGAGTACAAAGGCAAATCACCGAGTGGATATACTTGTGGTAGTAGTGCTACTTTAGATGAGACAAGTGTACAAAGAAGCCCTTGATATGTCTTAACCATGTGTCAACATGGAATGTGTCTTAGTTCTACCCTTGGCGAGTAGAACACCTTCCACGGTGTAGGGTCTTTATGAAAATTGATTCAATACCTAGCTAGTTTGGTGTATGTCGATTAATGCCTATTCTCTTCATGTTGGATGTGTACTCTTGTATTGGAGAATTTCTACAATGTGTAGGTAGTGGAATGGGACACTATCTACACATGTCACGAGTATGCTTTCAAGGTTCTAGGGTGAGTTTCCTAGGTCTTCCAAGACCATTATGTGAAGTCCTCTAATTGTATGATTGAATTTCTAAAATGACTTGTGTAATATATGTTCTATTAAAGATGGAATATTGAAATGAAAGTTTCTTATCTAGGTTAGTTGAGGATAATCTAGGTGTGCTTGAAGAGGATGTATGGGCGATCTCTTGTTGTCTTACTTAGGTGAGTCTTAGAGTGATAATAGGTAGACGGTTCAAAGTGAAGAAAGGCTTACTTGTTGAACATAGAATATGCCTTATATATGAATATTAACTTGTTTACGTCTAATAATCTCTTGTGATGAAGGTTTATATCAAAATAGAATGAAAATATATCTTTAAGTATATGTCCCTTATGCATGGTTTTATTGCATGTTCAGCATACTTAGTGCATTCTGTGTGCTAATTCCATATGTTTATTTGTCTAAAAGTGTAGGTGGCAAGTGAGGACTTTCTTAGAACTTGAAGCTTGAAATAGCATTCTCTTAAGATTGATATGTCCTCATTTATTTGTGTCACGACCCAAATCGGGGACGCGACTGGCACCCACACTACCCTCCTGTGTGAGCGAACCAACCAATCTAAACCCAAATAAATTAAACCAAATACAACGCGGAAGACTTAACTCAATACGAAAAATAAATACGATACATATCCCTAAAATCCGGAAGTCATCATCACAAGAACATCTATCCTCAAATTACTAAACTAAGAGTATTTTAAGAAGTTAACAAATGAAAGCTAGTCTATGCCGGAACTTCAAGGCATCAAGACGAGAAGAAGGAGATCCAGTCCAAGCTAGAAGCATAGCTCACCCTGAGATCCGGTACAGTGAAGACTGGCTAGAATCGCGGTCGAGTTGAAGACGACGGCACGGTTGCTGCACTCCACAAATACAAGAAAGAAACAAACAAGTAGGAGTCAGTACAACCACACGTACTGAGTAGGTATCATCGGCCAACTCAGAATAGAAAACAGTATATATCAGTTAATCTCGCAAATCAACTATAATACTCAACATGTAGTAACAACAAATACTACAATCATCAATAATATCACCAAGTTCATCCAGGAGGACTCAAGCCTCAACATCATACTCATTAAGGAAAAACAGGTTCATTAGATGTAGCATATTAACATCTTTCAAGACTCATTATCTTTCTTCCTCTTGTGTCGGTACGTGACACTCCGATCCATATTCTATCCTTGTGCCGGAACGTGGCACTCCGATCCTCATTTCTATCCTGGTGCCGGAACGTGGCACTCCGATCCATATTCTATCCCGGTGCCGGAACGTGGCACTCCGATCCATATTCTATCCTGGTGCCGTAACGTAGCACTCCGATCCATATTTCTATTCCGGTGCCGGAACGTGGCACTCCGATCCTCATACTCATCGAGCCTTCTTTTATACCAAGGCATCATCAATAACAAAACATAGTTCATCAAGCCTTCTTTATACCAAGGCATTATCAATACAACACTTAGTTCATCAAGCCTTCTTTATTACCAAGGCATTATCAATACAACACAAGTTCATCAAGCCTTCTTTTATACTAAGGCATCGCAATTACAATACAAGGTTCATCAAGCCTTCTTTTATACTAAGGCATCACAATAACAATACAAGTTCATCAAGCCTTCTTTTATACTAAGGCATCACAATTACAATACAAGGTTCATCAAGCCTTCTTTTATACTAAGGTATCACAATTACAATACAAAGTTCATCAAGCCTTCTTTTATACTAAGGCATCACAATTACAATACAAGGTTCATCAAGCCTTATTTTATACTAAGGCATCACAATTACAATACAAAGTTCATCAAGCCTTCTTTTATACTAAGGCATCACAATTACAATACAAGGTTCATCAAGCCTTCTTTTATACTAAGGCATCACAATAACAATACAAGGTTCATCAAGCCTTCTTTTATACTAAGGCATCACAATTCTCATAACAAGTAAAATTAAGGTTTCATCAAGATTTAGGGTTCACAAGCTTCATCATGCTTATTTCATCACAAACATATAATCATACTCATACAATCATACAATTAAGCATATAGAAGGATTAACAAGAATACCCAATACATATCATTTGCTATTGAGAGTTTACTACAAATAGCATAAACCATAACCTACCTTCACCAAGGATTTGTGTTCAAGCAAGAATCTTCAAGAAACCTTGCTCCTTCTCTCTCAAGCGCCTCTTTTCTCTTCTCTTTCTCTTTCTCTTTCTTCCTCCAACCTTCCTCTCTTCTTACCCTAAATCACAAGATTTCAAGTTTCAAAAGTAATGAAACCAACCCACCAAGTTACTCAAAGTTAGTCTTTCAACCCCCAAGGAATTGAACTAATGACATTAACCCACTAACTTTATAAATTAAAGCCGAAATGGTCCAAAACACCCCTTTAAAAAATAGTCAGAATTCTGACCCCGTCTGGGATTACGGAACCTGTGACGGTCCGTCGTGCCTGCGACGGTCCGTCACGCAGGTTCGTCAAGGACTCAAATTCCTTCAAGGAATCTGTGACGGTCCGTCATGCATACGACGGTCCGTGCTGCACTTCCGTCACGACGGACAGAGAGTTGCTCCCAGCACCAATTTCTCAAGAGTCTAAGTGTTTTGACACGGGGGCTCACGACGGTCCGTCGTGACTGTGACGGCCCGTCCTGCAGGTCCGTCACAGAGTTCAGAGACTCAGTTTCAACACTCAATTTCATAATGCCAAGTGTTTTGGAACGGGACACCCTCGACGGTCCGTCGTGCCCACGACGGTCCGTCGTGGTGTCCGTCGTATTCAGCCAGTTTTTNTGCTTAACATAATCAACTACACAAATAGCCAAATTACTTCAAGTTGTTGACAATAAGGACATGCTCATCATATAAAATAAAGTAACGCCAACAACGCCACATTAATTGCAAGTAAAACACGTAACACCGCAACCATAAGTGGACCATACCAATCACAATAGAATCAAAGTATAATTGATACCAAATTAAAGAAAATGGGGCAGCATACCTTCATCCCCTCATCCAAACTTTAAATAAATGACAAATCAATTAATTCAACATCACAAGGCTCTTACCCATTACCATGAGCAATAATTCAAAGAAATAACCATAAAACTCAATCAATATACATAAATTCAATATAGATTTAGCAATATAAGATCAGTTAGATATCAATTGAATACCATTCTCATATCATTAGAAAGCCCATATAAAACTACATAACAATTCAACAATATTAGCTTAATATCAAGTAACCCTATAAGTAGTCACAACTAGGGTTAATCAATATACAGGGTTCATATGTATTTTAATTTAAAATCATCAATAAAATATCAATTCAATCATAATTAAATGTTTAGAGATCATTTATTCAAGAACCCATGGTAGAATCATGAAATTGGACAATTCAACTTTAGAAAACATCCTGAGAGTTGGGTTCCTTGATGAAACGAGTGCCAAGGATTAAAGGTCAAACCTCAAAGATGATAATTCCTCAATTTAATGAAGAATTTCCACTCAAAAATGTCACCTCAAAGCTGTTTCTTCAATTGTTACTTCAATGGAATCTTTGGGATTTCTTAAGCGATTTGGGGTTTTCAATTTGGAAGAATGAAGTCTTTAAGGTGTTTACCCTTTATATACTTATTTAAAATACCAAAAAGACCCTTAAACCTCCAATGACTTAATTTAAAATTGGGGTGAATTTACCAATTCACCCCTAAGTTTGCAGCAACTCTGCGAGCAGGAGATAGCCTCTCGACGCCTGCCCTAGATGGGGCGTCACAGCCAAGACGGGGCGTCACATCGCTCCTTTGGTATCTACAGTGGCTGGACAATGTTCCAAACTTCATCCTTTATTATGTCCCCCAACTACGGGACCCTCGACGGGGCATCATCAGGCCAACGGGCCGTTGACTGCTCTGTCGCCAAGGTCTACCTGGGACTGTTTTGGCAAAGCTTGGGTCCTTCCTCAAGAACCCTTTGATGGTTCTTGGGGATAATTTCCCAGACGTTTCTAACCCAAATATGATCTTATATAAGTATAACACCTCTCACATGAATTTCATCCAAAATAAACACGTAAAACTCAATGAAACTCGCCTAGACGTACAAGGTCACTTCAAGGCATACGTTTCGAACGCCTTGGATGTTCTTGGTCATTTGACCTCCAAACTTCTCGAAAGTCTAAAAACTACCTATAAAGATATAATGTCTAATTTAATAACCTTAAAACATCATGAAAAATGCATAAAAACATAGTACATTAGCTACTGCCTTTATAATATATATTAGACATATTTAGGACCTTAGACCATCAATACCAAACATGTTAGGCTAAGTGATTTTCTGGTCTTACAATCTCCCCCACTTGGACAACATTTGTCCTTTAATGACACTTTCTACTCTCCGAACACTTCCAAGACTAGAGACTCATCTAGAAGCTAATAACCATTACATACAACACATAATCAACAAGATAACATAAATTTCACATAGTCAAGAGATTCACAACACAACAAGAATTTAGCATACAATTTTATAACTCATTATGCTACCAATCACACATGCTTCGTTCCAAATAGTAAAAACTCTTCTTATATTCGATATTATATTATATACATAAGTTCTAAGAACATTACAATAATTTAGACCAAATAATCAAAAAGTCATTTTTACAAAAATATAACAGTGAACTGTTTTCCATTTTACAGTGATTTCACCAAATTTTTTAAAATTCAAATTTTAGGCAATTCATGATATAAACATGGTAATATGAAAAATAACATCATATAAACACCTCTTACAACATGATCATAACTCAATAAAACACAAAATGCAAGAAGTCAAATGAAATTCAATCTCAACAAAACTCCTAACATCATGCAAAAGCAACAATTTCGAGGACTTCTATCCCATCTATAAACCATACTCCCCCACTTAGAATGAACTCATATTACAACGAAAGAAAGATAACTTACTAACATCATCATCACTCTCCTTCTCATCCGGCATCTCCATCGTAGAACGGAGTGCATAGAAACACCTCTTTGTTGAAGCATAATCCTTTTGAACACTAGGAGCAACTTAGTTACCCTCTCTACCAAAAGAAGCAATCATAGGAAAATCTATCACTTTGTACCCATCTTTACCACAACCAAAGAAACTCCCGGTACCCAAAAGATACTCACCATAATTTTTCTTGCCCCAATTTGCACAAGTAGGCTTGCCATCCTTGGAACCACCTCCTTTGTAAACCTTGAACTTAGCACACGTAGATTCTCCTTGAGATTGAACCTTCTTCTTAAACCTAGTTTGCTCTTGATCACTAGCACCACTCCTTTTCAAACTTCTTGCCATCCTTCTAAGTTTAGAATTTTCTATTGATTGTGCATATACCATGAGTCTAGCTAGAGTCATATCATCATGTAACATAGCGGTACGACATTCTTCCACCACTAAGTCGGTTACCCGTGTCACAAAACAACTCATATTATCTCTTGGATTGGACACAAGAGAAGGGGCATACCTAGATAAAGTTGAGAATTTCAAAGTGTACTCATCAACACTCATATTGCCTTGCTTGAGATTGATAAACTCCTCCACCTTAATTTCTGTCCTCTCTCGAGAAAAGTACATACAAAGAAAAGCTTTCTTAAATTCTTCCCACTCAATAGGACCCTATCCTTCTGGCCTATTATCCTTCCATTGAGTGTACCAAATTTGAGAAACATCACTCAATTGGTACGAAGCTAACTCCACCTTCTCCCTAGATATAACCCCCGTAGCACTCAAAACATTGTACATTCAATCATGAAACTCTAGGGGATCCTCATTTACCTTGGAGCAAAGAAAGATAGGAGGATTAATTCTCAAAAAATATCTCAACCTAGATGTCATAGGGCTCTCTACAACCCTTGGCATCATATTAAAATTATCTTGCATAGTCACGGCTCGGGCTATAGAAATCAAAGCCTCTCTAATATCCCTATTAGACATCTCCGGAACCTCAATACCTCCTTCCACATTAGGAATATGATCACCTTGGGGAGGCACTTGGGCATCTTGAACACTTTGAACTCCTTGCCCAGCTTGAGGAACTTGCTCAACTTGATAGGTACCTCCTCATTCACCCTCTCTTCTTCCATCCTTCTAGCGGCCTTCCTTCTAGTATTCATCTCCTAGAAAACACAAGGAAATCCATAAGAAGGATAATAATAACATTTACTCTACTGCACGACATCGGAGTAGAAATGAAGGGAAACACTATCGTCCTATAGCCTCTCGCCCATAGATGTGCCGCGACTCATACTGATGGTCAAGACTCTACTAGAAGTGACTTGATTAGACTTTTTGTTAACTAATAATACTTTAACCAACCTATGCTCTAAATCAAAGCTTGTAGCAACACGAAACCACACCCTAGAGGTTAGGGTACAATTTTGGATTGCAACAAGCATCGTCGACCTCTCGGACGTCTAAGACAAGTCCTCTCATATCAATCATTGCATATTAATAGTGAAAAAGTAGTGCGGAATTAAAATTCATCACAAAACATAATATAGTCTTCAAAATCTATTTCATATAAAATTAATAGGAAATACTAAGTGTCAATCTCATCATCTAAAGACACAAAAATACTCGGGACACGGCCCATACTTCAAAATACGAATATAGAAATATTTAGTATATTACAATACTTTAATCAAAACATAAAAGACATATATGCCCTCGAGTCAAGTGAGGACATACTTCAACTTCTCTTGAATGATCTTCTAAGTCCAAGTCTTCACTTCTCAAAGATCCTCACCTACGAAGATCTATTTATATATATATATATATATATATATATATAAGCATGGATTTACTGCAACCACATGTACCAAGTATGGCTTTATTCATAAAAATCATGAAAATGGACTTTATTGGAAATATGAACCTTTTCATTTTTAAAATCATATTTTAATCATAATAACATCTTCAATCAATTAAGAAAAACATAATATAAAAATTAATCAACAATATCAAATTTAGGCATCACTTTACAGTAAGTTCAATTCACTTTACATTGAATTGACTTCACTGTTTCAATGACTTACTAACCCCTTTAATAACCAACTTCTAGCATTTAATTTACTGACTTAAAGTCATCCTGATATTCACTTAAGCCACACAAAGAAAGACCGCCCATACACCCTTTCTAGATGTGCCTAAATGATCCTTAGGATTACTTATAATGAGTCACATACGCACTTCAATACATTAAACATATCAACATATAGACACTATGACAATTCCTCGTCAAAGCCTATCAAAAGACTTAATTAAGTAGGTCAGGAAGATAAAGACTTAATTAAGAAGGTCAGGAAGACAAAACTCCATGATTAACCTCTTCAAGGCTACAAAAATAATCCTTATGACTTCCTAAGTTCGGATCATGTCCATATAATCAACATCTTCCCTAATTAAAGTCATTCTTAAGACTCATCTAGCTAAGATACGAAGTGATATTTCCTATGCCTCCTTCACCCCTTAAATAGACAGCCCATAACAACTCTAGATAGATACTTATTCCTTTTACATACTCCATAACATAATTCATTAATTCATTAGTTCATTAAGACTCATACATCACATAAAGGACATTCAAATAATGGTCTTACACAAGACCTAGAAACTCCACATAACACCTTCAAAGTCTATGGTGCAATGTCTAGATAGTGTACCATACCACAATCTAAACTCCATAAACTCCTCTAATGCTAATAGGTATTCCATCTGAAGAGAATAGGCAATTACCGAAATAGACCATGATAGCTAGACATGGAATTCGTAGTTCTATCCTACTCCGATTAGGTTGTTCTACTTTCCAATTGTATAACTTAGACACCTCTTATGTAGGCACATGGTTACGGAATATTAAGAGAATGCTTTCTAATCTAGTCTCATACTTAACTAGAAATACTTTCCCTTACCATACTCATTTGGTGCTAGCCTTCGTTCTCAATGATTAATTCATACATTAGGTTATCATAAAACGGTTCCATAACAAGTTCATAACCCAATCACATTTACCCTACCAAGGAAGGTCCACTACGGCTACCTCACAATGGCGACAATAAGCTCATGATGACTTTCCGAAGGATTAATATGATGCATTTCCATCCAACTAACCTTAAGTACATCATTCTGTTAGTGTGAAGGATACCATTACGGATTATGCTTCAACAAACTTAACCTCCTTAAGTCCATCATTCCTTTACTTTGAAGGATACGATTACGACTTACGCTTAAACAATCTTAACCTTACCATTAAGTCAAGATTTTCACATAATAGACTCTCACATCATCATTTAAAGTCAAATGTCATTCATACCTTCAAGACTAAGAGTTCTAACACCCTAAATAAAGATATGACATATTCATAATCATATATACATCAAGCAAGTTACACAAGTCATCCAAGAAAAGATACCACATACTTCACTTTTAACTCATAATGCAAGTCATTCTAGAAAACCTACGTAACAATCTAATATCTTCAAGTCATCCTATATATCATCATAACATCATTAATGTACTCCACATAGCCTCACAATGTCAAGTAGGAATAACCAAGATTCAACCCTACCACTATACTCATAATGTCAAAGTCATAGTCTAACATGATCACTTAAGGCAACGTAAGTAGAAGAACACACATATGACTTCAGATGTAGATATATAATTTCATGCTTCACATAATAAACTACACAAATATCCATATTACTTCAAGTAGTTATCAATAAGGTCATGCTTATCATATTGCCTAAAGTAACGCCGACAACGCCGAGTCAATTGCAAGTAAAACACGTAACACCACCACCATAAGTGGACCATCCAATCACAATAGAATAAAAGTATAATTGATACCAAATTAAAGAAAATGGGGCAGCATACCTTCATCCCCTCATCCAATCTTCAATTAAATGTCAAATCAACCAATTCAACATCACAAGGCTCTTACCCATTACAATGAGCAATAATTCAAAGAAATAACCATAAAACTCAATCAATCTCCATCAATTCAATATAGATTTAGCAATATATGATCAGTTAAATATCAATTGAATACAATTCTTATATCATTAGAAAGCCCATATAAAACTACATAACAATTCAACAATATTAGTTTAATATCAAGTAGCCCAATAAGTAGTAAAAACTAGGGTTCATCAATTTACATGGGTTCATAGGTAATTTATGTTAAAATCATCAAGACAGTATCAATTAGATCATAATTCAATGTTTAGAAATCATTTATGCAAGAACCCATTGTAGAATCATGAAATTGGACAATTCAATTTTTGAAAACATCTTGAGAGGTTGGATCCTTGATGAAACGAGTTCTAAGGATCAAAATTCAGACCTCAAGTATGATAATTCTTCACTTTGATGAAGAATTTACAATCAAAAATGTTACCTCCAAGCTGTTTCTTAAATTTGGACTTCAACGGAGTCTTTGGGATTTCTTAAGGGATTTGGGATATTCAATTTGGAAGAATGAAGTCTTTAAGGTGTTTACCCTTTATATACTTAATTAAAATACCCAAATACCATTAATAAACCACCAATGAATTTATTTAGAAGTGGGGTGAATTTACCGATTCACCCCTAAGTTGGCAGCAACTCTGCGTGCAGGAGACAGGCTCTCGACGTCTGTCCTTGACGGGGCGTCACAGCCACGATGGGGCGTCACAACCCTCCGTTTAATCCTACAGTGTCTTGAAAAAGTTCCAAACTTCACCATTTTTTAAGTTCCCCACTACCGGATCCTTGAAGGGGCGTCATCAGGCCAACGGGCCGTTGACTGTTCCGTCGCCAAGGTCTGCCTGGGAG
The DNA here is from genome assembly GCA_032847665.1 of Solanum chilense. Lineage (NCBI taxonomy): Eukaryota > Viridiplantae > Streptophyta > Magnoliopsida > Solanales > Solanaceae > Solanum > Solanum chilense. Next base: position 34,212,994 of record CM064974.1, read on the forward strand.
TGTTTTGGCAACAGGTTTGGGTCCCTCCTCAAGGACCCTTTAATGGTCCTTAGGGATATTTTCTCGGATGTTTCCAACACAAACGTGATTGTATATAAGTTTATCACCCTCTGACATGAATTTCATCCAAAACGAACACGTAAAACTCAATGAAACTCGCCTAGACGTACAAGGTCACTTCAAGGCATATCTTTCCAACCTTGGACGTTCTTGGTTTTTTGACCTCCAAACTTCTCGAAACTCTAAACACTGCCTATACATGCTATAATAACTCATTTAAGAAACTAAAAACATCATTAAACACACATTAACACATAGAATCACATAAGAGCCGTTTAGGTGACTTAGTCGTCAAACGTCTTAGTCGTCCCTTGACGTTTGACTTCCAACATACCTAATACTTTAGCTACTTCCTCTATACCATATATTATACATATACCTTATACCATCAATAAAAACATTTTAGGCTCTAGTTAACCTAAGTAATTTTTGGGGCCTTACAAGATCCATGTGCTACTCTTTCATTTGTAACTCCTTGTATAGCTGTCAACTTGGGTGTCAGTCCAGAAACTCTTTCACTGTCCTTCTAAATCTCTACTCTAGTTTGTGACCCATCTATAGCTAGACGAGTATATATAAATTACCCTATATCAGTCTCAAAGAATTTCACCTCTACAAATTTTGTATTATTAGAAATTGTAGACTTTTATATAATTCTAGGCAAGTATTCATAACACATCCCCGAGACTATACGATAGAAAAATGGAATCCTCAAGTTGTGGCATGGAGTATTTGAATTCTTATAAAAGACCTTATACACCATTCATCGCAGACATATATATATTATATATATATATATGAAAGGTAGTGCGGAATTAAATTTTTTCACACAATAGAAACATAGTTCAATATCTCTTTTGTTGAAAACATATGAAAGCTATTTTTTCACTATCTTAGACACACGAATTTCATGGTTCAGAGCCCATACATTAAAATAAATAGATATATCAAATTCTAACACAATGTCTTTGGAAAAGAAAAGCTAAACGTAGTTATGTCCTCAAATCGTCTGAGGACATACTAAGAATTGCTTGAAAGGATGTGAATTCCAAGCTTCACATCAATAAACTCCTCACTTTCCCCATACACATTAAGAGATAATACAATATAGGGAACTATTACATTGAATGCACTAAGTATGGTGACATGCAATAAAGACATGCTAAAATGGATTTTTATTCATAACATGCTTTTGTATGCTCTTTTGAAGAAAACCTCATAAAACAAGTATACAAAACTACTTTCAACTCAACATATCCATCTAAAACATGTCTCAATTACTCAAAAATATGATTGTATCATCACTTAGAAACGATATAAGCATATAACCCTACTACCAAAAGGTAATCCTATGACGTACTTAAGTAAGATATGAAGTGGCCACCCTTACAACACCTTCACACACACCTAAGTGATCCACAAGACTACCTAAAGGAAGATTATTCCCTTTTCATAAACTACGTCCCTACCTAAAGTTACTCTAAGACCAAACTAAGAAAGCCATGAAGAGACCACACTTACACCCCTCTTAAAGCCTACCTAAGTAATTCGTCAAATCTAATCTAGATAAGAAATTTTTTATTAACATGCATTAACTTAAGTTTAAAATGTTCATTTAGGAATATTAGAGACATTCAACAATTAAGGACTTCACATAATGGTCTTGGAGAAGACCTAGGGAACCATCATCCTTGCATTTTCAAAGCCTACTCGTTCCATGTATAGATAAAATCCCGTTCCACTACCTACTCATATTAGACTGCATTCCACATGTTAAGAATATGCATTAACCGAGATAGACCATACTATCTAGGCATGAAATCTGAAGTCTACCCTACTCCTATGGAGGGTTTTCTACTTACAAAGGGTAGACTAGGACATATACCATGTAGGCAAATGGTTAAGGAATATCAAGGGTTTTTTTGTACTCTACTGTCAATCTAAATAGAGTCACTACCACAAGCATATTAACTCGGTGCTAGCCCTGTTCTCATGGAGTAAGTTCAATCACATAATGGCATATGAAAAGGTACCATATTTTAGTCACTACCAAATCATAGTAAACCTCACAATGGATGGGGTCCACTAGGGCAACCACTCAATTGTCAATAATGAGAGCTCAGTAACTTCTTTAGCGACGATTTCATGCGTTTCCAGCCAATCTATACCTAGGTCCATCATTCACACAAGAAGGATACCATTACGTCTTTAAAGTTAAAGGATATCATAACCTTATTTCTATGTTGAAGGTTGAAAGTTACTGACCTCCTTTACATGTTCAAGGTCATATTCTAGTCATACTTATAAGGGTACCATCTTAGGTCTACCGATCCTAGACTTTCATTAAACATTCGTTCATACAAATATATGACTAAGGTGCTTATGACTACTAAGTCAAGAGTTGACATTCACATAATTTCATTCATCAAGTAGAGGGACATAGGTGTACCAATCAAGACACACACACATTACCATTGTATCACATGTTTAAAAACATTAAAGTATCCAATAGGCACAACTATCTCTACCAAAGTATTTACACTAGCAACATGTATAGAAACATCACCATAGTCTATCATATCCACATATAACCAATAAGGAGAAAAAATGCTTTCACTTAATTAACACATGTATACCACATAATCCTTCACGTTGATCACTTATACAAGCTATAACATGATAACAACACAATTCACATAATAATGCTGACAAGGCCAAGTTTTTCACAATTATAACAGATAAGTGTTGCAACGATAAGTGGACCATACCAATCAATTCAAGCTAATAGAAATTCTACATAGTATAGAAGAGAGTAGGTAAACATACAATGAATACATCAACCACACCACCATCCATTAGCCTTATCAATCAAATCACTCCACAAAGGCTCTTACCAATAGCCATATAAACCATTCCAAACCAATAATCAAAACATACAATGATCCAACAAGATACAATATAAAAATCATCAAATTAAGGTAGCCTATATACAATTCTAACATGACCTTTACATAAATCAGTAACCTAGTACAATCTACAGAAGAATCATATACAATTAAGCCATGATCTAATCACCCATATTAGAGAAAAAATTAGGATTTCATGAATTGTGTGGGTTCATAGGAATTCTGATAGAAAATCCTTCAATTAGAATAAATTATATCATAAATCATTGATTCAAATAATCTTATGCAAGAACCGATGGCTCGAAATGAAAATAGAAGTTGCTGCTTTTAGTAATTCTTAGAAAAACATTTGAAATTAGGCTCTTTCAATGGAAGAGAACCCAAGAATGAAACACCATACCTTAATGAAGAGAACCACGAAACCGATGAAGAATAAATGGAGAAATCAAGGTCCTAGCCTGAACCTTGCTTTAAGATTTAATGGAGTCTAGAGAGTTCTATTTGGAGTCTTGGGTTTTATTTTTGAATAATGAACTCTAATCTAGGTTCTAGGTTTATAAAGCGACTTAAAATACCCTAAATCCCATAAATAACAGCCTAATATATTATTTTGATGCTAGGTGAATTTCCCAATATTCCTCTACCGCAGCAGAGACCTAGAGAAAGTTACAGGTGTCAATCGATGAAGACATCCCTGCACCATAGACCAGACGACGGGTTGTATTGGCAAGCCCTTGTTTTTGTAAGAGGCTTCTCATTTCGGGGCTTAAGATCCCACCTCTATGTGTGTAGCAATGGTCCCCATTGACGTATCATTTCTAGAATAAGGGGGCGTCGTCTAAGCTGTAATTGATTGGGACTTCATTGGGCAATTTCAATTCCAAAGGTTGTGTAATCCTCAAGGACCCTTAGGGTGGTCCTTGGGGAGTTGTGTTCGGACTTTTAAACACTAAACACACTCGTTATATGTTAGTAATATAACCAATCAATTTGAACTCAAACTAACACGTACGAAATGCAATGGCACACTAGAACACAAAATCAAGTCTCAAGGGACACTTTCGAACGTCTTGGAAGTTCTTTGACATTCACCTCAAAACTCTTCCAAACTCAAAACACTTATTTGTAACACGATAATTCATCATATCATGACCTTATAAACTCATGGAGAACATGTTAGGCTCTAGTTCTCCTTAGTTCATTTTAGGGGTATTACATTCTCCCCCACTTGGACAAAATTTATCCTCGAACAAAACATGTTACACTTTAAACTCTATCAATAGATAAAGACGCAAGACTAGAAGCTCATAACCATACCACGCCTTACACAATAGACATAGATAGAAACAACGATTTCCATATAACAAAGAGACTCAAAAAACAACAAAAAAGTTTGAACAACATCTAAAACTTATAATGCAATAAGATTCATATTTCTCACTTCATATAGGAGGAATTTCCTTCGCCATGTATCATCATGCTCATATAAATCATTTCTAAGCATATTATAAACCTTTCTCATGAAAAACCAATTAAGTAAAAATTGCAAATACCTTAAAGTAAAGCATGCTTACTAGACCACCATTGCAACTTTTAAGAAACTTATTATGAAGGCATGACAATATGAGAGACAAAAACATATAAACTCAATTTACAACAAAAACATAACATCATGAAAATGCATAATTCAAGGAGATAAATGATATTCATTTTCACATATACACCTAGACAAATGCAGCATGATACTATACAATTCTACTCTCAAGCTTCAATAGAATAGAAGAAACAACAAATCACAATCCAACTACTCATACTCCACGATTTAGAAGAAACCCATCAAAAACAAGAGAGAAAATTATAACTTACCGGCATTCTCATCCTAATTTGCTTTAGCTTGGAGAAATAGAATTTATTGCTCTTTGGTGCAAAAAATTTGGAGCATTAGGAGGAACTTGATTGGCCTCACTTCCTCTAACCGAAATAGTAGAACAATCCTTCACCGTATGACCATCCTTACCACAACCAAAGCACCCTCTCGTACCAGCTAGAAACTTCCTAAAGTCCTTCTTCCCACAAGTAGCACAAGTATTCTTAACTACTTGGGAACCAACACCACTCTCAGTCTGGACCATGGAAGAACTAAACCCATCTTTTTTGGAGGGCACTTCTTAAAGCTAGGTTGGTTTTCCTCATCGGATCTACCCCACTTCGAATTCCATGAAATCCTACTAAATTTGAATTCTTAAATGGATTGTACATGCACCATAAGGCCAGAAATGTTCATCTTGTTATGGAGTATGTCCATATGATATTCTTCTATCACAAGGTCGGCAACATCGGTCACAAAATGAGTTATTTCATCCCTATGGCTAGACACCAAGAACGGAACATACCTAGAAAAAAGAGTAAACTTCAATGAAAACTCGGCAACACTCATGTTACCTTTTCTAAAGTTTATGAACTACTCAACCTTCACCTCCCTTCTTTCTCGGGGAAAATACTTTCGTAAAAAGGCTTCCTTAAACTACTCCCACTATATAGGACCCGATTCAACCAGACCATTGTCTTTCCATTTGGTGTACCATACTTGAGGAACTTCTCTCAGTTGGCATGAAGCAAACTCCGCCTTCCCCATACCTTAATATGAAGAAACCCAGGAAATTCAGTGAGGAAACATGAAGGATTTGGTCTTCTTTCATGAAGCTTGAAGCATCTTGAAAATGGAGATTTTGGAGAGATTTTTTATTTGAGATTCAGGGTTTGAATCGATGGATGAATTGGGGTTTAAAGTGAGCTATTACAGTTCACAAATGATCCCCAAATTTCTCAAAAGGCCCCTATACTATTTGTACCCTTTTTCGAATTCTATTTTGACTTAAAATGACGCGGCTAAATGTGGGACTTGGCTCCGCGTCGCAGAGGACGCTTCTGATTCTTTCTTCTCACTAGGTTGAGATCTTGATATTAATTGTCTAGTGTTGGTTCAATTGAGTTGGTTATTTGTTAAATTACTACCCTATGATGTTATTGTATCAATTATGAATAGATTAAGATGAATTTTAATCCTATTATGCTAGTTCTTTAGTAAGTATTCTAGATTGTGACTTTGACATAAGTCTCTTATATTAAGCTATGAACTAGTGATGGATTGTGATGTAGTGATTAAGTAGGATTTGTTGTCATGTTTGTTATTAATATTTGATGATATTACACCCTTATTAGGTTGAGTTAATGGTTGATGGTAAGACCTTTATAATGGATTATGAAGGCGACTTGGTAAGTCTTGTGATCCCTATTCTTTATTCCAATTGTGGTTAATAGTGATTTAAGTGATGAATTTGCTTTTAAGTATACCTTGTACTAGGATTGATATGATTGGTATGATGTTGAATTGGAATTTATTGAATATGGTTTGTAAGGTGTTGGCTAGGATGTAAATGTTATAAGGATGGTGATAACTACCATTGTGCCTTATCATTATGTGATTATGTAAATGTTCTAGCCTCACTTATATGAATTGTAATGAAAGAACTATACTCATGCAATTCTATTGAGCTATGATGATAATGATTATTCAAGGATAGATCATATTACCTACATTAAGGAATGATGTTTAATAAAGACATTAAAGACATTTCAAAAAGTGACTTAGTTTAACACCGAGTGAACTTGACAATGGGAGGTATTGACTTTCCATAGAGGAAGATTCACCATATAGTTCCACATAAGGTGTTGACTCCCCTTTGAGGGATACTTATCCTTTGGATTCCAATGAGATGAGTCTCCAATTTCCAAGTAGCATGCAAATAGGTCATACCTATCTCTTAATTTATAAGCTACGTTTATGTTTGGTTTACTTTGACCAGTAGGCCACCTTCCTTCAGTGTAGGGTTCTATTACACCAGATTCCACATTAGCTCATGTGGTCTATGTTAGTTAAGGCAAGATGTTCCCAAGAATTAAAATGAACTAAAGGAATGATCTCTAACTAGGATTACCTAAAGGGTTTAGCTTATTTTAGGTAGGGGTATGAGACTGTACCTAAACATTGACCTAGTGAGCCTTGAGGTATGTATTAGAAAGATGTTCTTAAATATGAATATGCTTATGATTGTACACATTATGTATATGATGATCTTGCACATTTAAGATACTACATGATGATTGGTTTTACTTATGAAAATGTGTTGATCTATATTTCTGAAGTATTATGATACGTACTCTTAATGATATACTATGTGAAGTTTTACGTTGGTCATGAGTCTTGTTGAGTGTAATTGATTGAGTAAGGTTATGGGGCTTTGCTTGTACATTGCACTTCTTGACTTAATGAGGGTTCATGGGTAATTGTCTTGATATGGTTTTATCTTGACTTAATGAGGGTTCACGGGTAATTGTCTTGATATGGTTATATTTTTATGAACTCTTATTCATGCTTATGGCTATTATAAATTGATGATAGAATTGCTTTGAATATGTGTTCAATTATATGATATGCATGTTGACTTGACTAGACTTGGCATTGTTTGTCTTGTGATGTACATGCTTATGACTTAATGATTGGTATGGTCTTCTTGATTGTGCATAAGGCTTCTCAAAGTAAATTGCATACTTCAATAAATTGTCCCTTTTTAGCATGATTTCATGATATGTGTGCATATAGTCTCATACTTAGTACAAGTGGTTTAATAACCCCATTTTCTCCCTTTTCCTCAATATTTTAGGTTCCGGTTTTTGAAGGGCTTTGAGATGACTTTGAACAAAGACTTGGAATTCTTATTCATCCAATTGGGTAGGTCATCACTTTCCGAGGGAAATACCAAGATCAACCTTATGAAATTGTTCTAGTTTAAAGACTCTTATGTTCATTGCTTTTCATTTGAGTAGTAAACATTGTATAGCCTATATGTGGCTTTATGACATTAATGTATGGGTAGGACCAATTTTTTATACTCTTGTTAGATGGTTATGAGATGACACATCCAATTTAGACTATGTTATATCTTTTATATCTATGTCCAATAAAAGTAGAAGACTATGTAATTTTCCTATACGAAAGGTCTATGTATACTCTATATAAATATTATGTTTATGTAGAGGTCTATGTAAACCTCAATGTAGAAGTAATGAAAAGTTTTTAAATTTTATGCATTTTGACCTATGAATGTGATGATGTAAGCTAAGAGGCTAGTCTTAGCCATCAAAGAGGACGACGATGCCGGTTACGTCTAGGGGGTATCCCCTCGATGTCACGGGGATGCATTATAGTATTGGAGAATTTCTACAATGTGTAGGTGGTGGAATGGGGTGTTATTTATAAATAACACGAGTAAGCTTAAAAGATGCTAAGATGAGGGTTCCCTAGATCCTCCAAGATTATTGTGTGAAGTCCTTTAAATGTTGAGTTGTATCTTAATTGTCTTAATAAATGATATTGACTTACGTAAATGCATGTGAATGGAAGGTTCTTATCTAGGGTGGATTTGAGGTTTCCTTAGATAGGCTTGAAAATGGTGCATGAGCGGTCTTTATATGTCTTACTTAGGTGAGTCTTAGTGTAACATTAGATAGGGACTTAAATGAGGAAAATGGAATAATCTTACCTTGAAAAGTCTTTAGGGTCACCTAGGTGTGTGTGAAAGTGTTGTATGGGCGGCCGCTTCATATTTTACTTTGGTGAGTCTTATGATGACTTTTGGTATGAGGTATATATGTTATATGGTCTATAAGTAATAATAGTAGTATATTGTAGATTAGTTGAGTATGTGTTATATGTTAAGAACGATGTGACTATGGTTCTTATACCTGTTTTATGAGGTTTTCTTCAAAAGAACATATAAAGCATATTATAAAGTAAATGTCTGTTTTAGCATGATTTTATTGCATGTCAGCATACTTAGTGTATTCAATGTACTAATTCGATATGTTGTTTTATCTCTAAAGATGTAGGTGGCAAGTGAGGAGTCTATTTTAAGTATAGCATTGGAATAGCATCCTTTCAAGAAAATCTTGGTACGTCATAAATTGATTCGAGGACATAGTTATGTTTAGCTTTTCTTTTCAAAATACATTGTAATAGACTTTAGTATATTCATTTTTGCTGATGTATGGGTTGTGACCCAAGATATTCATGTGTCTAAGATGGCTATGTTTTCTATAAAAGAGATTTGAACTACTGTTGTGAAAAGTTTTTATTCCACCCTACTTTTCTTATAATATGCCATGAATTATTTCCAAGGGATTTTGCAAGACCTCTAAGAGGTCGAGTACGTCCTGCGGCGACATACGAATGCCCAAACTTCTAGGGTTTACTTTGGGTCATGAGAATTGACCTAATTCCTTTATTTTAATATAGAATTTATATTTAATTGCTATTAATTGGTATGGTCCACTTATTATGGCGGTGTTTACTTGTTATAAATGTTATGAACTTGGCCTTGTCGGCATGATTATGTGAATTATGGTAATAGTATGATATGGTACATGTGAAGGTATAAAGTGAAGGTGCTCATGTTGTGTCTATATGATCTTGTATGGGTGCTATGATGATATGATTGAATGTACTTCTTCTCTAGTAGTAGATTTATCATGAGGAAGGACTAGGAAGAGCGTTTATAGAATGATGTTGTATTTTGTGTTGGTAGACAAGATATGAATACTTGGTTCTTGAGTTTTATTGAATAATGGTATGATGAATGTTGTGTCTGGACTTGGTAGGGTTAGACACCCTTGTCTTGAATGAATGAAAGGATGAAAGTCTAGGATCGGTAGACCTAAAGTAGGTATCCCCTTATGCAAGAGATAGATAGAACCTTTAATATGAAAAGAAGGTTAAGAATGTGAGACCTTGAATATGAAAATAAAATTAATAAGAATACTATAAGGAATAGACCTATATGGTTCCTTTTTCTTGAGTGGAATGATGGATTTAGAGATAGGTTGGTCGGAATGACATGCGACCAACTTTAATAAATTCATAAGATCTATCCTAATATACCTTGATTGGCTGACGTAGGGGACCATTCTTTGAAATGGTATTATATGTTGATAGAGTTTAGTTATGGTACCTTCTCTTATACACCTATGTGACTGAATGACCCTATGAGTACAAAGGCAAATCACCGAGTGGATATACTTGTGGTAGTAGTGCTACTTTAGATGAGACAAGTGTACAAAGAAGCCCTTAATATGTCTTAACCATGTGTCAACATGGAATGTGTCTTAGTTCTACCCTTGGTGAGTAGAACACCTTCCACGGTGTAGGGTCTTTATGAAAATTGATTCAATACCTAGATAGTTTGGTGTATGTCGGTTAATGCCTATTCTCTTCATGTTGGATGTGTACTCTTGTATTGGAGAATTTCTACAATGTGTAGGTAGTGGAATGGGACACTATCTACACATGTCACGAGTATGCTTTCAAGGTTCTAGGGTGAGTTTCCTAGGTCTTCCAAGACCATTATGTGAAGTCCTCTAATTGTATGATTGAATTTCTAAAATGACTTGTGTAATGTATGTTCTATTAAAGATGGAATATTGAAATGAAAGTTTCTTATCTAGGTTAGTTGAGGATAATCTAGGTGTGCTTGAAGAGGATGTATGGGCGATCTCTTGTTGTCTTACTTAGGTGAGTCTTAGAGTGATAATAGGTAGACGGTTCAAAGTGAAGAAAGGCTTACTTGTTGAACATAGAATATGCCTTATATATGAATATTAACTTGTTTACGTCTAATAATCTCTTGTGATGAAGGTTTATATCAAAATAGAATGAAAATATATCTTTAAGTATATGTCCCTTATGCATGGTTTTATTGCATGTTCAGCATACTTAGTGCATTCTGTGTGCTAATTCCATATGTTTATTTGTCTAAAAGTGTAGGTGGCAAGTGAGGACTTTCTTAGAACTTGAAGCTTGAAATAGCATTCTCTTAAGATTGATATGTCCTCATTTATTTGAGGACATGGTATATGTTTTACTTTTATTTTTAAAAAGATTTTGTAATATACTATTTTTTCTTTCCAAATTCATGAAACGGTCGTGACCTACGATATTGACTTGTGTCTAAGATGGTTTATGATGAGACTTATTTTCTTATGTTTTAATAAAGAGTTTGAATGTTCTTATAAAATGTTTTAATTCCACACTACTTTCATACATATGGATGAATGGATATGAGGCTTGTACAAGACCTCCGAGAGGTCGAGTACACCATGTAAATACTTGGGGGTGCTGCCGGATCATTAAAGAAATACCCATTATATTGTGAAGACCATTCGTAGAAATCAAAAGAGAATTGGTGGATGTTGAAAGTTTAAAGTTAATGTTTCAAGTGAGAGATGATGAGGTGACATTTAACATTTTACAATCCATGAAACAACTAGGTGATTGTCACATCCATGAAGCACCCCCTAGGCATAACCGGCATCATCATCCTCTTTTCACGAGTAAGACTAGTCTCTTACCTTACATCATTAAATTCATAGGTCAAAATGAGAAAAAATTTAAACCTTTTTATTACTTCTACATTGAGGTTTACATATACCTCTTCATACACATAATAAATATATCGAGTATAGAAAGACCCTTCGTATATTAAGATTACATAGTCTTCTACTTTTATTGCACATAAATATATAAGATATAACGTAGTCCAAAATGGATGTCTCATCTCATAACATCTAACAAGAGTATTCCAAAATTTGGGCCTAGCCCATACATCAACGTACCAAAGCCACATATAGACTATACAATGTTCAGTACTCAAATGAAAAGGAAAAACATTAGACTCTTAAAACTAAACAACTTCATAATCTTGATATTGCCATTGCCCTCTGAAAGTCAGGACCTACAGGACTTGGATGATTGGGAATTCCAAGTCGTCCTTCAAAGTCGTCTCAAGCCCTTCAACGATCGGAACCTTAAATGTTGGTGGAAAAGAGAGAAAATGGGGTTAGTACACCACTTGTACTAAGTATGATACCATATGCAAAATCTCATGAAACTATGTCAAAAAGGGACATTTCATTAAAACATGTTATTTATACATTTAGAAAACCTTATGCATATTCAAAAAGACCATACCAATCCATAAGACATATTGATTAAGTCTAAAGCATGTAAATCAGAAGACTAACAATACTAAGTCTAGTCAAGTCAACATGCATACCATATAATTGGACACATAATCAAAGAAACCCTATCGTCAAGTTATTATATCCACAAGCATGAATAAGAGTTCATCATTAACATAACCAAAGCAAGACAATTACCCATGAACCCTTTTTGAGTCAACAAGTGCAATGACCAAGCAATCCTCATAACCTTACTCAATCAAGTAACCCAACAAGAATCATGACCAACATCCAACTTCTCATGATATCATTAAGAGTACATGTCATCATACTTTAACAATGAACACCAACACATATTCATAAGTGAAACTAATCATCATATAATTTCAAAAATGTGCAAGATCAATATTTACATATCGTGTACCATTATAAACATATACATATATAAGAATATCTTCCTAAGAATTTTCTTAAGGCTAACTAGTGCAATGTTTAGGTAGAGTCTCATACCCCTACCTAGACTAAGCTAAACCCCTTAGGTTATCCTAGTTAAAGTTCATTTCTTTAGTTCATTTTACCTTCTAAGAACATCTTTCCTTAACCGACATAGAGCACATGAGCTAATGTGGAATCCGGTATCATGGAATATTACACCGAAGGAAGGCAGACTACTTGTCGAGGTAGTACCAAAACATGAATATAACAGCTACGTGGATCCACTAGCTAGTATTCATGTGGGGGAAACATAGTTCAAGAACTAGAAGATATAGTTGGACCATCTTTATGCTACATGCATTATGGTATCCAATCTCAAGAGTACATTAGTAATCCTATCTTCCCTATGTGGGAAGGGACACTCCTCACTCTAGTTCACTCTGTGGTAATCTAGAGTCGCTTTTGAAATGTCTTTTATGTCATTACTAATCATCATAGATTGATTTAATCTATCCCTTTTTATAATCATCATCATCGTCATCATCGTACCTCAATAAGAATTGCATGAGTTCAATGCTTTCATTACAATTCATATACATTTATACATTCACATCATAATAAGGCACATTGGTAAGTTATGATCATACTTATATCATTTACAGCTAATCCAACACTTCACAAACCATAGTCAAGACATTTCAATTTATCATTATACCAACCCTATCAATCCAAATACAAGATATACTTCAAAGCAACATCATCACTCAATATCAAGTAACCACAACTGAAGTAAAGAATAGGGATCCCAAGACTTACCAAGTCTCCTTCATAATACATCCTCATGGTCTTACCATAAACCCTTAAATCAACCCAATAATTTGTAATATCAGCACACATCAATAACAATCACAATAACAAGGCAAATTGAATGACTATATCACAATTCATCACTAGTTCATAGCTTAAGATAAGAGAATTAGGTCAAAGTCATAATCTATATCAATTACTCAAGAACTGGAATTATAAGACTATAATTCACCCTAATATATGCATAATTGATAAAATAACATCACTTAGTAGTAATTCAACAAATAACTAATTCAATTGAACCAATATTACACAATTCATGTCAAGATCACAACCTAGGGTTAAGGGGAATAGGTCATCTTCTACAAAATAGACCAATCCATCAAAATATAACATAATTGAGCTATAATACATGTTAATCTGTTCATAAACCCAAACTAAATAATGAACAAAGCAAATTACAAGATCAATTTCGAGATCGGAAAAGATCCACTTGAATTTCATGCTTTTGAAATAAATTTGATGAAACCCTTTGTGAAAAGATGTCCCAAAGGTGAAAGAAATACCATACATTGTTACTTGATGAAGATTGATAGAGAAAATTTAGTGATTGAAGAGCAAGAATCCACCTTAACCTTGTCTTCAATGGAGTTCTTCAACTTGAGAGAGAAAGAAGAGCGAAGGAAGATAGTTTGGGTTTGGGAAATTATGAGGGCTTAGGCTAGTCTAATTAGCTTAGGGGCTTTATATAGGTTGTTAATTAACTTAATTATACCTCCCCCTAACCCCTAATTTATCTCCAAACTAAGCTAACTAATTAAATGAATTAATTAAAATCGAGCAGCAAAAGATAGCCTTCACAGACGACTCCCCGTCCACACCCCGTGTGTGAATCGATGGACCAAGGACCAACCTTCCTATTGGTCTATCCTTGAGTTCAGAGAATTGTCAAAAACCTTTCTTTGTCTAAATTCTAAGTGTCCATCAACGGTGGCAATCAACGCCCTTTTAATTTAACCATGAGCCATCTGTGCCATCGATTGGTGACACTGTCTATTGACAACTTTTAGTCACTTTTGCAAGGGTCCTCCTTAAGGGCCCTTTGTTGGTCCTTGGGGAGTAATGCCCGGACGTTTCGACTATAAACTAAATCTAATACGTGTTAGACAGCCTTCCACCAATTTTTATCAATTTCTGACTCCTAAAATATAGTAAAATAGGCTAAGGCACACTAGCACCTCCTTGAACTAGTTTTCGGACATCATGGACATTTTTTGACGTTTTGTTTAATAAAATTCTTAAATGACTTATATACCTTAAAATAGACCTTAAAAATTGTCTAAACCTTTTGACACTTATTTTAGGCTCTATAACATGTCTTATATTTTTGAAGTGTTACATTATCCCCCCCCTTAGGAATATTCGTCCGCGAATGACACTAAAATCATTAAAAATGAAGGAATAGACTTAAGACAAGAAGACCAACCAATCAATAATACATACAACATGAGTTACAATCATGACATTTACATTAGAAAACTCAAAACTTCAGTTTCCACTTATAAGGCTCAAACATCACATTATGAGGAATTTCCTTCTCACACAACAACATGAGCTCAACATTCCTTATATGAGTAACATAACTCAAAACAAGAAGAATTGCAAATTTTCAAGTCAATATGCACAATTCTGTAATGACACCAAAAATGCTTATTTTCACAAAAAATCACTAAATCAAAGGAATTTCACTTTTAGTTATTATTTTTATTATTAAGAGGAATAAATAACCTAAGTTAAAAAATAAATGAGGGTAACAGGACTTCATGTTGGCCTCTGCCTCCCATGTTGCACCCTCAACTAGATGATTCTTTCATAACACGTTTACGGAAGTCACCTATTTGTTCCTTAACTTATCTACTTTCCTATTAAGGATTTGAACCGGAACCTCCTCATAGGAGAGGTTACCCTTCACACCAAGACCCTTAATAGTAAGAATAGACTCAGAATCATCGATACACATCTTAAGCATAGAAACACGGTAAAGCGGATGAACCAAAACCAATTCACTAGTGAGTTTCAACTCATAGGTAATGTAAGGTTCTTGACCAAGTGACTCGACATAGGCATGGGCATGGCAAAGGATTGGCATGAATGACTTATGTAAAGTCCAAAATGCGGGTGGAATCAGTCATGCATTGTGTGAGCAGAGTGTTTTCATGGTCAAATGGGTTCAAAATATGTTGGTAGGACAGTGTCAAGACATGACATGGGCGTTGACAAGGATACAACCCATGACATGAATTGGGCCCTAGCCGACATCGGTTGTGGACAGAGTTGGCATGCGAAAATCACATAGTCTGGTCAAATGCGGGAAAATAGAGCCGAGCTAAATTAAACTATCGTCAAATGTAAATGAAAAGAAACAACAAAACAAGAAATGGCACGAGTGGATTAAAAGTTAAAAAGGCCAAAGCAAAATAGCGACAAGGCGTAGGTTGTGCGCAAGCATGGAAAATGTGCGGATGGATTCGGGTGGGCTTTGATGATTTATTGATCATACAATGTTTGGAAATAGTATTAGAGTCAAAATTTTGAAGGAAAATGCAGCAAAGAAATGAAATCCAGTCAGCAAAGTCACATGCGAAGCACATGCGGCAGTTACCTTTTTGTAACCGCTTGTGTCCATATTCATTGTATCTTGTAATAGCTTTTGAATTCATAATTTGAAGTCCCTTATCAGTTGGGAATGTAAACTTAAGTTTAATTTAGTGGGATAATCATTTCACAAGTGTTAGACATGTGTCACAACACTATGCCATATAAACACTAGGCTGCCACATGTTCTATAAATGGACAACTTTGTTTGTTGGACAAAATTGGCTAAGGATAGACTTGTTATCCTAAGTTGAATTAGGGAAGATTAACCGTGACTAAAGAAGTTTTGAACAAAAAAGTGTTGATGTTGGAGGAAGAATATGCAATCCAACACGACACTGCTGAACAAAAGATGAAACTTGTTCGCAAGGAGAACGAAGATTTGCGTGGTGAAGTTATTCTTCTACATCGAGCATTGCAAGGAACAATTGGACCCATAAGGATGAAGGATCCAGAACCTAAAGCTGATAATGGTGTGAGGAGTTCCAAGGAATTGGAGAACTTTCTTTGGGATATCGAAAATTACTTCAAGGCAGCAAAGGTTTAAGATGTTGAATAGGTGTCAGTCACAACATGTATTTAAGTGATGATGCCAAAGTTTTGTGGAGAATAAGGATTGCTGAAGTAAAAGTTTCAAATTTGCCACAGATTGAAATGTGGGAAATGTTTAAAATAAAATTGAAAATTCAATTCCTTCAAAGCAATTCGTCTTGGTTAGCAAGGGATAGTCTGCGTCGTTTGAAACAAGGAAGCACAGTGAGGGCTTATATTAAGGAATTTTCGTCCTTGATGTTTAACATAGACAACATGGTCGAAGAAGACAAGTTGCACTATTTCATAAGCGGGTTAAATGGATGGGCACCAAGAGAGTTAAGGAGACAGAATGTCCAAACTCTTATTTTTCCATAGTGGCAGCAGAAAAGTTGGCTGACTTCGAGGAGGGTGACGACCCAAGGGATTCTTTGCACTTCCAATATAAAGAGAAGGAAACGAAGTGAAAGAAAAATGGGAAGGGCCAAGCTGCTGAAAAGTAAGATGAAGGGGGAAACTAGACAATGAGAGTCTTTTTTTCTAAAACAGAAGGAAATGTTTGGGGGATGCTTCACTTGTGTTGGTCCTCATTTGAAAAGGGAATATCCAGAGCAAGTGAAAGTGAATGCCATACTTGTTGCTGAATTGGGAAAGGAAAAGAAAAATAGGCAGAAACGTCAAAAGTGAATTCTTTGGTGTTGGTTGAAGATGAAGATGATGGACAGGATATGATCCTTGTCTGGAACCCAAATAGGTTCATATGAATGATGTCCTCGACGAGGACGTCGAGTTTCATTAGGTGGGTGGAGTTTGTAAGGGTCATCCAAGTGCCTTGACATAGGCATGGGCGTGGCAAAGGGTTTGCATGAATGACTTTGCCAAATGCCAATATGTGGGTGGAATAAGTCATGCGTTGTATGAGCAAAGTGTTTCCATGGTCAAATCGGTTCAAAATATGTTGGTAGGATAGTTTCAACACATGATATGGTCGTTTACAAGGAAACAACCATAACATGATTTGGGCGCTGGCCAACATCGATTGTGGACAAAGTTGGCATGCGAAAATCACATGGTCTGGTCAAATGCGGGAAAATTATGCTGAGCTAAATTTAAGCATTGTCAATTATGAATGAAACGCAACAAGAAAACAAGAAATGGCACGAGTGGTTTAAAAGTTAACAAGGCGAAAGCAAGGCAGCGGCAGGGCATCGGTGGTGCGCATGCATGGAAAATGTGTTGATGGATTTGGGTGGGATTTGATGAGGCATTGAGTATAAAATGTGTAGAGATTGTATTGGAGTCAAAAATATTGAAGGAAAATTCAGCAAATAAATGAAATCCCATCAACAAACTCACATGTCAAGCACATGCGGCGGTTACCTTTTTGTAACCAATCATGTCCAAATTCGTTGTATCTTGTAATAGCTTTTGAATTTGAAATTTGAAATGCCTAATGATTTGGGGATGTCAACTGAAGTTTAATTTAGTGGGATAAGAATTTGATAAGTGTTAGACATGTGTCACAACTCTATGCAATGTAAACAAAAGACTGCCACATATCTATTGAAGGACAGCCTTGTGTGTTGGACGAAATCGGCTAAGGATAGACTTGTTATCCTAAGGTGAAAGAGGAATGATTAAGTCTGGAATTTCACAAAGACACTTAGAATAAAATGTGAGGGTTTTAAGAAGTGTCTAAGGAAGCAATCGACTTGTGATTGGACCTTAAGTCGAAGTCGAAGTCGAGGTTGGACAAAATTGTTGTTTAACAAGTGAGTCCTTTGTATTATTTTTATAATAAATAAAAAGGTTTGTTTCGCCCGTATGTTTAGGTGTAGATTTCCTATTGAAGTCTAAAAAATAATCTAAGACTTAAAAGAATAAAAACGTCCCTGAACGTTAGGCATAATAGGCTGCGAAAGGGGCTAAGTTGAGTGAGATTTGACTGCCATTAGGTTGGGTTAAATTCGTGCACGAAATTAAGTTGGAGTAGTATTCCCTCCTTAGAGGCAACCTTACAAACCCTTTGCAAGATTTCATAGGGACCCACATAACAAGGAATCAAATTCCTTTCTTGCCAAATCTAACCACCCCTTTTCATAGGAGAAATTTTCAAATACACCTTAGAACCTTCTTCAAACTCTAAATCTCTTCTCCTATGATCGAAATAAGACTTTTGCCGACTATGGGCTGTTTGAAACCGGTTCCTTATGATATGAACCTTCTCCAAAGTCTTATAAATCAAATGGGGGCAAAGAAGCAAAGGATCACCAACTTTGAACCACCCAATATGAGACCTACACCTCCTACCATACAAGGCTTCATAAAGAGCCATGGATATGGATGAATGGAAACTATTATTATAAGCAAACTCCACCAATGGAAAATGCTTATCCCAATTTCACTTGAAATCAATGATACAAGCTCTAAGCATATCCTCAAGGGTTTGAATAGTATGCTCCGCTTGACCATCCATTTGGGGATAAAAGGCGGTGCTTAACTCCACCTTGGTACCCAAAGCTTCTTGAAATGACCTCCAAAACCTAGATGTGAATTGTTCACTACAATCTAATATGATGGATAACGAAATACCATGAAGACACACAATCTCATCTATGAAGATCCTTGCATAATCCTCAGCCGAATAGGTAGACTTGACGGGAATAAAACAAGCGGATTTGGTCAACTTATCTACAACCACCTATATAAAGTCAAATTGCTTTTGTTTCTGAGGCAAACCAACCACACAATACATATTAATGTCTTCCTACTTCCATGTAGGAACTTGGATTTCTTGAAGTATACCACCCGCTTTTGGTTTCAACTTTCACTTGTTTGCAATTTTGTCACATAGCAACAAATATCGATGTGTTGATATACCGTGGTTTCACGGTATTATTAATACTTTTTACTTAAGTTTAGTGTGTCCAAAAGCCTTTTTGTGCTAGTTTTTATATAAGTTTCTCTTTGTTTTGCAGGAAATTTGTCCAAAGTTGAATGCGGAGATTTTGAGTGAAGAAATACAGAAGAGACCAGCTACGGAGCTTATGACGGTCCGTCATGCTTGTGATAGTCCGTAGGTGGCAGCATAGTAAAGCTTCTGAAGGAAGATGGGGAAGTCTGACCAAGTGTGGGGTTACGAAGCTTGTGACGGTCCGTCGTGGCTATGACAGTCCATCCTGCAGGTTCGTCGTGAATTTCAGAAAAGTGATCCGAGTACCCAGATTCCAAGAGTTGAAGTGTTTTGGAACGAAGACCCTTGATGGACCGTTGGGCCTATGACGGTCTGTCATACTTGCCGTTGAGGGGAATGAAGAGAGCAGTAGAAGAAATTGCACAAGTATGGGACGACGGAGTCCATGACGGTCCGTTATGACTACGACGGTCCGTCGCGAGGTCCGTCGACCCAGCCGCATTTTGGCAGATTTCCAGCATTAGAATCCTTATTTAATTAGGTTTTTATTTTTTTATAAATAGTTTGAAAAACCTCATTTTTGAGGTTAGACTCCGTATTGTTAGACACCAGATAGTTAGACACCGTATAGTTAGACACCAGATAGTTAGACTCTTAGATTGTTAAACTCCGTAATGGTAAACATTGTATTGTGAGGTTATTAATTACTTTGAGATTCTTGTAAGTGATTTTTGGAGATTAATCAAGCAAACTTTTGGATTTTACTCTTTCTAATTGAAGTAAGTACATGAATTCTTATCTACTATATTTGAATATTGTGTTTATGACTATGAGTAACTAAACTCCATAACTAGGGTTGTGGGAACCATAGGCAAATAATGAGATAAACAATAACTAAAATAACAATTCTAGAATAGTGTCTTACATGTATTAATAATTCTTTCGCTTAGAAGTCCTTTTAACGGATGGCCAACGTTAGAACTCGCCTTAATGCTACTTGCCGGACCAAGGAGGTAGATAATAGGAAAAGAATTATTACTATAGATTTAGTGTATACTATCTAATAGGCTAGTATTGATTGGTACGAGGTAATAACTTAGTCAAATATCGAATACGATGCTTAATATGAGGTAAGGACAAGGGTTAGGATAGCAACACACGTAGCCGGACCAAGGTGCGGAGTGAGATTTTCTAGATGCCGGACCAAGGATTTAGAATTACATAACATATCACTTTGCATGCAAGATACTTGGAAAGAAGTGTTATAGTTAGAGTTATCAAGTTATGAACGTATGGGTAACACGTAAACCCTAGTTACTTTGATTAATTGATTAAAATCCAACATTCAAAGTTGTTAAGTCTCTGTCAAATTTGTTATTAATTTTACTCATTTAGAAATACAAACCCCCCTTTATTGTTTTTACTTTCCAAGGAAGTCATTGACCAAACAATAGTAATAACAGGTTGAAGTTCAGTCTAGACTATTTTCCTCGTGGGAATGATCCCTACCTCACTAGTTGGGTTATTTACTTGACAAGACCGCTTTACTTCTTATTTGAGAAGTAAGTTTGAGCGTATCAAATTTTGGCGCCGCTGCCGGAGATTATAGCTTTTAGATTAACTTGAACCTATTACTATAGTTTAGTTGATATTTTCTTGAGTTTACTTTATTTTATCGTTTTTTATTTTTTTAGAACTATCCTCCTTGTATGCCAAATACACAGAGAGGAAGAGAACCCTTGTTTCCCTATGATCACGAGTTAGAGCGTACAGTGGGCAATATGGATCGAAACTTGGGAATAAATGATGATGATCCGAACCAGAACATCCCAGCTCCGGTTGATGTTCATGGTTAGATGTGACCCGATGCTCCGGGTGAACACCAACATAGGGGACAAAATCCTGTTCACGGCCCCAAGCATACTACAGAGGCTATGATAACATAGCAGAGTCGGATGGGCCACTGGTTTTGCCTCCTCTACCCACAGGCCACACTTTCGTGGTAACTAGTAGCCTAATGCAGATGCTCACTGCCAGAGGTTTGTTTTCAGGGCTACCTTCTGAGATCCACATGCCCATATAGCTAAGGTAAGGGCAGTGTGTAAAAGTTGTGTAGGGAGGCCTGATTTGGATTTAGATGTAATAGGTCTCAGAGTGTTTCCTCTCTCACTGACGGGAGAGGCTGTTATGTGGTTCACTGAGCTCCCATACTACTCACTCTTCACTTTGAACCAACTAAGGGATGTCTTCTTAGCACGCTACTATCCGGTATCCATGAAATTAAACCACAAAGACAGTAAACAACTTTGTGGCACTACAACGAGAGTAAGTTAGTAGTTCTTGGGATAGATTTACCTCATTCTTGAGAAGTGTTCCAAATCACTGTATAGATGATGAGTCACTGAAGGAATACTTCTATCGGGGACAGGATGATAACAATAAAGCGGTGTTGGACACTATAGCAGGTGGATCTTATGGGGAGTGTCCTTATGCTGAGATTGCTGAAAAATTAGAGAAAATCTCCCGAAATAACAAAGCGTGGAGTACTAGGAAGTGTGATACAGGGAGAAACACCTTCGCAGTACAATCCACTCACAACCCAGCCACAGATGAGATTCGTGAAGAAATGGCTCAGATGAGAACTTAGCTTGGGTTGGTACTAAAACATGTCACATGGGGTGCAGAAACGATAAATGCAGTTAACTACTTTGCTAAACCACCACCTCCTAATGATGAGTGTTATTATGCGGAGGACACTTATGTAGTAAATGAGCATACGGGGGGTTTCCGACCAAGCGCCCAAGGCTCAAATAAGGATAACTGGCGCCAAGGTCAAGGGAACCAAGGTTGGAACTATGTTAACTACAACAGTGAGGGTCATCCAACTTTAACAGGGGTAACTATGCTAATAGAAACGACAGGAATGGGCCCTATGTCCCTCCTCAAAATCGTGAAGTTACTCCTAGGGATGGTGGATATAGTATGGCGCGAGTTGAGGATATGTTGCACAAAATGATGAGGAGGTTCGACACTAGTGATGAACACATTAAAGAGTTGAGGTGTGACTTAGCTAGTATTGGGAAAAAAGTTGATACACATGCAATCTCGATTAAGCAGATCAAGTTGCAAATGGCCCAATTATTTGCGACAGTGAACACACGGCAAGCGGGCACTCTTTCTAGGAACACTGTCCAAAATCAAAAGAATGATGCGCACTGTATGGCAATCACTACTTGGGGTGGTAAGCAAACCATTGACCCACCTATGCCATCTACTGAGGAAAATGTGAGAAAGGATAATGATAATGTGGTAAAGGTTAGTGGTGAAGCAGAGGAAAGTAATGGAAAAGATGCAGAAGTACCTATCAAGGTAATTCCCATGCCTAGGCCACCACCACCTTTCCCTCAGAGATTAGTGAAAAAAACCGAGGATGGAAAATACCAGAGATTCATAACAATGTTGAAGCAGCTTTCTATCAATGTCCCTTTAATAGAAGCTTTAGAACAAATGCCCGGTTACGCCAAATTTATGAAAGATCTGGTCACCAAGAAAAGATCGGTTACTTTCAAGGATGATGATAGACTGCAGCATTGTAGTGCTATTGATACAAGATTCCTCGTACAAAAGAAAGAAGATCCTGGTGTGTTCACTATTCCTTGTACAGTTGGGTCATTACATTTTGCGAAAGCATTATGTGATCTGGGGGCAAGCATAAATCTCATACCCCTCTCAATTTACAAGAAATTGGGTTTGGGGGACCCAAAACCCACTGCGATGTGGCTACTGATGGCTGATCGGACAGTGAAACGGCCTATAGGGATACTCCATGATGTGCTAGTAAAAGTGAAGTCATTCATCTTTCCGACTGATTTTGTTATTCTTGATTGTGAGGTTTATTTTGAAGTGTCTATTATTCTTGGGAGGCCATTCGTTGCTACAGGTAGAGCCTTAGTTGATATGAAGAAAGGACAGATGACATTTCGGTTGAATAATGAAGAAGCGACCTTCAACATTTGTAGGACCATGAGGGAGAGTGGTGAGATCCAATTGGTATCTGCCATATCCCACAAAGAAAATATTATGAAGGAGACTGAACAGAAAAATGCAAAACAAGAGTTTATGGTTGGGGATTTGATGCTTGTAGACAGTTCTGGGGTGCCTTGTCTTCCGGGCAAGCTCAAGTCCAAATGGACTGGCCCTTACTTCATTACCCAAGTATTCCCCTCATGGAGCAGTTGAGTTAAAAGCCAAGGAGGGAGTGCGGTTTAAGAGGAATAGAGATAGAATAAAACTCTATTTTGGGCATAAAGCATCGGGGAATGAAGTGATAGAGGCATACTATCTTGATGAAGTTTAAATCAAGGGTCCCCAGTCGTGCCGCGACATTAAATCAGGCGCTTGTTAGGAGGCAACCCAATACTTATAGTCTTTTTAGTAATGGTAGCATTTTTCTACTAATGGGTTTTTAAATTTGCAGGCACATCACCAGGAAATTCTGCAGAAAACTACTCTGCAGCAGTCACTGACGGATACATCGACGGACCGTTGATCCTGCGACGGACTGTCATATGCCTTCGTCGTACCAGATACGTCTTCCTGTTATTTCCAAACTAGGGCACACATGACGGAACCCACGACGGGTCGTCACAACTGCGACGAACCGTCGTCAGGCAACCGTCGCGTGATTAATGAGTCGTACCCGACCCGACCTGGTTGGAGTCTTTTTCAAAATTAGACCGTTTAAACCCTCCAACCCTTCATTTCACCCCATTCATTCCTTATTCCTCCCACTTCCCTCTCTTTTCAACTTCCATAATCTTCCCCTCGATCATTGTTCCCCCAAAATTCTCCAAAGCCCTGAAAGTGTTAATCTACTAGTCGGAGTTGCTGCAGTGGGTGTTTGCCTAGCCACCGAGTACTTGTCCAGTTGTTTTCTCCATTTCTAAGGTATGTGTCTCGAATTTCTACTCATTTGTCTTGCATTTTTGTTTATTAGTTAGTATTATCTTAGTTCTTCGTCATACGTTGTTTCTTTTATACGATTCTATCTAACCTAGGTTAATAATGTTCAAAAATTTCCATGTTTACAACCCTAGACATAGGTGCTTTTTCATTGCTAGTTTCCTAGGTAGTTGGGTTAGACAAATGTAGGTCAAAATTACTACAAGTTTGATTTGGGTTCATCGGGGATGCATAGGGTACCCTCAATTTTATCACTGTTATTCAGAATGAGACCCCGATGACGGACCGTCGTACCCACGACGGACCATCGTAGGGTCCGTTGCAAAAGCCCTAGCACCCTGTCCCAACGGACACATGTGACGGACCGTCGTACTCACGACGGTCCGACCTGTACAACTGTTCCGGTTATCAGAGACCCTATTTCTAAGGGTCTCTCATTTTTTCCCAAGTGTTCCTCAACGGACACATGTGATGGACCGTCATACCCACGACGGTCCGTCCTTCACAACCGTCATGACGGTCAGAGACCCCTCCCCTAAGGGTCTCCATAATTTTTTTCAAGTGTTCTACGACGGACCGCCATACCTGTGATGGTCCGTCCTGCATAGACCGTCATGCTAGTCAGAGACTCTCCTTCAGGGTTCTCTATATATACACAGTCCAAGTAATACACGGCGGACCTCATGACAGTCCATCATAGTCATGACGGGCCGTCACCAGGCCCGTCGTGTGTCACCGTTTCTATAGCAATTACCTACTAATTTCAATGTTTTGTTAAGTATGGTTTTGCTTATCTTGTTTGCCACTACTATAACTAATATTGATCCTTTACAGGTACTATCTACTATGGCACCCAAGCAAGACCGCATCTACGCATGCGGGCGATCGAAGATTGTCGCCCCGTCTGCCCACATGGTCATCGACTCTGATGATGAGCGTGACCCTGAGTATGTGCCCCCATGCACTTCCACATCTTCCCTTGCTGCACGTGCTTCCAGAGCCACACCCAAAAAGGTGGCGTCCGGCGTAGTCACTGCCTCCCGGTCTGATTAGGAGTGCACACTGACCGGCACACCCTCTGGGTCAGCCACAAATGAGGAAGGAGCGTCTGGCTCCTTCGGAGTACCATGGTCCGAGGAAGCCTCCGGCTCTGCTGAGGTTCACGCACCCGTCACAGCTGCGGCATCAGCCTCGTCTGATGAGGCTGATAGTTCAGACTCTACATCAGGCTCACCAGTTCAGGTCCCCACCCCAGCCACTGACCAGCCCAACCGGTGGTGTGTCGACGGGCAATTCCAAGTCTACTCTGACGCCAAGTTCCGAACTGATAAAGGAGTGATGACTCGAACACTCACCTTGGAGCGGCGGGTCCTTACAGGGAGTCTCCCAACGATGCCTGAGATCCACAATCTCTTCATCAGACATCGTTTGGAGTGGACAGCACGTCCGTTGGGATGACACAGTGAAGAATTTGTCCGAGAGTTCTACGCATCTTACGTAGCGACTCTCCGATCACAGATCGATAGGCGGGCTTCCCCTGCTAAACAGGCCCCACTGGAGCAGGTCCGAGTGCGGGGCGTACAGGTTGACATTTCCCTGCCAGCCATCCACCGGTTTCTATACGACGAGAGTATTGATGCTACTCGGACCCCCCTCACTGCCGAGTTTGACTACCGCTGGCAGATAGTTAAGGATGGCCAGTTTTTGCGCGAGCCATCACTGAGAGAGACCACCAAGAGGTGGATGTCCCTGCACCTGTCTGTAGATGGAGAGGGTGCCGATTGGGTGACTGAGCCGAAGGGGACCATCAAGAAGGCCAACCTCACGTTCACAGCAAAGTTCTTGTGGCTGCTTGTCCGTCACTTTCTTTCCCCCACAGCTACTGATAACATCATTACCTGGGATCGAGCAGTGTTAATGGCGGCGATGATAGCCGGATTCGAGGTGGACTTCGCATGGCTTCTCCTGGCAGTCATGCATGAGAGGGCATTCAAGGTCAGTACTACCTACCCTTTCGCGTGCATGATCTTTGCCCTCTGCAGGTCCGCAGGTGTGCCCATATGGCACGTAGATCAGCTTAAGACCCCGCAGGGCACTGTTGACGTCGGCCTCATCAGAGACGAGGCCAATGAGTTGGCTCCACGCAGAGGGCCCCATCCGGAGCTTCCCCCACTTGCTGATGATCTTGCTGATACGGTAGCCTAGGCCCACACAGCTACATAGGCGGCGTCCACTGACACTACCCCGGTCGAGTCTATCCCGGGTAGTAGCACTGCCCCGAGCTCCTCTCGCACAACCCCTCTACCAGAACTAGTCCCGCTTGCTAGGGTCAAAAAATTAGAGGCACAATGGCCACTCTTCTGCATCATATCCAGCCATGGATGCAGAAGTAAATTACTGAGTGCGAAGAGCGCCTAGAGAGGAAAATGGTGCAGTTTACAGAGCGGAAGATCGCTGAGGTTAACCAGCGCTTGGACGCCTTTGAGTTGAAGGTGCTAGCCCGAACAGCCCCTCCGGTGGATGTATCGACCCTTAAGGCTGCAGTCGACAGTCTTCGTGCAGATATCGACACGATCTTAGAGGCTATGGTGCCGGATTCTGAGGCCCCTTCTGTCGAGCCTGCTGAGGACACAGTGTTGGCGGCCCTTTTTGCTACTTCTGACATTCCACCACTTCCCTCTCAAGAGAGTGCCAAGAGGTGTAGGGGTCGAGCAGAGGACAAGGTACGAGCACGGAAGAAGGAGCGCCGAGAGATAGAGGCTGCGAGGAGAGCCTCCCTTGCTGAGGAGGAGGCACACCAAATGAGAGCATCAGAGTTAGCGGCTGGGGCGTCTAGCTCCCGCACTGTGGAGATAGCAGGAGGCACTGAGGGTGTCCAGATTGCAGAGGACGTGGGTTCCGGAAAACCGGACCCACCATCTTGCTGATCCACGACGCTTTGCGCCACATGTTTGCTTCACCTACCACTCTAGTATTTAGATTTTTATGCATGGGGACAATTGCATGTTTTTTTGTTGGGGGTGGGGTAAATGGATAGTGAGTGTTAGGGTGAAGTCTGAGTAGCCCAATTCACTATCCTCTTTTGGGGTTTTCTTGCCTATGTTCTTTTTCCCCAAAAGACTGATTTCTTTTTCTGTTGAACCGGCATGTTTATATCTATTGTACATAGTTTAATTTTGGAGCATGATGGCTAAAATGATATCCTGATAAACTGGAAAATGATGCATGACTAGGCATAGTAACTGATAATTATGTGGCTCTAAGCATGAAATAGAGTTTCACCATTGCATTACCCTAAGTCTTAAATTCGAACTAGGTGTCTGATAATCTGGTATAGTGATGAGATGTCAACTGAGTGTGAGGAAAATTTGAATAGTCCACTATTGGTACTGAGCTAGAACTTGCCTGGTTAGTCCTGGTAAAAGTAAGCTGTAATAGACAATTAGGAAAGGATCATAGGCCTTTATTCAATATAGCCCATTTCTAGCCTAAATAAAAGACACCAAATGAAATTTATCCTTCTTTGATCCAAATAATCTAAGCTTAAAATTAGACCTTTCTTTTTCACCCCAACTGATCTTTTCTGGGAACAATGTGTTGGCCCTGAACCCTCCTTGGACATGAACACCTCAGCTTATGCCAAAAGCATAAGTTGAGGGTGGCTAATGCATAAACAACCTTCGTTATAGCCCTGACCCAATTTTGGGTATTGTGTACCTTGACTAATGGCAAAGCCATGATTTGAGGGTGGATATTATGAGGAATGCTCTGGAAATGGGGGTTGAAAGAACAAAGAGAGAGTAAGAACAAAAGTAAAGTGACTCAAGAATTCGCTGAAAGAAAAGTAAAGAGAAAGAAAAATATACAAGAATTACAAACAAGAAAAGAAGACAGTCACTTACACAAATGAAGAAAGAAGAGAAAATAGCAAGGTGAAAGAATATGAGAAACTGGGCGAGATAAAATGATAGACAGTGGAAGGTATAGCCGATATGTCAAGGAGGGCAAAAATTCACTAAAGTATACCTAAATATACCTTACCTGACCCCGAGCCTATGTTACTAACTGAAAAGTCCTATCGTGATCCTAAGGGTTGCATAGCGAACTTAATGTAGTGAAAATAAGGGCAAGCTTATGGAAATAGGTATGAATGAGTGTTGAAAAGTAATCCTTATACTCAAAATGAAATCATTGTGTGAAAAAGGAGTACGTTGTTTTAAAGTGAGGATACTAGTTGCAATACCGGAATTGGTAGCACCTCGGTGAGAAATTGATGAGGATAGGTGTTAGTGCATGGTGAGTCTGTGTCATATTCTGATCCCACATAATTCAAGCCTAATAGTGATAGCATGCATAGATTTGATGAGATTAATCGGGATTGATAGCCAAATGATTGCAAAGGATAAAACATCGATACTATTGTACAAAGATTTTGTATTGAGTCATAGTGCGTCGCTTGAGGACAAACAACGAATTTAAGTTGAGGGTGTTGATATACCGCGGTTTCACAGAATTATTAATACTTTTTCCTTTGGTTTAGTGTGTCCAAAATCCTTTTTGTGCTAGTTTTTATATAAGTTTCTCTTTGTTTTGCAGGAAATCTGTCCAAAGTTGAATGCGGAGATTTTGAGCGAAGAAATAAAGAAGAGACCACCTACGGAGCTTATGACGGTCCGTCGTGCTTGTGACGGTCCATAGGTGGCAGCGTAGTAAAGCTGCTGAAGGAAGATGGGCAAGTCTGACCAAGTGTAGGGTTACGAAGCTTGTGACGGTCCGTCCTGCAGGTTCTTCGTGAATTTCAGAGAAGTGATCCGAGTACACAGATTCCAAGGGTTGAAGTGTTTTGGAACGAAGACCCTCGATGGACCGTTGTGCCTATGACGGTCTGTCATACTTGCCGTCGAGGGGAATGAATAGAGAAGCAAAATAAATTGCACAAGTATGGGACGACGGAGTCCATGACGGTCCGTTGTGACGACGACGGTCCGTCGCGAGGTCCGTCGACCCAGCAGCATTTTGACAGATTTCCAAAAATTAGAATCCTTGTTTAATTAGGTTTTTTTTATAAATAGTTTGAAAAACCTCATTTTTGAGGTTAGACTCCGTATTGTAAGACACCAGATAGTTAGACACCGTATAGTTAGACACCAGATAGTTAGACTCTTAGATTGTTACACTCCATATTGGTAAACATTGTATTGTGAGATTATTGATTACTTTGATATTCTTGCAAGTGATTTTTGGAGATTAATCAAGCAAACTTATGGATTTTACTCTTTCTCATTGAAGTAAGTACATGAATTCTTATCTACTATATTTGAATATTGTGTTTATGGCTATGAGTAACTAAACTCCATAACTAAGGTTGTGGGAACCATAGGCAAATAATGAGATAAACCCTAACTAAAATAACAATTCTAGAATAGTGTCTTGCATGTATTAATAATTCTTTCGCTTAGAAGTCTTTTTAACGGATGGCCAACGTTAGAACTCGCCTTAATGCTACTTGCCTGACCAAGGAGGTAGATAATAGGAAAAGAATTATTAGCATAGATTTAGTGTATACTATCTAATAGGCTAGTATTGATTGGTACGAGGTAATAACTTAGTCAAATATCGAATACGATGATTAATATGAGTTAAAGATAAGGGTTAGGATAGCAACACACGTAGCCAGACCAAGGTGCGGAGTGAGATTTTCTAGATGCCGGACCAAAGATTTAGAATTACATAACTTATCACTTTGCATGCAAGATACTAGGAAAGAATTGTTATAGATAGAGTTATCAAGTTATGAACCTGTGGGGAACACGTAAATCCTAGTTACTTTGATTAATTGATTAAAATCCAACATTCAAAGTTGTTAAGTGTCTCTGTCAAGTTTGTTAATTAATTTTACTCATTTAGAAATAGAAATCCCCCTTTATTGTTTTTACTTTCCAAGGAAGTCATTGACCAAACAATAGTAATAATAGGTTGAAGTTAAGTCTAGACTATTTTCCTCGTGGCAACGATCCCAACCTCACTAGTTGAGTTATTTACTTGACACGACCGCTTTACTTCTTATTTGAGAAGTAAGTTTGAGCATATCATGTGTCCCTTTTCAAACCTTCCCACCAAAACACTTCCCTAAGGTAATGGTACATCTTTATTGAGCCCGGATGAATGGAGTAACAGGACCCATGAGATTCTTCAATGATCCGGTTCCTCCAACAATCTACATTAGAAACACACAACCTTCCTTGATAACTCAATACACCATCCCCCCCAAAAAGAATGACTCATTAAGTTTGCCAAGAACCGACTCCTTCAACTCCTTCAATGGTTGATCAAGGTGTTGTTTGGACTTCACCTCAACGACCAAAGATGACTCGCAGTTATGATGGACCATAAAACCACCAATCGGATAATCTTCCAACCTAACACCCAATCTAGACAACCTATGAACAACTTTAACTAGGTCTTTCTTGGCTTCCTCTACGTGAGACACACTAACCATGGGCAAAAGACTTAGAGCATACGCAACCCCATTGGCCTTGCTAGGGTGATAGAGAACACTCATGTCATAATCTTTCAACAATTCTAACCACCTTCTTGTCGGAGATTCAACTCCTTTTGAGTAAACACATATTAGAGACTCTTGTGGTCGGCATACATATCAACATGAATGTGATACAAGTAATTCCTCCATATTTTTAAGGCAAATACCACGACCGCTAACTCAAGATCATGAGTTGGATAGTTCCTCTCATGCACTTTAAGTTACCTAGAAGCATAGGCAACCACTTCCCATGTTGCATAAGCACACTAAACTAAACCCACTTGGAATGCATCACAATATACAATGAAGCCCTTTGTACCCTCCAGTAACGTCAACACCGGAGCGCAAGTAAGTCTATCTTTCAAGATTTGGAAACTTCTCTCACATGCCTCCGACAACTCAAACTTCTTACTCTTTTGGGTCAAAGTAATCAAGGGATGTACAATGGAAGCAAAAACATCCATAAACCTCCGATTATAACCTGCTAGACCCAAGAAACTCCTAATGTAGGTTGGAGTCAATGGTCTAGGACAATTCTTGACCGCTTCGGTTTTTCTTGGATCAACCTCAACTCCCTCACTAGAGATGATGTGACCAAGAAACGCCACCGACCTCAACCCAAACTCACATTTGCTATACTTGGCAAATAGTCGGTTCTCCTTAAGCTCTTGTAACACCACCCTTAAATGGTTCATGTGCTCACCCTCATTTTTAGAATATACCAAGATGCTATCAATGAAGACAATGACAAATGAGTCTAGGTAACTACGAAAACACCCTATTCATGAAATCCATAAATGCCACCAGAGCATTAGTGAGACCAAAAGATATTACTAAGAACTCATAGTGACCATATCTAGTTCGAAATGCCATTTTTGGTATATCCTCATCTCTCACCATAAGTTGGTGATACCCCGATCTCAAGTCAATTTTAGAAAAATAGCTTTCCCCTTGGATTTGATCAAACAAGTCGTCAATTCGAGGGAGAGGATACTTCATATTAATGTGACTTTATTAAGTTGCTACACATTATAAGGGAATCATCCTTCTTCACAAACAAAACTGGAGCACCCCATGGAGAAATATTAGGTCTAATTAAGCCTTTGTCTAGAAAATCTTTCAGTTGATCCTTCAACTCTTTCAATTCGGCCGAAGCCATCCGATAAAGAGGAATTGAAATGAGATTTCTATCCGGTAACAAGTCAATACCAAAATCAATTTCCCGTTGGGGAGCAATACAATGAAGATTATTCAGAAAGACCTCCGAAAATTCCCTCACTATAGGTACACACTCCATGGGAGGATTTTTCGAGTCTAAATCTTTGACTCTTACTATATGGTATAAACACACTTTAGGATTCATCCTACAAGCTTTCCAACAAGAATTTCTTAAAACAGGCTCATTTGGAAAGTTAAACTTCACCACCCTTGTTCTACTATTTATAAAGGCAAAGCAAGCATACAACCAATCCATACCAAAAATTACATCAAAATCAAGCATATCAAATCCTACTAGTTCAAGCATATCAAACTCTATTGGGCAACATTCACTACACCATTTTAGGCCTGCGACCATACTAATTCTTGACAACACTTTTAATGTGTTGCCTTAAATACTTTTGGAGACACTTTTAAAGCGTAACCCAATTTTTTATAATTTAGCTTCGATAATATTGACAACACTTCTAAAGTTTATTCTTTAATGAAATAAGGTACACTTTATAAGTGTTGTTACATTTTGATATATTTGGCAACAACTATTTATGTATATGGCGACACTTTTAAAATGTCCTATTATTATAATTGTAAAAACAACACCTTAGCCTAAAACTTTTCGCTAAAATATCATATTCCCTCCAACATTTTTAGCTCTCCCTCTCATTTTATTTGAGCAAAAAAATCATAAAAACTAAAATATTTATTTTCCCCAAATAGAAACCGAAGAAATGATGATGAGTTGAAAATCGCTTTCTCACAGAACACGTTGAGGAGATGAAGAGCTGAAGATCGAACATAGAGCTGAAGATCGAACACACAGGGAAGAGCATTTTTTCTGATAGCTTAAATTACATGGGTGTAGAGTTTGATGTATTTTGCATTCACTTCAGTGATAATCTTTTGAAACCTCATTGTGAATAATTCCTTTTTGGGATGAGAGTTTGTTTGCTTTTACCATTGTTATTGTTTTGATAGCTTAAGTGACATGAGTATAGTATTTGAGCTGGAGTAGATTCATCTATGTTGTATTCACTTCAGTGTTAATATATTTGAAGCTCATTGGGAAATCCTTTTTTTTTGTGTATGAGAATGGTGACTCGATTGTGACAATTCCTTTTTGGGATTTGTTTTTTTTTACTCATAAAATTCTTTGTTGTTTTATTAGTTTAAGTCGCATAGGTATAGGATTTGAGCTGAAATGAGTTCATGAATCCAATATTCACTTCAGTGCTTATCTCCTAAAAATTTATCGTGAAAATTCCTTTTCCGAATCTATTTTTTTCTATTCTATTAGTTTAAATTACATGGGTTTAGAATTTGAGGTTGAATAGGTATTCATTGCTTTTATCATTTTTTATGATCTGATAACTTAAACGATACTCTTATAGAATTTGAGCAAGAAAATGTTCGTGTATTCAACATTACCTTTAAGGTTAATCTCTTCAAAGTTCAGTGTGAAAATCCAGTTTAGGATGTGGGTGTTCTGGATTTTACAATTCTTTTGCTTTTTCTGTTTGCTTCAGTGGCATAGGTATAGAATTTGAGCTGGAATAAGTTCATGTTCTGATGTATTATTTCAATTGGCATTGGACGTCTTTAGTAGAGTATTGAACTTGTCTTGTCTATGACTTGATTCCTTTTATTTGCTGATTCATGTATTCATTTCAGTTTAAATCACTTCAAACTTCACTATGAAAATCTCTTTAGGGATGTGGCCTTTTTCTTGCTTTTTGTCTCTTGCTATTCTATTAACTTAAATGACATATGTGTACAATTTAGTTTGAATTGGTTGATATATTCACTTTAGTGTTGATCTCTTCTAGCTTCACTGTGAAATGTCCTTTAGGGACGTAGTTTTTATATATTTTCCCCCATGTCTTTCCGTTCCACTAACTTAAACAACATACTATAGAATTTGAGCTGGCATAGATTCATGTGTCAGTATTCACTTCATTGTAAGTCCATTTGAACTTCCTTGTGAAGATTCCTTTTCCATATGTATTTACATTGATCTTTTCTCTTCCTTGTTGTTCTGTTAGCTTGAACTACATGATATATTGTTCATGACTCGTTAAAGTTTGCCTTTATAACCATGCTACCAGGCTTTCTCATTCTGTTTTTTTCTTTACCTCTGTTTAGTGTGAACAAGTCAAAACAAGAATAAGTTTATTTCGAAACTAATCTTATTTGGTTTAATATCTCTTGGTTATATTTTTCTTGTTGTCCTAGCTTGAATCCGTAGTTTGTGATTGGTCACTGCTTTATTTTGTTGTTCTTGTTGATTCTTTAGTCTCTACATGAATTGCTCGAACTTTGTTTTCATCCTCACTGATCCCCTTTATTGTTTTGTAGTCCACCCATAGCTGTCATGCAGGTGGCCACCTAAAAACTCATGATTTCATTCAACCTATAGAACAAGCAAGGAAGAGAGTTGGGAAAGAAGAAAATAAAGTTAGGTAGAGGCTATTGAAAGGTTTCCTCCATCAGCAGAACATATTTTTCCTTGTGACATTGGTACATATAGTATTTCTTATTACAAACAAAGGATTCCAAAGACAGAAGCAACACATTTGCTGTTACACAAGCTAGCAGTACAGATAGAGACGATAAAATGAATCTTCCATGAAAATTGGAAAGACTTGAAAGGAGAATCTCACTGGAGATAGATAGACATGTCATAAGAGGTCCATATTCATTTCATGGTTTCTTCATACTACCTGTTTTCTTTAATGTTAAACTTTATGAATGGCAATAATCTTCGGGATAAGACTTCCCTGCGAAAAATCATTTTCGAACGACAAGTTCGATCTCCTCTTTGATTCCATCAACATCACTATAGTATTCTAATTCAAAGAGAGAATCCTGAATACATCCGCTCCAGTTATCATTTATTATGTGCTTGGAAGAAGCACGTTTAAACATGGGAGGAGAGAAACCTACAACATCATTAGAATGACAGTCACAACTGTCTTCTAACCATAATCATAACACGGCAACTTTGAACGCACACTCATCTCCCCAGTCAGCAGTCAGTGACTCGCTTTCATTCATATGAATGCTTCTTATTTGTCTTGATGTTTTGTGCTTGTAATTCCATTCCTAACTCTTCAAATAAAATGCAGGCTACCATTAGCAATGGAGAATCATAGTTTCATACATATGATAACATCGGCTAAGAATGCACAAAAAGATGATGACGAAGAAGAGGAATTTTTTGTTAAGAAATAGTCACCTTCACCATCCATAGGTTTGTCTTGCTTAAGTCCGATAATTGTGTTTCTAAGTACTCTGATTCTGTAATTTACCATCCAGAGGATTAACTAGCACAATCTTCACTCAGATTTTCTATCCTGTTATTTGAGGCATAAGCTATCTTTCCCTAGATATCATGTGGGCAAGATATCTATATAAAGTCCGACTCTTCTGAGATAGATATAAGTACATGTTGGTCTACTTCTTCACATTAGTCTTCAGTTTTTCTTTTAGCAAATTAAATCTATTGAGGTTTTGAAAAGACAGTTTCCTACTTATTACACTAAGATGAATTTAGATGAATCATCAGAAAACTCTTAAAATGTAGATAAGGTCACTATGAGTTTAGGGTGATGTCTTTTGGGTTGACTAATGCCCCTGAGACATTTATGGACCTAATGAATAGGGTGTTATGAGACGACATATATTCATTTGTGATCGTGTTCATAGATGAAATATTTATATATTTGAATTATGAAAGTGAGCATATGGACCATTTGAAGGTCGTTTTGCAAGTCCTTAAGAAATACCAAGTTTTTGCCAAGTATAGCAAATTTGAGTGTTTGTTGAGGTCGGTGGCTTTTATTGGCCTTATCTTGTATAGTGAAGGTGCAGAGATGGATCCAAGAAAGACGAAAGCAGTCAAGATTTGGCCTACACCTTTGGCTCCAACTACTATTAGAAGTTTCTTGGGTCTTGTCGAGAATAGTAGGAGGTTTATGGATGGTTTTGCATCCTTTGCTTCTCCTTTGACCACTTTTACCCAAATTAATGTGAAGGTTGAATGGTCGGAGGCTTGTGAATGAAGCTTGAATGTGTTGAAACATAGGCTTTCCTACACTTGGGTGTTGACCTTACCGGAGGGTACCAATGGTTTTGTCGTATATTTTGATACATGTTGAATCGGTTTGGGTTGTGTCCTTATCCAACATGGGAAGGTCATAGCCTTTGCCTCTAGGCAATTTAAGATCATTAGAAGAACTACCCAACTCATAATCTTCAGTTAGCGGACGTGTTGATTGCCTTGAAGATATGGAGGCATCATTAGTATGGGATTCATGTTGATGTGTATATCGACCATAAGAGTCTTTAATATGTGTTTACCCAAAAGGAGTTGAAACTCTGACAATGAAGGTGGTTAGAAATGTTGAAAGATTACGCCATGAGGGTGCTCTATCACTCCTGTAAATCCAATGTGGTTGCAGATGACTAAGTCGTATAACTATGGGTAGTGTGTCGCATGTATAGAAAGCCAAAAGATACCTAGTGAAAGATAATCATAACTTGGCTCGTTCGGGTGTTCGATCGGAAGATTCTCCAAATACTTGTTTTATGGTTCATCATAACTCTGAATCATCTTTGGTGGTTTGGGTGAATTTTAAGCAAAACCTTGACGCATTATTAATGGAGCTGAAATAATCGGTTATTCGTTAGCTAAATGAGTCATTCTCCCAAGGGGGTGATGGTTTCTTAAGGTACCAAGGTAGGTTGTGTGTACCCAATGATGATGATTTGAGAAATGGAATTCTTGATAAAGCTCATGGTTCATGTTATTCGATTAATGATTGTTCTACAAAGATGTATCATGAAATTAGGGTATTATTTTGGTGGGATGGCTTAAAAGGGACATAGCAGAATTTGTGGCAAAGTGCCTAAATTGCCAAAAAATGAAAGCTGAGAACTAAAAAATGAGTGGTTTACATCAGGAAATCCAAGTTCCCACTTTGAAAGTGGGAAGACATTAATATGGAAGTTATAGTGGGTTTTCTCGGACATGAACAGAATAAGATTCTATATGGATGGTTGTGGATAGATTAACTGAATATGCTCATTTTATTCTTGTTAAGTCTACTTACTCAGTACAGGATTATTCAAATATATATATAGATGTGATTGTGACTCTTCATGGTATTCCGTTATCCATCAAATTAGATAGGGGAAGACAATCCACATCTAGATTTTGGAGGTTGTTCCAAAAAAGATTGGGTACAAAACTGAAGTGAAGCACCATTTTTATCCCCAAACAGATGTATAAGCAGAGCGTACTTTCCAAAGTATTGAGTATATTCATAGAACTTGTGTCATTGACTTCAAGAGAAGCTGAGATTAGCACTTGCCTTTGGTTAAGTTCTCTTATAGCAATATTTATCATTTGTCAATATCCATGGTTCTTTTCAAAGCTTTGTATGGTAGGAGATATAGACTTTGATGGGATGGTTTGAAGTTGGCAAATCCTCACTTCTTGGTCCCAAATTGATCTATAAGACCTAGGAGAAAGTTCATTTCATAAGAAACCGATTGAAAACAACCTATACCCAGAGTATTATGCCGACAATAGGAGGAGGGAATTATAATTTGAAGAAGGTGATAAGGTGTATTTGAAAATTTCACCCATGAAAGGGGTGATGAAATATGGCAAGAAAGTGAAGTTAAGCCCTCTTCATGTGGGTCCCAATAAAATTTTGCAAAGGTTTTTTAAAGTTTCTTATGAGTTGAGATTACCTAGTGAGATAGATTCATTTCACCTTGCTTTAAATGTATCCATGCTTAAAAAGTGCATTAGTGACCATGAGGCCATTCTTCCTTTTGAAGGTATTAGTGTGGATGAGAACCTCTCCTATGAAGAGGTTCAGGGTGAAATCTTGGATCGACAAGTGAAAAAATCGAGGAACAAAGAGGTGTCCTGTGTAAAAGTTCTATGGAGAAACCACCTAGTAGAGGGAGCAATATGGGACGCTGAGGCCGACATGAAGCTTTGATAAATAAGGTTAGTTGTTCCTATTAATAATGAAAATAATGAGTGATTTTAAATTTACATGTTTTTAAAAGATACGGATATTATAGTAAAAGGTTTTTGCTAAAATGAAGTTTATGGAAAAATGGTCTTTTTCTTGTTTTTGTACTTATTGTGTACTTGTCATATTTTTTTCCTTTATGAAGTGATGTTTAGCATGTTGATAGATCAAATTGTTGCATAATTTACACTTTGATGATATATTGAGCCCATGTTGCGGTGAGAAGGAAAATTCCTTATGTTGTGGTTTTGAGTTCTTATGTGTAGTAATTAAAGTTTTTAATTGCTATGTTTAAATGTCATGTTTGAGTGGTAACCCATGTTGACTGTATATATTGTTGGTTGGGCTTCTAATATTGAGTCTATCCATTAATTCTAAAGATTTTAGTTCATTCGGAGAGGAATGTTGTTGATGGGGCGGGGGGATAATGTAACACTCTGAAAGTCTAAAACCTAATCTAGAGACTAACAAGTGTATCAAAGATTTTTAACAATTTTCTAAAGGTCAATAATAGTGTATAAAAGTCATTTAGGAAGTTTTAGAGTTAAAATGTCAAGGAACGTCCATGACGTCCGGAGATTAGTGCAAACGTTACTAGTATGCCTTAGCATACTTGACGAGGTTTTGGAAGTCGTAATTTGATGAAATTTTTTTTAAGGTGTGTAACACATATTAGAAATGTTTTAGGGTTTAAATGTCCAGCTAGGACCCCCCATGGACAAACAAAAGGGTTCTTGAGGAGGACCTTTTAATTTTGACCCAAAGCTACCAAATGGGGCAATTCAGGTAGTTTCCACGTATGCTTGCCATCGACAAGGCATAGGTGAGATGACGGGACATTGATGCCTCCGTCATTGGATACTTAGACATTTTGGGAAAATTTACAATTTGTCTAGTCTTTGAAAAAAACCACCGTGGACATGATGGTGGGGGGCATGGTCATTCACTGACCTATAGAACGTAGGTCGTAGTCTCATAGGTCAGACCTGCAATTTCTTGAGTTTTAAGTTATCTCATTTAATTAGTTAGTATGTTTTTTTTAATTAGGTTCTAAGATTGGTCAAATTTATTTGGTTAAGTACCCATATAAAAACATAAGTCTAATTAAATAAATCCAACACCTCCTAATCCGAAAGCATAATTGCTCTTCCTTCTCTCTTCTTTCTATGTCCCAAAATGACGAACTCTATTGGAGAACTAGGTCAAGGTCATTAGTTAATAAAGAGTTCAAATTTATTCCATCAATCTTCATGAAATACAAAGGTATGTGAACTCTTCACCTTAGGGATTCCTTTTCCTAAAGGGTTCTTCCTCAATTGATTTAAAAAAGATGAGTTG
This sequence comes from Solanum chilense, assembly GCA_032847665.1. Lineage (NCBI taxonomy): Eukaryota > Viridiplantae > Streptophyta > Magnoliopsida > Solanales > Solanaceae > Solanum > Solanum chilense. Next base: position 34,252,480 of record CM064974.1, read on the forward strand.
CATGGAGGTTTTGTTGTAATTACAAATTTGGTCTTCTAAATTGTATTGTTTATGGTTTTTTTGGAATATAATGCTTAAATTATGATGTATCTAGTTCTTGATGATTTAACTTCGAATATAAAGTAGATCATAAAATTCACCCAAGTCCCTAACCCTAGGTTATGCACAAGTATTTAATTGAGTTGCCGTAATGCAATTGACTTCATTATTGTTTTAAATAATATTGTGTTATGATAATACACCCATTGTTGGGTTGAATTGTATGGTTGATGGTAAAACCTTGGAAGTTGGCTTGTGAAGGAGATTGAGTAAGTCTTTGTGATCTCACACTTTTACTTCACTTATTGATGGAGTTCAATTGAAGTGTACATTATGCTTGATTTAAGTAGGTGTTGATATAATGATATAATTGAATTGTCTTGATTATGTATATTGTGATATTATGTTATGGTGTAATTATATAAGGTTTGTTATGAAGTACCTATGTACCTTGCTTTATGATGATGATGTTAAAGTGTTAATCTCACATTGTGAGGGTTGTAATGATAGGAATTTTTCATGCAATTCCTATTGAGCGAAAGACTATGACTATATTAGGAGTAGTCTCCTATGACCTAAACTAAGTTATGATTATTGACGGAAGACATTTAAAAAGGGACTTAAGCCGAGCACCGAGTGAAATGGTAGTAAGAAGTGTCCCTTCCCACATAGGGAAGGTTGTTCAGTAATGTACTCATGATATTAGAGACTATAATACATGGAGCAAAAAGAGGGTCCCAACTAAATCTCCTAGTTCTTGAACTATGTAGACACCATATGAATACTAGCTCGTGGATCCACATCGATGCTATGTTCATGTTTTTGTAATACCTTGGCAAGTATTCCACCTTCTTTCGGTGTAGCATTCCAAAACACCAGATTCCACATTATCTCGTGTGGTCTATGTCGGTTAAGGCAATATTTTCTCAAAAGTAAAATGAAGTAATAAAGTGAACTCTAACTTGGAGGACTTGAGGGGTTTGAGTTAGTCTAGGTGGGGGTATGGGACTCTACCAACACGTTGTCTTAGTTAGCCTTGAGGGAAGCCTTCGAAGGACATTCTTATGTGCTTATAATGTAAATGATATTCATATGTACATCATACATGTTGATGATACTATATGATATTTCTTTCATTTATCAACATGTTGTTGGTCTGTATTGTTAAATGTGATAATGGCTACTCTTTATGTTATTGTATGTAAAGTTAGATATTGCTTGTGGTTCTTGTTTTGTTTACATGGTTGAGTGAGGTTATGGGGCTTAACTAGTCATTGCACTTGTGAACATAATGGGGTTTTATGAGGAAGGGTGTTGCATATGTTTTGATGTTATGAACTCTTATACATGCTTGTAAATGTTACAACTTGATGTCGGAGTTGTCTTGATTATGTGCTCAAATATGTTGATATGCATGTTGACTTGACTAGAATTGATTATAATGGTCTTGTTTTGTACATGATCTGGGATTAAGGATTATGTGGTTATCGGCTTGTATTGGTTATTAATTGTGCACAAGGCTTTCCAAAGTGACATTGCGTGCTTTTGAACAAATGTACCTTTTTAGAATGATTTCTATGTTTTGTGTGCATATGTTTCCATACTTACTACAAGATATTTGCTAACCCCTATTTCTCCCTCTTTCCCTAACATTTTAGGTTTCGATCGTTGAAGCTGTAAGACCCTGAAAATGAAATAAGATGTCTAGAGCCTTACATGTTTTTCTTAAAGTTATAAATTCCTAAATAAGCTTAAAATATAGTATATAGGCAGTAGCTACAATATTAGAGGTATTGGAAGTCGAACGTTAAGGGACGACTAAGACGTTCGACGACTAAGTCACCTAGATGCCTAATATGTGTTTCTATGTGTTTCATAAATTAAAAAAGTTCTAAAATGCCTTATTTTATTGTTTATAGGCAGCGTAAAATGTTTGAAGTGATTTGTAAGTCGAATGTCAAGGGAAGACCAAAACATTCATTGACTAGTCGCTTATGTGTCTCATGCGTCTATGCATTCTTAAATTGTATTAAATGAGTTTAACATGTCTTTATATGGTTTAAAATAATTTTAAATGAATTATATTAAGTTTCGAGATATTTTGAGGTCAAACGACCAAAACGTCCAAGGCGTTCAAAAGATAACCCTTAAGATGTTCAACGTGTGTCATGATGGGGGTTGGACTGTCTCGACATCTTATAGGTGTTTATTTTGGATGAAGTTTATGGTGAAGGTGTTTAACTTTTTATGGTTCGTAATCACGTTTTAAACATTCGGGTACGAATTCTAAAGGGCCCCACAAGAGGCCTCAAAATAAGGACCCAAAGCTGCCTAAGAAACTGCCTGGGCAGTGTCCATTGACGGACCCAACGACGGATCGTTGGTCCACCAAAGACACGTAGAGAATGTATCATTGAGGAATACATTAAAATGTAAGGTATTAAGCCAATTTTGGCTTAGTGTCTGGCGACGGAGGACAGACACGGCCCGTCATGGCCTCGACGCCCCGTCATTGCCATCATCAAAGGTTGCCTGCAACTGGCAGCCTGCGTTTGTTTCACTAAAGGGGTGAATGGGAAATTCACCCCACGTCCTAAACTGATAATTATAAATTTATTTAAATACTTTTTGGTGTATATAAGTCATCGAAAACATGATCACCCCATTCTTGTATCCTCTCACACGACTGAAATGTTTCCCTCCAAAAATGTTTCCCTTCAAACCTCTATTGTTGGTGAGGCTGAAGAAATACTTGGATGGGTTTTATTTGGATTAATTATCAAGGTTTAGAGGTTTTAAACTTGACAAAGGTATGGTGATCTTCATCTGTAGTTATTATTTCATGTAGAGAGCCATTCTAAAAGATTTCGAAAGAGAAAAATATGATGAAAAGCCTTCTTCTTCAATCAGCCATGGGATCTTTCCAAAATGTTTTTGAACGATTGAACATGATTAACTGAAGTTAATACAGTAGTTTTAACGTGAAGTTTACTTAAATTTCATGATGAACCCATGCTCCTTCACCCAAACAACTTAGCCTTGCATGGGCTTTATGATCTAAATTTCTATCAAATTAATTATGATTCTATTACCTTGAAGTGATTGTATATGCCGTTATTTACATGAATTTATGTTTAACGATCCGTTAGGATCAATTTATGAAGATTTGAACATTAATAGCCTATGTTTCTATATGTTGCCTTGAAGTCGATTGTGAGATCGGTTATGTACAGTTTTGATTATGTATTCACTTTTGTAGCTACTGTTTTACGGTTATATAATTGATAAAATTTTGTAGGTATAAATCCTTAATGATCAAATTAAGTAAGTCTTTCATAATTTTATCTAGATTCCTATAGGCTATGAAGTCAAAAAGCTAAGTGTGTAATGGATCTCGAATTGTGATTAGACGAAGCATGATTTTGTCTTTTTTTCTAAAATAATTAGCTACTGACTAATAATTGTATTAATTATAAAATATGAATGATAATAAAAGCCTTAGAGAGTTCATAGAATTGGTGAAGTCTTCTGTACTCTAGGAAAATCGATAAGCTTAAATGCCTATATTGTAACCTTAATCTTGAGGGTATGTAATTATGATTTCAATAGGGTTAAATGAAGGTTTATATACTGACTTATACTTATATTATGTATGAAATATGATCTAAAATCAATGCAAGGGAAATTAGATAATGATATATGTTATTCTACTTTCCTAGTATATTGATGTGTTGTATTATGTTATAGTATAATGTTATAGCGGCTTGTACATGGTTTCTTCTATGATTAAAGTACATTTAGATAATTTCCTATATATTAATTGTTTATTAACAAGGTGTATTGATCAATGATGATCAAATGGTGATAAATTGGTAAGAATGCTTATCTCTTCTACTTCCCGTATAGTATTGAAGTTGATAAAGCCTTGTCTGGCGTTGTTTGGTATGGTCCACTTATTGTGGAGGTGTTTACTTTATTGTCAATCTATATATGTGTTGACCATGGCCATGAAGGCAAATTTATGAATATATGAGCATGTACTTATGATGATACTATGTGAAGCTTATGCCTACTTTCCTGTTCTAGTTATGATTTAGGTCGTATGGCTATTACGTAAGCAGGTTTATATCCATATTAGGTAAATTATAGGTTCTTCCATTGATGAGTTAAAAATGGTTAATATCCCCTTACCTATGTACCCCTATGTAAATGCATGAATAGCACAATTTAGGAGTCTTAAGTGTAATATGAAGTTAACTTGTCTCCTATGCTATTATGTGTTGTGTGATTTACTCTTGAAGGTATATTGTGTCCAAAGAGGGTGGCTACCTTAATATGTTTTGATATACATTATGTGATCATGTACACAAATGGACACACACACTCACTCACATGCATATTACAAGTAGTATAGGTCATAGTGCCTAAAGTAAAGGTTGTTCTAATATTCACTAATGTCTACTACTATGGATGTAAAGTATATGTATGTGAAGTAGGTTATGTATTCTTTACTAGGATGAATTCATAGGTGTTCTAGTATGGTCAAGGTTATGGGACTTTGCTAATGCAATGGAGATGTGTACCTTGATTGGATACTTCTAGTTTTGGTTTCCATATGTATGAATATGTATGTATGAACTTGTATGACTTAATGTGTCATGTGAAAGATTTGGTCACATATATGTATACACACACACATGTATGAAGATATTGTAAAGATAGGGTCCTTGAATGGTGTATTAATGTGTACCCTAAACTAAATGATGATTTACATATGCTATGTTCATGTGAATGGATTTTTTACATGATTTGGGTTGATTAATTTCCATCTATGACCTATGAGTTAAGAATATGAAGGGATGACCCTCTTAAACATATGATTTATAAATTAAAAATACAATAAAGGTTTTTAATGAAAGGAACTTAGTTAAGCACCGAGTGAGATTGAATATGAGTGTCTATCCCTTCCCTTGGTAGGAAGGTAGGTCACCATAAAACTAATGAGATGGATAACCACAATGCCGCAATGGGTATAAATAGGGTATCAATAAGAGAGTAACTACAATTCCTAATATTGGCATAAAGAGGGCTTTCACATGTACCTCAAGTTCCATAACTATGTTGCCACCATAGGATACTAGCTAGTGGATCCACCTAGAAATGTATGTCACAATTGGTTCTACTTTGGCCATTAGACCACCTCCTTTCAGTGTTGGGTTCTATGACACCGGATTCAATGTTTAGTGTCACATGGTCTATGTCGGTTAAGGCTATAGTTTCCTTAAATTAAAATGGACACTTGAAGTCAAATGAGTAGGACCCTAAATAGATTGACTTAAGAGAGGTTACTTAGGATTGGTGGAAGTAATGAACCCATCTAGACATTGCACAAATAGCTCCTTAGGAAGTTCTAGGAAGGTGTTCTAATGCTTGTCACTATGTATGTGTTCCTTATGCATGACATTGTAGCATTTGTCTACATGTTAGAAAGATGTGCATGATATGAGTCTCTATGCATGATGTTGATCTTGTTGACTATATGATGAAATTCTTGACTTAACTATGTCTATGTTGTATTATACTTCTATGATGGTAAGAGATTTCTTATGTCAATGATATGTATGATTTTCATTGTGATTCTAAGGTGATACATTGCACCAAGTATTATTAAAGGACTACTTGGGATACTAATGAATTAAAAGGGAGAGTTTCACTTTAAAGAGGAATGAGCTCACTATAAAGTGACCTCGAATTGGACTTACTATAAGTACTTTTCTATGATATTTGGCCTTTGACTGTGTTTCTATAAAGCATGAAAATTATATATATGCTATTGATAAAGGTTTTATTATGATTTACTCAAAAAGGCATGAATTATGATTTCAAAGAAAATGTCCCTTTAAATGCATGTTTTTGCACACTTTCAATACTTAGTAAATTCTTTTGCTAATAGCATTGTCCTCCACTTTTTACACTATGTGTAGGTTATGGATAATAAAAAGGATGTCTTGAATGATGAATATCTTTATAGGTGATTCGCAAGCTCAAGGAAAGGAATCCTTAAGTACAAGGATATCCTAATGTGTATTCATTGTAAAGTCTTTAAATATTGTATAGTTTTGCATTATGTCTTATGGGATAGGTCCCTAACGTATTCGAATGCTTTTGAGTCTAAGATGGCAAAGAGAATTAGAGTCTATATATGTATTATGACTTATATTTTATATGTATATGAAGTAAAGTTTTTAGCATATGAGGTGCTATGAAAAATTTTAAATTTTCTACTAAATTTACTATGTCGATGAAATAAATGATAACTATGGGCTCGTATAAGACCTCCGAGAAGTCAAGTACGCCATATTACTTCTGGAGGTTGCTTCCATGTCATGAATAATGTGGTATCAGAGCACAAGGTTTTTTAAAGTTGTTTATCGTCCAAGAAGTCTCATATCGCCACGTGTAGTAGAGTTTTGTGTCATTGGTGGTGAGTCGCGACACATCAAATTCTACGGGAGGCTATATGACGATACAATTTCCCTTCGTCTTCATTCTCATATCGTTCCATAGAACTTAACTCTATAAGGTCTCTCTCTTATATTTTCTTGTCCGTTGGTATTTTAGATGTGATTGCTTGGATGATATTATCTTTATGCTTGAGGGAAAAAAGGTGGGTTTAAATTCTTATCTTGGTGTTACGATTTGAATGAGTATGTGGGAAGGTGATTTTGGCATGTTTTCATGATGTGATGCCAACTATGGCTATATATGAAAAATATGTGAAATAGCATGTTTTGTTGAAAAATATGTATCATGATATAGTTGAAGTATGTTAGAAGTTATTGAGGATAATATGAGTTCTTTTGAAATGATGTGTTTCTAAATGGTTTTGCATGATGGTAGCCTTATACTAAGATTTGAACTTCGAATGTTTAATAAATACCTATGGAAGCATGCTACCATAAGAATGTATGTGGTTAAAGTGTGCATTGTCTCCTTTTGTATACATGTGGTCCTTGATAACTTGCCTAGTATGGATTGGAGTCGTTTTTATAGACTTGATCCTAGGTAGTATGATAGTATGCTTGTTTTGGTAAAGTTTTGTATCCCATATAGTAAAGATTTTCTCATCAATTGCCTAAATGTTGCATTTTTTGAATTTGAAAGTATGCTCACTGTAAATCTAATTAGGTTACTGTAAGATTTTTGAAAAATGAATTAAATTGATCTTTGATTGGATGTTTACTGAAATGTGTATAGAATTGATGTATATGGACATAATAATGAATTTTAAAAAGGTGTTTTTCTATTTCAAATAAAGAATGAGAATCTTATGACATGATGAGTCGTAGAGTTATTCCTAAACTTCTTATTGTGTTATGAACTTCCTTGTTGTTTTCCTCAAATGATGTATGACCTTAGTGTCTGTTGCATTGTAGGAAGACCCTATGTGAATTAAATAGTATGATCAAAATTGATGGTTGAGGATGATCTGCCTAAAATTACAAACTTTAGAATGCCAACTTTGATAAATTGAAATAATGAAAATTCCCTTAAAGTAGAAATTACTTTGAGTGATGAAAATGAAGATTGTATAGTTAGGATCCTCTATAGGTTGGGTTAAGTTGCTCTTAATTGGGTTTACCCTAAGTGGTGGATGCTGATTGATTAGTGAGGTTGTAGAAATTGTCTACATTGTCCTTCTATTCTTACTTGAAATGGAAAATAATTAATTCTTAGTAAGCTTGTTCATGAATATAGTCTTGCATAAAGTGTGAATCATATTACCTTTATATAATTGCTATGAATTGATTGATATCATCTTGGAGATATGGTGAATTTTTCAAAGAGCATGAAAGGAAATTTTTTATAAAGTCCATGTTTCTCATGTTGACTTGCACTTTAATGTGCTAACTGTGAAATTGACCTCATGAGGTAACACAAGAAACTTGTTTTAGTCACTTGAGAGGTGTAATGTTTAGCCTTATAAAAAAAGAATTAGTCTCTTTCAAATGAATTATGATGAGTCTCTTGAAAACTATGTGACTTTTATGATTTAGAATGCATAATTGTAGGCTCATTCTTTAAAAGTGAAAGTATGTTTAGCTAAGTGCTCACGCGCCTATAATTTTTGTGATTCTTCTCAAATTATGCTTACCATAAAGATGACTACTATTTAGAGACCGAACTTTCGGGAAATGGCTTCCTATTTATTGTGATGTACTTGGTGTGACTTACCATTTATACTTCACTAGGAAGGAATCATAATCTTGTCTTGGTTAAAAGTTGAGAATCTTCTCATTTTAAGAGGAAATTGAACTTGTACTTGCAAAGGTGTGAAACTCATGATACATGTAAGTGTGTTGAGGAGAAGGACATTCCTCCATGGACACCACTAAGTATGGTATGATTGAGTATGACCTTTATGGCACTACGTCTAACTAACGAAGATTTTTGTTGATTCAATTTACTCGAGTCTATGTGAATTTAAGTATGAATGCCTAAAATTCTTCTTGAGTATTGTTGAAATAATCATATGTGTGACTTAAAGAATAGTTGCAAAGTTGATTTCTTAATGAATTAAGATGTATTGATCATCTTATGACTAGGAGAAGGGTGTTCCTACTATGAACATGATAGGAGCCTTTGTATTTGATGCATGAAAGAGTGAGTGAGTAAAGTTTTTGGTTGCTTGTGTGCATTGAGTGCTAAAATTACTTCATGAGATTAATGTTATGAACTGCTCTATGATGCATTGAAGTCCTTGTTGTGGTTAAAGAAACCTAAGTGTCATTCGAGGACGAATGTTCCCAAGTGGGAGATATTGTAAGACCCCAAAATTAGATCGGGTGTCTAGAGTCTAACTTATTCGTCTTAAGGTTCTAAGATCCTAAAATGTCTTATTATATGATATAGAGTCAGTCTGCAAAGTTGAAGTGATTTTGAAGTCGAACGTCAAGGGACGTTCAAGAGGTTCGACGATTAGTCACGTATGTGCCTCATGTATGCATCCATGCTTAAATCTGTATGAAATAAGTATAATAAGTCATGACATGGTTTAAAATTATGTTTAATGTTGTTATATTTATTTTCGTGAATTTTGGATGTCAAACGCCAAGGAACGTCCAAGGCGTTCAAAAGATAGCCCATAAGACGTTCATCATATGCAATGATGGGGGTTGGACAGTTTGGATGTCTTAGAAGTGTTTGTATTGGATGAAATTTATATTGAAGGTGTATAAATTGTTAAGGTTCGTAATCACATTTGAATCATCCGGGTACGACTTTTAAAGGGCCCAACAAGAGGCCCCACACTACACCATTTTAGGCCTACGACCACACTTATTCTGGACTACACTTGTAAAGTGTTGCCTAAAGTAATTTTGGGAACGCTTTTAAAGCGTAGCCAAAATTTTTAACTTTTAGCTACAATAATTTTGGCAACACTTCAAAAGTGTACTCTTTAATAATATAAGATACACTTTATAAGTGTTGTTAAAATATGATATAATTGGCAACACCTATTTTATATATGACCACACTTCTAAAATGTCCTATTTTTATAATTGAAAAAACAACACTTTATAAGTGTTGCCTTAAAATTTTTCACTAAAATATTATATTCCCTCCAATATTTTTAACACTCCCTCCCATTTTTATTGGCCAAAAAAATTAAACATTAACAAAACATTTTGACTTCACTTTCCTCTTTGAGACTTTCCTTTTCACGTTTCTCTTTTCAGCAGAAGAATTGGCTGAAGAACTAAAGGTTCCGATACAAGATGAAGAACTAAAGGTTCGAAGTGAAGAGAGGTGAAGATAGCTGAAGAAGTAGTTCTCTTTTTTGATACAAGCTAAAGATTCGATGAACTGAGCTGAAGAGTTGAACGATTCCTTGAAGGGTAAGAACGATTTTTAAGAGTAAGAACGATTCTGTTTTCCGAAACTTATTTGATTTTAGCTGAAGTGTTTGATTTTTAGCTGAAGTGGTACTTCTAAAACAGTCTTCTTGTTAGCTGAAGTGTTTGATTTTTTGTTTTTTGTATAGAAGAAATGAATATTGTTGGGTTGTTGACATGATGATGAACTGAAGCTAATTAGTCTCTCCATCACACTTTTCTCTCAAGTGTCTCGCTGAAGAACACGATTTCAAAGAGATTTTGTTGGATTTGGGTTTATCAGGTAAGAAATTTCATTTTGAAATTCTAAAATTTAACTTTAGGGTTTTATATTCTTGTGTTTTTATGCAATTTTTGGGAGTGTGACTTGTATTTTAGTTTCATCAGTTGATTTTTGGAGTGTAGCTCGTTAACATTTAGATTTTCCTTTACTTTTCATGTTAATTTCTGCAGATGCTTAAGATTTTCCTTGTTCTTATTCTGATTGCTGGTACTGTTGCTTGTCCATGTTTAAGATCTTTCTTGCTATAATGTTTGTTTTAATCTGTGGTCACTGCTTTTTTTACTGTGCCCGCCTTAATCTTTGTTTGTTCATTTGTTAATCACAATGATTTTGTCTTGTCTGTTTGCTGGAACAATTTTTTTGTTTTCAACTGTATGTCTTGAAGAGTGAAGAAGTCATTTTGTTATGTCTCTAGTGCATTTCCAAGTATAGATAGTAACTTTAGCTAATTCAATCGTTTTGGCCATAAGCGCAAAAGCGACCCTCTTACTAGCATGAGTTGGCTGCCTACTTACTTCAAATGTTCTTCTCTTTAAGTCGTGTTTAATCAACTTAAAGATGACATTCTCTATCTTTTCTTTTGTGGTTTTCAATGTATCTGTCGCTAATGCCAATATTGAGACAATAAAGTTCATGTTTAGTTTTGTAAGAGTTTTATCCTTGTTTGGACAGTGGTTGAGCATGCTATTTTTGAATTTGCATCTTCATTTATTTGCCCTTGTAATTTTGTGAATCACTAATTTTGATACCTCGTGTCAAGTGAGAAGTCAATGTTGTTGTTTTGTTTACCTCAATGGACTTATGTATCCTCTATCTAAAAGGTATTATCAGGTAAATCCAAAAACATTTGTATCCCAATTCAAATTGGTTTAAAAGGTATCCAAATTTATAACTTTGTGTGTCTAAAAGAGATTGTACGTTATGAAGTAATAATAAAAAGGAATCATGTCTTTGTTTATAACGACAAGAAGTGATTAAAATTTTAATAACGAGACAACTCTTTTGATTATCTTTAATCAAGAGAGTTTTGAATCCTCGTTTTTGTATTCATTGATTATCTTTGAAAGTTAAATGTTCTTGTCAGCACATAAAAATGAACAACAAGTAAAAAAGTTTAAACCAACATAAATGTCAATAGTAAGTAAAAGAATACTTAGACAAAATATTCTTTTTAGTTGATGCAAGTTTTGATATAATCATTGTGATTAACCTTTTAAAAGAAAAGTATTTACTGTGATGACTAGGAAAAACTTTTCCCTGCAAAATATTCTGTTTTACATTGTTTTATGGCATCTAACAATTCTTCAAAGTTGTAGAAAAATATAAATAGTAACACATAAGAGTGAATTACGTTTTGGACTACTAATCTCAGAGAAAGAAAGCTCGGTTTCACCAGGTCACAGCCAAGGCAAGCAATGGTTCTTGGAGGGCCTTCAGTCCGTTTCTCATTACAGTTGGTAGAAACAACAAGTGTTTTTCTATTTGTGTGTTTAGTTTGAACAATATATGATTTTTTTGTTGTGTGAAGGGATAAGTTTACTTCCTATTTATAGCAATAGAAACAATTGAAAGGCTGTGACAACAGAAACTTTGGTTTCTTTTCCCTCTAATCTGATCCCAACCAGATGAGAAAGTGAATTCTCCATTTGCATTGGATTTCAAGATTGGTTGATCAGAAAACATGAGTTTGTAGTGAATTTGAGTTGCAATAATGGTAGAAACTTCAAGCTTTTTAGACACAAACTTTTTCTGCAGCTACTGTTCCTGCTGCTCCAGTCGATGTTCCTACAGGGAAGCAACCTACTTAGCCCATCTTTAGAACCGTACAGGTGAAGAAAATAATCTTGGTGCGTTGCAATTAGAAATGGATCTTTGAGCTATTATGCCTATGATTTTTAACTAGTAACTTACTGATTGGTGAAATGTGAGGTCCTGTGTTTGAAAGGTTCCACCAAAAAAATGCAAACATGATTTGATGTGAATTGTTGGACTCCTTGCTTCCATTTGCATATAGTGTATCTAGTAGTATTTACAATCATTTGGTTTAGATTACTTGGATGAAAATGCCAGTATGGAATTGCTATATATGATCCTTTATTGGTTTGTGATCATATTTGTTTTTCTGCAGGCATTATCACAGGTAGCTTACATAAAGAGACGCTCGTACGCATGTCAGAAAAATACTTAAAATGCTTTCACATTTCTCCTTGCTATGGAAACTCATTTTTGTTGTTGTACTCATTATAAAACATATGGATTGAGAACATTTGCAGGCTGCGTGGAACATATTATAGCTACCATAAGCAGGTAACCAATTTACTCTATATAAGTCTGCTTGGTTGCTCTCTCCGCCCTTTTCAAATTCTCTTTACTGAAACTTGATTTATTAGCGAAAGAAAATAATAAATTGATTGTTGTAATGTTAGTTGTTCCTTCAGAAAATATATGAGAAATAATCCTCAAGCATAAGGGCTCAACTAAAAGGGCTCATCTGGACTTGTCTCTCTTTAGTTGTTGTTAATGTATTTGGTTTAAATTGAGCTAAGGTCTTGCTTCTTTTGTTTCACTGTTTTTTTTGGCATTTTTATAGAACATTGGCATGGTATGGAATCTGCAATCTGCAGATTTGTTGATGATGTTTTCTGTAACTGCTGGATTTCTTGCCTCTCTATATTGTTGCAATCTGAGCTTCTTACCTCTTCTATATAACTGCCAATATCTTATTTGTGTAGGGAAATACAGGTGATCAAATTTGAAGTGGACGATGAAGAGTTTTTGAACTATTGTAAAAGTTTAAATACATATTTGATTTATTGTGTACATATTTAGAATATTGATGTATAAGTATGGGTATGTACACAACACATACTATCTTTTGGTTGTACATGAAATATTTCTCGAAGTTTATTTGAAATATATAGCTTCAATTTAATGATTAATTAGTTCATTTTGTGTTTTAGGTCACTTGTATGTATGTAAATATATTATATATATTTGTGCTACATGTAGGCTTATAAATGTTGAAGTTACACTTTGTAAGTGTTGCTTTAGGTAGATAAAAAGTTACACTTTGAAAGTGTTGCAATAGATGACCAATAAAAGGCAACACTTTTTAAGTGTGACCAATAAATTTGAAAAGGCAACGCTTTTAAGTGTAGTCTAACAAAAAATAGGTGTTGCTAATGTACATTTTCAAAGCGTGCCCTTATACCTATTTGGCTACGCTTTATAAGTGTTGCCAAAGATGACAACATTTAAAAAGTGTTGCCTAATGTCAAAGGTTACGCTTCTTTTGGGCAGCCCTTAAAAGTGTTGCTGAATGTCCAAAAGTGTAGCCTTTTATCAAAGGCCACACTTTTTGCTAGTTTAGACTACACTTACGTGGTGTTGCTGTAGGCCGAAAATGGTGTAGTGCCATAAGAAGGACCCAAAGCTGCCTAAAACACTGTCTAGGTAGTGTCCATTGACGGACCCAACGACGGATCGTTGGTCCACCAACGGCCCGTCGAGCAGGTATCATCGTTGGATGCATTCCTTGTACAGCTATTAATCCAAATTTTGCTAAGTTTCAAGCGACGGATGCCAGTCAAAACCCGTCATGGCCGCGACGCACCATCATTGCCATCGTCTGTTTCATTTAAGGGGTGAATGGAAAATTCACCCCACTACTAACCTGATTATTATTGGATTATTTGAGTAATTTTGTGTGTATATAAGAAATCAAATACGTGATCATTCCATTCTAGAATCCTCTCACACAATTGAAACATTTCCCTCCAAAAATATTTCCCTTCAAACCTCCATTGTTTGTGAATCTAAAGAACTTTTCAGAGTAGGGTTTTCTATGGGTGAATCATCAAGTTTTAGAGGTTTTAAAGTAGAAAAAGGTATGGTGATCTTCTTCTCTAGTTATGTTTTCATCTAGAGAGCCAATCTAAATGATTTCAAAAGAGAAAAATCTGATCAAAGTCCTTCTTCTTCAATATAACATGGGTTATTTCCAAAAATATTTTGAATGATTTATTAATGATTAATAGAAGTTATTACAGTGGTTTTAACTTGAATTTTATTCCAATTGTATGATGAACCCATGCTACTTCACCAACACGATTTATCCTTGCATGGGCTTAGTGATCTTTAATTTCTATCGATTGAATTATCATTCTATTACATTGAAGTGATTGTTGCTATTATTTATATGATTTTATGTTGAATTTATATGGAAGTATCCATGAGGATAAACTTATGAAGATTTGAAAATGAATAGCCTATGTTTCTAGGAAAACGATAAGCCTAAATGCCTTTGTTGTAACCTTAATCTTTAAGGTATGTTATTATAAACTCAATATGGTAAAATTCAGTTTTAGATACTTCCTTATGCTTATAATATGTATGAAATATGATTTAAAATCAATGAAATGAAAATTATCCAATGATATATGTAATTCTACTTTTCTAGTATTTTGATGAGTTGTATTATGTTATAGTATAATATTGTAGGAACTTGCACATGGTTTCTTCTATGATAAAAATAAATTTATATACTTCCATATATATGAATTGTTGATGAACACGGTGTATTGATCAATGATGATCAAAGGTTGAAAAAATCATAAGAATTCTTATGTCTTCTACTTTCCGTATAGTATTGAAGTTGATGAATCCTTCTATAGCATTGTGTGGTATGGTCTATTTATGGTTGTGGTGTTTACCTTATTTTCAATCTATATATATCTTGACCATGTCCACGAAGTCAAATTTATGAATATATGAGCATGTACTTATGATGATATTATATGAAACTTATGCCTACTTTCCTATTCTAGTTGTGATTTAGGTCGTATGGCTATGTGTAAGTGTGTATATCCATATTAGGGTAAAGTATAGGTTTTGTCATTGATGAGTTAAAAATGGTTAATAACCCCTTACCTGTACACCCCTATGTAAAGGCATGAATAGAACAAGTTAGGAGTCTTAAGTGTATTATGATGTTGGCTTGTCTCCTATGCTATTGCGTGTTGTGTGGTTTATGATTGAAGCAATATTATGGCCTAAGAGGGTGGTTGCCCCAATATTTTTTTGATATCAATTATATGATCATGTTGACCGATGTACACACACACTCACTCACATGCATATTAAAAGTAGTATAGGTTATGGTGCCTAAATGAAAGGTTGTGTCTTATTCACTAGTGTCTACTACTATGCATGTAAAGTATATTTATGTGAAGTATGTTATGTATTCCTAAGTAGGATTACTTGATAGGTGTACTATTATGGTCAAGGGTATGAGACTTTTCCTATGCATTGCACATGTATACTTTGATAGGATAGTTCTAGTTTTTGTTTATATATGTATGAATATGTATGTATGAACTTGTGTGACTTTGTAACGACCTGTTTAGTCGTTTTGAGCAGCAGATTTTATTTCTGGAAAAACTAGCGGAGACGACGGATACCACGACGGACCGTCATGGGCACGACGGACCGTCGAGGGTGTCTCGTCCCAGAACACTTGGAATTCTGAAAAATTGTGTACTAAAATCGACTCTCTGTAATTTGTGACGGACCTGCAGGATGGACCGTCACAGCTATGACGAACTGTCGTGATAGACCGTTCCAAAACACTTTAACTCTTGAGAATTTGGTACAGGGAACGATTCTCTGAACGTCGTGACGGAAGTGCAGGACGGACCGTCACAGGTGTGACAGACCGTCACAGAATCCTTGGAGAAAAATGGAGTTCTAATATGTTGCGACGACCTGCATGACGGACCGTCGCAGGCACGACGGGCCGTCACAGGTTGCGTAATCCCAGTTGGAGTCGGATTTCTGGTTAAGTTTTAAGGGACGATTTGGACTATTCTTTCCTTAATTATAAAGTTAGAG
>CM064974.1:34268686-34361685 GCA_032847665.1 Solanum chilense
GTTTAGAATCACATAGTCTATGTTTGTTAAGGCTATAGTTTCCCTAATGTAAAATGTGAAATGGAAGTCAAATGACTAGGACCCTAAATAGAATGACATAAGGGAGGTTAGTTAGGATAG
The DNA here is from genome assembly GCA_032847665.1 of Solanum chilense. Classification (NCBI taxonomy): domain Eukaryota; kingdom Viridiplantae; phylum Streptophyta; class Magnoliopsida; order Solanales; family Solanaceae; genus Solanum; species Solanum chilense. The sequence goes on from CM064974.1 coordinate 34,268,807, forward strand.
GTGGAAGTAATGAACCCATCTAGACATTGCACAAGTAGATCCTTAGGAAGTTCTAAGAAGTTGTTCTAATGCAAGTCACTAGGTATGTGTTCCTTATCCATGACACTATAATATTTGTCTTATTGTTAGAAAGATGTGCATGATATGAGTCTTTATGCGTGATGTTGATCTTGTTGACTATATGATGAAAGTCTTGACTTAACTATGTCTGTGTTGTATTATACTTCTATGATGGTATGTGTTTTCTTATGTAGATTATAAGTACCATTTTCCTTGTCATGCTACAGTTATACATAACACCAAGTATGCTTAATGGATTACTTTGGAGACTAATGAATTAAAAGGGAGAGTTTCACTGTAAAGTAGAATGAACTAAGTGTAAAGTGACCTCAAATTGGACTTAAATTCTATAAGTACTTTTCTATGATGTTTGGCTTTTGACTCTGTTTCTATGAAGTATAAAAATTATATATATGCTATTGATAATGTTTTTATGATGATTTACTCAAAAAGGCATGAATTATGATTTCAAAGAAAATGTCCCTTTGAAATGCATGTTTTTGCATAGTTACCATACTTAGTACATTCTTGTGCTAATCCTATTCTCTTCTATTTTTTACACAAAGTGTAAGTTATGGATGCTTAAAGGATGTTTTGAATGATGAAGAGCTTGACAGGTGATTCCCAAGTTCAAGGAATGGAATCCTTAAGTCCAAGGATGTCCTAATATGAATTTATTGTAAAGTCTTTTAACATTGTATGGTTTTTTTATGTCTGAAGGGTGGTGTCCCAAATGTATTCTTATGTTGTTGAATCTTAGATGGCAAAGAGAATTAGAGTTTATATATGTATTATGACTTATATTTTATATGTATATCAAGAAAAGTTTGTAGCATATGAGGTGCTATGACATGTTTTAAATTTTCTACTAAATTTACTATATTATGTGATAAATGATAACTATGGAATTGTATAAGACCTCCGAGAGGTCATGTACACCAGGTTACTTCTAGGAGGTGCTCCCCTGTTGTGAGATATGTACCCCTATTGGAATGAATGAATAGCACAAGTTACGGGCCTTAAGTGTAATATGAAATTGTCTTGTCTCCTATGCTATTTTGTTTTCTGTGGTCTATGCTTGAAGGTATATTATGGTCTAAGAGGGTTGTTGCCTCGATATGTTTTTGATAGCCATTATGTGATCATGTTGACCAATGTACACATATACTCACTCGCATGCATGTTACAAGTAGTATAGGTTATGGTGTCTAAATGAAAAGTTGTTCTCATATTCACTAATGTCTACTACTATCCATGTAACATATATTATGTGAAGTATGTTATCTATTCCTTACTAGGATGACTTTATAGGTGTATTAGTATGGGCAAGTGTATGGGAATTAGCCTATGCATTGCACATGTATACCTTGATAGGATAGTTCTAGTTTTTGTTTCTGTATTTATGAATATGTGTGTATGAAGTTGTGTGACTTAATATGTTATCTGAAAGGTTTGCACACATATATGTATAAACACACACATGTATGAGGATCTAGTAAAGAGAGAGGTCTTGAATAGTGTATTCATGTGTACCCTAAACTAGATAATGATTTACATATGCTATGTTCATGTGAATGGATTCTTTAAATGATTTAGCTTGATGAAATTCCATCTATGATCTATGAGTTGAGCATAAGAGGGGATGACTCTCCTAAACCTATCATTTATATAGTAAAAATATAATAAACGTTTTCTATGAAGGGAATTTAGCTTAACACCGTGTAAACGTGAATATGAGTGTGTGTCCCTTCCCATGGTAGGAAGGTAGGTCATCATAAATCTCATGAGATGGATAACCACAATGCCTCAATGTACATAAATACGATTTCCATAAGTGAATAACTACAATGCCTAATGTTGGCATACATATGGTTTTCACATATACCTCCAAGTTCCATAAATATGTTGCCACCATAGGATACTAGCTAGTGGATCCACCTAGAAAGCTATGTCACATTTATTTCTACTTTGGCCGGTAGACCACCTCCTTTTGGTATTGTGTTCTATGACACTGGATTCCATGTTTAGCATCACATAGTCTATGTCGGTTAAGGTTATAGTTTCTTTAAAGTAAAATGGACAATGAAAGTTAAATGAATTGGACCCTTAATAGCATGACTTAAGGGAGGGTACATAGGATAGGTGGAAGTAATGAAACCATACAATCATTGCAGAAGTATCTCCTTAGGAAGTTCTAGGAAGGTTTTCTAATGAATGTCACTATATATGTGTTCCCTATACATGACATTGTAGTATTTGTCTACTTGTTATGCAGATGTGCATGATATAAGTCTTTATGCATGATGTTGATCTTGTTGACTAGATGATGAAATTCTTGACTTAACTATGTCTATGTGCTATTATACTTCTATGATGGTATGTGTTGTCTTATGCAGATCATATGTACGATTTTCCTTGTGGTCCTATGGTGATACATTGCACCAAGTATCCCTAAATGACTTCTTGGGAGAGTAATGAATTAAAAGACATAGTTCACTGTAAAGAGGAATACGCTCATTGTAATGTGACCTTAAATTGGACTTAAATTCTATATGTGCTTTTAAATTATGTTTGGCCTTTTGTTGCGTTTCTATGAAGTATGAAAATGATGTATATGCTATTGTTTAATGGTTTGATAAGGATTTACTCAAAAAGGCATGAAATAGGAATTTTAAGAAAAATATCCCTTTTAAATGAATGTTTTTGCATGGTTGCTATACTAGGAGATTCTTGTGCTAATCCCATTCTTCTATACTTTTTATACAAAGTGTAGGTTATGGATTCTCAAAGTATGTATTGAATTATGAAGATCTTGATAGGTGATTCCTAAGATCAAGGAAAGCAATCCTTAAGTCCAAGGATGTCCTAATGTGTATTTATTGTAATGTCATTCAATAATGTATAGTTTTGCATTATGTCTAAAGGGTCGTGTCCCAAGCGTATTCTAATGTTGTTGAGTCTTTGATAGCAAACAGACTTAGAGTCAATATATGTATTATGACTTATATTTAATATGTATTTGAAGTAAAGTGTCTAGTATATGAGACGCTATAAAAAGTTTTAAATTTTCCGCCAAATTTACTATGTTGATGCGATGAATGATCACTATGGGCTTGTATAAGACCTCCGAGAGGTCAAGTATTCCATGTTACTTCTAGGGGGTGCTCCCTGGTGTTGACAAACATGGTATCAGAGCACAAGTGTTTTAAAAGTGGTTTAGGGTCCAAGAGGTTCTCATATTGCCACGTTTAGTAGAGTCTTGTATTATTGGTAGTGAGTCGCGACACATAAATTGTACGAGAGGCTATAGGATGATAGAGTTTCCCTTCTTCATCATTCTCATGTCGTTCGATAGAACTTAAATATATAAGATATCTTATATGTTTTCTTGTCCGGTGGTCTTTTAGATGTGATCTCTTGGATGAGATTGTTCTATGCTTGAGGTAGGAAATGTGAGTTTAAAATGCTTATCTTTGTTTTATGGTTTAAATGAGTATGTGTGAAGGGGAAACATGTCCTTATTTGATGATGTATAAATTAACTACTGCGACTTGAAGGGTTATCTAGACTTAGGTAGGGGTATGAGCCTCTATCTATGTCTTTCACTAGTTTCCTTGATGGAGACCTTAGGATTTTAATATTATGTGTCTGTATAATGATAAATCTAAATGTGCTTATATGATGATATCTATGCTTTTAAACATGTAAATAGCCTAGTGTGCTAAAGATACGGATTTATGCATGCATGAAGGTAATAGATGAGTGGTATATGGTTCTAATTGTAGTTCCTGTTAGGTTACCTGACTAAGTAGGGTTATGGGGTTTTACTTGATCATTGCATATGTTAACTTTATGGGATTATTATTGTCTATCTTACCTAACTATGTATTAAATATCTCTTATGTGATGATGTGGTGCCAATTATGGCAATATATGAAATCTATGTGAAATAGCAACATATGTCTAATAATGTATGTCATGATATAGGTAAATCATTCTAGAGGTTATGGTGGTGAAACTGAATTTTCTTAGATTGCTGTACTCCTATATGGCTTTGTATGATGGTAGGCAAATACTAGGATTTAAACTTTTAATGTTTAATAACTACCTACAAAAGCATGTTATCCTATGAATGTATGTGATTGAAAGTGTGCATTGTCTCCTTTTTAATATAACAGATACTTGATAATTTCTAGTGTAAATTGGAGTCCCTTGTAGATACTTTATCCCTGTTGTAAAGATAGTATGTTTGCTTATGAAGGATGTGTTGGTAAAGCTTTGTATATTATATTTCCAGGCTTACTCAAATCAAATGTCTAAATGTTGCATTTATGGATATTTGGAAGCATGAACACTATAAAGACTAGGCAACTTATTTTAACATGTTTAGAGAACAAACTAAATTGTCCTTTGATTAGATCTTGTTGAAATATGCGTAGAATTGATGTATATGAACATGCTAATTAATGTGAAAAGGAGTTTTGTTGTTGTGAATTAAAGAATGCGAGTCTTATGACATGATGAGTTGTAGAGTTATTTCTAAACTTCTTATTGTGTTATGAACCTCCTTGTTTTTTTACTCAAATAATGTATGAGCTTAGTGTCTATTTCATTGTAGAAAGATCTTATGTGAATTGAATAGTATGATAAATATTGATGGTTGAGGATGATTTGCCTAAAATTATAAGGTTTATAATGCCTTAGGGTTACTAAATTGAATTAATGAAAAATTCCCTCTAAAGTAGTAATCAATTTAAGTGATGAAAATGAAGGTTGTGAAGTTAAGATACTCTATAGGTTGGGTTAAGTTGCTCTTAATTGGTTTATCTTAAGTGGAGGATAGTAATTGAATGGTAAGGTTGTAGATATTTTCTACCATTTACCTTCTTTTCATACTTGAGCTTGAAGCTATTGAAATTTTAGTAAGCTTGTTCATAAATAAGAGTTTTGCATAAAGTATGAATTTCGTGACCTTATATGTTTGGTATGAATTGATTGACATCATCTTGGAGTCATGGTGAATTTTCCAATGAGCATGAAAGAAAATTTTTGATAAAGTCCATGTTTTCTCATGTTGAATTACATGTTGATATGCTAGTTATGCATTTTACTTCATGAGATAATACAAGGAACTTGGTATTAGTCACTTGTAAGGCAAATTGTTTTGCCTTAAAATGAAAAGTTGAGTCTCTTTGAAATGAATTATGTTGAGTCTCTTGAGAACTATGTGACGTTTAAGATTTGGCAACCCAAATTGTGGGCCCATTCTTGAAAGGTGAAAGTATGTTTAGCTAAGTGCTCCTGTGTGTGCCTATGATTTCTGTAATTCTTCTGAATTATGCTTACCGTAAAGGTGAGTACTATGTTAGTGATTCAATTTTTGTGAAATGGCTTCCTATTTGTTGTGATGTACTTGGTGTGACATACCATATAAATTTCACTAGGAAGGAATTATGAGCATGTCTTGGTTACAAGTTGAGAATTTCTAATTTTAAGAGGAAATTCACCTTGTAGTTGCTCATGTGTGAAACTCATGATACATGTAAGTATGTTGAGGAAAAGGACATTCCTCCACGGACACCACTAAGTATGGTATGATTGAGTATGACCTTTATGGCACTAGGTCTAACTAATGAAGATCTTTGTGATCTAACTAACTCAAGTTTATGTGCACTAAAGTATGAGTGCTTATGTAACTTTGAGTATGGGTTATGATTTTCTTATGAGTAGCTTTTAAAGACTTTCTTAGAATAATTTAAGATAAAATGATACTGTTATGATTAGGAGAAGGATGTTCTCCTGTGAACATGAGAAGAAGCTTTGTGTTTGATGCATTTAAGAGTGAGTGAGTAATGGTTTTTCTTTCTTGTTTGCATTTAGTTCTAAAATGATTTGATGGTCTTATTAATATTATGAACTGCTCTAATATGCATTGAAGTCCTTGTTGTGACTAAAGATCTCTAAGTGTCATTCGAGGACGAATGTTCCCAAGTGGGGGATATTATAAGATCCCGAAAATGAGATAAGGTGTCTAGAGATTAACATGTTTTTCTTAAAGTTATAATGTACTAAATATTTTTAAAATTTGTATATAGGCATTAGCTAATCTATTAGAGGTATTGGAAGTCGAACGTCAAGGGATGACTAAGACGTTCGACGACTAAGTCACCTAAATGCCTAATATGTGGTTATATGTGTTTATGGGTGTTTCATTTTGTTCTAAGGTTCAAAAATGTCTTATTATATGGTTTGTAGTCCGTGTACACAATTTTAAGACATTTGGAAGTCGAACGTCAAGGGACGACCAAAACGTTCGACGACTGGTCGCTTATGTGCCTATGTGTCTATTAATGCTTAAGTTGTATGAAATGATTTTAAAAGTAGTTGAATGGTTTATAATAATTTTAAATTATAGTATATGAAGTTTTCATAAGTTTGGAGGTTAAAAAAACATGACGTCCAAGGCGTTCAAAAGATAGCCCTTAAGATGTTCAAGGTGTGTCATGAAAGGGCTTGGACTCTTTAGACGTATTATAGGTGATTGTTTTTGATGAAAGTTATGTTTAAGGTGTATAACATGTTAAGGTTCGTAATAACATTGGAAATGTTTGGGTACAACTTCTAAAGGGCCCCACAAAAGGCCCCAAAACAAGGACCGCGATTCTACTTTAATTGCATTCATCAGTTGGATGAGAGTGAGAATAGAAAGGAAGCCGGGAGGAATAATGGAGTATAGCATTACCTGTAGAGTACAACCCTACTCCTAATGCTGCCTAACACACTGCCTGGCAGTGTCCATTGACGGATCCAACGACGGATGGTTGGTACACTAACGGTTCGTCGAACAAGTGTTGTCAAGGATTACATGCCTTGGTCAGGAATTAAGACAATTTTGGCTAAGTGTCAGGAGACGGGGTCAAGCCACGACCCGTGATGGTCTCTACGCCCGGTCATTGCCATCGTCGATGCTGGCCTGCAACTGGCAGCCTGTGTCTGTTTCACTAAGTGGGTGAATGGGAAATTCACCCCACGTCCTAACCTGATTATTATTGGTTTATTTAAGTTATTTTTGGTGTAGTTAAGTCATCAAAAACGTGATCAACCCATTCTAGAATCCTCTCACACAATTGAAACCTTTCCCTCCAAAAATATTTCCCTTCAAACCTCCATTGTTTGTGAAGCTCAACAACTGCTTGGAGCTGGGTTTTATATGGATGAATAATCATGTTTTATAGATTTTAAACTAGACAAAGGTATAACTATCTTCATCTCTAGTGATATTTTCATGTAGAGAGTCATTCTCAAAGATTTCAAAAGAGAAAAATATGACTAAAGTCCTTCTTCTTCAATCTGCCAGAGGTTCTTTCAAAAAATTATTTGAATGATTGAAACGTGAATAATTGAAGTTAATATATTTGTTTTAATGTGAATTTTACTCCAATTGCATGATAAACCAATGCTCCTTCACAAAAATGATTTAGCCTTGCATGGGCTTTGTGATCTTGAATTGCTATCGCTTGAATAATGATTTTACTATGTTATAGTGATTGTATATGCTGTTATTTACATGTATTTATGTTTAATTGATGTTCAAGGATCCATGAGTATCAATGTACGAAGATTTGAACATTAATAGCCCATGTTTATATATGTTGCTTTGAAGTCAATTATGAGATCGGTTGTGTAGAGTTGTGATTATGTATGAACTGCTGTAGATACTGTTTTAGGGTGATATAATGGATGAATTTTTTAGGTATAAATCCTTAATGATCAAAGTAAGAAAGGCTTGGATGAATTGATCTAGATTCCTTTAGGATATGAAGTCAAAAAGCTATGTGTGTGATGGATCTAGAATTTTGATTAGATGAAGCATGATTTCGTCTTTATTTGTTACATAATTAGCTACTGACTACTGAGTGTATTGTTTATAAAATATGGATGATAATCAAAGACTTAGAGAGTTCATAGTATTGGTAATGTCTTCTATACTCTAGCAAATCGACAAGCCTAAATGCCTATGATGTAATCTTAAAATTGAAGGTATGTAATTATAATTTCAATATGGTTAAATTAAGGTTTAACTACTTCCTTATACTAATTATATGCATCAAATATTATATCAAATCAATGCAAGGGAAATTAGCTAATTATCTATGTTATTCTACTTTCCTAGTTTGTTGATGTGTTGTGTTATGTTAGAGTATAATCTTGAAGGGACTTGTACATTGTTTTTTTTATGTTTAAAGTAAATTAATATACTGCCATATATATTTTATATTGATGAATAAGGCATACAGATCAATGATGATCAAAGGGTGAGAAATTGGAAAGAATGCTTATTCCCTCTACTCTTCTACTTCTCTATTTCTTTATAGTAATGTTAATGAAGCCTTGTATGGTATTGTGTGGTATGGTCCACTCACGGTGGTGGTGTTTACTTTATTGTAAATATACGTATGTGTTTACAATTTCCATGAAGGCAAATTGATGAATATACGAACATGTGCTTATGATGATACTATTTAAATGTTATGCCTAATTTTCTATAATAATTTTGATTTATGTTGTATGGCTATTGTGTAAGAATGTGTATGTCCTTGTTAGGGTGACGTTTAGTTGCTTCCATTGATGATTACTGATGATTAATAATCCCTTACAGATGTACCCCTATGTGAATGCATAAATAGCACAAGTTAGGAGTCTTAAGTGTAATATGATAATGTCTTGTCTCCTAAGCTATTGTGTGTTAGGTGGTTTTTGCTTGAAGGTATATTATAGTCATAGAGGGTGGATGCCTCGATATGTTGTTCATAGACATTATGTGATCATATTGACCAATGTACGCACACACTCACTCGCATGCATTTTACAAGTAGTATAGGTCATGGTGTCTAAATGAAAGGTTGTTCTTATATTAAATAATGTCTGCTACTATGCATGTAAAGTATATGTATGTGAAGTATGTTATGTATTCTTTACTAGGATGACTTGATAGGTGTACTAGTATGGGCAAGGGTATAGGCCTTTGCCTATGCATTGCACATGTGTACCTTTAGAGGAAAGTTCTAGTTTTGGTTTCTATATATATGAATATGTATATGAACTTCTGTGACTTAATGTGTAATGTGAAAGGTTTTCTCACGTATATGTATACACACACATGTATGAGGATCTAGTCAAGATAGGGGCCTTGAATGTGTATTCATGTGTACCGTAAACTAGATGATGCTTTACATATGCTATGTTCATGTGAATGGATTCGTTACATGATTTAGATTGATGAACTTCAATCTATGACCTATGAGTTTAGAATATGAGGGGATTACTCTCCTAAACCTATGATCTATAAAGTAAAAAGATAATAATGGTTTTCAATGAAGGGAACTTAGCTTAGCACCGAGTGAACTTGAATATGAGTGTCTGTTACATCCCATGGTAGGAAGGTAGGTCACCATAAATCTCATGAGGTTGATAGCCACAATGCCTCAATGGGCATAAATATAGATTTGATAAGTGAATAACTATAATGCCTAATCTTTGCATAAAGAGGGTTTTCACATGTACCTCCAAGTTCCATAACCATGTCGCCACAATAGAATACTAGATAGTCTATCCACCTAGAAAGATATGTCACATTTGGTTCTACTTTTGCCGGTAGACATCGTCCTATCAGTGTGGGGTTCTATGACATCGGATTCCATGTTTAGAATCACATGGTCTATGTCGGTCAAGGTTATTGTTTCCGTAAAGTAAAATAGACAATGGAAGTTAAATGACTAGGACCCTAAATAGAATGACTTATGGGAGGTTACTTTGGATATGTGGAAGTAATAAACCCATCTAGACATTGCACAAGTAGATCCTTAGGAAGTTCTAGGAAGGTGTTCTAATAGATGCCAATATATATGTGTTCCTTATGCCTGACATTGTAGTATTTGTCTACTTGTTATGAAGATGTGTATGATATGAGTCTTTATGCATGATGTTTATCTTTTTGACTATATGATGAAGGTCTTGAGTCAACTATGTGTATGTCGTATTATACTTCTTAATGGTATGTGTTGTCTTATGTAGATTATGTTTATGATTTTCCTTGTGGTCTTAAGGTGATGCATTGCACAAAGTATCCCTAATGGATTATTTTGGAGACTAATGAATTAAAAGAAATAGCTCACTGTAAAGAGTAATGATCTCACTGTAAAGTGTCCTCAAATTGACCTAAATTCAATATGTTATTTTTATGATGTTTTGCCTTTTGTTGTGTTTCTATTAAGTATGAAAATGATGTAAATGCTATTGTTTAATGGTTTCATAAGTATTTACTCAAAAAGGAATGAAATATGATTTTCAAGAAAAATGTCCCTTTTAAATGCATGTTTTTGCATGGTTGCCATATTTAAAACATTCTTGTGCTAATACCATTATTCTCTACTTTTTATAAAAAATGTAGGTTATGGATTCTTAAAGTATGTTTTGAATTATGAAGAGCTTGATAGGTGTTTCCCGAGCTCAAGGAAAGGAATCCTTAAGACCAAGAAAAATCCTAATGTTTATTTATTGTAAAGTGTTTGAATATTATATAGTTTTGTATTATGTCTTAAGGGTCGTATCCCTAGCGTATTCTAATGTTGTTGAGTCTAAGATTGCAAAGATCCTAATGTCTATATATGTATTATTACTTATATTTTATATGTATAATAAGTAAAGTTTCTAAAATTTTTGCTAAATTTTCTTTATCGATGTGATGAATGAGAACTATGGGCTTGTGTAAGACCTCCGAGAGGTCAAGTAAGCCGTTTTAATTCTAGAGGGTGCTCCCTGGTCATGAAAAAAAGGTTCTTGCCAAATTTTCAAGAAGGCTTGGGTAATTTATCCAAGTGTGTGTATGTTCTCATGTTTCAAAAATGATGTCTTTTGTCATTCTAGCTGTGTTTCATTGTTATAGTCTAAAGACAATCATTTCACACTTGTTGTTTCAAGACAATGTTGTAAGCCCTAAGTGGTTATATATTTTTGTAAGGGCTATGCCCATATTTTTCTGTTCCGTTTAGATGGTTTAATATGAGACATCCCTTTTATGACTATTGTGTATCTTATATATATGTTCCATAAAAGTAGAGGAATATGTAATCTTTTTATACAAAGTGTCTTAATAAATTCTCTATGAATATATTATGTGTAAGTGAGAGGTCTATGTAAACCACATGAAGTAATATAAAATGAAAACTTTTAAATTTTCTTGCATTTTTAACTTATGAATGTAATTATAAATTCTAAGAGGCTAGTCTTAGTCCTCTCTGAGGATGACGACAACGGTTATATCTATAGGGTTCTTTCCGGATGTTATATATAACACTAGATAACTCAAAATTTAAAGAAAAAGGAGGTGCAACATAAATATAGTGATAACTGGTAGAGTCATCTTTTAATGTATCCTAAATAACTGACCTATCATGTATAATTCAAGAACTATAAGAACTATATAAACAGGGTTCAGAGTTTATGCATGAAATTGGGTAATAAATTCCATGATTATATCACTCGAATTCTGGGTTGGAGCTCGGAGAAACTTGTTGAATTCTTGAACTAGGGTTTGGTAACCTCTTTCTTCTCTATACGCTCTAGATTTCTATGTTTGGATGTATGATATGACTTAGTTAAGTTATAGGTATTTTTCTAGGCTAAAACTAACCAACACAACGTAGTCTAGGTGTTTAACGATGCAATTAAAGGTTCCAACACATAAGGATAAGACCAAAAGAATCACGAAACTTGTTCACAAAACCTTGACTAAAGAAACTTGTTCTTTGCTCAACCTTCAAATTTTTTAAGATGTATTTCAACTTGCACCTCTTCATAAGTTAGACTATTCTTCACAACCAATGTTTCTAAGGGTACAATAGAAGGTGGATAACCCACACACTTCTTCAAATTCTAAATGGAGAACACTAGATGCACTGTTACATGTTTGAAGATGCAACCTACCATCCCACGTCATCAAGAGTTCTATAAGGGCAACACCTATATAACTAATTCTGATGGGCCTCTTGTCCTACCTCTTCTACTGCAATGGCACACTTCGTGGTAACAAGTAGTCTTTATGAGATTCTCATCGCGTGCAGTTTGTTTTTAGGGATATAATCAAAGGATCCCCATGCTCAAATAGAAAAATTGAGGTCGGTGTGCAAGAGTTGTGTGGGAAGGCCATTAGTAGACATGAAATTCATTGGGTTAAGAATGTTCCATATTTTATTGATTGGAGAGTCCGCAATATGGTTTACTGAGGTGCCCTATAATTCTATCTATGCCTGTGATCAGTTGAGGGATGTGTTACTAGCACGGTACTTTCGATTTTGAAAAATCTCAACCATAAAAATAGAGTGAACAACATTGTGGCACTACCTGGGGAGTCGGTAAGTAGCTCTTGGAACAGATTTACTGCTAACGTGAAAGGAATCCCAAACCACAACATTGATGATAAGTAATTAAAAGAGTACTTCTATCAAAGCCAAGATCATAACAATAAGGCAGTGCTTGATAATATTGCTTGTGGTTCTTATGGTCAGTTCACATATGCAGAGATCTCAGAGAAGTAGGAGAAAATCTATCGCAACAATGCCTTGGAGTACTAGAAATTCGGATGCTGGGATAAACACCTTTGCAGTGAAAGCTACAAACAATCCGGCCAAAAATGAGATTTGTGATGAAATGGCTCAAATGAGAACCGATCTTGGTTTGGCATTGCAACATGTCATTGGAGGTGAAGAGAAGGTAAATGCGGTGAATAACTTGTAACACTCCGGAAATGCCCTGACTTAGACTAGACCTTAATCCATTAAATAATTTTTAAAATTATATTTCCAGACCTATATTAATGTAATAAACTCATTTGGAAAAGGTTAGAGCAAAAATGACTAAGAACGACCTGGACATGCAAAAGCTAATTTCAACTAATTGACGTCCCTATGTTTGTTGAAGGTTTTGATGTGTCTAATGAAGTCCAAAACTTATAAAGTGATCTTGGATGGGTATTATGTAATACAAAGGGTCCAAACGTCAATTAACAACACCCCAAAGACTACCCTAAGGTCCTTGGGGAGGACCCAAACATGGGTGGGCAGGCTGTCTTGTAGCCTGCGAGCAGACAAAAGTGGAGGCATGGCGTGCCACGCACGCCTGATGTGAGGTGTTCTGCCTCAATATTTGAGAGGCAACCTCGCGACATGAGTCTTACACGCACCACACTGCCTCAACTAAAAATTCAATAAAAATGACGTGATTTTTTCCCGCGACACGCAGCTACTTCCTAGAATCGTTAAAGTCGTATTTTTTGTAATTTAACTTCTTAAAAAGAGCCATTTATGTGGAGGCTGTTTTGGGTAATTCATAGGACGACTATATATTGATATTATATCATTTTTAGACCACTTTTACACTTCCCAAACCAGATCAAACAAAATTTCTTTCATTCTCTCAAGAACGCTCTCTTTTCTCCAAACTCCATTGAAGAACAAGAAGAGATTAGGAAAGAAGACCAAGACCTCAAGTTTTTCATCCAATTTTCGTGGATTCATCATCTATAATGTATGGTTTTTTCACTCTTGGGATTCATTTTCCCAAGAAGTCCTATAAACAATATGTTTTCAAGCACTTCAAATACTAGGGTTTTTACTCTACGAAACATATTTTCTTCCTAACCCTAGATTTATGATTTTCAATGAAAAGTAAGTTTTTTCTATGGTCTATTCCACACGATTTGATTTGTGTTCAATCACAGTGTATTTCTTTTGTTCTTCATTTAGGTCATAACTTGCATAGTAGTTGGATGAAGGATTTTATCCCTTTTTTGTCCCAATACCACACCAACAGCAACCCCACTAGCATCACACATCAAATCAAATGGCTTACTCTAATCTGGGGAAACTATTATGGGCGTAGTCACCAATTTCTCCTTAAACTCTCCAAACGCCTTCAAACAAGATTCATCAAAATAGAACTTATATTCCTTCTCAAGTAATTTGCACGGAGGATGTGAAATTTTTTGAGAATTCTTTAATAAACCTATGATGGAAGCCCGCATGTCCCATAATACTTCTCAAACCTTTTGCAGAGATGGGTGGAGGAAGTCTCACTATAACTTTAACTTTCGCTCAATCAAACTCTAGCCCCTTCTCCGAGATGTGATGGCCCAGTACTATACCTTCTTTCACCATAAAGTGATAGTTTTCCAAATTTAGCACTAGATTGCAATATTCACTTCTTTTGAGAACCTCGGCCAAGTGACTCAAACACTTATCAAAGGAGTCGCCTACCTCTAAAAATCCATTCATAAACACCTTAATAGGTTCCTTCTCCATATTGGAGAATAGAGACATCATACATCTATGGAAAGTGGTCAGTGCAATACATAACCAAAAAGGCATCCTCTTGAATGCTATTGTCCTATAAGGGCAAGTAAAGGTGGTCTTTTCTTTTTTGTCCGGGGCAATAGAGATTTGATTGTAACCCGAATAGTTGTCAAGAAAACAATACCATCCGTTTCCTGCAAGTCTATATAACATCTGTTCCATGAAGGGCTTGGGAAATGGTCCTTCTCAGTTCACACATTCAATTTTCGGTAATCCATACAAACTCTTAATCCAGTAAGGGGCCTCATTAGAACAAGCTCGTTCCTCTCATTGGGCACTACTGTCATTACCCCCTTTTTGGGCACACACTCAATATGGCATACCCAACTACTATCTGCAATAGGATATATGAATCCGGCATCCAACCCTTAATAATATCTTTATTCACTACTTCTTGCATAGGTGGATTCAACCGTCTCTCGTGTTCAATACTTTGATTGTGATCGGGCATGAGTTTGACTTTGTGTGAACAAATACTAGGAGGGATCCAAATAATTTCCTCAATAGTCCAACTAATAGCTCGTTTGAACGTCTTTTCCACTTTTACCAAACACTCTACTTGGTGCATAATCGAATCTGATGTAATGATTACCGAAAAAGTGTCGTCTCTTCCCAAGAATACATATATGAGATGAGGTAGTACAGACTTAAGCTCTAGTTTTGGATCCTACTTAATAGATGGTCTCGTGGGTGGAGACTCATTATTCTTCATGTCTAACTTTATTTTTTTTTGTTTTTGACCGATATTCACCTCATTCAAGTGCCGCAACAAAATACCCGTACTCTTGAATACCATCACTCTCAAAATTCATTATCACTGCCACTAGTGACTCAACAAAGAGGCTCACCATTGCGCTTTATGGACCTACAAACGTTTAAAAAGTTGCTTCTTCATTGTTTAACATAAACTTCATCTGCCATTTTTCCATATCAACAAAGGCGGGACCACTAGCAAGGAACAACCTCCCAATGATAATAGGAACCTCCAAATCCACCTCAAAGATATGAATCACAAAATCAGTCGGAAATATAAATGACTACACCTTCATGAGCACATCATGGAGTATCCTAATGATCCTCTTCACTATTCGATCGGGCATCATTAACAACATTTCAGTGGGCTTTGAGTGACCTAAACCCAATTTCTTATAAATTGAGAGAGGCATGAGATTTATGCTTGCACCGATATGACATAGTGATTTAGCAAAGTATAATAAGTCGATGGTACATGAAATAGTGAAAGCGCTCAGATCTTTTTTTTCTGCACAAGAGACCTTGTAGCAATAGCACTATAATTTTGCATTCGGTCATCATCCTCAAAACTTACTGGTTTGTTCTTCCTTGATGGTTGCTACTATTGCATGAGTTCCATTTTGAGATGAAAGATAGAAAAGGGACTGAAAATCAAGTTGCCGATCACTTGTCCAGATTGGAGGATGAAGTCATGCGAGAGTGGGGGAGAAGGCTGAAATCGATGATACCTTCCTGATGAGCATGTATTGGGCGGATCTAATGATTTGATTCGAAGATTCATCGATTTGGCATATTCTATGGCTAGTTCTATAGTCCCATCAGACTTGTCCTTTTATCACAGAAAGAAGTTCATGCATGATATTAAAAGGTTCTTTTGGGATGAGCCTTACTAATATCGGAGTTGTACTGATGGGCTTATTTACCATTGCGTGTTGGAAGTAGAGATGCTAAGTGTTTTGGAGACATGCCAGTCCTCACCTCTGGGTGGGCATCATAGTGGTATCCGGAGTGCCCACAAGATTTTGCATTTTGGGTACGATTGACCAAATATTCACCAAGATCCTAAGGAGTTCGCTGTCACGACCCATGATATACCGTGGTTTCACGGTATTATTATTACTTTTACCTTAAGTTTAGTGTGTCCAAAAGCCTTTTTGTTCTAATTTTAATATAAGTTTCTCCTTATTTGCAGGAAATCTGTTCAAAGATGTATGCGGAGGTTTTTGAGCGAAGAAATGCAGAAGAGACCACCTACGGAGCTTGTGACGGTCTGTAGGTGGCAGCGTAGTGCAGCTGCTGAAGGATGATGGGGAAGTCACACTAAGTGTTGGGTTATAGAGTCCATGACGGACCGTTGTGTCTATGATGGTCCGTCCTGCAGGTTCGTCATGATGTTCAGAGAAGTAATGAAGAGAGAAGCAAAAGAAATTGTACAAGTATGGGACGACGGAGTCCATGACGGTCCGTCGTGACCACAACGATCCGTCGTGAGGTCCGTCGACCCAGGCGCATTTAAAAGATTTCCAGCAAATAGAGTCCTTGTTTAATTAGGTTTTTCTTTTCTATAAACAGTTTGAAAAACCTCGTTTTTGAGGTTAGACTCCGTATTGTTAGACACCGTATTAGTAGACACTGTATGTTAGATTTTTTATTATCATTAGACTTTATATGAGATTCGTGATTACTTTGAGATTCTTGTAAGTGATTGTTGGTGATTTTTGGTGATTAATCAAGCAAACATTCGGATTTTACTCTTTCTCATTGAAGTAAGCACATGAATTCTTATATAATATATTTGAATATTGTGATTATGACTATGGGTAACTAAACTCCATACCTAGGGTTGTGGGAACCATAGGCAAATAATGAGGTAAAACCTAACTAAAATAATAATTCTAGAATAGTGTCTTGCATGTATTAATAATTCTTTCGCTTAAAAGTCTTTTTAACGGATGGCCAACGTTAGGACTCCCCTTAATGCTACTTGCCGGACCAAGGAGGTAGATAATACGAAAAGAATTATCAACATAGATTTAGTGTATACTATCTAATAGGCTAGTATTGATTGGTACGAGGTAATAACTTAGTCAAATATCGAATACGATACTTAATATAAGGTAAAGATAAGGGTTAGGATAGAAACACACGTAGCCGGACCAAGGTGCGGAGTGAGATTTTTGTATAGTTAGAATTATCAAGTTATGAACCTGTGGGGAACACGTAAATCCTAGTTACTTTGATTAATTGATTAAACTCCAACATTCAAAGCTGTTAAGTGTCTCTTTCAATTTAGTTAGTTATTTTCATTCATTTAGAAATATAAACCCCCCTTTTATTATTTTTTACCTGACAAGGAAGTAATTGACTGAACAATAGTAATAATAGATTGAAGTTAAGTCTAAACTATTTTCCTCGTGGGAACGATCCCAACCTCACTAGTTGGGTTATTTACTTGACACAACCGCTTTACTTCTTATTTGAGAAGTAAGTTTGAGCGTATCAAATTTTGGCGCCGCTGCCGGGGATTATAGCTTTTAGATTAACTTAAACTTATTACTATAGTTTAGTTGATATTTTCTTTATTTTACTTTGTTTTTTTTTATTCGTGCAGAACCAACCTCCTTGTATGCCAAATACACGGAGAGGAAGAGAACCCTAGTTTCCCTACGATCAAGAATTAGAGCGTACACTACGCTACATGAATCGATACTTGGGAATCAATGATGATGATCCAAACAAGAACATCCCAGCTTCAGTTGATGTTCATGGTCAGTTGTTACCCGATGCTCCGGGTGAACAGCAACAGAGAGGACAAAATCCTGTTCCACGGCCCCAAGCATACTACAGTGGCTATGATAACATAGCAGACTCCAATGGGCCACTTGTCTTGCCTCCTCTACCCACAGGCCACACCTTTGTGGTAACTAGTAGTCTGATGCAAATGCTCACTGCCAGAGGTTTATTTTCAGGGCTACCTTCTGAGGATCCGTATGCCCATATAGATAAGGTAAGGGCAGTGTGTAAAAGCTGTGTAGGGAGGCCTGGCTAGGACTAAGATGTAATAGGGCTCAGAGTGTTTCCTCTCTCACTGGCGGGACAGGATGCTATATGGTTCACTGAGCTCGCGTACAACTCAATTTTCACTTGGAACCAACTAAGGGATGTTTTCTTATCACGCTATTATCCGGTCTCCAAGAAACTAAACCACAAAGACATGATGAACAACTTTGTGGCACTACCAGGAGAGTCAGTTAGTAGTTCTTGGGATAGATTCACATCGTCCTTGAGAAGTGTCCCAAATCACCGTATAGATGATGTGTCATTGAAGGAATACTTCTATCGAGGACATGATGATAACAATAAAGCGGTATTGAACAATATAGCAGGTGGATGTTATGGGTAGTGCCCTTATGCTTAGATTGCTGAAATATTAGAGAAAATCTCCCGGAATAATAAATCTTGGAGTCCTAGGAAGTCAGATACCGGGAGAAACACCTTCGCAGTGTAGTCCACTCAAAACCCAGCCACGGATGATATTTGTGAAGAAATGGCTCATATGAGAACTGAGCTTGGGTTGGTACTAAATCATGTCACTAGGGTTGCAGAAAAGATAAATGCAGTCAACTACTTGTCTAAACCACCACCATCTAATGATGAATGCTATTATGCAGAGGACACCTAAGCAGTAAATGAGCAGACGGGGGGTTTCTGACCGAGCGCCCAAGGCTCAAATAAGGATAATTGGCGCCAAGGTCAAGGGAACCATGGTCGGATCTATGGTAACTACAACCGTGAGGGTCATTATGTCCGAGATGGAAACTACAACCACGACAACAACTTCAACAGGGGTAACTACGGTAACAGAAATGATAGGAATAGGCCCTATGTCCCTCCTCAAAATCGTGAAGTTACTCCTAGGGATAGTGGAGATAGTATGGCGCGAGTTGAGGATATGTTACACGAAATGATGAGGAGGTTCGATGCTAGTGATGAGCACATCAAAGAGTTAAGGTGTGATTTAGCAAGTATTGGGAAAAAATTTGATACACATGCAATATCGATTAAGCAGATCGAGTTGCAAATGGCCCAATTATCTGTGACAGTGAACACACGGCAATCGAGAACTCTTCCTAGCAACACTGTCCAAAATCCAAAAAATTATGTGCACTGTATGGCAATCACTACTCGGGGTGGTAAGCAAACCATTGACCCACCTATGCCGTGTAATGAGTAAAAAGTGAGAAAGGATGATGATAAGGTGGTAAGGGGTAGTGGTGAAGCAGAAAGGAGCACTGGAAAATATGCATAAGTCCCTATGAAGGTAATTCCCATGCCTAGACCACCACCACCCTTCCCTCAAAGATTAGTGAAAAAGACCGAGGATGGTAAATATCGGCGTTTTATAACAATGTTGAAGCAACTTTCTATCAATGTACCTTTGGTAGAAGCTCTTGAAAAAAATGCCCGGTTATGCCAAGTTTATGAAAGATCTGGTTACAAAGAAAATATCTGTCCCTTTCGAGGATGATGATAGACTGCAGCATTGTAGTGCTATTGCTACAAGATCCCTCGTACAAAAGAAAGAAGATCCGGGTGCATTCATTATTCCTTGTACAGTTAGGTCATTACATTTTGCAAAAGCATAATGTGATCTGGGGACAAGCACAAATCTCATAGCCCTCTCGATTTACAAGAAGTTGGGTTTAAGGGATCCTAAACCCACTGCAATGCGGATACTGATGGCTGATCGGATAGTGAAAAGACCTATAAGGATACTACATGGTGTGGTAGTAAAAGTGGAGTCATTAATCTTTCCTGTTGATTTTGTTATTCTTGATTGAGAAATCAATTTTGAAGTGCCTATTATTCTTGAGAGGCCATTCCTTGCTACAGGTAGAGCCTTAGTTGATATGGAAAAGGGACAGATGAAATTTCGGTTGAACAATGAAGAAGCGACCTTCAACATTTGTAGGACCCTGAGGCTGAGTGGTGAGCTCCAATCTGTATCCCCCATATCCGACAAAGAAAAGATGAAGAAGTAAAGTGAACAACAACAAGAGTTTATGATTGGGGATTTAGTGCTTTTAGATAGTTTTGGGTCGCCTTGTCTCCCGGGCAAGCTCAAGTCCAAATGGACTGGCCCTTACTTGATTGCCCAAGTATTCTCTCATGGAGCAGTTGAGTTAAAAGCCAAGGAGGGAGTGCGGTTTAAGGTGTATAGAGTACGAATAAAACTCTATTTTGGGCATAAAGAATCGGCGAATGAAGTGATCGAGGCATACCATCTTGATGAAGTCTGAGTAATCAAGTGTCCCCAGTCATGCCGCGACATTAAATCAGGCACTTGGTTAGAGGCAACCCAATACTTATAGTCTTTTTAGTAATGTTAGAATTTTTCTACTAATGGGTTTTTAAATTTGCAGGCACATCATCAGGAAATTCTGCAGAAAATTGCTCTGCAGCAATCACTGACGGATACAGCAACGGACCGTTGTGCCTGCGACAGACCGTCGTATGAATCTGTTGTGCCAGGTACATCTTTCTGTTATTATCAAACTACGCCACACATGACGGAACCAACGACGGATCGTTACAACTAAGACGGAACGTCATCGGGGAATCATCGCATCATTAATGAGGCGTACCCAACCCGACCCGATTGGAGTTTTTTTAACAAAATCTTACCATTTAAACTCCCCAACCCGTCATTTCACCCCCATTCCTTCACTATTTCTCCTATTTCCCTCCCTTTTCAATTTCCAAACTCTCTCCCTCTATCAACCGATCATTGTTCCCCCAAAATTCTCCAAATCCATAATCATTATTATCTACTAGTCGGAGTTGTTTTTGTGGGTGTCTTCTAGGTCTCCAAGTACTTTTTCCATCTTGTTTTTCTCAAATTCTCAGGTATGTGTCTCTAATTTCTACTTATTTATCTTGCATTTTTGTTTATCAATTAGTTTTATCCTAGTTCTTATTGATATGTTCATTTCTTTTATATAAATTATGTCTAACCTAGGTTAAAAATCTTCGAAATTGCCGTCTTTACAACCCTAGACATAGGTGCTTTTGCATTACTAGTTTACTAGGTATTTGGGTTAGACAAATTTAGGTCCAAAACACTACAAATTAGATTTTGGTCATGGGGGATGAATGGGGTACCCCCAGTTCTGTCACTGATCTACAGAACGAGACCCCGATGACGGACCGTCGTTCCCACGATGGACCATCGTAGGGTCCATTCGAAAAGCCCTAACACCCCACTGCCCACTTTTAGTCAAGTTTCCTGCAACTGATATATGCGACGGACCATCATACGCACAACGGTCCATCCTGCACAACCGTTCTAGTTGTTAGAGACCCTATTCCTGAGGGTCTCTCACTTTTTCTAAGTTTCCTTCAACGGATACATGTGACGGACCGTGGTCTTTACGACGGTCCGTGCTGCACAACCGTCCTGGTTGTCAGAGACCCTGTTTCTAAGGGTCTCTCTCGAGTTTTCTAAATGTCCTCAAACAGATGAGTACGACGGACCGTCATACCCACGACAGTCCGTTCGGCATGACCGTTATGAAGGTCAGAGACCTCTCTCCTAAGGGCCTCCATATTTTTTAAAGTTTCCTCTGACAAACAACTACGACGGACCGTCATACCTTTGACGGTCCGTCCTGCACATACCGTCATACTTTTCAAAGACTCTTCTTCATGGTTCTCCATAGATATATAATCTAAGTAACACACGATGGACCCCATGACGGTCCGACATAGTCACGACGAGCCGTCACCAGGCCCGTCGTGTGTCACTGTTACTATAGCAATGTCATTTTGTTTAATTTTTTGTGTGGTTTTGCTAGTCTTGTTTGCCACAACTCCTACTAATATTGATCCTTTATAGGTACTACCTACTATGGCACCCAAACATGATCGAGTCTATGCACGCGGGCGATCGAAGTCTGTCGCCCCGTCTGCCCGCCTGTCATTAGCTCTGATGATGAGCATGACCCCGAGTATGTGCCCCCAGACACTTCCACCCCTTCCCGTGATTCACGTTCCACTAGAGCCACACCCAAAAAGGTGGCGTCTGGCGTAGTCACTGCCTCCAAGTCTGATGAGGAGCGCACAATGACCGGCACACCTTCTGGGACAGCCACCAATGAAGAAGGAGCATCTGGATCCTTAGGAGTTTCGTGGTCGGAGGAAGCCTCTGGCTCTGCTTAGGTTCCCGCACCGGCCACCGCTGCAATGTCGTTATCGTCTGATGAGGCTGACAGTTCAGAATCCACATCAGATTCACCTGCTCATGCCCTCACCCCGGATACTGACCAGCCCAACCGGTAGTGTGTCGACGGGCAATTTCAAGTCTACTCCGACGCCATGTTCCTGAATAACAACGTAGATATGACTCGAACTCTCACATTGGAGCGGCGAGTCCTTACAAGGAGTATCCCGACGATGCCTGAGATCCACAATCTCGTCACCAGACATCGCCTGGAGTGGACAGCACGTCCGTTAGGACGTTATAGTGAAGAACTGGTCTGAGAGTTCTATACATCCTACGTAGCGACTCTCCGATCACATATTGATAGGCGGGCTGCCCCCGTCAAATAGGCCCCACTGGATCAAGTCCGAGTACGGGGCGTTCAGGTCGATATTTCCCTACCTGCCATCCGCCGGTTTCTATACGGCAAGGGTGTTGATGCTACTCAGACCCCTCTCACTACCGAGTTTGACTACCGATGGCAGCTTGTTAAAGATGGCTAGTTCCTGCGCGAGCCATCGATTAGAGAGACCACCAAGAGGTGGATGGCCCTGCACCTGTCAGTTTATGGAGATGGTGCCGACTGGGTGACCGAGGCGAAGGGGGCCATCAAAGAGGCCAACTTAACTTTCACGGCGAAGTTCTTGTGGTTGATTGTCCGCCACTGCCTTTCCCCCACAGCCGCTGATAATATCGTTACATGGGATCAAGCAGTATTGATGGCGGCAATGATAGCCGGGTTCGAGGTGGATTTTGTGTGGCTTCTACATGCAGACATGCACGAGAGAGCTTTTAAGATCACAACTACTTACCCTTTCCAGTGCATGATCTTTTTTCTCTGAAGGTCCGCAGGTGTGCCTATATGGCACGTTGATCAGCTCAAGACCCCTATGGGCACAGTTCATGTCGGCCTTATCAGAGATGAGGCAATGAGTTGGCTCCACGCAGAGGGCCTTGTCTAGAGCTGCACCCACTTTCTGACGATCTTGCTGACACGGTAGCCCAGGCCGGTACGGCTACGCAGGCGGCGTCCACTGTCACTACCCGGGTCGAGTCTATCCCGGGAAGTAGCACTGCCGCGAGCTCCTCTCGCATAGCCCCTCTACCCTCGCTGGTCTCGCTTGCTAGGGTCGTAAAATTTGAGGCGCAAATGGCTACACTTATGGATCATATCAAGCGGTGGATGCAGAGTTCTATTACTGAGGCAGAAGTGCGCTTGGAGTGGAAAATGGTCCAGTATATAGAGCGAAAGATCGCTGAGGTTCACCAGCGCTTGGACGCTTTTGAGTTGCGGATGCTAGCCCGGCCAGCCCGTCTGGTGGATGTGTCGACTCTCCATGCTGCAGTCGATAGTCTTCGCGCAGATATTGACACGATTTTAGAGGCTAGGGTGCCTGAGTATGAGGATCCTTCTGTCGAGCCTGGTGAAGAAAGAGTGTTAGCGTCCCTATTCACCACCTCAGAGATTCCACTACCTCCCCCTCGAGAGCATGCCAAGAGGCGTAGGGGTCGAGCAGAAGACTTGGCGTGAGCACGGAAGAAGGAGCGCCGTGAGATGGAGGCTGCGAGGAGTGATACACTCAAACTTTCTTTTCAAATAACAAGTAAAGCGGTCGTGTAAAGTAAATAACCCAACTAGTGAGGTTGGGATCGTTCCCACGAGGAAATTAGTCTACACTTAATTTCAACCTATTCTTACTATTGTTTGGTTAATGACTTCCTTGGAAAGTAAAAACAATAGAGGGGGGTTTCTATTTCTAAATGAGTGAAAATAAATACGAACTTGAAAGAGACACTTAACAACTTTGAATGTTGGGTTTTAATCAATTAATCAAAGTAACTAGGGTTTACGTGTTCCCCACAGGTTCATAACTTGATAATTCTAACTATAAAAATTCATTCCTAGTATCTTGCATGCAATGTGATAAGTTATGTATTTCTAAATCCTTGGTCCGGCATCTAGAAAATCTCACTCCGCACCTTGGTCCGGCTACGTCTGTTTCTATCCTAACAATTATCCTTACCTCATATTAAGCATCATATTCGATATTTGACTAAGTTATTACCTCGTACCAATCAATACTAGCCTATTAGATAGTATACACTAAATCTATGTAAATAATTCTTTTCCTATTATCTACCTCCTTGGTCCGGAAAGTAGCATTAAGGCGAGTTCTAACGTTAGCCATCCGTTAAAAAGAATTTTAAGCGAAATAATTATTAATACATGCAAGATACTAATCTAGAATTTTTATCTTAGTTAGGGTTTATCTCATTATTTGCCTATGGTTCCCACAACCCTAGTTATGGAGTTTAGTTACTCATAGCCATAAACACAATATTCAAATATATTAAATACGAATTCAAGTACTTACTTCAATGAGAAAGAATAAAATCCAAAGTTTGCTTGATTAATCTCCAAAAATCAATTGCAAGAATCTCAAAATCTAACACTAATACACAAAGTCTAATAATACAGAGTCTAACTATCTGTTGTCTAACTATCTGGTGTCTAACCTCAAAAAAAAGGTTTTTCGAACTATTTATATAAAAAAAAACAAAAACCGAATTAAACAAGGATTCTAATTGCTGGAAATCTGCAAAAACGCGGCTGGGTCGACGGATCTCGCGACGGACCGCCGTGGTCACGACGGACCGTCGTAGATTCCGTCGTCCCATACATGTGGAATTTCTTCTGCTGCTCTCTTCATTCCCCTCGACGGCAAGTATGATGTACCTTCATGGGCACAACAGTCCGTTGAGGGTCTTCGTTATAAAACACTTCAACTCTTGGAATCTGGGTACTGGGATCACTTCTTTGAACTTCACGACGAACCTGCACGACAGACCGTCATTGACACGACGGACCGTCACAAGCTTCGTTATCCCACACTTAGTCAGACTTCCCCATCTTCCTTCAGTAGCTACATTACGCTGCCACCTAGAAACCGTCACAAGCACGACGAACCGTCATAAGCTCCGTAGGTGGTTTCTTCTGCATTTCTTAGCTCAAAATCTCTACATTCAGCTTTGGACAGATTTCCTGCAAAACAAAGAGAAAGTTATATAAAAATTAGCACAAAAAGGTTTTTCGACACACGAAACATAAGGAAAGGTATTAATAATACCGTGAAACCACGATATATCTACACCCTCAACTTAAATTCGTTGTTTGTCCTCAAGCGACGCAGTATGACTCACTACACAATCTTTGTACAGTAGTATCCATGTTTTATCCTCTGCAATCATTTGGCTATCAATCCCGATTAATCTCATCAAATCTATGCATGCTATCACTATTAGGCTTGAATTTTGTGGGATCAGAATATGACACAGACTCACCATGCACTAACACCTATCCTCTTCAATTTCTCACCGAGGTGCTAACAATTCTGGTATTGCAACTAGTGTCCTCACTTTAAAACAAAATCCTCGTAAAATAGGATTGGGGTCAGGTAAGGTATATTTTGGTATACTTTAGTGAATTTTTGCCCTCCTTGACATATCGGCTAAACCTTCCACTGTCTCTCATTTTATCTCGCCCAGTTTCTCATATTCTTTCACCTTGATATTTTCTCTTCATTCTTTATTTGTGTAAGTGACTCTCTTCTTTTCTTGCTTGTATTTCTCTTTTTCTTTACTTTTATTTTCATCTAGTTCTTGAGTCACTTTACTTTTGTTCTTTCTGTCTCTTTGTTCTTTCAACCCCACTTTCCAGAGCATTCCTCATAATAGCCACCCTCAACTCATGGCTTTGCCATGAGTCAAGGTACACAATACCCAAAATTGGGTCAGGGCCATAACGAAGGTTGTTTATGTATTAGCCACCCTCAACATATGCTTTTGGCATA
The DNA here is from genome assembly GCA_032847665.1 of Solanum chilense. NCBI lineage: Eukaryota > Viridiplantae > Streptophyta > Magnoliopsida > Solanales > Solanaceae > Solanum > Solanum chilense. The sequence continues at coordinate 34,295,137 of CM064974.1, forward strand.
AGCTGAGGTGCACATGTCCAAGGAGGGACCAGGGCCAACACATTGTTCACAGAAAAGATCAGTTGGGGTGAAAAAGAAAGGTCTAATTTTAAGCTCAGATTATTTGGATAAAAGAAGGATAAATTTCATTTGGTTTCTTTTATTTACGCTAGAAATGGGCTATATTGAATAAGGGCCTATGATCATTTCCTAATTGTCTATTATAGCTTACTTTTAGCAGAATTAACCAGGAAAGTTCTAGCTCAGTACCAAAAGTGGACTATTAATGTTTCCTCACACTCACTTGACATCTCATCACTATACCAGATTATCATACATCTAGTTCGAATTAAAGACTTAGGTTAATGCAATAGTGTAACTCTATTTCATGCTTAGAGCCACACAATTATCAGTTACTATGCCTAGTCATGCATTATTTTCCAGTTTATCAGGATATCATTTTAGCCATCATGCTTCAGACTTAAACTATGTACAAAAGATATAAACATGCCGGTTCAACAGAAAAAGTAATCAGTCTTTTGGGGGAAAAGAACACAGGCAAGAAAACCCCAAAAGAGGATAGTGAATTGGTCTACTCAGACTTCACCCTAACACTCACTATCCATTTACCCCACCCCCAACAAAAAGGCATGCAATTGTCCCCAATGCATAAAAACCTAAATACAAGAGTGGTAGGTGAAGCAAACCTGTGGTGCAAAGCACCGTCGATCAGAAAGATGGTGGGTCCGGTTCCCCGGAACCCACGTCCTCTGCAATGTGGACACCCTCAGTGGTGTCCTCAGCAACATCCACACCATCAGTAGTGCCTCCTGCTATCTCCACAGTGCGGGAGCTAGATGCCCCAGCCGCTAACTCAGATGCTCTCATTCGGTGCGCCTCCTCATCAGCAAGGGAGGCTCTCCTCGCGGCCTCTATATCTCGGTGCTCCTTCTTCTGTGCTCGTGCCTCGTCTTCTACTCGACTCATACGCCTCTTGGCACTCTCTCGAGGGGGAGGTGGGTGAATGTCAGAAGTAGCAAAAAGGGCCGCAAACACGGTGTCCTGAGCAGGCTCGACAGAAGGGGCCTCAGACTCCGGCACACTAGCCTCTAAGATCGTGTCAATTTTTGCCTGAAGACTATCGACTGCAGCCTGAAGATTCGACACATCCAACAGAGGGGCTGGTCGGGACAGCACTCTAAACTCAAAGGCGTCCAGGAACCTATTAACCTCAGTGATCTTCCGCTCTGTAAACCGCATCATCTTCCTCTCTAGACGCTCTTCGGACTCAGTAATCGACTTCTGCATCCACGGCTGGATATGATGCAGAAGAGTGGCCATTTGTGCCTCTAGTTTTTGGACCCTTTCAAGCGGGACCAGTGCTGGTAGAGGGGCTGTGCGAGAGGAGCTCGGGGCTGTGCTACTACCCGAGATAGACTCAACCGGGGTAGTGTTAGTGGACGCCTCTGTAGCTGTGCGGGCCTGGGCTAGCGTATCAGCAAGATCATTAGCAAGTGGGGGCAGCTCTGGACGGGGCCCTCTGCGTGGAGCCAATTCATTGGCCTCGTCTCATATGAGGCTGACGCCTAGATTGCCCTACGGGGTCTTAAGTTGATCTACGTTCCATATGGGCACACCTGCGTACCTGCAAAGGGCATTGATCATGCTCGGGAAGGGGTAGGTAGTAGTGACCTTGAATGCTGTCTCGTGCATGACTGCCTGGAGAAGCCATGCGAAGTCCACCTCGAATCCGGCTTTCATTGCCGCCATTAACACTGCTCGATCTCAGGTAACGATGTTATCTGCAGCTGTGGGGGAAAGGCAATGACGGATAAGCAGCCACAAGAACTTTGCTGTGAACGTGAGGTTGGCCTTCTTGATGGCCCCCTTCGGCTCAGTCACCTAATCGGCACCCTCTCCATCTACTAAAAGGGGTAGGGCCATCCACCTCTTGGTGGTCTCTCTCAGTGCTGGCTCGCGTAAGAACTTGTCATCCTTGACTATCTGCCAGCGGTAGTCAAACTCAGCAGTGAGGGGGTCCGAGTAGCATCAATACTCTCGCCGTATAGAAACCGCCGGATGGCTGGCAGGGAAATTTCAACCTGCACACCCCGGACTCGGACATGTTCCAGTGGGGCCTTTTTAGCGGGGGAAGCTCTCCTATCGATCTGTGATCAAAGAGTCGCTACGTAGGATGCGTAGAACTCTCGGACCATTTCGTTGCTGTATCGTCCCAATGGACGTGCTGTCCACTCCAAGAGATGCCTCGTGAAGAGGTTGTGGATCTCTGACATCATTGGGAGACTCCTTGTAAGTACCCGCCGCTCCAAAGAGAGTGTTCGAATCATCACTCCTTTATAAGTCAGGAACTTAGCGTCGGAGTAGACTTGAAACTGCCCGTCGACACACCACCGGTTGGGCTGGTCAGTGGCTGGAGTGGGGACCTGAGCTGGTGAGCCGGATGTAGAGTCTGAACTGTCAGCCTCATCAAACGAGGCCGACGCTGCAGCAGTGGGGAGTGCGGGAACATCAGCAGAGCCAGAGGCTTCCTCGGACCAGGATAGTCCTAAGGAGCAAGACGCTCCTTCCTCATTTTTGGCTGACCCAAAGGGTGTACCGGTCAGTGTGCGCTTCTCATCATACTGGGAGGTAGTGACTATGCCGGACGCCAGCTTTTTGGGTGTGGATCTGGGAGAACGTGCAGCACGGGAAGGTGTGGAAGTTCCTGGGGGAACATACTCAGGGTCCCGCTCATCATCAGAGCCGATGATCATGCGTGCAGATGGGGCGATAGACTTTGATCGCCCGCGTGCGTAGATTAGGTCTTGCTTGGGTTCCATAGTAGATAGTACCTGCAAAGGATCAATATTATAGTGGCAAACAAGACTAGCGAAACCATACGAAATATAACATTAAAAATAGTATGTCAATGCTGTAGAAGCAGTGACACACGACGGGCCTGGTGACGGATCGTCGTGACTATGACTGACCGTGGTGAGGTTCGTCGTGTTTTACTTAGACTATGTATATATAGAGAACGCTGAAGGGGAGTCTCTGAATAGTAGGATAGTATGTGCAGGACGGACCGTCACAGGTACGACGGTCCGTCGTAGGACACTTGAGAAAAGAAATGGAGACCCTTAGGGGAGGGGTCTCTGACCGTCATGACGGTCATGCAGGACAGACCGCCGTGGGTACGACGGTCCGTCACATGTTTCCGTTGAAGGACACTTGGAAAAAAAATGAGAGACCCTTAGAAACAGGGTCTCTGACAACCAGAACGGTTGTGCAGGACGGACAGTTGTGAAGACGACGGTCCGTCACATGTGTCCGTTGGGGAACACTTGGGGAAAAAATGAGAGACCCTTAGAAACAGGGTCTCTGTCTAGCATGACGGTTGTACAGGACGGACCGTCGTGAGTACGATGATCCATCACATATGTCCGTTGGGACAGGGGTGCTAGGGCTTTTGCAACGGACCCTATGAAGGTCCGTCGTAGGTACGACGGTCCGTCATCAGGGTCTCGTTCTGAATGACGGTGACAGAACTAAGGGTACCCTAAGCATCACTGATTAACCCACATCAACCTTGTAGTGTTTTGGACCTACATGTGTCTAACCCAACTACCTAGGAAACTAGCAGTGCAAAAGCATCTATGTCTATGGTGGTAAACATGGCAATTTTGCACATTTGTAACCTAGGTTAGAGAGAATTGTCTAAAGTAAACAACATACCAAGAGGAACTAAGCATAATACTAACTAGTAAACAAAAAGGCAAGATAAATGAGTATAAATTTAGAGACACATATTTTAGAAATGGAGAAAAACAAATGCAAAAGTACTCGGTGGCAAGGTAGACACTAACAGCAGCAGTTTCCACTAGTAGATAACACTTTAGAGCTTTGGAGAATTGTGAGAGGGCAATGATCGGTGGTTGATAGAGGAATAGATTGTGGAAGTTGAGAAGGGAAGAGTAATGGGAGAAATAATTGAGTAATGGGGGTGAAATGAGGGGTTGGGGAGTTTAAACGTTCTGATTTTGAAAAGGGTTCAGCCGGGTCGGGTCGGGTATACCTCGTTAATCACGCGACGGTTCCCCGACGATGGTTCGACGCAGTTGTGACGACCCGTCGTTTGTTCCATATCATGTGCCCTTGTTTCAAAATAACAAAAAAACGTACCTGGTACGACGGATGCATACGACGTTCCTTCGCAGGTGCAACGGTCCGTCGATGTGTCCGTCAGTGACTGCTGCAGAGTAATTTTCTGCAGAATTTCCTGGTGATGTGCCTGCAAATTTAAATCTCATTAGTAGAAAAATGCTACCATTACTAAAAAGATGATAAGTATTGGGTTTCCTCCAAACAAGCGCCTGATTTAATGTCGAGGCACGACTCGCGACCCGTGATTACTCAGACTTCATCAACATTGTATGCCTCTATCACTTCATTTGCCGATTCAGCGTGCCCGAAATAGATTTTTATGCGCTGTCCATTCACCTTGAACCGCACACCCTCCTTAGTTTCCAACTCAACTGCTCCATGAGGGAATAGTTGGGCAACCAATAAGGACCAGTCCATTTGGACTTGAGCTTGGCCGGAAACAAGCGCAACCTGGAATTCAATAATAGCACCAAATCCCCGACCATAAACTCTCGCTTTTCAATTTTGTTGTCATGGTACTTCTTCATCTTTTCTTTGTATAGTGCTGAGCTTTCATAGTCTTTTAGGCGAAATTCATCAAGTTCATTCAACCCATTTAACCGTTGCTCTGCAGCTTCGCTCCAATCCATTTTTAACTTCTTCATAGTCCACATGGCTTTATGCTCTACTCAACCGGAAGATGACAAGCCTTCCCATATACATGTTGGTATGGAGACATACCTACGGGAGTCTTATATGCTGACCGGTAGGCCCAAAGAGCATCATCAAGCCTCCTTGACCAATCCGTTCTACTAGCATTCACTTTTTTTTGACAATATCTGTTTTATTTCCCGATTAGACACTTCAACTTGCCCACTAGTTTGAGGGTGGTAAGGAGTGGCCACATTATGGCGAACCCCGTATTTCACCAATAACCCCTTGAACAATCTGTTGCAGAAGTGGGAGCCCCCATCACTAATAATGGCCCTTGGGGTGCCAAAACGAGAGAATATATTCTTTTTCAAGAATGCAGTAACACTCTTCCCTTCATTGTTTGCGAGGGCTATGGCTTTGACCCATTTAGATACATAATCGACTGATACGAAAATGTACTTCATGCAATGAGAACTCCCAAAAGGTGCCATAAAGTCAATACCCAAACATCAAATAACTCAATCACAAGAACGGGTTTTAGAGGGAGCTCTTGCTTCTTGAAATACCACCAGCTCGTTGACATATGTCACATGCTTTAGCAAACCCATGAGCATCTTGATGAAGAGTTGGCCAATAGTAACCACATTGTAATATCTTATGCGTGGTTCGGAAACCATTGTGATGTCCACCAACGGGTGAGGAATGGCATGCCTCCAACACACTCAACATTTCACATTCTGGCACACAACGCCGAATAAGCCCGTCGGCACAACTCCTATACAAGTATGGTTCATCCCAAAAGAACTTCTTCACATCGTACATGAACTTTTTCCTTTGATGAAAGGACAAGTCTGATGGAAGAATATCACTAGCCAGATAGTTCGCAAAATCTAAGAACCATGGAATCAAGTCTTGTGAAGCAGCCAATACATGTTCATCGGGGAAAGTATCATCAATATCAGTCTTATCCCCTAACTCTCACATAGCTTCAGCCTCTAGACGAGACAAGTGATCAGCAACTTGATTTTTATTTCCTTTTCTATCTAGCACTTCAAAGTCAAATTCTTGTAGCAGTAATACCCAACAAATCAGCCTAGGTCTTGCATCCTTCTTCGCCATTAAATATCTCAATGCTGAGTGGTCAGTATGCACTATAACTCTAGTACCTAGCAAATAGGAGTGAAATTTCTCAAAAGCAAAGACTACTGCAAGGAGTTCTTGCTTAGTCACTGTGTAGTTCTTCTGAGCTTCATTTAGGGCTTTACTAGCATAGTAAATGGGGTGAAGGATTTTGTTTTTTCTCTGTCCCAATACTACACCAAGAGCCACCCCACTAGCATCAAACATTACCTCAAATGGACTAATCCAATCCGGAGAAATAATGATAGGCGCAGACACTAACTTTTCTTTTAGCTCACTGAATGCTTTAAGACAGGATTCATCAAAACTAAATTTACAATCTTTCTCCAGCAGTCTGCACAATGGGTGTGCAATCTTTGAAAAGTCTTTGATGAATCTCTGGTAAAAACCAGCATGCCCAAGAAAGCTTCTCACACCTTTCACAAAGATCGATGGGGGAAGTCTCTCTATTACCTCGACTTTAGCTCGATCAACATCTATGCCCTTTTCTGAAATGCGATGACCCAACACAATACCCTCTTTCACCATGAAATGACACTTTTCCCAGTTTAGTACTAAATTGCAGTCATCACATCTCTTAAGGACCTCAGATAAATTGGTCAAACACCGCTCGAAAGAATCACCAACCAAAGAAAAATCATCCATAAGAACTTCTATAGTGTCCTCCACCATGTCAGAAAATATTGACATCATGCATCTCTGAGATGTGCGGGTGCATTGCACAACCCAAACACCATTCTTCTGAATGCAAAGGTCCCATATGGACAAGTGAAAGTGGTTTTCTCTTGATATTCTGGTGCAATAGAAATCTTATTATACCCCGAATACCACTCAAGAAAACAATACCACCCTTTTCCGGCAGGTCTATCCAACATCTGATCCATGAAGGGCATAGGAAAATAGTCTTTTTCAGTCCATGAGTTCAGTTTACGGTAATCCATACAAACCCTCCATCCAGTAACCGGTCTCATCGGAACAAGTTCATTTTTTTGTTGGGGACCACAGTCATTCCCCCTTTCTTAGGTACACACTGAACCGAGAATACCCAACTACTATCGGCGATTGGATAGATTACTCCGGCATCCAACCACTTAATGATTTCCTTCTTCACAACCTCTTGCATAGGAGGTTTCAAGCCTCTCTGGTGCTCAATACTCGGCTTATGATCAGGCATGAGTTGGATTTATGAGAGAAAATACCAGGAGGGATCCCGATAATGTCCGTAATAGTCCACCCAATAGCTCTTTTGAACCTTTTTAGTACCTTTAATAAACTCTGAACTTGTTGTTCATCCAGGTGTGATGCAATGATTACCTGAAAAGTGTCACCATTTTCTAAGAATTCATACCTGAGATGAGGTGGGAGAGCTTTTAGTTCTAATTTTGGAGCCTCCTCTACAGATGGTTTCCTGGGTGGGGACTCGCGATTCTTCATATAAATCTCAAAATTCTTCGGTTTAAACCGAACATTACCCCGGTCAAGAGCTGAGACTAAAGACTCATACTCTTCAATGCAATCGCTATCAAAGTTCATTATTATTGCCGCTAATGCTTCTACACCTAGACATTCTTCTTTTTGTGTCTCAGATGTCTCACCCATGTTGTAGGATATAGCAGATGGCGATTTGAGCTCACCACTCTGCCTCATGGACCTACAAATATTAAAGGTCACTTCCTATTTTTTCAAACGAAATTTCATCAGCCCCTTTTCCATGTCTACTAAGGCTCTACCTGTAGCTAGGAATGGCCTCCCAAGGATAATAGGCAGTTCAAAATCAACCTCACAATCATGAATAACAAAATCAGCCGGAAAGATGAATTACTCCACTTTTACTAGAACATCATGAAGTATCCCTATGGGCCATTTTACTGTTCGATCAGCCATTGGTAGCCGCATAGCAGTGGGCTTTGGGTCACCCAAACCCAACTTCTTGTAAATCGAGAGGGGCATGATATTTATGCTTTCCCCCATATCACATAATGCTTTCACAAAATGTAATAGCCCGATTGAACAAGGAATAGTGAACGCACACGGATCTTCTTTCATTTGGACCAGAGATCTTGTAGCAATAGCACTACAATGCTGCATTCTATCATCATCCTCAAAAGTAACCGATCTTTTCTTTGTGACCAGATCTTTCATAAACTTGGCATAACCGGCATTTGTTCTTAAGCTTCTACCAAAGGGACATTGATAGAAAGTTGCTTCAACATTGTTATAAAATGCTGATATTTTGCCATCCTCGGTCCTTTTCAATAATCTTTGAGGAAATGGGGGTGGTGGCCTAGGCATAGGAGTTACCTTTTTAGGCACTTCAACATCTTTTGCAATGTTATCCTCTAAATCAGCATCAACATTTACCACATTATCAGTATCTTTTGTCACCTTATTCTCATTAGATGGCATAGGTGGGTCAATGGTTTTCTTGCCACCGCGAGTAGTAATTGCCATACAATGTCCATCATTTTTCGGATTTTGGACAGTGTTGCTAGGAAGAGTGCCCGGTTGCCGTGTGTTCACAGTTGCAGATAATTGGGCCAATTGTAACTCAAGTTGCTTAATCAATATTGCATGTGTATCAACTTTTTTCCCAATACCCGCTAAATCATTCCACAACTCTTTATTGTGCTCATCACTAGCATCGAACCTCCTCATCATTTTATGCAATATATCCTCAACTCGCGACATACTACCTCCACCATCCCTAAGAGTAACTTCACGATTCTGAGGAGGAACATAGGGTCCATTCCTGTCGTTTCTATTACCATAGTTACCCCTGTTGAAGTTGTTGTCGCGATTGTAGTTTCCATTTCGGACATAATGACCCTCACGATTGTAGTTACCATAGTTCTGACCTTGGTTCCCTTGACCTTGGCGCCAATTCTCCTGATTAAAGCCTTGGGCACTTGGTCGGAAACCCCTCATCTGTTCATTTATTGCATAGGAATCCTCCTCATAATAACACAAATCGTTTGGAGGTGGTGGTTTAGCCAAGTAGTTGACTGCATTTATCTTTTCTGCACCCCCAGTGACATGTTTTAGTACCAACCCAAGCTCAGTTCTCATCTGAGCCATTTCTTCACGAATCTCATCTGTGGCTGGGTTGTGAGTGGACTGCACTTCAAAGGTGTTTCTTCCTATATCGAACTTCCTAGTACTCCAAGCTTTGTTATTTTGGGAGATTTTCTCTAATTATTCAGCAATGTCAGCATAAGGGCATTCTCCATAAGATCCACCTGCTATAGTGTTCAACACCGATTTGTTGTTATCATCCTGTCCCCGATAGAAGTTCCTTCAGTGACTCATCATCTATACGGTGATTTGGAAAACTTCTCAAGAATGAGGTGAATCTATCTCAAGAACTAATAACTGACACTCCTGGTAGTGCCACAAAGTTGTTCACTCTGTCTTTGTTGTTTAGTTTCTTGGAGACCGGATAGTAGCGTGCTAAGAAAACATCTCTTAATTCGTTCCAAGTGAAGATTGAGTTGTATGGGAGCTCAGTGAACCATATAGCAGCCTCTCCCATCAGTGAGAGAGGAAACACTCTAAGACCTATTAAATCTAGATCCAAATCAGGCCTCCCCACACAACTTTTACACACTGCCCTTACCTTAGCTATATGGGCATGTGGATCCTCAGAAGGTAGCCCTGAAAACAAATCTCTGGCAGTGATAATTTGCATCAGGCTACTAGTTACCACAAAAGTGTGTCCTGTGGGTAGAGGGGGCAAGACAAGTGGCCCATCCTAGTCTTCTATGTTATATTACCCTATGTAGTATGCTAGGGGCCGTGGAGCAGGGTGTTGTCCCCTCTTTTGATGTTCATCAAGAGCATCACGTAACATCTGACCATGACCATCAACCGGAGCTAGGATGTTCAGGTTCGGATCCTCATCATTTATTCCCAAGTTTCGATTCATATTGCGCAGTGTATGCTCTAGCTCTTGATCGTAGGGAAACAAGGGTTCTCTTCCTCTCCGTGTATTTGCATACAAGGAGGATAGTTCTGAAAAGAAATAAAAAACAATAAAACAAAGTAAAATAAAGAAAATATCAACTAAACTATAGTAATAAGTTTAAGTTAATCTAAAAACTAAAATCCACGGCAACGGCGCCAAAATTTGATAGTGGTAGTGGTAAGTATTCCAGCCTGTCACACAGGTGACCCGGGTTCGATCCCCGGTAATGGCGCAAAAATTTGATATGCTCAAAATTACTTCTCAAATAAGAAGTAAAGCGGCCGTGTCAAGTAAATAACCCAACTAGTGAGGTTGGGATCGTTCCCACGGCTCCTACTAATGTTGATCCTTTATAGGTACTACCTACTATGGCACCCAAACATGACCGAGTCTATGCACGCGGGCGATCGAAGTCTGTCGCCCTGTCTGCCCGCCTGGTCATTGGTTCTGATGATGAGCATGACCCCGAGTACGTGCACCAAGCACTTCCACCCTTTCCCGTGATTCACGTGCCACCAGAGCCACACCCAAAAAGGTGGCGTCCGGCGTAGTCACTGCCTCCCAGTCTGATGAGGAGCGCACACTTACCGGCACACCTTAGGAGTTTTATGGTCGGAGGAAGCCTCTGGCTCTGCTGAGGTTCCCGCACCCGCCACCGCTGCAATGTCGTCCTCGTCTGATGAGGCTGACAGTTCATAATCCACATCAGGTTCACCAGCACATGCCCTCACCCCGGCTACTCACCAGCCCAACCGGTGGTGTGTCGACAGGCAATTTCAAGTCTACTCCGACGCCAAGTTCCTGAATAACAACGGAGTTATGACTCGAACACTTACATTGGAGTGGCGAGTCCTTACAGGGAGTATCCCGGCGATGCCTGGGATCCACAATCTCTTCACCAGACATCGCTTGGAGTGGATAGCACGTCTGTCAGGACGTTATAGTGAAGAACTGGTCCGAGAGTTCTATACATCCTGCGTAGCGACTCTCCGATCCCATAATGATAGGCGAGCTGCCCCCGCCAAACAGGCCCCACTGGAGCAGGTCTGAGTACGGGGCGTTTAGGTCGATATTTACCTACCTGCCATCCGCCGGTTTCTATACAGCGAGGGTGTTGATGCTACTCAGACCCCTCTCACTACCGAGTTTGACTACCGATTGCAGCTTGTTAAAAGTGGCTAGTTACTGCGCGATCCATCGATGAGAGAGACCACCAAGAGGTTGATGTCCCTGCACCTGTCAGTTGATGGAGAGGGTGCCGACTGGGTGACCGAGCCGAAGGGGGCCATCAAAGAGGCCAACTTAACTTTCACGGCGAAGTTCTTGTGGTTAATTGTCCGCCACTGCCTTTCCCCCACAGCCGCTGATAATATCGTTACATGGGATCAAGCAGTATTGATGGCGGCAATGATAGCCGGGTTCGAGGTGGATTTTGCGTGGCTTCTACATGCAGACATGCACGAGAGAAATTTTAAGATCACAACTACTTACCCTTTACAGTGCATGATCTTTTTTCTCTGAAGGTCCGCAGGTGTGCCTATATGGCACGTTGATCAGCTCAAGACCCCTATGGGCACTGTTGATGTCGGCCTCATCAGAGATGAGGCAATGAGTTGGCTCCACGCAGAGGGCCCCGTCCAGAGCTGCACCCACTTTCTGACGATCTTGCTGACACAGTAGCCCAGGCCCGCACGGCTACGAAGGCAGCGTCCACTGTCACTACCCGGGTCGAGTCTATCCCGGGTAGTAGAACTGCCCCGAGCTCCTCCCACACAGCCCCTCTACCCTCGCTTGTCTCGCTTGCTAGGGTCCTAAAATTTGAGGCGCAAATGGCTACACTTATGCATTATATCCAGCTGTGGATGCAGAGTTCTATTAGTGAGGCAGAAGAGCGCTTGGAGCGGAAAATGGTCCAGTATACAGAGCGGAAGATCCCTGAGGTGCACCAGAACTTGGACGCTTTTGAGTTGCGGATGCTAGCCCGGCCAGCCCCTCTAGTGGATGTGTCGACTCTCCAGGCTGCAGTCGACAGTCTTCACGCAGATATTGACACGATCTTAGAGGCTAGGGTGCCTGAGTATGAGGATCCTTCTATCAAGCCTGCTGAAGACAGAGTGTTAGCGGCCCTATTCACCACCTCAGAGATTCTACCACCTCCCCCTCGAGAGCATGCCAAGAGGCGTAGGGGTCGGGCAGAGAACGAGGCGTGAGCACGGAAGAAGGAGCGACGTGAGATGGAGGCTGCGAGGAGTGATACGCTCAAACTTACTTCTCAAATAAGAAGTAAAGCGGTTGTGTCAAGTAAATAACCCAACTAGTGAGGTTGGGATCGTTCCCACGAGGAAATTAGTCTACACTTAACTTCAACCTATTCTTACTATTGTTTGGTTAATGAATTCCTTGGAAAGTAAAAACAATAAAGGGGGGTTTCTATTTCTAAATGAGTGAAAATAAATAACGAACTTGAAAGAGACACTTAACAGCTTTGAATGTTGGGTTTTAATCAATTAATCAAAGTAACTAGGGTTTACGTGTTCCCACAGGTTCATAATTTGATAATTCTAACTATAACAATTCTTTCCTAGTATCATGCATGCAAAGTGATAAGGTATGTATTTCTAAATCCTTCGTCCGGCATCTAGAAAATCTCACTCCGCACCTTGGTCCGGCTACGTGTGTTTCTATGCTAACCCTTATCCTTACCTCATATTAAGCATCGTATTCGATATTTTACTATAAATACTAGCATATTAGATAGTATGCACTAAATCTATGTTAATAATTCTTTTCCTATTATCTACCTCCTTGGTGCGGCAAGTAACATTAAGGCGAGTTGTAACGTTAGCCATCCGTTAAAAAGAATATTAAGCGAAAGAATTATTAATAGATGCAAGATACTAATCTAGAATTGTTATCTTAGTTAGGGTTTATCTCATTATTTTCCTATGGTTCCCACAACCCTAGTTATGGAGTTTAGTTACTCATAGCCATAAACACAATATTCAAATATATTAAATACGAATTCATGTACTTACTTCAATGAGTAAGAATTAAATCCAAAGTTTGCTTGATTAATCTCCAAAAATCAATTGAAAGAATCTCAAAATCTAACACTAATACACAAAGTCTAATAATATGGAGTCTAACTATCTGCTGTCTAACTATCTGGTGTCTAGCCTCAAAAGTAAGGTTTTTCAAACTATTTATATATAAAAAAACAAAAACCTAATTAAACAAGGATTCTAATTGCTGGAAATCTGCCAAAATGCGGTTGGGTCGACGGATCTCATGACGGACCATCGCGGACTCCGTCGTCCCATACTTGTGCAATTTCTTATGCTGCTCTCTACATTTCCCTCTATGGCAAGTATGACGGACCGTCATATGCACAACGTTTCGTCGAGGGTCTTCGTTCTAAAACACTTCATCTCTTGGAATCTGGGTACTGGGATCACTTCTCTGAACTTCACGACGAACCTGCATGACGGACCGTCATAGACATGACGGACCATCACAAGCTTCGCAATCCCACACTTAGTCAGACTTCCCCATCTTCCTTCAGCAACTGCACTACGCTGCCACCTACGGACCGTCACAAGCACGACGGACCGTCATAATCTCCGTAGGTGGTCTCTTCTGCATTTCTTCGCACAAAATCTCCGCATTCAGCTTTGGACAGATTTCCTGCAAAAAAAGAGAAACTTATATAAAAATTAGCACAAAAAGGCTTTTGGACACACTAAACTTAAGGAAAAAGTATTAATAATACCGTGAAACCATGGTATATCAAGGATAACCTCACTTGATGAGGAGGAGGCACACCAGATGAGAGCAGGAGAGTTAGCGGCTAGGGCGTCTAGCTCCCGAACTGTGGAGCTAGCGGGAGCCACAGCTGATAGTGTTGTTGTTGATGAGGACACCACTGAGGGTGTCCAGATTAAAGAGGACGTGGGTTCCGGGGTACCGGACCCACCACCTTGCATATCGTCGGCGCTTTGTGCCACAGGTTTTCTTCACCTACCACTCTAGTATTTCAATTTTTATGCATTGGGGACAATTGCATATTTTTTTTGTTGTGGGTGGGGTAAATTGAAAGTGAGTGCTAGGGTGAAGTCTGAGTAGCCCAATTCACTATCCTCTTTTGGGATTTTCTTGCCGGTGTTCTTTTTCCCCATGAGACTTATTATTTTTTCTGTTGAACCGGCATGTCTATATCTTTTGTACATAGTTTAATTCCAGAGCATGATGGCTAAAATGATATCCTGATAAATTGGAAAATGATGCACGACTAGGCATAATAACTGATAAATGTGTGGCTCTAAGCATGACATAGAGGTACACCATTGCATTACCCTAAGTCTAAAATTCGAACTAGGTGTCTGATAATCTGGTAGAGTGATGAGATGTCAAGTGAGTGTGAGGAAGATTTTAATAGTCCACTATTTCTACTAAGCTGAACTTTCCTGTTAGTCCTGCTAAAAGTAAGCTGTAATAGACAATTAGGAAAGGATCATAGGACCTTATTCAATATACCACTTTTAGCCTAAATAAAAGAAAACCAACTGAAATTTATCCTTCTTTGATCCAAATGATCTGAGCTTAAATTAGTCCTTTCTTTTTCACCCCAACTGATGTTTTCTGGGAATAATGTGTTAGACCTTGTCCCTCCTTGGACATGTGCACCTCAGCTTATGCCAAAAGCATAACTTGAGGGTGGCTAATGCACTAAACAACCTTCGTTATGTCCCTGACCCAACTTTGGGTAATGTGTACTTTGACTAATGGCAAATCCATGAGTTGAGGGTGGCTATTATAAAGAATGCTCTGGAAAGTGGGGTTGAAAGAACAAAGGGAGAGAAAGAACAAAAGTAAAGTGATTCCAAAATTAGTTGAAATAAAAGTAAAGAAAAAAGAAAAATATACAAGAAATACAAGCAAGAAAATAAGAGAGTCACTTACACAAATGAAGAAACAAGAAAAAATAGCAAGGTGAAAAAATATGAGAAACTAGGCGAGATAAAATGAAAGAAAGTGGTAGGTTTAGCCGATATGCCAAGGAGGGCAAAAAGTCACTAAAGTATACCTAAATATACCCTACCTGACCATGAGCCTATGTTACAAGCTAAGAAAGTCCTATCGTGATCCTAAGGGTTGTATAGCGAACTTAAGGCAGTGAAAATAAGGGCAAGCTTATGGCAATAGGTATGAATGAGTGTGAATTTCTTCTGAGAGCGTGTGTTGAAAAGTAATCCTTTTACTCAAACTGAAATCAATGTGTGAAAAATGAGGATTTTGTTTTAAAGTGAGGACATTAGTTTCAATACTTAAATTGTTTGCACCTCGGTGAGAAATTGAAGAGGATGGGTGTTAGTGCATGGTGAGTCTGTGTCATGCTCTGATCCCACACAATTCAAGCCTAATAGTGATAGCATGCATAAATATGATGAGATTAATCGGGATTGATAGCCAAATGATTTCAAAGGATAAAACATGGATAATTTGGTACAAAGATTTTTTATTGAGTCATAGTACGTCGCTTAAGGACAAACAACGAATTAAAGTTGAGGGTGTTGACATACCGTGGTTTCACGGTATTATTAATACTTTTTCATTATGTTTAGTGTGTCCAAAAGCCTTTTTGTGCTAATTTTTATATAAGTTTCTCCTTATTCGCAGGAAATCTGTTCAATGATGTATGAGGAGGTTTTTGAGCGAAGAAATGCAGAAGAGACCACCTACAGAGCTTGTGACAGTCCGTCATGCTTGTGACGGTCCGTAGGTGGCAGCGTAGTGCAGTTGCTGAAGGAAGATGGGGAAGTCAGACCAAGTGTGGGGTTAAGGAGTCCATAACGGACCGTCGTGTCTATGACGGTCCGTCCTGCAGGTTTGTCATGAAATTCAGAGAAGTAGTCCCACTACCCATATTTCAAGAGTTTAAGTGTTTAAGTATTATTGTATTTAGATTTGTACATAAAAAAAGTGTTTTGAAACGAAGACCCTCGATGAACCGTTGTGCCTATGACGGTGCGTCATACTTGCCGTCGAGGGTAATGAAGAGAGCACCAGAAGAAATTGTACAAGTATGGGACGACGGAGTCCTTGACGGTCCGTCGTGACCACGATGATCCGTCGCGAGGTCCGTCGACCCAGGCGCGTTTTGACAGATTTCCAGCAAATAGAGTCGTTGTTTAATTAGGTTTTTATTTTCTATAAACAGGTTGAAAAAACTCGTTTTTGATGTTAGACTCCGTATTGCTAGACACCGTATTAGTAGACATTGTATTGTTAGATTTTTTATTATCATTAGACTTTTTGTGAGATTCTTGATTACTTTGAGATTCTTGTAAGTGATTGTTGGTGATTTTTGGTGATTAATCAAGCAAACTTTCGGATTTTACTCTTTCTCATTGAAGTAAGTACATGAATTCTTATATAATATATTTGAATATTGTGATTATGACTATGGGTAACTAAACTCCATAAGGTTGTGGGAACCATAGGCAAATAATGAGGTAAAACCTAACTAAAATAACAATTCTAGAATAGTGTCTTGCATTTATTAATAATTCTTTCATTTAAAAGTCTTTTTAACGGATCGCCAACGTTAGAACTCGCCTTAATGCTACTTGCCGGACCAAGTAGGTAAATAATAGGAAAAGAATTATAAACTTATATTTAGTGTATACTATATAATAGGCTAGTATTGATTGGTACGAGGTTATAACTTAGTCAGATATCGAATACGATGCTTAATATGAGGTAAAGATAAGGGTTAGGATAGCAACACACGTAGCTGGAGAAAGGTGCGGAGTGAGATTTTCTAGATGCCGGACCAAGGATTTAGAAATAGATAACTTATCACTTTGCATGCAAGATACTAGGAAAGAATTGTTATAGTTAGAATTATCAAATTATGAACCTGTGGGGAACACGTAAACCCTAGTTACTTTGATTAATTGATTAAACTCCAACATTCAATGCTGTTAAGTATCTCTTTCAATTTAGTTAGTTATTTTCATTCATTTAGAAATAGAAACCCCCCTTTTATTGTTTTTACCTTCCAAGGAAGTAATTGAGTGAACAATAGTAATAATAGATTGAAGTTAAGCATTTAGAAATAGAAACCCCCCTTTTATTGTTTTTACCTTCTAAGGAAGTAATTGAGTGAACAATAGTAATAATAGATTGAAGTTAAGTCTAAACTATTTTCCTCGTGGGAATGATCCCAACCTCACTAGTTGGGTTATTTACTTGACACGACCGCTTTACTTCTTATTTTAGAAGTAAGTTTGAGCGTATCAACCCACAAGTACACCGTAGAAGTTAAAGCATCCTTGTGTTGTCACACTGAAAATGAGACTTCAAGAAGTCTCATCGAAGCCACCCGTACAATTCATTGCATAATAAACTTACTAAAATGAGCAAGAATTAAAAACATTCTTCACACACTAAGAACTCTTTTCAAAATAATTACACAATCGCAAGACATTAAAAATTTATTACATCTCCATGAACAATCTAAACTTTAGAGTTTACAATACTTTGGACTAAGTCCATACAAAAAAATAAAATAAATACAAAGACATAAAGGAACACATGTGGATATCGTCCTCTAATCGATGAGGACTCAACAATACTTCATATTCAACCCTTAGAAACCTATCTATCCTCCATGGCACATCAAGACTTAAAATTCCCTACACTTTAGTCAAACAGGAAAAAGAAGGGATTAGCACACACGATGCACTAAGTATGGAAGTCATGCAAAGACCATGAAAAAGAGATATTTAGTTAATAACATGTTTTTCATTAATTTCAATTAAAACATCATACTATAATCATGAGAACAACATTTTACAGCTTAGAAACACATAAGAAATCATTTAAGCAAATTGTCAAATTTTTTTATGAACACTTCTAGTGAAGTACTTCATTGTACAGTGAACTTCTTCATTACTACAGTGAAGTTTTACAACTTTGCTTCAAACACCTTCTACAATATAATCCCCTCACTAAAATCTATCCTAATACTCACATAAATTAGACAAAGAGAAACCACCCATACATCATATCTAGACACACCTAGATGATACTCAAGACCACCTATAATGACATACACATACTTACAAATACATCAATTGCATGAACATGAGATCCTCCTACCAAAGGTGACTCTAACATTCATTTGAGTAAGTTGTGAAGCGGCCGCCCATAAAATCCCTTACACACACTCTTAAAAGATTCTATAGACTGCCTAACATATAATCATTCTCACTGAATACATTAGCATACATATAATATGACACTCTCCCCTACAAAGGTTATCAAACGACTTACTTAAGTAAATAGAGAATATAACGTCCATGATTGACCACTTCAAGATTAAATAAGTAATCCTTAAGAATATCTATGTTTGGATCATGTCCACAAAAACAACCATCTTCCCTAACTAGAGTCATTCTTAAAACTTATCAAGGTAACATAGGAAGTGACCATTCATATGCCCCCTTCACACTTTAACTAGACAACCCTTAATCACCCTAGATAATTACTTATTCATTTAAACATACTTTCTTAACTTAAGAAATTAGTTCATTAAGAGACATTCATCATATGAAGGACATTCAAGTAATGGTCTTGGACAAAACCTAAGGACTCTCACTAACACCTTAAAATCCTATTGTGCAATGTCTAGATAGCGTCCCATACCACCACCTAAACTTCATAGAACTTCTCTAATTCTAGTAGGTATCTCATATGATGAGAATAGGAAATAAACGACATAGATCGTGGTAGCAAAGCATGTAATTTGGAGTTCTAACCTACTGATGAGGGTGTTTTACTTGCCATTGGTAGACCTTAGATACATCCCATTTAGGCACATGGTTAAGGAATATGAAGGGCATGCTTTTTAATCTAGTCTAATTCTTTAACTATAATTACTTACCTTCCTATACCCACTCAGTGCTAGCCTTCGTTCTCATACAGTAATTTACACTTAAGGTTCACATAAAAGGGTTCCATATCATGCTCATAACTCAATCACATTTACCCAACCAAAGAAAGGTCCACTAAGGCTACCTCACAATGGAGAAATAAAGCTCATTATGACTTTCCTAAGAATCATTATGATGTTGTTCCATCCAATTAACCTTAAGTCTATCATTCCTTTACATGAAGAATACCATTATGATTTTTGACTTCAACATTCATAACCTTACCACTAGGTTCATGGTTTCACATAAAAGACCCACTTAAAATCATTCAAGGTAACATGTAATTCATACATTCAAGACTAAGAGGCATTAGCATTCTAAATACAGAAATCTCATATTCATATTCATACATGCATCAACTACGGGACACAAGTCAACCAAGACAAGAAACAACATACTTCACTTCAACACATATTACATGTCATTCTTAATTTCTTTTTGGAAAAGCCATTATCATCATTAAATCATCCTATACACTACCTAATCATCATCAATATAACCATTATAGACTCATATATTAAGGTAGGAAGAAACATGTATCAACCCTAATACTACACACACAAGCATATAGTCATAGTCTACATGATTTCCTAACATACATAGAATTAACACATACTTTCACATTACTTCACATATAGATAGATATGCTCTTATTTAACATAATATAAACTACAGAAATCATCATAATACTTCAAATAGTTCCAACAAGGACATGATCATCATATTGCATAAAGAAACAACGACAAGACCACATTACTTCACATAGAACTACCACCATAAGTGGACCATACAAATCACAAAATAAGTGAAGTCTAATTAACATAAAAATAAATCGAAATCAGGGTAGAATACCCCCACTCAATCTTACCAGTTTGATTTCGAGGTGAGATCATCCAATTCGATATCATAAGGACTTTACCCATAGCCATAACAAATAATTCTATGCAATTATAACAATACATAATGAAACTAGGTAAAATCAATACATATTCATAAATCTAATACAACGTAGATGTCAATTTAGTATAATTATCACATCTATCAATAGCCGATGGAAAACTACACTAACATTCATAAGCCTTAAGTCAATATCATTTCAATAACCTTAACATCTAATATATCTAAGAATATGAAATACTAAATTGATAAAATTGAAACATCCTATAAACCAATCAATCATAATCTATACATGATTTAGAAGCTCATAACAAGCTACACTTGAATTCATTACTATCAAAGCATAATCACATAACCCATATTTTAGTTAAATTGGGAGATTTGTGAAGGTCAAGGGTTCATGGAGAATTTCATTGGAAAGCATAAATTATACATCAATTACATCATGTCTTAATGTTTGAAAACCTTTCATGCAAAAACCAAAGACTTAGAGTAGAAATTGAACTTTTTCATCTTTTTGAAATCTTTGAAAAACATCTTTGAAATTGACTCTATGATGATAGCAAGCATTAGATAAAGAACTCTCATGCCTTATTATAAGAACTCAATGATAATTTAAGAAACAACTCTATTGAAGAACAATCTTCAAGCTCCATTTTGACCTTGAACTCTCATGGAGGTTTTTTTGAAGAAACTTTGGGAGGGAATGTGTTTTGATTTAGGTGTTAGGGTTTAAATGAGAGTTTAATGACTTATATACTCTTAAAATAGTCATAAACACTCAAAACAACCGTCCTCCCATTTTATAAGACTTGGGGTGAATTTTCCAGAAACCCCAAGTCTTAATAGAAATAGGCAGGAAAGTCATAGCACCAATGACGCCCAACATCGACGGTCTGTGGTCTCACCCACGCCCCATCAATGGAGTCTCGTAGATTGCTTCTACAGCCTCTCCACCTGCAAGCTTGAAGTATCTACCGATGCCTCAAGTTGACGAGCCTTCGTTCCCTCGACTAGCTGTCGTTTGGTTCGTCGTTTGTCACTGCATGCAAGCTTCCATGCAGCTCCAAGTCTTAAGTTACGGTCCTTCTTTAGGGCCCCTTCTAGGTTCTACATGGAGTTGTACCCAAACGTTTCAATCCCAAATATTTTCGTATATGATTTTAAGAGCTATCACATCAATTTCATTTAAAACAAGCAAGTAAAACTCGACGAAACATGCATAGACACACTAGGTCATTTCAAGGTAAACCTTTCAAACGTCATGTACGTTCTTCGACGTTTGACCTCCAAACTTCAAGAAACCTGACACACTTTGTATATAAACTAAAATAACTAATTTACGGGCCTTATACTCTCATTAATAACACATCAACTTATAAAACTATATATTAGCCACATAGGTGACATAGTCATCGAAATCTTGGTCATCCCTTGACGTTTGATTTCCAATACACTTAAACTCTTAAACAATGCCTCAAACCCATATTATAAATCATTTTAGGTCCTTATACCATCATGAAAATCATGTCAGGATCTAGATTCAAAAATTTCATTTTCGGGGTCTTACATTCGCCAAGTCATGTGATAGATGCAAACGAGATGGATTAATTTCAAAAAGACAAGAGCTTCCTTTAAATAGAATTATAGTGATTGATTTGTTTTATGTATGAGGCATGGGTTTTATGGGTCCGCTTGTGACTTCTCATGGGATGGAATATATACTTGATTGGTGGATTACGTGTAAAAATGGGTGGAAGCTATTGCTCTTTATAAAAATGAAGGGAAGAGTGTCACCACATTCTTGAAAAAGAACATTTTCTCATGATTTTGCACACCTTGGACCATTATTAGAGATGGGGAATCTTACTTTGCAATAACTTGTTCAAAGGGCTATTGGAGAAAAATGAGGTTCGCCAAAATTTGGCCACTCCTTACCATCCACATGCTATTGGGCAAGTTGAGGTGCCCAATAGAAAGATCAATCAAATCCTATCGAAAATGGTAGATCCAAATAAAACATATTGGTCAAAGAGGCTTGATGATGCTCTTTGGGCCTATAAGACTGCAGACAAGAACCCATTGGTATGTCTACATACAAACTTGTTTATGGGAAGGCATGTTACTTGACAGTTGAGTTAGAGAACAAGGCCATGTGGATGATGAATAAACTGAATATTGATTGGACTGAAGAAGTGTAGCATGGACTTAACGGGACTAATAAGCTTGATTAGTTTTGGCTAAAATCATTCCATCTATAAAGAGAAGTTGAAGATGTACCTTTACCAAAATATTGAAAAGCTAGAATTTGCAGTTGGAGAACAAGGAGGCTACAAAGTTCACTGTCAAGGGGCAAAGAATCAAGATCTACCTAGGGTATGCAGAGAGTGTCCATGAATCTTTTGAGGCATATCGCCATGATGAAGTCTAAGTAATCAAGGATCTTGTGTCGTGCCTCGACGTTAACTCAAGCACTTCTTGGAATGCAACCCAAGGTGTATCCTCTAGCCAATAATAGGTTTTTTGTTTCTTTGTAGGAATAGTTGCATTCTCATGCTTCGTTTTTGTTTTACTTATCGTCATGCGTTATTTTTAGTGTGTTTTCTATAGATTAGTTTCGGATCCGTGTTTAAAAAGTGTCCAGAAAAACATAAAAACAATTGTTAATGGATATTCAATGTGTAGGGACCAAAACCAAGAATTCTGCCGATAATTGTCTGGTGCACGGATCTAATGACCCCATCGACGGACTGTCGATGGTATCCGTAGATCTCAAGTACGTCTTGAAATTTTGTATAGTCTATGTGAAATCGATGGTTCAATAAACGATCCATCAAGAGGGTGTCGTTAGTCCAAAAAACCAGTGATCTGACTCGACCCGACATGATCAGTTATATCAAAAGAAAATTGTTCAATTAGCTTTAAAAAATATTTTAAAATTCTTTGAAACTGTTTCCCTCCCCTTATTTCCTTACTTTCCATCACAATACCATATTTTCCCATTCAATTTTCATTAGAATCCTTGAAAATTCCAAATTCCCCTACAATCCGAAAACCCTCACATCCCCAAATTCTACTTTGTCTCTAGTCTGTGTTCGAAGGCAGGCACGTAGGTTGTCGAGAAGATCACCCACTTTTTCACTCCACTACCGTGTTTAGGTATTTCGATTCCCTTTGCGCGTTCATTTGCTGTTGGAAACGAAATATTACTATTTTGGGTCTTGACTTAGGGACAAAATTGAATGTAAATGATTGTTAGAATAAGGGTACTATGTCCCTTAGAATGATAGAGAGATAATGGGGTGAGGTGTAATATATTTAAAACATAATTGTTGACTTTCCTACTTAGGGTTTGATAGCATCGTAGAATTTGAAATCGAAACTTGCAAAATCGAAACCCTAAGAATGAAGAATTAGTATAGTACCTGTTATTCTGCATAGGGAGAACTAATTTATGTCTAAAGTATGTCAATATGTGCAACTGAAAACAAGGTTTTAAATCTTTCTCTGATCAACAACACAAGACCCCATCTATGGACCGTCGGTTGATCGACGGGTCATCGATGGGGTCCGTTAGTTTATAAACTGTAAAATTTCTAAACTTTGAGATGAAGGAAGTGGACTACAGTCCTTCTATTGATTGACCGGCCATTCTTCATGTCCGTCTTTTCTAACATAAACCCTGATTTATGAGAAATTAAAGATTAGTCTAAGTGTCAGAGGAAGGAAGTGGACAATAGTTCCTCGATTGATTGATGGGACGTTTTGTACGTCTGTCATTTCAAACTAAGAGGTCTATAGTATGAAGAAAATTTTTTTTCCTATGTGTCCAACGACGAACACTATCGACAAACCGTTTATTCATCGACAAGCAGTCGATCGCGCCAGTCAACCAATGATGCAGTTCTGCACAAGACTGTTCTTTGGTTGAATTTTTTTTTGATTGTTTTATGTGTATAGTCAGATTTCTATGAGACTAACAAACTATTTTCCAATTATAGATGGCTCCCAAACTAGACCTCGTTTATAATAGGGGCAGGTCCAAGTCCGTGGCACCATCCTGTCGGATGATTGGCACGTCTAATGATGAGTAGGATCCAAAATACGTACCCCTAAGCACCTAGACACTACACAAGACGCAAGAGCCATTCGAGGCACCCCCTTAAGGTGGTGTTGGACAAAGTCACTAGCAATTCGAAACATCAACAACTACACATAAGAGCATTACATCACAAGATGAGGAATTTCCATCTCACAATAACATGAGTTGAATATATCATTAAGGAATCAATCATGCCAAAACTCAACCTATCAACATGCTCAATATCATTTCATAAAGTCACAACATACTAAAATACACAACATAAGCTCAAAGCAAGTAAAAGATCAAAATTTCATTTTTTAGACATATAATGCAACTTATTTCAAAACTTGATAAAAAGTCGAGACAACTTCAAATTTAATAATTATTTTCATTATTAGTAAGAACCACTAAACATTGTTAGGAATGAAATGAGGATAACATGACTTCATGTCAGTCTCGGCCTCCCATGTTTCTCCCTAAACTAGGTGGTTTCTCCATAACACTTTTACGGAGGCCACCTCTTTGTTCCTTAACCTCTTCACTTGATGATAAAGGATTTCAATCGGAACCTTCTCATAAAAGAGTTTCTCTTTATTACCAAGACCTTGAATATGAAGAATAGACTCGGGGTTACCAATGCACTTCCTAAGCATGCATACATGGAAAATTGGATGAACCAAAGATAGTACACCACAAAATTGAAACTCATATGCCACCTTTTCAAACCTTTGAAAACTTTCATAGGGACCGACATAACGAGGACTTCACTTTCCTTTCTTGCAAAAACTAACCACCCCTTTCATGGGTGAAATTTTAAAATACACCTTATCACCCTCTGCAAATTCAAGGTCTCTTCTCCTATGATCGGCATAATACTTTTGCCGAATATAGGCAGTTTACAAATGGTTCCTTATGTTATGATCTTTTTCTAAGATCTTATACATAAAATAGGGACGATGAAGTGATGACTCGCCAACCTTAAAACACCCAATAGGAGATCTACATCTCTACCATACAAAGCTTCAAAGGAGCCATAAATATGGACGAATGAAAACTATTATTTTTATGAGAACTCCACCCAAGGAAAATGTTCATCCCAATTTCCTTTGAAGTCAATCATACAGGCTCTAAATATATCCTCATGAGTTTGAATAGTACGCTTCGCTTGACCATCTATTTGAGGATGAAAATAGGTGCTTAACTTCACTTAAGTACCTAAACCTCTTTGAAAAGACCTCCAAAACCTAGATGTGAATTGAGCACCCCTATACGATATGATAGACAAAGGATCCCCATGAAGACCCACTATCTTGTCAATATAGATTCTTGTATATTCTTCCACCGAATAAGTGGACTTAACGGGGATAAAATGAGCGGATTCAGTCAATCTATCCACTATCACCCATGTACATTCATATTGCTTTCAAGTCCGAGGCAACCCAAATACAAAATACATGTTATATTCCCACTTCCAAGTAGGAACTTTGATTTTATGTCGTAAACCACTAGGATTTTGGTGCTTGACTTTCACTTTGTTTGCAATTTGGAGACATTGTAACAAATTCTACAATATCCCTTTTGAACACATCCCAAAAAAACACTGCCCTAAAATCGTGATACACCTTAGTAGAACACAGATGAATAGAGTATTGGACTCCATGAGCTACCTCAAGAATCCAATTTCTTAAATCATCAATTTTAGGCACAAACAATATCCCTAGGAACTTAAGAACATCATTCCCCCTTGGGAAAATAACTCATTTATATTTCCAACAACCGACTCTTTCAACTTCATCAATAATGGATAACGGTGTTGCTTAGAATTCACCTCAATCACAAAAGATGACTCGGAATTATGAAGTAGCACAACACAACATTAGGATAACCTTCAATTCGAACACCTAGAAAAGTAAAGCTATGAAAATTCTCAACTGGTTTCTCTTGGTTTTTTCCATATGGGACACACTTCACATTGACAATAAACATAGATCGTAGGCTACGACATTAGCCTTGCCGGGCTGATAGTGAACACTAATGTCGTAGTCTTTCAAAAACACTAACCATTTTTTTTGTCAGAGATTCAACTCCTTTTGAGTGAAAACATATTGAAGACTTTTATGGTCCGTATGCACATCAATATGAACCACAATGAGATAATGCCTCCATGTTTTCAACGCTAATACCACGGCCGCTAACTGAAGGTCATAACTTGGATAATTCATGTCACGAACATTGAGTTTTCTAGAAGCATAGGCTATAACTTTGCCATGTTGCATAAGAACACACCCCAACGCGACTCAGGCGGCATCACAATACACAACAAAATCCTTAGTACCCTACAGTGGAGTTAATACCTGAGAGTAAGTAAGCATAATTTTCAATATTTTGAATCTCCTTTAACATGCTTTCGACCACTCAAATTTCACATTTTTTTGAGTCATTGTTTTAAAGGGAGAATCAAGAGAACAAAACATGTCGAAAAACCTTTTACAATAACTTGATACACCTAAGAAACTCCTAATATACATAGGATCTAAAGTTCTAGGACAATTTTTAAATTGAAAAAATACTAGATAATTCAATTTAAGATCACAACCTAGGGTTAAAAGGAAAAAGTCATCTTTCATAAACTAGGTAAATTCATCAGGAATAGTATAATTGAATCATAACACATGTTAATTAACTCCTAATAAACAAAAGGAATTATAAAGAAAGCAATTTATAAGATCAACTTTTTATTGGAGGGAAACCCACATGAAACTCAATGTTTTGAAATAAATTTTGGAAGAACTCTTTGGGGAAAGGAATCCCCATGATGAAACATTCCCATACCTTGTAAATTTATGAAGATTTATGGAGAAAATTTGAGGTTTTATTTCCTATAATCATCCTTGACTTGGTATTTGATGGAGTTTCTTTGGGAGAAAGAAATAAGAGAGAAGGAAGAACAATTTGTGTTTTGGGAATTATGTGAGTTAGGTTAGTTTAATTAGGTAAGGGTCTTTATATGAGTCATTAAGTAATTTAATTAGACCTACCTTAACCCCTAAATAATTAACTAAGAAAAAAATTAATTTAATTTAAACAACTAAAATGTGGCAGCAAAACAGTGTCCTAACCTACGAGACCTCGACCTACGGGTCGTTGGTCAGTCGATAGCCAAGCCCCCCTTGTGCTACTCATCCGTCATTTATGAATGAGACTTGACCAAATGACTTCCCATAAAATTTGTTACGTGTCCATCAATGGCGTCCATCGACACCCAATTGATTGGACCACGCCTCGTGGTTTGCCCCTCGTCGATGGCTATGGTCTTAGACAATTTTTAGCAATTCTTGACGGGTCCTCGTCAGGGGCCCTTGTTGGCTCTTGGGGAGTCGTACTGAAACATTTCGAATTTAAACAAAATTGTAACACGTATGATACCCTTAATACAAAATTCCATCGAATTCCGACTCCTAAAAACTAGTCAAATATGCTAAGCCACACAAGCACCTCTTGAACTAGTTTCCGGACGTCATTGACATTCTTTAACGTTTTGATTCTAAAACATTTTAAATGACTTGTATTCATTATTTTTGACCTCAAAAAAGTGACCTAACTTTTAGAAACTCATTTTAGGACCTAGAATACATATTAGATTTTTGCAGTGTTATAAAGCTGATGATAACCCAATTTGAGGTCTATCTTTGAGAAACGACTAGAAGCCTAAAGTTGGTTATAAAAGTCAACAATACTTGTGATAGGATCTTATTAGTTTTTATTACATTGTTCAACAGCATATAGTCAATGCACAATCTGAGATAACCATCTTTCTTCTTCAAGAACTGTAGTGGTATACCCCAAGGAAAAATACTAGGTCTGATGAAGCTCTTGTCTAGAAGGTCTTTATATTCTTTATCATAGATAGGCAACTCATTAATTATTAATAGATAGAAGCTAGGTATCTAAACGTAGATCAAATCGAAAGTCATTTTCCCTCTCAGATGTAACTCCACGAAGATCTTCTGGAATAATTTTTCGGGAAATCGTTCAGTGTAAGAATTAACTCAATAGTTAGGGTATTAGAGGTTGAATCCTTAAAGCCTAGGTAGATGATAGAAATACCCTTAGAGAGAAATTACAAGTATTAATAGAAAAAAGAATATTATCGAATACAAACATACTAAATATAAGGGGTAACACAAGTGTCAATTAACAATGGGGGTTTAGCAATCATTACTTTATAGCTAAAAGCAGTAAAAATAATAAGAGAGACTAATTGGAGAAAGGATTATGGGGATGTTATATGAATATAGGATAGACTAAACTATTGAACACAGGCTTTGTACAATTAATTTGTTGAAAATTTGTGACTAGGATAAATTATAGTTGGGTATATTCTCTCATGAGGAACTTACCCCGAATCAAATGGGTTCTTTTCATACAACCATTTGTCACATTAAGCATATCTTTCGCCTTAACCAACTCACTCTCTAGATCTATGGTGAAAAAGTACATGGATCCAATCTCTCAAGTTAAAACTCATGTCAAACTAATACCATCGACAATAAACTAAGTATTCTTGTTTTTACGACCACACTCTCCAGCATGCCAAAAACATAGAGGTGAAATTGTATTTTAACCTACAAAAACATTAACTTCGTACACAACTATGAAACGAAATCATAGTTAAACAACACTTACATCATCGACGAGCAAAACCCAACTAATAATCTAACCCATATTCATAAAATTATACCCCATGAGTAGGGGTTTTAGCTAGAATTAAAAAAAAAGTAAGGAAAATATGCCAAAATGAGTTGCATTAACATGACTATATGTAGTTTAGTCTTGATAAAAATCAAAAGTGAAGAATCCAAGAGACCCAAGCCCATATTCTTAGCGATAATACCCTTTGAATCTTCAACTTTGTCAAAACGCTCTTCAAACAATGCACTCGAAACCATAAAAAATTTTAAAACTAAAAAATCCTCTAATAATTTGATCTTATGATAAGAACTTTACTGCTAAGTTAAAAATGCTAATTAGTATATATACAGTTCTCAAAAAATTGTACTATAAAGGATCACACAGAAGAGTTAGTCGGGATAGCTGATAAACTAGTGATTTGCCCTTTGGTGGCTTCATTGTTGTCCTGTGTCAACCAATAATATATTTGTCGTTTAAATCATTGTGCGACATGTACTACTTCACGGAATTGCTATAAGACACTTTGAATGACCTCACATTGGGAATTATTCCTTATTCACACACTATGGTACACAATTTAAAGCTTTAGAATCAATTTCAATGCTCACACCCACAAAGATTAACAGAATGCATGAATAAACCTATAAGTTTGCCCTTATTTTCCAATCAACTTTTGTTTCAGCTCACTCAAGATCAAAATATATATTTAGTCTTGCAAATGCCTTGAATTCATAAGTATGGTCATTTAGGCTTATTCAATTTTATCCACATGAGATATGGTGCTCAAAGCACATCATATTTCCTTCCTTACTCATTTTTTTTTATGCTCTTAAGTCATCCAGTTATTCACTTTCCATGGTTGTTCGGAAAACCCCATTTCTCTTTCTATTTACAAAACTTTATTCCAAGACATTATCTACTTCTCTTTTCCTATTTCTCTCTTTTTTTATATGGAGGGGTTCCATTTTTTCAACACCATGGGTTAATTGAGACTATTTTTCCATTATTAGACAAATGACATTAGTTTTCTATTCAATCAACAACAAATACAGAGGACTATGGCTAGAGGATTATGAAAGGTAATATTTTCTACATGATTCATAAAAAGAAAGGTCAGGTTCAAGGGTTATTCAAACACCATTCCCACACTCACAAGAAAAGCCAAAAAATAGGTTTATGTCAAATTGGTTCACCCTCTTACAACGGTGCCTAAGATCATAGCACGAATTCACATCACGTAGTTATCTGACTAACGGGGAAAATTCTAGGTATCACCATAAATGGTTCACAGTAAAGTCAGCACACAAGTCATTTTCACTAATGTAGAACTATTGTCTATACTTTTGCAGGGGTACAATTTTCATTGCAAGAAACTCAATTTAGAAATTGGTTAATCAGAACGAGATTCAACGATTTCGCATATTGTCTATGCAACTTCATTTGGCATCGTTGTAGCCGTACATTAGTGTTTGTTCGATTGTAAGATATATTTAAGTCATCATTATTGCTAAAATCGGGACTCGAATTTTCATAATGACATCCATAATAAAGTACATGAAAGAGGTGGTAGAAAGAATTTTTTTTCAAATGGGTCAATGTAGTTGCAATTTAAGCAAAACGTGGAGCCATAAGATCAAACATCTGAAAAATCAATATAAAACACAATTTAAGGAATAACAACCAAAATATATATAGAAAACACTAGTTATGTATCATTAAACAAAAGGTGAGACTCAATCAAGAACGAATGACAAGCAATTTGTCGTCGAATGAAAATAATAAAATTATCCAGAATGTAAGCTAAAGAAAGATAGAGAGCGAGGTAAGGAAATAATATGTCTATGTAGTGTCTCCATATATTAGCATCTCAGTGCCATGTGTAGTGCTCTAAAATGGGCATCTATGCCTTGAGTAACCTCAGAAGTGACTTATCTAGTAGTGATAGCAATAGGTGCCTTTGCCAGGGAAGACTACACAAAAAGTTATATCATTATTTCCTCAGTCGTAGTCATACCTTTATCCATAGATTCCTCGGTCTCCTCAAACATCGCATCATCAATTTTTGCTTCTAAGTCAGGTTCGACTGCCTTGCTTGGTCTATCCTTTTGTTTGGTGGTAGTCTAAGGCATTTTGGACACATGTAGAATCTCCACTGTTCCAAAGACAATGTATATATTGGTGGACTTCAAATAGTCCACATCTTTTCTTATCTCTTCAATGGCAACTTTTAAAGACATCACCTCATTTATGGCCTCTTTATTGTGCTCACACACCTCTATATTGACTGCTAGGGTATTAATGGTAATGCTTGAAGGTTTCACTGCATCAACTTAGGTAGTCTGAATCATGCCTGGGATAGAGGCCTCTGCACTGACAGTCCGATGATCAACAAAAAAAGCCAGTTATCGCATCCCAAAAAGGGAAGCAACGGTGAGTTGCGACTAGTACATAGTAGCAACAAAATTGGTTGGGGAGACGGTGAAAGAGTAGAACAAATTGGAATGTCAGCACTAGTGCAAGTGAATACAGATATACCTAAAGGCCTTGGGCCAGAGTGTGCAAAGATGTCTCTACAAGTATGGATCTAGTGTCTACAACTTCTTTTTGCCGCTTCTCTTCTTGATCATTTAGATACTCCTCTTAAATATTCTAGATATTAGTGGAGGAGGTGGTAACAACATCCATATAATTCTTTTACATCTCTATGTACCCCAACTTTTTTGAATAGCTATGTGATCAATACCAACAAACTGAAATAGTTTCGTCTCTATTTGCATGCGAATGGATCTCTAAAAAAAAGATCATCCCAAAATTAATGCTAGTTTTCTCAATGATGCACCCTAGACAAGTTGCTGTAGAAAGGCAAAGGATCGATTCATGGGCATGGTTGTGTGGTTTATAAACCATAAGGAGTATGTGGAAGCTACGTTAAGATATTTGTTTTTAATTGGAGCTCTATCCTTTAACAACTTCAGATTATAATCTTAGATTAGCGGGGCTAAAAAACATGTCATAAAATGCAGTTCTCTGTTTTGATCAAGGTCTGGCAGTGATCTATGATCGTAGTGTTCCTACCCAAGACTTTGTTGATAGCAACACTGTCACAATCTACCTTATTTCCTCTGACAATAATATAGTTAATATCTTTAAAATATGCTACTAGCCTCTTCCAGTGAGGTACCAATGCGCTATGAAACTCTTTTATCTTGTTTGGAACATATATAAACCACGGGGTTTTATGAAGATTTTGAACTTGTTGTGCTTCGAGAAAACCATTATCTCTATGCACCTATCAATAACCCTATATATATGGGCTAATTATCTTCCTCAAGTATTGGTTTTTCCCACTCAGCCTTTGATATTTTATTTTACTTTGTCGGAGGACCTCTTACTTGAGGGGACAACACTATTGGCTTCCCTTGTACTAGAAGACTAGTAGTGGTAGGTTGAGAATTTTTAATAATGGATAGATCATTTAGCTTTTTAGTTCGCCGCTCAGCCCTGTGTGCTATTGAGATATCATCCCCATCAAAACTTAAAATGTCAGTTTATGTTTTGTAAGGATCATTTTTGTATAAGCCATCAATGCCTATGCTTGCGTCTCATAAGTCAAGGGTCTTGTATTTGCCTTTACCATTCCCATCAATTTTTGAAAGGTTAACAACTCTTCGTCTCGATGAAACAACATTCTCATTTATAATAATCCATCTTGTTTTCCATTGGGGTAACGATCTTCTTCCTCAAAATTTTGATTTAGCCATATATTCAATCTATATGGAGAAATTAGGATAAAATTAATCAAACAATCGAAAAATCTATTACAAACTAACTCCTCAATACTCTTTGGCGAGCTATATTGGGCCCACCAAAGGGAGTATCTTAAAATATATAGCTAGTCTGTGATGGAAGGACCTTTTGGTGAATAAACGATGAATTAGGTATGCTTCACCAAAAGTTATAGTTCACAAAGGATACATGAGTGTAAACAAAGGGTGATGAGTGTATTATTGTTGAGTCTCCGAGTACTTTGGGTGACTAAAGGATTCTCACCAAAAGTTATACAAACCAATAACACATAGAGTATGAAATTAAAGGTAATATAGGATTACTAGCGGAATCGCCATGTAGTTTGGTGAGCTTGATTTTGATCTCCTAGTGGCTGAATTTGCCTATCTCCAACCTCTCTTCTCGATTTAAACCCCGCAACCCTTCAAAACAATATAAAAGCATGAAATAGTAATATTAAGATTATGCACATAGCACCCATCACCAGAAAATACACAAAGTTCTCATGTTTTAGCAAGACTTTGCCATTAGACGACAATTTAACTTATGAAAGGCGTCACCCACTCTATCCGAACAAATTTATGTAATTTAGCACAAACATGAGCTACTTCGACTTCACCCGATCCATCTTACTAACAAGAAGATAACTCAAAAAATTTAATTCCCTTAATCAGGCATAATGAGCATTTGATAATCAAAGCAATATAGAAGAGATTTTCCACTTAAAATCGGCATTAAGACAATATATTCCTATTATATAGTCCCAAAAAACTCAACATACTAAAATTATAGAAAACGAATACACAAATTTTTAATGTAAGTTCTAGATTTAAAAACCAACCATACATGCCGATAAAAATGCGATTGAAAAGCTAGACGGTAATGTAATCCAACTCCGAGAACAAATCATCTACCAAAATACTTATAAAATGCAAAAATAAAGACATATACTACCTTTGTGTGAGTTTGTGAAGTTGAATTGTGAGGAAAATCGAAGAATTTCAAATTCTATGACTTTTGACAATTGTAAATCGTCATGTTCGCATACATTCTGTGATTGTAGAATATGTCGCTAAATGATTCAATGATTTATAGATATATCACTTACCTTTCTATGTTTTACAAGACCTTATTTGATGTTGATGTCTAAATAGAGGACAATAGGGAGATGGCAAATCATCTCCGCGATTCGCAAACTGGGTTTCCAACTCCCTAACATGCACTTTACAACACTTCTCTCAGTTTAACATATATAATAAACAAACAATTATTCTATCATATTAATTGAAAGAGATGACGGGTTGGGTTGACTCCCAATAAGTGCCTTATTTATAATCGGGGTACAACTTTCCTTTTTAATCTTTATATGTGGGGTAGAGATGTGACATCAAGTGACCCATTTATATCTCTAGTAGTTGTATTGATATGAATTGGGAAGAATTTATCACATTTATCTTTTAGACACTTTTTCTTATCGTATTCAACATGTTTTCATGACCCTCAACAATTTAGAGAATGAGTGCGAGTGTCTCAACTTGTTTTCCACTCTTATGAGGCGAGGTATCCCGGTATTTTTCTTTATTTGTTGTTCCAAATTCCATGAATTTTCTGGTCACTACATCAACAGTGTGGCAAAAATGTGATTCTTTTAAGTCTCATTATTATGTCTAGCAAGATTATCGATGCGCTGGGTTTCTATAATATAAGGAAGTAGTGAAATATCTCATGGGAATAGTTGGTGAGTCATTCTTGTTTTATAGACCAAGACTTCTATGGAAGTAGTCCAGTAGCAAATTTTTTAACATTCCATGAGTTTGATGGTGCATAAAAATTTCCTTAAAACCATATACCCAAGAGTTTAGTCTATCTCGTATTCCTATCTCATCGTAAGCAAGTCGTCTCCCATTAGTCTATCTTATTATTTTTAATTTGGTTAGCAATAAATTTAGATTTCTAAATCCCCCATTCTTAATTGAAGCTTGAGATACCCCTAAGATTTAATCTACTCTATCAAGTTGATTGTGTGAGAAAGGACTAAGGTTCACTCTTCTGAGCTGAACATCAGGTCGAACTAATACCGCCGGCCATAAACTAATTTGTATTGTATTTATGACCTCTCTCTCAAGAATGATGAAAATACGGAGCTGAAATTATATTTGCAACTTCAAACCCAACAATTTCATACAAAACTATTAAGAGAATGTCACGATTGGAATCTATAACCTTGACGAGACCGGCGTTGTTGACCTTTCATAGGTCGCAGACAAGCCTACTTACGTCATTCTTACTTTACATAGGTTAATTTTACCAGAAATTTTAAACTTTTTGTTTCTTAACATATTTATAAAATTATTCTCATAAATACGTAATTGTTCACCATCAATCATCTAAAATTAAGAGATAAGCAACTGAAAGAAATAGTTCAATTCTTATTAAGTGTATAATTGCCAAAATGGCACCAATACAAAGTCTGAATAAAAAAAACAATAAAGAAACTGTAGTGGAACATGCTCCACGATCTCACCTCTCAAACTAAGCTAGAATATAAAACAACAATATTCTCAAAAGCATGAGTACCTACCTATTCCGGATGAATACTGCACGTCCGGATGACTGCACCGATGATCACGTATCTCTACCGTCCACTTGTTCATGCACCTAAAATAGTAGAGTTTGCATAGGGTATATTAAAGCAAACACCAAGGACATGTATGAGAAAGAATATCTCTTTCCTAACAACATAATTTTTGGAAGTCAAGTCAGTGGACTTTCCAAATTTAGATAAGGAAAGTTCCCAAATTTTGATCAGGAATGTCAATGAGCTCCCCAAATTTGGAGTAGGAAAGTCAATGGTCTTTCCAGATTTGGAATAGGAAAGTTATGACATGACAATAACATATATCGTCATACGTTTCACATTTGCACACAACATATAAAATTTGAGCATCATCAAATACAGTGTCATGAAACCCCACACACCGAAAAGAGGTGGAATCACCGGACAAAGTTACCCAAAACATGCTAGCGTACGTGGGAACTTAACCCCGCCAGATCCCTATATTGGTCGTATAGGCTTTAAGACTAGGATATATAAAGAGACCCATACCAGGCATGCCGAACAGTCTCATCTCATGAGAGTTACGTGAACGTCCTCCCTTCTCGAAAAAAGTCATCACCACTCATATCTAGTCTATCGGTGGTCAGTATAAAGTTCCATTTCATTCAACTAATACATCACGGAAGCTGGCTTCTAGTATGAGGACATCATACCTCATTAGATGATTTTTTTATCTCATGATTTGTATTTAGTGTGTTAAGCTTAATATCTCCATTAGAGTGTTCATAGAGATTGGTCTCTTCATTAACTTACACTCTCATAGGTGAGTATGTTTTGGTAACATTTACTTAGGCTAATTTTATATTGTTCTCATATTTTACATTAGCCTCATATCATGTTGTCACCACATTCATTAACATTAGCACATTTGGTCTTCATAATTACTCACCCTTTTTTAAACGAATGTTCATTTCATCATAAGTCCATGCACTTTTCTATTTGTGTTTTACACTTTTACTTGACCCTTCTAGGGTTTTATCATTTCATTACATAATAATCATTTAATCGTATGCCAATGTACTTGGCCATTCAATGCGTTTTACACTTGTACTTAACTCTTCTAGGGGTACATTATGTTATTACATACATCTTAGGTTCACTCATTTTAGACGTATGATAGACTTATGATTCTATACACACAAGCCATGAGGCTTAATTCATAGTTCGTTAAGTGAATTATATAATCCTAAGATTATGTATTACAAGACTTATGTATCATGTATATATACCATGATCTTGATTTTGATTTTAGTAGGTGGCGTTATTCTTGGATATATTGTTCACGTATGACTTATGTATCAATACGGAAGTTTGGTCAAGGAAACCCAAGTTCGAATCATTTGGATAGCATTTACATTTTTCATTGATTTTATTTTTAATCACCATGACATTGGGACTCTAGATTGAACCCCAACATTAATATTGTATCTTTAAGTTTCTACTTGGTTTTCCACTTAATTTGGCCGAAGGGTTGTCGGTTCGAACTCCCACAACCCCTTTTCATTTTTCATTAACATCTTATTGCCCTTTTTCGCCCAAACCAAGAGGTTGTGGGATCAAACCCCCGCACAACTTTTATTTTATTCTTTTTTTTCGGCTGGGCATTGGGAAGTTGTGGGTTCGAACCTCCACATCCTAATTATTTAAAATTTTAATTAAAACTTCCTAGGCTAGGCGTTTGGTAGTGAGGTTGTGAAATCGAGCCCCCAAAACCTCACCTCATTTTTCTTTTTTAATGTGCCTTCTCCTTTCCATCCTTGAGTTCGTGGGTTCGATTCCCACGCCTCACATTTTCCTTTTTTTTTCTCTTCTTTCACTCGCTGCCAGGAGGTCGTGGGTTCGATTGCCACGCCTCCCATTTATTTATTAAATTATTTGTTCTCTCCTTACCCAGCCAGTAGCCGACTTCGATTCCTCGCAGCCCCATTTTCAAATTTTTTTTCGCGAATCACAGTAGCCACCCGGGTTCGATTCCCACCCTTTACGTTTTTAGCATCCTTCACATGTGAGATCTTGTCTTCAATCCCCTGTGATCTCACCTACTTAATTTTCATTTTAAAAACCCAGATACTTAGCCTTATTTTTAACCGAAACTAGAGTACTCCAGCTTGAAGTATAATCCCAACTTTAGCTTCCTTTCATCACCTTTTCATGTTAGTTTCCTTGGGGCATTTCACAAAACATCTAGTGTTATGTTAGGTGTAGTTTGGAAGTTACATTAGTCAAGAGTTTATACTAAAAGTTAGTAAGCTCACACCCCATATAAACATCACATTGTGTACAACTTTAGCACATAAAAAAGGATAAACATGCAATTACACATCTCCAAAAGAGACTAACTTCACTGCCACATGTTGCACACACACATTACTTTTTCACATGATTTCGAACAACATAATTAATATTCACAAAATTTAGAACATGAATACTTAAACAGAAACATCACGAATATACATTTCATCCCTACTTTGTACCATCAAACATACCCAACCTATGATTCAATGGGATCTAGTAACAGGGACATGCAACGGGGAAAAATCCTAGTTTTCAGAATAAATATCTTGAATCTTAAGGGGTATATTGGGAAAAGGACCAAGAGAGAAGAAACACGTACCTTAGTTGATGTTCAAAAGTTTCACTTGCTGCCAAAAACCCTCTCTAAAATCTGTCCAAGCTTCCTCAACGTCCACACCACTCGACGGACAACTTCTCTTTGCCTTAACGTTTTTTTGTTACTTAATTTTTCTAAATATTTCATGTTAGTTTTTCAAGTGTGAAGAACTCTTAATATAATTTCTATTCTTCGAGTTGTTTAGTCAGAGACAAATGTGAAATAGATGGGTAAACGTGAGAGAGAGATCATGAGAGAGTGATACATGTGTAGTTATTTAGTCTTAGATAATGACATAGTCAATTTTGGACTCTCATTAATACTTTAATAATTAATAATAAAAATGCAATTTTCCTTTTTATTAAATCAGCTAATAAATATTAATTAATTAAATTAATTTACCAATTTAAATTAAAACAATTTCAATCATTTCTTACACCTAGGTTCGAACCCAGGTGGAGCAAGACTTCACTTCAAGAGCTTAATTTTTGCTCTCTTTCCCAAAATTACCCCTCCATCTTATTAAATAATTAATTAATTATATATTAAGGATTATTACTGTATTACCCTTAGTCTGGTAAAATACTATTTTACCCCTAGACCCTCCAAACATAAGATTTTCTCCTTTTTATGTTTGGTAAAGACTCCTTCTATTAAATCTGCATTTTTGAGAGCCCTATATGGTTTGTTTCAACCTTTACAAGATCAACTAACTCCCTAAGTTAGTTGTATTAGTTGTAGTAAGGGTTCTGAGGTCTAGTTCTACGCGTATCAATCCGTGCGAACCTTGGTCTAATCGCAAGCATTCTTAACATTAGTTTATTCATTTTTAGGGTTGTTACAGATAAATTTAATGTAAAAAACAAATACATCATCAACATTCAATATCAATAAGAAGATCTAACCCACATTTAAAAAATCACACCCCAAGAATAGGGGTTTTAGATAGACATAAAGAAAAGAAATAAAAAGATACAAAATGAGTTCGCATTAAAAAGGGTATAAAATTTTTTGTCTTGATACAAGAAAAAAATGAAGAATCTTAGAGACCCAAGCCCAAACTATTTGAGATGAAACCGTTTGAATTTTCAAATTTTTCAGAACTCTCTTCTATCTTGGAACTTAATAACTTAAAATTGTCTAAGACTCAAAAATGATCTAAATATTCCATACATTCATAAATACTTGATTACTAAGTAAACAATAATTATATTTATTTAACAAATACAAAACTTTATGCTACAAAGGACCACTTGGTGCAGTTAGTTGGGATTGCTGATGAACTCGACAATCCACGCTTTTGTAGCTTCATTGTCATCTTGTGCTGGCCTAAACCATCTTGACGTTTTGGATCATTGAGTGACATAGTACGTCTTCGCCAACTACTCGGTGACATGTTGAATGCTCATTTCTCAGCCAATTTGTCCTTATCATTTAGGTCACATTTCCTAGAACTAAAGGCGAGGATTGTTATTTTTTGTGACACGCCAAATAGGTTCGACGATCCTCAAATCTTCATTTTTTTCATTTTTAGCTGTTTTTTCCTTTTTCCTATATAGTGTCCATTCCTTGTATCCAATGTCGAAATTTCAGAAACCAAGGTTTTA
Organism: Solanum chilense; assembly: GCA_032847665.1. Classification (NCBI taxonomy): domain Eukaryota; kingdom Viridiplantae; phylum Streptophyta; class Magnoliopsida; order Solanales; family Solanaceae; genus Solanum; species Solanum chilense. Next base: position 34,334,304 of record CM064974.1, read on the forward strand.
CAAATTGTAAAGACAAAATATATATTTGAGGACACTAAACCTATCGAAATAGAGTCTTAAATGCGTCCATATCGTGGACTCATAAATTTTCCCTAATTTTAATTTGTTCATCCTATGAGAATGAGTTATGGCCCATATATATTAACTTCCTAAAGTAACATGACATTTTTACACACTGTTTTATGAAGATCGGATACCCCATGCATGAAATAATTCATTTAAGAGAATGAATTAGAAACACTGTGAGGGGAATATCTTGAGAGTTGGGCAAAGTTGAGTCCATACTCTTGACCCTCATAGAACTCTGTCTCAAATTCATAAACTCTTGAGCTTGGATAGACTCTTTCAAAAATGGTTTCACTAAAGCAATCGAAGTTGTAGGTACTGCATTTGTACCCTTGTTCTTTTTCATTGAGTGTACAAGATATGAGCAACATCCTTAAGATTAGATTAACACAACTCGACCCAATCATTCCCAGTAACCTCAGTTAATACAAAGATCTTCTTGACCTCATCAATGAAGTTTTTGGGATCTTCACAAGTCTGGATCCTAAAAACTCAAGCAGGTTTATATTAATAAAATCACAAATTCTAGTTGCAGCTGACCCAACTTTAGTATTCGATTGATTTTGAGCTTGCTGGTAATTCTGGTTGGTCAAACTCCGAGCCAACAATTGGACATCATTCAAAAATTCAACATTTAAAACTTCATAATCGCGGAATGGAGAAGATACGTTAGCATTCTTTGCATTTGCAATCCTAGTATTATCTCTACAAGGAGGCATGATCTATATCGCAGAACGTCGAGTAAGAAACAGGTAATTAGATAAGACCTTTTGCATGATAAGAGTAACAAGTAAATTATTGTTTTCCCAAAAATATTTGTACCCTCCCTCTAATTATATGTCGTACACTTCATACCCCCTGAAAAATACTCTAGATAGTGCGACTTTTAAGACATCCTAGGATTCGTGAACCTAATATTATGATACCAAGTATGTCATGCCTTATGTCTATCCCCAGGACGTGCACACTTGATGTAGGATCACGAGTGACCCAAGCTAACCCCAGCATATCATAAGCATACTTATATAAACTGAAGTGGGATAATTCTTAGCAGAATCGTAAAATATTATGTAAGCTGAAATAATGGGAACACCAACATACAAGATTTGGATATATGAAAACACAGAGTTTGAATTACAATAAAAAAGCCAATGTCTAAAACTAAAGTTGAAACTAACTAAGTCTGAAATTAGAGACTAAACTAACTAGAAATACTGGAACATGCCCCAAAAAGATATAGAAAAACTAAAAGCAAGCATGATAATCATGTCTCTAGTCCTCAAAGAATGAGGACTAGCCACTAGTGTTGCTGAACTGAAAATAGGGAAACAATCTTTCTTTCATCTAATTACCTAATACCTAAACCTACATCATGAGAATATTACCACAGAGTATGATTTAATATTTAAAAGGTACTTAGCATGAGTGATAAATTAAAACTAAAAAATAATGTAGACGAATCAAAGAATCTAAGCAATCACATGATCTAAACATAATAAGGATACAAAAAGTTCTTTCTTTAAAAAAACTAAATGCAATGACAATGTTTTTAAAATGTTGAGACTAAATACTTCACTATAATGACAACATGGTCAATGCAATAAAATCTAACTAAACAATAAGAGATATGCTAATAACCAACATAAAACCACATGATATAAATATGGGGTTCAATGTATATGCCCTATCGAGAGGACCCAATAAACCTTGTGATAGGGGTATAGAGACATGCTAGCGTAATTACTAAAAAAATTTGCCCAGAGGGGACTTACATCCTACGAGGAATGTATATAACTTGGGGTTTACTGACCCTAGTCCACTAGCTATTAAGCTTCACATTGGATTAAACAATTAACATGTTATTATAGAAGTGTGGTAACACAATCTATATCAAACATGTCATTCAAACTGAAAATGCAACATAAATATAGTGATAATAATGCATTCAAAAGCTAAGTAATTTGCATATATAACTTAATTAACCTACATAACTTGTGTTAATCATGAAGCCAAAGAACTAGATCCTAGGGTTCTAAGTTTATGTACGAAATTGGGCAATAATGATAACATATTCATGATAATACTACTGGGATCATTCTAAAAGCTAAAACACAAAAATTCTAACATTTAACTAACCCTTGTTCTAGATAATCATTAAGGTAATATAGATTCTGATTGAAAACTAGGAACCTAATAGGTGAAAGAATCTCACTAGTGAAATATACATACCTGGTGAAAATTTCCATGGAGAAATCTTTCCATTTCAATGATGGAACCGGAGGAAACTTGTTGCATATTTCAACTAGGGTTCGGTCACCGCTTCATTCTATGTACGCTCTAATATTCTAATTTTTCAGAATGATTTTAGTTATGTAACTCGTAGTTATGTACCTAGGCTAAAACAAACAAATTCCACTTAGTTTAGGTGCTAAATGAAGCACTATAGAGGTAAAACAAAGAAGGAAAAGACCAAAACACCCTTAACTTCAATGATGTAGTGGTGACCAATGAAATGGACCGATGGAGCATTGATCGAGTGACTGTTCGTATTGGTCAACCCGTAAGTAGCGATTAAGGCGCTGAGTTGGGGTGTTGAACCACTAACACAGGCCATGGTGTGTGACATTACCTATGAACCATCGGTACGGCCATGTGTCAGCACTTACAAAAATTTCTTTGTTTTTTTGGGAAAGGTTGAAGATGCGAACCATGGACCACCCGCAAGGGTCATTCGTTACCTTAGGTCTCATGGGTTGAAATTATGGGTTGCATTGAATCTTTAGGAAATCTAAATTGAGGTCTAATTTAAGATACGAGGTTGTAACTATAATCCGTATGGGGCATGTAGTTTTAAGACTTTGAGGGTACGGTCAATACTAGCCCACCCGGGGGGTAAGTCTACACCCAACTTAATATGTATATAACACAACTGCAACTAATAAAATAAATAGCTCAAAATACTAATTTGCTTATGGAAAATGCAATTTTTTTATATTTATAATGTGATATTCGATACCCGATGCCTGATTATCTATTTAACTTATCTATCAAGTATAATTCAAGAACCAGGAGAATCAACAAAAACTAGGGTTCTCTATTTTATCAAAGTGATTTAGAAAACTTCCCAAGAAAAAATATAATTTCAACTTAGGATATTATGAAAACTAAATTACCGTAAATATCAAAGGTTTTAGAAATCCTAGGTCTAAACATGGTATGAAGAATCAAGTGGCTTACTAAATTCTAGGAAACTAGTGAATAAAATAAACCAAGTAGTTAAATCCAACGTACCTGGTCAAAAAATCTACAAAGAAATTCTTTTATTTCGTTGTTGACACTTAAAGCAAACCTTTTGATTCTTGATGGGAAATATCCACCTCTTTTTTCTCATTTTTTACTTTAAGTTTGGATGATTTTAGGTAAATGAGTGTTCTAGGTTTGTTTGACTAAGTTATTTGGATTGAGCTGAGAAAAATGACATAGTTTAGGTTTAAAATGTATAGTATACAAGACCAACATATACTGTTAAGTACAAAAATCACATACCTAAATCAGACGAGTGCCACCTACTTCAAGACTAACAGGCTGTCGGTAGAAGTCGTTGTTTAAGCTCTGCCCGATTGGGCTACACTAAAAAAAGTATAAAATTTTACTCGGGAATGGGATTTTCGAAAACTCAGTGGTTGTGGAAAGATGATTTAATTATATTTCATGAAAAATTTCATCGGCATGCCAATATATTTTGTGCTAACATATGACCACTTGAAGTTGACCAAACAATCAAATTCCTCCAATTTGCTGCTAACCCTCTCCAACGGTCTATAGGTCCAACCACAGACCATACAGGTTGACTCTGAATGGGATCTTAGACAATATAACATTTGAATTTAGTGATGGATCCCCACTTATGGTCTATGGTTCTACCTACGGTCCATGGTTGGCTTCGTTTGTATTAGAACTAGATTTTTGAAACTAGGATTTTCATTAATTTGAGATATGAGATATTACAAACAACCACTAGTGTGTAGGGTAAATCATTGGTTTGTCCACGGTCATTTAGTAGTAGGTCGTGTATCACTATTAGCAGTTGAATTACAGCGGTAGTTGTTTTTTTTCCTAAATAATTTGTTCCTATACTACTTTGTTTTACCCTTACTTAAGATCCCTATAAAATCTTTTTAAACACTCAAATAACCCATTTACTTCATTCCTCCATATTCATAAAATAAATTCAATTCTCCTCTGTAAATATTTCCCTCTCTAGAAACATAAAGTATAAAAAGATTCATCATAGTGTTTCCAGTCAAGGTCTCACTTCCTCCATTGAAGGTTATATTGAAGAATCAAGATATGATAGTTTCCATTCATAGAGTTCCCATATTCCTCTATTTCAAAAGTTAGATTACCAAATTGAGTTAGGATTTACATCAATTATCATGAGTTCTTTTCATTCTTGATTAAAATTATTGAATTATGATCTCTTATGCATATATTTATTAAATAAAATTATTTTATGATGATTTCCCATGAAGCCATGTAATCCCCAATTTTTCAAGTTATGTATCATATTATATGGTAGTTTGATCTTCAAGGAAGAGTTTTATGAAACTAAACATGCATTGAAAGGTACTAATATATTTATAGTAAATTTTTTATTTTTAATCATCTACTGAATTAATTAAGTCATTAAATGATATTGAGTTGAAATCGTATGAATTCATGCATTATTCATGACTTCTATACAATCAATTAGTGACGAAATCATAATCCTTTGAACTGTAAATTTAAAAAGCCATGCATATCCTATGAAAATAATGTTTATGATTATAGGATTCTTTAATATTAAAATATCATTTCTTTTGTAAAAGGTATTATTTTATTCATATACAATTAGGATTACGAAACGTGTTCCTCACATATGTATTCACAATGCTTAAAGGTTTCCTAACCTACACTTGGATTGTATCTTAAGAAGCTATTCGATGATTTCATTTTGATATTGGTGATAGTAATTCATCATTGTCTTTGTTAGGGAAAAGGATAAAAAATACCCTTTAAATTTGTTTAATTGGTTGACTAAATCCTTGCCGATAAAATGAGTTTAGTTTTACCCCTACCGTTACTAATTTCATTATATGTACCCCTCATTTTACGGATAGCCCTAAATTACCCTAATTATTTGAATTGAAAAAAAATCATTTTCTATTTTTAACCCAATTCTCCAACTCTTATAATCTCATGACCAAACTTTTTTAACCCATTTGCCTTTCCCCATTCTCAAAAGAACATTTTTATGGGTAAATAATTTCAAACACTCCTCCTATTAACTCACCATCAAATCTAATTATAGATGGCTTTCGTTGAGTTGAAGAATTGAGGTGGTTCAATATAATCTTCTTCATACACATATTCCATCTCTAATTTGGATAAGGCAATTAGCTTTGTACAGCAAAGAATTTATCTACTAGTGAATTTTAGTCCAAAGCCCAAGTGACAAAATCTACTTGTTGTACATACTTCTAATTTTTTCAAAGAACTAGGAAAATTCCAAAAGATTTAACCCAACATTTTGGGTAGAAAGCGCATGATCACATAAAGAGTGTCCTAGAAAAGAAGAAAATTGAAGAACAATGGTACCGTAATATTTCAATCTAAATAAAAATAATAATAAACTTCTTAAGAAAGTGACTGAGACTTAAGAATCATCATTTGATACAAAAATATCGACAAATGTATGTGTATACTCAAAATAACTTGAGAAGAATTTGGATTTTTAGGGATAATCAAGATGTTTAGCATGTGCAAAAATTAGATCATGAAGATAACAAATCTTTAAGTAGAAGCTAAATTTGGGTTATGATTAGAGGGATTAGTCGTGCGTTAAGTATTTTTAATTTGGTCTGAATGCATATTGTTTAGCCGGTCAGCTCAACATTAAAAGAAAAAATCAGGCTATATTAATTATTTAGGATGATTTAAATTAATTTGGAGCTTTCTGTCAAATGAGAGGTATATATGATGAAATTAGTAAGTGTAGGGGTAAAACTAACATCATTTTAACAACAAGGGCATAGTAAACCAATAAAACAAAGTTGAGGGGTACTTTTGACCCTTTTCCCTAAATAATTTATTTCTATTTATTATGTTGTGATTTTGATTAACCTCGAGAAGGCTTTGAGGTGGAGTCTCTAATAAGGTAGTCTTTAGTAGAAACCTAGTCCCAAACTGTGTGCCCCCATAGGATCGTCTTATATGACAAGGATAGTTGATCCACGTTAGAAAAAAAAAGGATGTGCACGGACTCTACCTTGTCATGTTGAAATCCCCTTATTTCGGTAAGGGCATGTACCGTACTTCATGGTATAGTTCTCATGATGTTTTTATTAGTTAGAGGAAACATCCCCCAAAATGAATATGTTTTTTTAAAATATTCTTATGTCTCTTACTTTAAAAGTATTTCACCAAATCTTATGATTTATGTGATGCAACTTTTTTATGATTTTAAATGTTAAAATGATTGATATTCCTTACCTACTTAAATGAGTAATACTATCACATACATTATTATGCATATTTAATTATAAATAGTACATTCTATGTAATAACACATACATGTTCCTACATTGTCTCATTAAAGTAGGGTCGACCAATTCTACCTCTCACAATTGTGGCTAGTTGATGAATATACTAGATTCAAAGAGTTTGTTAATCCTAATGCTCTGAGGACCGAGACACATTTACTTCCCTTATATTTTTCTATTTTTCATATGATATATTTTGTGTATGGGTGTAACACCACGTATGCTAGAACTACAAAAATGCATATTTCAGATGTTGCAGGTGATTAGACTTATCAAAGAAACTCATCCAATTATAAGTACCAACGACCCCTAGTAAGTATATAACCTAACTAAATGAGTTTGTATCAAATTCCACAAAGAGTGGTACGTGTTTGTGAATTAATTGAAGAGTACGAATATGATCAAATAAGTCATAGGAATAGACATTATCCAATAAAAACATAACTCAAATTAAAAGGGGGACACAAATGCCAAATAATGTGTTATTGGTTTGAAATTATCAACTACGACACAATCAACATAGAAATAACAATAATTAGATGTGTTCTTGGGATATGATTTTAGTATAGTCGAATAAACACAAATGGGTAACTACGACTGTTAGAAAACACTTGAGTGTTAGTGAGTAAGCTGAGCAATAGAGTGAATAAATTTTCTCTCAAACAATTTATCTTGAATCAAGTTAGTTTCTCTCAAACAATAAGAAGCAAGCAAATAAGACCGACCGACCACTTGGTCTATTCATTTTCTCGAGCTGAATAAGTTGGAGTGAGTTTAGGATGAACTCTTATCAACCCAATAACCACTGACCATTAATCAACAATCTTTTTTTAAAACATCTCTCATGAGAAATAAAAAATACGAAGGTACAACTGCATTCAAACTAAATTTCTTTTAATAAATAACAATTAATGATTAAACTCAGTTTTAAACAACATTTAATCTAAAAATTAGCAAAACCCATAAATTAAGAAGCCCATATTCAGTTATCACATACAAAAAGTTGGCGTTTTAGGTAAACATCATAAAAATTTAAAATTCGTTACCAAAGTATGTTTTCATTAAATACGTAAGATTAACTTTGTACTTTCAATACTCCAAGTTTAATAATCTCAAAGACACAGCTGCAATTTCTCAAATGTTTGAAACATCCTTTCTCCAAAGATACCAACTTGTCACGACCCAATTTCTCGAGCCATGAAGGCACCTACTATAACCCATCAGTAGGTAAGCCAAACCACAACCCAGAACCACACATAATGGGTGTGAGGGTAGAAACTAAACAAGACTAAGAAAAATTATTATAAACACCTTAAGCAAACCAAAATATAAATACAATAAAGGATCCTTCCAAGAGTCTGGAAGTCACTAATACAGAGCTACCAACAAAATGAGTACAAGTCCCAACAGTGGACCACCGAAACTAGACTGTCTCGAAAAGTAAAAGACAAGTCTTTATATAAACAGATGGAGACTGAAATAGTACAAACCGCTGTGTGCTCACCCCTATCTCCAGACCAGAAATGCTCCAAACTCGATCAACGCTGACTACAGGTGCTCGGACCTGCATCACGAAAATAGATGCAGAGTGTAGCATGAGTACCAAATAACAGGTACCCAGTAGGCATCATAGGCCGACTGAACTAGAAAAGTAAAGCACTATGAAAAGACGGAATCATAAAACTAGAGGTCAAGAACGGAAGGCTAAGTAACACAATAATGCACACGAGTGTTTAAAGATCTAACTAAATTAATATAAATAAGCTAACTACACCTAACTGGACCCACCATAAGCCCAGAAGGTACACTCGTGCACAAGTTTAAATAAAAACCCGAACGGACCCCCATAAGCCCGACGAGTACACAAAATAACTATAATTTAAGGAGAATAGAACTCGAGGCCAAAGAACACTGAACCAAAAAGTAGAATCTGACGGTACGGAGGTCGGGCCTTGAACCGGACGCTCACCAGAATTACACAAGTAGCCAATTACAAAATATAAGTAACTGAGGCCGGACCTCTAACCGGATGCTCTACATACTTGAGGCCGGACCTCTAACCGGATGCTCTACATAAGTATGTGGATGGTCGAGGCCAGACCTTAAATCCGGATACCCGACAAAGATGTCGATATAGCTGCTGAAAGAGTCTTTATCTATCAATAATCATATAAACCCATGGAACACCATCTAGACTTAGATAATCAATGTAAGACCTTAAAGTCGAATAGAAACTCAACTTTGAATCATGGAGCAGAATTCATTGTCACTGACGTAACTCGAGAAGCCGTAACATCGAAGAAATAAGAGTAACTATCGCTAGAGCAAGCTCATTGTCTTTCTAAATATCAAACTATCAGACTCAAGTCTGCTACATCAGTCTACAAGGATTTAAGCCGGCCGAGCGACGTCGGGGCTAAACTAAGTCCTACCGACTTTTAATCATGCATTTCCAAGGAAAACCCTAGTCAAACCTAAACTAAGGCCCAACATACTTCTCATAACCAGTATTCAAACATACAAGTAATTCATATAGCAAATAAGGTCAATTAATAACAATAAACATGCTCAAAGTTACCCGATAATTCTCAGAAAAAGGCCGAAAATATGATTTTTAACACCTATGCATGATCCAATAACTACCCAACCCAAATCCCAACTAATCAACATGCATTCACATGTTCGAGTTCAAACTAAGAAGAGAAACCATAGCCAACCTGAACGCAGATCATGCGCGCTCCAAAATTCACTCCCCGGATCTTTTACTTTCTAAAAGGCCTCAAAACGTGGATACACTATCAGAAATAGAGTCACAACGTTATTACAGTCATTTAAACACTAAAATCGCAAGAAACGGAGACGGGTCAATTTCGCGGTCAAAATGGAAAAAGTGGGATCCGCGTTGAGAAATCCCGAATTAACCCCAAATAAAAATAATAAATAACTCTCGGAACCTGTATACTAGAATGGAACACAATTCAGGACTCAAGACAATCCCAACATGAACATGCAACAAAAAAACCCAAATTCTAAGCTAAAAATCAGCAACAATGGCAGCAGCTACTTACCAGATTTTACAAAAAATGAAGCTTCAACAGCCAAAACCAATCACACCACGACAATCCTCACAAAAAACCCCACAATATAGGCTTTTGAATCACTAGATTCGGACCTAAAATGGCCAAGAAATCACCTTCTAAAATTTCCCAAAACTTGTGCTCGAAAATGAGCTATGACAGCATTTAAAACCAAAATTTTACCTCAAATAGTGTCCCCAAATCAGATTCCAAGCTCACCAATGCGTTTCCCTCGAAAAATCTCACAACTTAGCCTTCTGAATCGCCCAATTTGGAGTTGTATAGCTCAAGATATCAAGATTTCAAAGTAAAACACAATGCTGAAAGTTGGGTTTTTATAGGGACGAATCTGGTCGTTAAAAGGCTGCACCAGATTTCAGCTTTGCCTACTTTCTTTAAAGTCTCCGACGGGTGCTCGGAATCCGTTCGGAACCTGATAAAAACAAAACAGATATGCTACCCTACTAAAGTCGACATTCCGGACTCAAAGGCGCAGTCGAAATTTTCATCAGAGGTCATCTCGATAAAAAGTGGGTCCCACTTCCATTGGCCATTTTAAGTCAAAAACCACAAAAGGCCTCGGGAAAATATCAAAAACCTCAAAACCCGAAAGAAGGGTCAAACTAGACCAAACTTGACATTACGGAGCTAACCGCGCTGACAAAATTCTCATCCGAGTGCGTTTACTCAGAATGTTGACTAAAGTCAAACTTAGCCTTTAAACTTAAAGTTAAAACGCCTAATCCCACCAACACCAGAGGCATCACAATAAATCGTGAAACCCTCGCCCTCAATCGGAAGAGTCAATATAGGAGCGCTAGTAAGCAACTCCTTGAGCTTCAGAAAGCTCATCTCACACTCCTCCGACCACACAAAGGGAATATCCTGGCGAGTCAACCAAGTCAAAGGAGCTTCAATAGTAGAAAAGCCCTCAACAAAACGCCTGTAGTAACTCGCTAACCCGACAAAGCTACGAACCTCAGTAAAAGAAGTGGGTCTGTCCCAATCACGAATAGCTTCAATCTTCGTCGGATCTACCCTAATACCCTCCTTGGACACCACGTGCCCCAAGAATGCTACAGACGCAAGCCAAAACTCGCACTTTGAGAACTTGGCATAAAGCTGCTGATCTCTGAAAGTTTGGAGCACTATCCTCAAATGCTGCTCATGCTCACTCCGGCTCCGCGAGTATACCAATATGTCATCAATGAAGATGATAACAAATGAATCAAGGTATGGCCTATACACACGTGTCATCAAGTCCATAAAGGCGGCTGGGGCATTAGTCAACCCAAAAGACATCACAAGGAACTCATAATGGCCGCAACGAGTCCTAAATGCAGTCTTAGGAGTGTCTGCTGCTCTAATCCTCAGCTGATGGTACCTGGACCTCAAATCAATTTTAGAAAATACGGCGGCACCCTGAAGCTGATCAAACAAATCATCTATATGAGGCATAGGGTAACGGTTCTTCACCGTCACCTTGTTCAGCTCCCTGTAATCAATGCACATCCTCAAAGTCCCATCCTTCTTTTTCACAAACAGAATAGGAGCACCCCAAGGCGACACACTCGGACGAATAAACCCCTTTTCTAAGAAGGCTAGACTACCCATACTCACCGCCTTTCGGCTTAAGGCGTCTGCTACCACGTTCGCCTTGCCCGGATGATAGAGAATGGAGAGATCATAATCCTTCAGGAGCTCAATCCAACGACGCTGCCTCGAATTTAGGTCCCTCTGGCTCATGATATACTGACCACTCATAGGGAAAACTTAGTTCTAATATTGAATGTTCAAACTCAAAAATTACTCTTGTTACTTACATGAAGTTCATAAGAATGAAAGATTGGCACATGTTTAACCAAGAGTGTGCACTGGATTTCCATACGAGGTAAGCCTATGGTATGTCGTCTTAAGGATCGCTTAGGTGTGCCTTGAAGGGGTTTATGGGCATTCCCTTGTTGTCTTACTTTAGGGAGTCTTAGGATAACTTGGTTAGGAAAACTTCAAAGGTAAAGGGTTCACATAACTTGCACTATCCCATTCACTGTAATGTGTTGACTTTAATAATTCTTGATGTTACTATAATGTGTTCTTTGATTCAAAAATTTTGAGATTCTTTTATTATGTGTTAAGTAATGATAATAATACTATTTCGACTCTTAAATCATGAATATTTTACTTATTTGGCATGAAATGTGATTTTACTAAAATGTCCCTTTTTATGTTTTGGAATATTCTATACTTAGTACATTGTTTTGTACTAACCCTATACTTTTCTATACTCTATAAGTATTGGTTGAAAGCAATTGGATGACTAGAAGGTGAAGCTTGGGAAAGTTTCTCTCAAGGCTATGTATATCCTCATATATTCGAGGACATAGTCCTTTTCTTAGTTTCTTTATTTAAAGACTTATTATGTATTTTCTTTTTATGTAAAGTGCCAGGCCCTTAAGATATTACGCCGTATCTTATATTGGCTTCTGATGATGAGATTCTCAAAGTATTTATGAAAGATTTCCTTTTATTAATTTATTTTTGATTTTTTTTATTCCGCACTACTTTTCATGTCTTATGTAATGAACGATAGTTAAGATCTTGGACTAGACCTCAAATGGTATAGTAGGCCCGGTCATGATCTAAGGGTTCTACTTAACTTCTTGGGGTCCTTTTGGGTTTTGACAAACATGGTATTAGAGCACAAGGTTATGGGAAATAGTTTCGGTTCTAAAAGTCACACAAGCCACGTCTAGTAGTATCTTGGTAATTGGTGTGAGTCCCAACACATCCATGGACATGAGGATATTGAATGATAGAGTTTCACTTACTTCATTACTCTTAAATTGTGTTATAGAACTTAACTCCATACGGCCTCTCTATCTTATTTTCCCTTGTCCAGTGATCTTCTAAGTGTGATTGCTTGGAAAGGGAGATATTTCAATGTTTGAGGGAGACGAAAGGAGAGTTTTTATGTAATGACGGTTTTGTGGCTAGAAGTGTAGATATGAAGGTATGTTTTTAAAATTATGATGTGATGCCATTTATGTCTAGGTGTGATTTATGATATTGGAAGTGTTGTGATGAGAAACTTTATGGTGATGTAGTTAAATGAATGGTAAGAATTATAATGATTGAAAAAATTGGCTTTGAGAGCAAATGATTTATCTTGTGATTATGTTCAATGATGGTAGAAATTCATTATGGTGTAAATTTGAGGAATGTTGTATAAATGTGGTGATTTTGTAATAGTTGAGGTCAACGTCTTGTGGGGTTAATGTTTGAATAGTTGTTCTTGTGATTTGGTTGAGGTTGTGGTGTAGGTTTACACTAAAGAGGAAATGTGGTATGAATGCCTAATAAGGGATTGCTGTACCATGAGATTGATTTAAGTGATGCCTGAGAGTTGACTGAGGTGGTGATTAAGAGATTTTTTTTAAGCTTGAATCCTAAGAGGAGAGCATTATGCTCTCTAGTAGATTTGATTTTTAGTCCTTATGTGCATGAGTTGATGGTAGTGTGAGTCCCTACATTGTGAAAGACATAATTGTGATTTAAAGTATGAGACCTTGAAGATGACTGTACGCTTAGTGGGGGAGCATTAGTTGAGTAAAATTGCATGTAGTGTAATTAGTCCAAGAGATTCCTCAAGGATCACTAAGTGGGAGTGGTAGTATAGGATGCTACTTTCACATTGCACTTAATGAAACTTACCAAGTCTCTTTGGATTAATATAGTGTGGTGTTGTCCCTCATATTGTCATGGATTCTTGTTAAAAATGCTGGAAATGTGCATTGTTGAAATTTTAAGCACGTGACACAATGAGGTTTTGAATTCACTGTAAGTAAATCCAGATTTTTGAGAAAACTGCATTTTCATAAATTATTGTTTCAATATGCTATTATATTAGTTTATATGGTTATTATACTTCATATTATCATCTCAACTTGATGAATTGCTCAAAGAATGAATTTATGAAAATATTTGCCTGGTCAATAGTGATTATAGTGAACGCTCACTGTAGAAATTCTCATTTTTGAAGAAAGTTTCAATGTGAGTAAAAATTTTGTATATAAGTATGTTTAATGTTCAATAATGTATTTAATCAATAAAATAATTAAAATGGTGAATTTTGAACTTGTGAAGTTTTGTTGAACTGCTAATGTTGCGAAGTGTGTAAAAGTGTGAATTTTTTTCTCCTTGTTAGTTGATGCTTTGATTTTTAATGTCTGATATTTGATTAGTTTTTTTATATAATGTTGTGTTAAAATGAGTTACATTAGTGTTCTTAGGCAGTGTGTGAAGTTTTGTTAAGTTTGGAGGTCAAACTTCGAAGAACGTCCATGACGTTCGAAAGGAGTGCCTTAGAAAGTACTTGTGTGTCTTGATGTGTCTGAGTGAGTTTAACGTGTTCGTTTTAATCAAAATTGATGTGAGAGGTCAGTAAGACCTTGAAAAATATTTTTAGTTGTTTAAAGTTTGGGTACGACTCCATTTACGAACCACGAGGGGACCAAGAAGAGGACCCTAACTCTAAGACAAAAACTACCAAAACAGTATCATTCTACATGCCACTCGACGGCAAGTAGACAAGGAGATGGATCATCAACCTAGTAAGTTGTTTGAACATTAATTCATGAAGGTTTGGGAGTTACAGACCCAAACCACGAGCCCTCATCAATGGGACGTCGATGTATCAACGGTCCGTCGTTGAGACGCGTCGATGGGGGCTTGCAAAAGTTCTCGCGCCTGTTGCCATCTTGTGGTGTTTTGCGTAAATTCACCCCAAGTGTATTAGGAAACTAGGATGATATTTTTAGGGCTTATTAGGTATATTAATTTTTTTCAAACCCTAAGACCTAATTTTAGATTTCTTTTCCTAAAACTCAAAACACCTCTCCCTTAGAAGACTATCTCAAGTCAACATGGAATCTAGAAGTTAAGAAGGAACTAGGAGGGTTGTTGGTTGTCGTTTCTTCATTAAAATCATTGGTGTTTCTTCTAAGTGAGCATGGTATCAATCCATGAACTCTGTTCCATTCAAGGATCCCCTTTCTAAAAGATTTCAAAGAGAGTTTTCAACCCTAGTTTCTTCTATTTTTAACTCTAAAAATGGTTCTTGCATGAAAACGTTTTGAATGACTTAATAATTATGTTTTCTTATTTTAGTTGATGGTTTAAAGGTTTAAACATCAGTGAAATCGTGTTAAAGATTTTCATCAAATTTTGGCTTAAGAATTGAGTTAGATGAACATGAATTGGTAGTGTTTGTGTTTTGGTGTCTTGTGGTTTATGTTGTGGTTTAGATATTGACCAATGGGGTTTAATATGATTAAATATTGGTTAAAGTGATTATAGGTGATGAACGCATTTATGAAAGCGTAAGTTGGTTATGTTATTTAACTTTAATTTTGAAATGCTGTTGAGTGGTATGGTTCACCTATTTGGTGGCGGTGTTTACTTGAATTGTCTGAATGTGAAATTACTTGTTTACTGTAAATGAGGACATGACGGCTTGTTATTCTAAGTAAGATGATAATAATGTTATTCTTATTAAAGTACCTCATGAATCTATTATGTGCAGTAGGCTAGAGAGTATGCCTAAATGAAGTTAATCTTGTTAATTATTTTATGAAGCTTGTTCTGAGAAGTATGATAAGGATTATGTCTAAAGGACATATATGATTATGCGAAGCATGTAAGGTGTGTGATGTGATGAATGAAGTTGTAAGCACGTATATAGGTTAAATGTAAATGAAATGATGCTTATGTGCAAGGTGTGCACACATGTCTTCACACACTCACACTTGAATGATGAACGAAGCAAAGTTAGGTCCAAAAGGGGAGTTTTGGGGTGAACACTCTTCATGAGTTAATATGAAGTGCTTAGTAGAAACCGCACTTTATCATAAGAGATTTCTAAGATATGTTGGAGGATGAATTCCCTTCGTGAGTTGAGATGTGGAGTTCACTGATTATCCTTAACCTATAGTTTATAATATTTAGAATCCGTGGGAAGTTATGCCTAGCGCCGAGAGGATATGAAGAAGAGGTTGTCACACTTCGTGAGTTGAGATGTTGTACTCCAATGTACATCTTAAGATGAGTATTCCTTGTTAGTAGAGAATGAGTTACATAGTAGTAATCTTCTTATCCCGTAAATATGTGCCCACAATGGTGTAGCTATTGGGAAATCCATGTAAAAGCTAAGAGAATGACATCAGTCTAGGATTGTGAGGATCCCTCATTCGACGGGGTTAATATTGGGATTCCATGTCTAGCTCTCATGGTCAGTCTCAGTTAAGCTAACTCCCACAAAAAAATTGAGTGAAGTAAGTCTTCTAAAAGAACGTGCTACTTAGGGTAAGTGGTTGCATGGAACACTATCTATCCATTGCACTAAGTAGGTACTTTCTGAAAGGGAAGTGTTAGTGACAAACCTTATAAAAGAGTGTACTACTTAGGGTAGATGGTGGTATGGGACACTAAGTACGCATTACGAAAGGGAAGTCTTTGGTGTGTTGTTGGGTTTTCTTCTAATGTCTTATGATTGAGTAGTCGATTGTTCTCCCTAGTTGAGTAAGATCTTGGTGGGTAGTCTAAAGGATCTCCTTGGTGTTTATTAATGGAGGTGTTTAGACGTTTCCTTCATTTCATACCTTGGAGAGTCTTATTTCCTCAATTGCAATACTTTGGAAGTTCACATCCTCAATTGCAATACATTGGAAGTTCACTATATTTGGAGACTCTTTAGTTCACTATACTGTTTTACATAATTCACTATATTTTTTTTAAGCTATTGTAAAGTTCTCAATTCAAGGGCATCCATTAGGAGAGCTAAGTAGGAGTGGTAGTATAGGATGCTTCTTTGAAATTGCACATAGTGTGAACTATAAGTACTATTGAGGAAGGGTACTTACATGAAGTTCTTATGAATGAATGTTTGGAACATGTTTAACCAAGAGTGTGGACTTGATCTCCAAATGACGTAAGCCTATGGTTGTTCGTCTTAAGGATCGCTTTGGTGTGCCTTGAAGGAGGTGTATGGACAGTACCTTGTTGTCTTGCTTTAGGTAGTCTTAGGACAACTTGGTTAAGGAAACTTCAAAGGAAAAGGGTTCACATGACTTGAACTATGGCATTCATTTTAATTTGTTCACTGTAATAATTCTTGATGTTAATATAATGTGCTCTATGATTAAAAAATTATTAGATTATTTTATTATGTGTTAAATGATGATAATTAAACTATTTCAACTCTTAAATCATGAATATTTTACTTATTTTGCATGAAATATTAGTTTATTCAAATTTCCCTCTTTGCATTTTTTTGCATATTCCATACGTAGAACATTGTTTTGTACTAACCCGTACTTTTGTATACTGTATAAGTATAGGTTGAAGGCATTTGGAAGACTAGAAGTTGAAGCTTGGGAATGTTTTTCTCAAGGGAAAGTATGTCCTCGTATATTTTAGGGCATAGTCCTTTTCCTAGTTTCTTCATTTAAATACTTATTATGTATTTTGTTTTAATGTAAAGGGTTGTTTCCTTAAAATATTATGTTATGTCTTAAGTTGGCTTGTGACGATGAGATTCTTTAATTATATATGAAGGATTTCCTTTTATTAATTTATTCGTGTAAATTTTTAATTCCGTATTATGCTTTTAATGTCTTATGTAATGAATGATAGTTAAGGTCTTGGACAAGACCCCAAAGGGTCTAGTACGCCCGATCATGATCTGAGTGTTCTCCCTAACTTCTTGGGGGTGATTTCGGGTCGTGAGATCAAAGCGCCTCAAACATCATGTTATAAAAACAAAGCATGTATAAGAGTTCATGACATTTCAAAATATGCAAGACACCTAGTAATAACCATTAAAAAGCTTACGAGTGCAATGACCAAGTAAAGCCCCATAAGCCCACTCAATCAAGTAAACCAACCAAAGGGTCACAAGTAATGTGTAACTTCATATAACATAGAATCATGAGTATTAATCATCATATATAGAAATATAGACCAATAACATGTTAATAAGTGAAACAAACATCATATAGGATCATCAACATATAAATTCAACATACGTATATCATTTACTTCATAAGAATATAAGAACATTCTCCTATGACATAGTGCAATGTATAGGTAGAGTCCCATACTCGTACTTAGACTAAATCAAACCTCTTAAGTAACCCTAGTTAGAGTTCACTTTATTTATTCATTTTACTTTCAAGAACAATTGCCTTAACCGACATAGAGCACATGAGATAAATGTAGAATCAAAATGTCATCAATCCCTACAGCGAAGAAGGTGGATTACTTGTCACGGTAGTACCAAAACATTAATGTAGCATTCCAGGTGGATCCGCTAGATAGTATTCCTATGTGGGCAACATAGTTCAAGAACTAGGAGACATGCTTGAGAACCTCTTTATGCACAATTTCATTGCAATCTGTATCTCATGAAAACCATTGTCAACATACCTTCCCACATTTGATGGGACACTCTCTAATAACTAGTTCACTCAGTGCTAAGCTAAAGTCCCTTTTTGAAATGTCTTTATGCCTTTATTAATTATAATAGCTTAGAATAGGTTATTGAGGACTAACCCCTTGTATATCATAATCATTATCTCATTTTGAATTGCATGAGAAATTAATTTCATAACAACCATCATATGTGAGATTAACACATTTTCATCATCACGTCATAGTAAGACATATAAGTGATTCACAATCAACCTTTTATCATTACACCTTAATAATAATCTCACAAACCAATAATCAAGAAATTTCAATAACACTCATCATACCACCACCTATATAATCTAATCACTACCGAAAATTCAATTGAATGTCATCATCAAGTATAAGACAACGCAATTGAAGTAAGGATTCAAGATCATACGTCATACCACTACACCTTCACAAGCCTTCATCGTCTTAAAATAATGCTACCATATTAATCCAATAATAGTTTTAACAACATAACAAAATAGTAATTAACACTAGACGTAATCCAATTGAATCATCACTAACCAATTCAACATCAATTCATAACCTAGGGTTAGAGAAATAGGGTCTATTCATGATCTCTTTCATAAAACTAGGTCTAAAATCAAGAACTACCCAAATTCACAAATATCCATCATAATTAATTCATTATAATCAAAGTAAATAAAAACAATACATTTTAGAAAATTAATTTTGGGTTAATAATGAAATCCATCTTTTCTCAACTTTTTGGAAATAAATTTGAAAGAACCCTTTGGGGAAAGGAGTCCCAAAGGTAAAAAGTTCCCATAATTTTATTATCCATGATAATTGATGAAAATAAGTAGAAAGCTTGAATCCCTAAACAATTTTACTTTGGTAGTCAATGGAGTCTTCTTTGGCAAGAGATAAAGTAGAGAGAAGGAAGAGAATTTGAGTTTTGGGAATTGAAGGTGGTGGGTTATTTTAATTAGGCTTAGGTCTTTATATAGTTTCTTAATTAAGTAAATTAGAACTACCTAAAACCTTAATTAACAAACTAACCATATAACAAATAAAATGACCCTACTTAAATTCGGACAACCTTAATAGTCCTGACCTACGAGACCTCGATCGACGGTGAGTAGGTAAGTCAGCGGCATCCGTGCCCCCCTTCCCGTACTGCACGTCTGTTGATAAGTTAAGAGAGCTTGTTTCTTGGCATTTTTATAAAATGTCTGAGTGTGGGATGATATAGACATCGATGACCCGTCAGCAAGGCGGCGCACCGTCGTTTGACTCGTCGATTGCCACTGTCACTTGACAGCTTTTTGGTTAGTCTGGAAGGTTCCTCCTCAAGGACTATTAAAGTGGTCCTTTAGGAGTCGTACCCAGACGTTTTTATAATGAACCTATTATAATACAGGTTTAACACGTTCATTCCAAATTTCATTGAATTCCTACTTTTAAAACCCCATGAAACATGCAAAGACAAACTAACGTATTTTTCCTTGGTCACCTGACGCCACGGACGTTTCTTAACGTTTTGACTCCAAAACTTCCTCAATTTTTTATATACATTAGTTTTAGTGTTAAATTATTGTTTCAAGACATGGATACTTATGCGACTATCTATTATTAGGTCTTGGACTTTCAGAGTATTACATTATCACCCCTTACGAACATTAGTCCCCAAATGAACCTAAATATCTTTGAAAAGAAAGAATAGAGTCCAGACTAGCACCCCAACCAAAAACATACAAAACAAACGTGAGATTCAACTCAAATAACATTTACATATAGAAAGTCAAATCATAATTTACCACATATGAAAGCTCAACATCAAAACATGATGAATTTCCTTCTAAATATCAACATGACCTCAACATTATTATCAAGTCACTTATGCCAAAACTTCTTAAAACACATAAACTTATCAACACTATTTCATGAACGTAACTATACGCCAAAAACAAAAATAAGTGCAACTCAAGCAAAAGAGCATTTTCCATAAAAACTCATTTTACACTATATCTTTTACCATAACTATGCATATTTTTGAAAAACCAGTCAAATTCAAATGTACTCATTATTTTTGTTATTAATAGGAACAACTAACCTTAGATAAGAAACAAATGAGGATAACAAGACTTCATGTGGGCATCGGCCTCCCGTGTTGCCCCTTCAACTGGGTGGTTTCTACATAATACCTTTATGGAGGACACCTCTATGTTCCTAAACTTCTTAACTTATCTATAAAGGATCTCCACTAGAGCCTCTTCATAAGAGTGGTCTTCGTCCACCCCAACCACTTCAAAAGAAAGTATGAACATGAGATCAACAATTCACTTCTTAAGCATAGAAAGATGGAATACCGGATGAATCGGAGATAGTTCACTAGGTAATCTTAATTCATATAGAACGTCTACGACTCTTTCCATGACCTCATAAGGACAAACATACCGGGACTTAACTTCCTCTTTTTGCAAAATCTCATCAGCCCTTTCATAGGTGAAATCTTCAAATACACCATATCACCTACAACGAATTCAAGATATCTTAAACTATTATTGGCATAGGATTTTTTGATACTATACGATATTTTAAACCTATCCCTTATCACTTGAACCTTTTATAGGGCATCATAGATTATCTCGGGGAGGGAAGACTATCTAACCTCAAACCACTCTACAGGAGGCCTAAATATCCTACAATATAAGTCTTTAGATGGAGCCATTGAAATAATCAAATGATATCTATTATTATCGGAGTAATCAATAAATGGTAATTAATCATCCCAATGCTCTTTGAAGTCTATCACACAATCTTTTAATACGTCATCAAGAGTTAGGATAGTAATCTCCGCTTGACCTACTATTTGGTGATGAAATACAGTGCAAAGATTTACTTATGTACCCAACCCTTTATTAAAATATCTACAAAAATGAGATGTGAATTGAGCACCTCTATTATGTATGATGGACAAAGGAATCCCACGAAGACACAAAATCTCATTTGTAAGGTCCTAAAAATGTAATATGTCAAAATAGATCCTTACATATGTGTCATGAGATTATGAGGTTATATAATTACTAATATCAGTTTTTAGAATAAGATATATTTCTTGGGAGAGGTTTGAGGTAAAACATCCAAGAACGTCCAAGAGGTTTGAAAGTTAGCCTTGAGAACGTGGTTTCGTGCCTAAGTATGTTTCATGAGGTTTTAAGTAGTGTTTGGAGATAATGTTGATAGTAATGGTACCTATCATTTAGATGTGCTTGTGTAGTGTTTAAGCTTCCATATATGACCCCCAAAGACAACCTAAGGGGTCTTTTAGGGGGACCCCAAAAATAGACCTCAAAACTGTCAAATTGGGTGAACTACGGTTGCTATCGACGTTTAGTAGATCAATACAATCCCCATAGGTCATGGGAGATGATGGGTTCATAGCGTAGGGAGGTTTTACCTAATTATGATACCCATACCCATTAAATTGAGGCATAGCACGGCCTGTACACCCAACCAAGATCCGTGTATGGGAAATCATACGTACTACCAGCTCTTGGAGTCTGAGTTTATATTTGGTGTTTTGGAGTTTAGTTGGTCGATTTATTAAGGGATTATGGAGTTATTTATTTATTTATTTAGTACAACCTTTAATATAAAAATACCTTTTGTTTAATCATGAAAACGTTTGGAAACAACAAGACCCCAAAACCAGTCCCACCTATGCTGCCTTGACAACTTTGTGTTCTCACCTTTGTTGTGATCTACGGAGACAAATTAGTCAATTATTAAGATATTACGGGGTTGTTTATTTAGTTATTTAATAAACCTATTAATCTAAAAATACCCTAATTTGAATCATGAAATGTTTTGGGAACAACACCCCAAAATAGTCCCCTTGTGCTATCTTGACATCTTTATGTCCTCACTTTTGTGGTGATCTACGGAGCCAAACAACTCCCTTTTGATCAAACCATGGTCGGTGGATGGACCTCATGTTTCAATACATATAATATTTGGAGGGATTCAAAATTTTGATCTTAAGACTCAATCAACGAGACAAAACAACGGATAGTAGATTAATCTATGGCCTGTAGATTGCAAAACCGTAGGTGCTTCCAGATTTCTATATTTTAGTTTTAAGTTAGGAGTTAGGGGTTGGGTTATTGGTTAATTAGCGGTTAATGTGGTTTTTTTAATAGGTTATTGATATACCTATATAATATAACATAAACCCTATAATAACCATTCTAACTAACTCATCTAAAGTCTCTCCAATGAATAATCTCTCTACAATATAAAAAGAAGAAGAAGAGAAGAAGGGAGGAAGCAACATAGGTCGAATTCTCCATGGAATCAAGATTGGTTTATGGATCTAATAAAAGGTATGCACATATTATTCATTAATGTATTCTTCCACTCATGGAGTCCCCTTGTTTCCCTATAATTGTTAATCCAAAGAACCTCATTCTAGAGAAGGTTGTGATTGCATTGTGGGTAAGTCTTGATTATGATCCCAATCTAGTGGGTAGCATTCAATAATCTTTATTTTATGATTATATTCTGTTTTAGAATTCTTTCATGGTTAATTATAGTAATTGATGTTTAACTTGATCTTGGTGATTTTAGGCCATTAGAAGTTAGATGAAGGTTCTAGGTTGATATTCTTAATTCAATTGTATTGTAAACTACATAGTCATGATTGAACCACTTAGATATAAATTTAATTAGACTTAATGGATTAGGAGTTTTCTTGATTGATTGAATCTTAAAGATGAACAATGTCTATATTAACCTAGTAACGAAGATTGTGAAAAGAAAGCTAAGGCTAGAAGATCCTTTATTCTACCTATGAATTAAGATATAATGACTTTATGAATAGTGAACCTTATTATTGATGTGTTTGTTGTAGATGTAGGATGATTGAATGAAAGTGATAAATTCACTTGAGCATTAAGGGATTGTCTAGGACATCCCTCCATGAGAGAAAAGTGTTGAGTAAGGCTTGACAAAAAAATATTAAAGTATATGCTTGTCTCCAAGTGGATATTCAAAGTTAAAGAATATCCATGCCTAGAAAAGTTCCGGAGTCCAAGTATAAAGAATATCCATACCTAGTAGTTGTGATGACTATCAAAGTAGGTCCCATGAGACGGGAGTCCTTCACTTAGTTGAGTCAATGCATACTAGTAGATATCTATATATCCTATGAACTTAGATGTGCTTGAGAAGCCTCTCGTATTGTTCAAAGCAATGAATGAACTTAAACATGTCCAAGGGGTACCTTATAGTGTTCATAATGTGTGGATGAACTTAGACATGCCCAATTGGTATCTCGTATTTTTTGTAATGTGTGAATGGACTTAGACATACCCAAGAGGTATCTAGTAGTGTCCATATTCAATAAGGGATCAAGACATACCTTAAAAAAGTATCTCGTAGGATCCATATTACTAAGAAAATTATATATACTTAATGAAGTATCTCATAGTGTTCAAAATATGAAGATAGGGGCTACGCTCCATCGTATCAAGTAATAGTGAAAGGATCCAAAAGTAGTACCTTGTACGAGTGGTGTTACGGGGCAACATAAGTGCATTGCATAAGGTATAACCTAGGGTAATTAAAGAAGAAGAGACTGAAGATAGGATTTGACTAGAGTTGCCTATCCTTGTAAAGAAGACTAAACATAAGAGGATCTTATTGAATGAAGTTAAGTATTGATAAGTTTATGGAAGTTGGACATGTTAAGGAAAACTTTAAGAGAGGCTTAGTGTGCGAGGCAGTATGGACTGCCTTATATACATTGTACAATCCTATTTTGAGGAAAGGGTATAGTACTTTTTAGTAGGAATAGCTTAGGTTTACCAAAGATTTTTAAGATAACATGAAACCGGATAAGGTGACTTTAAGACATACTTAGTGTGTGATGTATTAGGGGATGCTTCCCATGCATTGCACAAGTGTGCTTTGTGGTAGCCTAGGGTCATAGTGATCATATGTGATAATGAACATAGGTCTTAATTATTATAGTAGGCTATAATCAAGAATGACCTAAGAGATGTACTTAGCTTTTGTAGTATTATGGGATGATATCTTAGCCTTGCACAAGTATACATAGAGGTGTCTTGTAGGGTATTTCATTTGAGTAAGAAGGACAATGAGTTAAATATAATATCTTATATTCTTGATGATGCTTTATTATGCTTATGTTATTCATGTTATTCTTATGACTTTATCTATTATGATTATGTCTTTTATTGACTAACCCTTTGAGATACTTTATGTTTAGGTATGATAGTTTCCATACTTAGTACATGTTGTACTAACACATATGTTTTCCTACATTCTAAATAAATGTAGGGTGTTTAAGAAATTGAGTTGCTTACACAGGTAGAGTTTCCAAAGCTTGCAAGGAAAGAAGATTGGTGTGTCCTCATAGAACCCGAGGACATCACTAATATGTTATTTTTTAGGTTCTTTTTTATGTTTAGAGTTTTATGGGTTGTTACCCAAGACTATTGTACTCATACTGTCATAGATGTTTGATACATAAGTTAGAAGTTTTATGAAATTACTTACCCATTACGTTCTGAAAGAAAAGCTTTAATTTCTTGTACTTTTCATATGTATGTAATGAATGATGTTTAAGGGCTAGTTCAAGACCTCCGAGAGGTCAAGTACGCCGTTCCACGACTTGGGAAATGCACTAAATTCTATGGTGTACTCTCGGGTCGTGATATAATCAATGTAGATTCTTGCATAATCTTCCGCCGTATAAGTAGACTAAACAGGGATAAAATGAGCCAATTTTTTCAATCTATACCCTATAACCCAAATTGAGTCATTTTGCCTCCTAGTACGAGGCAACCCAACTATAAAGTCAACGCTAATTTCCTCCCACTTTCAAGAAGAAACACCTATTTGTTTTATTAGACCACTAGGCTTTAGATTCTCGGATTTCATTTACTGGCAATTTGGATACATAGATTCAAACTCCGCTATGTCCCTTTTTAGTCCATCCAACCAATATACCTCTTTAAGGTCACATTACTTCTTGGTGGAACCCGTATAGATAGAATATCGAGAACCATGAACTTCAAGTAGTAGATTATTCCTCAAACAACAATATCCGATACACATAGTTTATTTTTGTACCTTAGCACACCATCCCCCCTTTGGATAGTGACTCATTGAACTTGCAGTACGGATTCCTTTAACTAACTATGAGTTATTATGAACCATAAATCCATCATTTGGGGAATCTTTTAAACGAACACTGAATCTAGCCATCCTATGAACATGTTTAACCATGTCTTTCTTCTCTTCTTGTATATGAGATACACTACCCATGGTCATATGACTCAAAGAATCTGCAACCACATTGGCTTTTGCGGGAAAGTAGAGAACACTCAAGTCATAATATTTTTAGCAATTTCAACCATGTTTATTGTCGGAGATTCAACTCCTTTTGAGTAAACACATATTGAATACTTATGGTTTGTAAAAGACATCCACATGAACACCATACATGTAATGCCTCAATATTTTCAAAGAAAGCTCTACAGCTTGTAATTCAAGATCATATGTTGGATAGTTCTTCTCATGCACCTTAAATTTTTTTGGAGGCATAGGCTACAACCTTTACATGTTGCATAAGAACACACCCCAAACCCACTCGAAATGCATCAAAATATAATAAAAATCCCTTGGTACCCTCTGGTATAGTTAACACCAATGCAGGGGTAAGCTTATCTTTCAAAATTTTGAAGCTTTTTTGACAAGCCTTCGACAACTCAAATTTTACTCTTTTAGGTTCAAGGTAGTCAATGGAAAAGAAATTGATTAAAAACTAGCCACAAACTCCTATAGTACTTGTATAATTCCAAGAAACTTCTAACATCGGTTGGAGTCAATGCTCGAGGCTAATTCTTAACCACCTCAGTTTTCTTTGAATCGACCTCTTTATCCTCACTTGAGATAATATGATCAAGAAATGTCACCACTATCAACCAAAACTCATATTTTTTACACTTGGAAAATAGTTGTTGTTCCTTAAGGACTTGTAAAACTACTTTCAAGTGACCCACTTGTTAATTATAATTCTTCAAATATACTAACATGTCATCAATAAACACAATGACAAAAACATCTAGGGTGTTTCGAAATACCCAATTCATTAAGTCCATAAAATATGCGGGGGTATTAGTGAGACCAAAAGGCATTACTTGGAACTCATACTGACCATACCTAGTTTGAAATGTTGTTTTAGTTACATCCTCACCTCTCACCCTAATTTGGTGATACTCCGACCTCAAGTCAATCTTTGAAAAGTAGCTTGCCCCTTTGAGTAGATCAAACAAGTCGTCAATCCGAGGAAGAGGATACTTGTTTTTAATGGTGACTTTATTGAGTTGATGATAGTCAATGAACATCTTAAGGAACCCATCCTTATTTTTATGAAACAACAGTGAAGCACCCTATGGATAAATACTAGGTTTAATGAAACCTTTGTCTAGAAAATCATTGAGTTAAACCTTCACTAAATTAATTCGGCCAGAGCAATCCAATAAGAAGGACTTGGGATGGGATTCATATTCGGTAATAAGTCAAGACAAAAGTCAATTTCCTGCTTGGGAGGAATTTCGAGCAAGTCATCGGAAAGACTTCTGGAAAGTCCTTCAGTACGAACAAAGACTCAATTGATGGTATGTTGGACTCAAGATCTTTGATTTTTGCAATATGGTAAAGATCCCCTTTAGAAATCATTTCGCCAGCTTTTAAACAAGAGATGATACGACCTCTATGAATTTGGTTAACCCCTTAATAGTCTACGACGTTTTAATTAGGAAAATTGAACTTAACCACACTTGTTCAAAAATTAATGAAAGCAAAACGTGCATGCAACCAACTAAATCACAAAATAACATCAAAATCAACCATATAAGTTCTAGACAATTCACCCATGTAACTCTATTGAGAAAAGATATAGGACAACTCCTAAAGGTTCCTCTAGCCATAACGGAGTCACCCACTTAGGTTATAACCAAAAACGTTTCAACAAATATATCAAGTAGAACATGAAACTTTTTAGCTACTAAAGGAGTTACAAATGACAAGTTAGCACCGGGATCATGTAAAGCATAAACATTAATAGAGAATACTTGTAGCATACCGGTGACC
>CM064974.1:34361785-34508785 GCA_032847665.1 Solanum chilense
AATCTGATATATCTAATGGAACCATGCTATTGGCTAAAAACTGAATGTCCAAAGCCAAGGGTCTTTCACCTGCAAATAAGAAGGCTAGACTACCCATACTCACCGCCTTTCGGCTTAAGGCGTCTGCTACCACGTTCGCCTTGCCCGGATGATAGAGAATGGAGAGATCATAATCCTTCAGGAGCTCAATCCAACGACGCTGCCTCGAATTTAGGTCCCTCTGGCTCATGATATACTTACCACTCATAGGGAAAAGTTAGTTCTAATATTGAATGTTCAAACTCAAAAATTACTCTTGTTACTTACATGAAGTTCATAAGAATGAAAGATTGGCACATGTTTAACCAAGAGTGTGCACTAGATTTCCATACGAGGTAAGCCTATGGTATGTCGTCTTAAGGATCGCTTAGGTGTGCCTTGAAGGGGTTTATGGGCATTCCCTTCTTGTCTTACTTTAGGGAGTCTTAGGATAACTTGGTTAGGAAAACTTCAAAGGTAAAGGGTTCACATAACTTGCACTATCCCATTCACTGTAATGTGTTGACTTTAATAATTCTTGATGTTACTATAATGTGTTCTTTGATTCAAAAATTTTGAGATTCTTTTATTATGTGTTAAGTAATGATAATAATACTATTTCGACTCTTAAATCATGAATATTTTACTTATTTGGCATGAAATGTGATTTTACTAAAATGTCCCTTTTTTATGTTTTGGAATATTCTATACTTAGTACATTGTTTTGTACTAACCCTATACTTTTCTATACTCTATAAGTATTGGTTGAAAGCAATTGGATGACTAGAAGGTGAAGCTTGGGAAAGTTTCTCTCAAGGCTATGTATATCCTCATATATTCGAGGACATAGTCCTTTTCTTAGTTTCTTTATTTAAAGACTTATTATGTATTTTCTTTTTATGTAAAGTGCCAGGCCCTTAACATATTACGTCGTATCTTATATTGGCTTCTGATGATGAGATTCTCAAAGTATTTATGAAAGATTTCCTTTTATTAATTTATTTTTGATTTTTTTTATTCCGCACTACTTTTCATGTCTTATGTAATGAACGATAGTTAAGATCTTGGACTAGACCTCAAATGGTATAGTAGGCCCGGTCATGATCTAAGGGTTCTACTTAACTTCTTGGGGTGCTTTTGGGTTTTGACAAACATGGTATTAGAGAACAAGGTTATGGGAAATAGTTTCGGGTCTAAAAGTCACACAAGCCACGTCTAGTAGTATCTTGGTAATTGGTGTGAGTCCCAACACATCCATGGACATGAGGATATGGAACGATAGAGTTTCACTTACTTCATTACTCTTAAATTGTGTTATAGAACTTAACTCCATACGGCCTCTCTATCTTATTTTCCCTTGTCCAGTGATCTTCTAAGTGTGATTGCTTGGAAAGGGAGATATTTCAATGTTTGAGGGAGACGAAAGGAGAGTTTTTATGTAATGACGGTTTTGTGGCTAGAAGTGTAGATATGAAGGTATGTTTTTAAAATTATGATGTGATGCCATTTATGTCTAGGTGTGATTTATGATATTGGAAGTGTTGTGATGAGAAACTTTATGGTGATGTAGTTAAATGAATGGTAAGAATTATAATGATTGAAAAAATTGCCTTTGAGAGCAAATGATTTATCTTGTGATTATGTTCAATGATGGTAGAAATTCATTATGGTGTAAATTTGAGGAATGTTGTATGAATGTGGTGATTTTGTAATAGTTGAGGTCAACGTCTTGTGGGGTTAATGTTTGAATAGTTGTTCTTGTGATTTGGTTGAGGTTGTGGTGTAGGTTTACACTAAAGAGGAAATGTGGTATGAATGCCTAATAAGGGATTGCTGTACCATGAGATTGATTTAAGTGATGCCTGAGAGTTGACTGATGTGGTGATTAAGAGATTTTTTTTAAGCTTGAATCCTAAGAGGAGAGCATTATGCTCTCTAGTAGATTTGATTTTTAGTCCTTATGTGCATGAGTTGATGGTAGTGTGAGTCCCTACATTGTGAAAGACATAATTGTGATTTAAAGTATGAGACCTTGAAGATGACTGTACGCTTAGTGGGGGAGCATTAGTTGAGTAAAATTGCATGTAGTGTAGTTAGTCCAAGAGATTCCTCAAGGATCACTAAGTGGGAGTGGTAGTATAGGATGCTACATTCACCTTGCACTTAATGAAACTTACCAAGTCTCTTTGGATTAATTTAGTGTGGTGTTGTCCCTCATATTGTCATGGATTCTTGTTAAAATTGCTGGAAATGTGCATTGTTGAAATTTTAAGCACGTGACACAATGAGGTTTTGAATTCACTGTAAGTAAATCCAGATTTTTGAGAAAACTGCATTTTCATAAATTATTGTTTCAATATGCTATTATATTAGTTTATATGGTTATTATACTTCATATTATCATCTCAACTTGATGAATTGCTCAAAGAATGAATTTATGAAAATATTTGCCTGGTCAATAGTGATTATAGTGAACGCTCACTGTAGAAATTCTCATTTTTGAAGAAAGTTATTATCTTGAATTAAAGTTTCAATGTGAGTAAAAATTTTGTATATAAGTATGTTTAATGTTCAATAATGTATTTAATCAATAAAAGAATTAAAATGGTGAATTTTGAACTTGTGAAGTTTTGTTGAACTGCTAATGTTGCGCAGTGTGTAAAAGTGTGAATTTTTTTCTCCTTGTTAGTTGATGCTTTGATTTTTAATGTCTGATATTTGATTAGTTTTTTTTATATAATGTTGTGTTAAAATGAGTTACATTAGTGTACTTAGGCAGTGTGTGATGTTTTGTTAAGTTTGGAGGTCAAACTTCGAAGAACGTCCATGACGTTCGAAAGGAGTGCCTTAGAAAGTACTTGTGTGTCTTGATGTGTCTGAGTGAGTTTAACGTGTTCGTTTTAATTAAAATTGATGTGAGAGGTCAGTAAGACCTTGAAAAATATTTTTAGTTGTTTAAAGTTTGGGTACGACTCCATTTACGAACCACGAGGGGACCTAGAAGAGGACCCTAACTCTAAGACAAAAACTACCAAAACAGTATCATTCTACATGCCACTCGACGGCAAGTAGACAAGGAGATGGATCATCAACCTAGTAAGTTGTTTGAACATTAATTCATGAAGGTTTTGGAGTTACAGACCCAAACCACGAGCCCTCATCAATGGGACGTCGACGTATCAACGGTCCGTCGTTGAGACGCGTCGATGGGGGCTTGCAAAAGTTCTCGCGCCTGTTGCCATCTTGTGGTGTTTTGCGTAAATTCACCCCAAGTGTATTATGAAACTAGGATGATATTTTTAGGGCTTATTAGGTATATTAATTTTTTTCAAACCCTAAGACCTAATTTTAGATTTCTTTTCCTAAAACTCAAAACACCTCTCCCTTAGAAGACTATCTCAAGTCAACATGGAATCTAGAAGTTAAGAAGGAACTAGGAGGGTTGTTGGTTGTCGTTTCTTCATTAAAATCATTGGTGTTTCTTCTAAGTGAGCATGGTATCAATCCATGAACTCTGTTCCATTCAAGGATCCCCTTTCTAAAAGATTTCAAAGAGAGTTTTCAACCCTAGTTTCTTCTATTTTTAACTCTAAAAATGGGTCTTGCATGAAAACGTTTTGAATGACTTAATAATGATGTTTTCTTATTTTAGTTGATGGTTTAAAGGTTTAAACATCAGTGAAATCGTGTTAAAGATTTTCATCAAATTTTGGCTTAAGAATTGAGTTAGATGAACATGAATTGGTAGTGTTTGCGTTTTGGTGTCTTGTGGTTTATGTTGTGGTTTAGATATTGACCAATGGGGTTTAATATGATGAAATATTGGTTAAAGTGATTATAGGTGATGAACGCGTTTATGAAAGCTTAAGTTGGTTATGTTATTTAACTTTAATTTTGAAATGTTGTTGAGTGGTATGGTTCACCTATTTGGTGGCGGTGTTTACTTGAATTGTCTGAATGTGAAATTACTTGTTTACTGTAAATGAGGACATGACGGCTTGTTATTCTAAGTAAGATGATAATAATGTTATTCTTATTAAAGTACCTCATGAATCTATTATGTGCAGTAGGCTAGAGAGTATGCTTAAATGAAGTTAATCTTGTTAATTATTTTATGAAGCTTGTTCTGAGAAGTATGATAAGGATTATGTCTAAAGGACATATATGATTATGCGAAGCATGTAAGGTGTGTGATGTGATGAATGAAGTTCTAAGCACGTATATAGGTTAAATGTAAATGAAATGATGCTTATGTGCAAGGTGTGCACACATGTCTTCACACACTCACACTTGAATGATGAACGAAGCAAAGTTAGGTCCAAAAGGGGAGTTTTGGGGTGAACACTCTTCATGAGTTAATATGAAGTGCTTAGTAGAAACCGCACTTTATCATAAGAGATTTCTAAGATATGTTGGAGGATGAATTCCCTTCGTGAGTTGAGATGTGGAGTTCACTGATTATCCTGAACCTATAGTTTATAATATTTAGAATCCGTGGGAAGTTATGCCTAGCGCCGAGAGGATATGAAGAAGAGGTTGTTACACTTCGTGAGTTGAAATGTTGTACTCCAATGTACTTCTTAAGATGAGTATTCCTTGTTAGTAGAGAATGAGTTACATAGTAGTAATCTTCTTATCCCGTAAATATGTGCCCACAATGGTGTAGCTATTGGGAAATCCATGTAAAAGCTAAGAGAATGACATCAGTCTAGGATTGTGAGGATCCCTCATTCGACGGGGTTAATATTGGGATTCCATGTCTAGCTCTCATGGTCAGTCTCAGTTAAGCTAACTCCCACAAAAAAATTGAGTGAAGTAAGTCTTCTAAAAGAACGTGCTACTTAGGGTAAGTGGTTGCATGGCACACTATCTATCCATTGCACTAAGTAGGTACTTTCTGAAAGGGAAGTGTTAGTGACAAACCTTATAAAAGAGTGTACTACTTAGGGTAGATGGTGGTATGGGACGCTAATTACTCATTTCACTAAGTACGCATTACGAAAGGGAAGTCTTTGGTGTGTTGTTGGGTTTTCTTCTAATGTCTTATGATTGAGTAGTCGATTGTTCTCCCTAATTGAGTAAGATCTTGGTGGGTAGTCTAAAGGATTTCCTTGGTGTTTATTAATGGAGGTGTTTAGACGTTTCCTTCATTTCATACCTTGGAGAGTCTTATTTCCTCAATTGTAATACTTTGGAAGTTCACATCCTCAATTGCAATACTTTGGAAGTTCACTATATTTGGAGACTCTTTAGTTCACTATACTGTTTTACATAATTCACTATAATTTTTTTTAAGCTATTGTAAAGTTCTCAATTCAAGGGCATCCATTAGGAGAGCTAAGTAGGAGTGGTAGTATAGGATGCTTTTTTGAAATTGCACATAGTGTGAACTATAAGTACTATTGAGGAAGGGTACTTACATGAAGTTCTTATGAATGAATGTTTGGAACATGTTTAACCAAGAGTGTGGACTTGATCTCCAAATGACGTAAGCCTATGGTTGTTCGTCTTAAGGATCGCTTTGGTGTGCCTTGAAGGAGGTGTATGGACAGTACCTTGTTGTCTTGCTTTAGGTAGTCTTAGGACAACTTGGTTAAGGAAACTTCAAAGGAAAAGGGTTCACATGACTTGAACTATGGCATTCATTTTAATTTGTTCACTGTAATAATTCTTGATGTTAATATAATGTGTTCTATGATTAAAAAATTATTAGATTATTTTATTATGTGTTAAATGATGATAATTAAACTATTTCAACTCTTAAATCATCAATATTTTACTTATTTTGCATGAAATATTAGTTTATTCAAATTTCCCTCTTTGCATTTTTTTGCATATTCCATACGTAGAACATTGTTTTGTACTAACCCATACTTTTGTCTACTGTATAAGTATAGGTTGAAGGCATTTGGAAGACTAGAAGTTGAAGCTTGGGAATGTTTTTCTCAAGGCAAACTATGTCCTCGTATATTTTAGGGCATAGTCCTTTTCCTAGTTTCTTCATTTAAATGCTTATTATGTATTTTGTTTTAATGTAAAGGGTTGTTTCCTTAAAATATTATGTTATGTCTTAAGTTGGCTTGTGACGATGAGATTCTTTAATTATTTATGAAGGATTTCCTTTTATTAATTTATTCGTGTAAATTTTTAATTCCGTATTATGCTTTTAATGTCTTATGTAATGAATGATAGTTAAGGTCTTGGACAAGACCCCAAAGGGTCTAGTACGCCCGATCATGATCTGAGTGTTCTCCCTAACTTCTTGGGGGTGATTTCGGGTCGTGAGATCAAAGCGCCTCAAACATCATGTTATAAAAACAAAGCATGTATAAGAGTTCATGACATTTCAAAATATGCAAGACACCTAGTAATAACCATTAAAAAGCTTACGAGTGCAATGACCAAGTAAAGCCCCATAAGCCCACTCAATCAAGTAAACCAACCAAAGGGTCACAAGTAATGTGTAACTTCATATAACATAGAATCATGAGTATTAATCATCATATATAGAAATATAGACCAATAACATGTTAATAAGTGAAACAAACATCATATAGGATCATCAACATATAAATTCAACATACGTATATCATTTACTTCATAAGAATATAAGAACATTCTCCTATGACATAGTGCAATGTATAGGTAGAGTCCCATACTCGTACTTAGACTAAATCAAACCTCTTAAGTAACCCTAGTTAGAGTTCACTTTATTTATTCATTTTACTTTCAAGAACAATTTCCTTAACCGACATAGAGCACATGAGATAAATGTGGAATCAAAATGTCATCAATCCCTACAGCGAAGAAGGTGGATTACTTGTCACGGTAGTACCAAAACATTAATGTAGCATTCCAGGTGGATCCGCTAGATAGTATTCCTATGTGGGCAACATAGTTCAAGAACTAGGAGACATGCTTGAGAACCTCTTTATGAACAATTTCATTGCAATCTGTATCTCATGAAAACCATTGTCAACCTACCTTCCCACATTTGATGGGACACTCTCTAATAACTAGTTCACTCAGTGCTAAGCTAAAGTCCCTTTTTGAAATGTCTTTATGCCTTTATTAATTATAATAGCTTAGAATACGTTATTGAGGACTAACCCCTTGTATATCATAATCATTATCTCATTTTGAATTGCATGAGAAATTAATTTCATAACAACCATCATATGTGAGATTAACACATTTTCATCATCACGTCATAGTAAGACATATAAGTGATTCACAATCAACCTTTTATCATTACACCTTAATCATAATCTCACAAACCAATAATCAAGAAATTTCAATAACACTCATCATACCACCACCTATATAATCTAATCACTACCGAAAATTCAATTGAATGTCATCATCAAGTATAAGACAACGCAATTGAAGTAAGGATTCAAGATCATACGTCATACCACTACACCTTCACAAGCCTTCATCGTCTTAAAATAATGCTACCATATTAATCCAATATTAGTTTTAACAACATAACAAAATAGTAATTAACACTAGACGTAATCCAATTGAATCATCACTAACCAATTCAACATCAATTCATAACCTAGGGTTAGAGAAATAGGGTCTATTCATGATCTCTTTCATAAAACTAGGTCTAAAATCAAGAACTACCCAAATTCACAAATATCCATCATAATTAATTCATTATAATCAAAGTAAATAAAAACAATACATTTTAGAAAATTAATTTTGGGTTAATAATGAAATCCATCTTTTCTCAACTTTTTGGAAATAAATTTGAAAGAACCCTTTGGGGAAAAGAGTCCCAAAGGTAAAAAGTTCCCATAACTTTATTATCCATGAAAATTGATGAAAATAAGTAGAAAGCTTGAATCCCTAAACAATTTTACTTTGGTAGTCAATGGAGTCTTCTTTGGCAAGAGATAAAGTAGAGAGAAGGAAGAGAATTTGAGTTTTGGGAATTGAAGGTGGTGGGTTATTTTAATTAGGCTTAAGTCTTTATATAGTTTCTTAATTAAGTAAATTAGAACTACCTAAAACCTTAATTAACAAACTAACCAAATAACAAATAAAATGACCCTACTTAAATTCGGACAACCTTAATAGTCCTGACCTACGAGACCTCGACCGACGGTGAGTA
The DNA here is from genome assembly GCA_032847665.1 of Solanum chilense. Lineage (NCBI taxonomy): Eukaryota > Viridiplantae > Streptophyta > Magnoliopsida > Solanales > Solanaceae > Solanum > Solanum chilense. The sequence continues at coordinate 34,369,923 of CM064974.1, forward strand.
GGTAAGTCAGCGGCATCCGTGCCCCCCTTCCCGTACTGCACGTCTGTTGATAAGTTAAGAGAGCTTGTTTCTTGGCATTTTTATAAAATGTCTGAGTGTGGGATGATATAGACATCGATGACCCGTCAGCAAGGCGGCGCACCGTCGTTTGACTCCTCGATTGCCACTGTCACTTGACAGCTTTTTGGTTAGTCTGGAAGGTTCCTCCTCAAGGACTATCAAAGTGGTCCTTTAGGAGTCGTACCCAGACGTTTTTATAATGAACCTATTATAATACAGGTTTAACACGTTCATTCCAAATTTCATTGAATTCCTACTTTTAAAACCCCATGAAACATGCAAAGACAAACTAACGTATTTTTCCTTGGTCACCTGACACCACGGACGTTTCTTAACGTTTTGACTCCAAAACTTCCTCAATTTTTTATATACATTAGTTTTAGTGTTAAATTATTGTTTCAAGACATGGATACTTATGTGAGTATCTATTATTAGGTCTTGGACTTTCAGAGTATTACATTATCACCCCTTACGAACATTAGTCCCCAAATGACCCTAAATATCTTTGAAAAGAAAGAATAGAGTCCAGACTAGCACCCCAACAAAAAACATACAAAACAAACATGAGTTTCAACTCAAATAACATTTACATATAGAAACTCAAATCATAATTTACCACATATGAGAGCTCAACATCAAAACATGATGAATTTCCTTCTAAATATCAACATGAGCTCAACATTATTATCAAGTCACTTATGCCAAAACTTCTTAAAACACATAAACTTATCAACACTATTTCATGAACGTAACTATACGCCAAAAACAAAAATAAGTGCAACTCAAGCAAAAGAGCATTTTCCATAAAAACTCATTTTACACTATATCTTTTACCATAACTATGCATATTTTTGAAAAACCAGTCAAATTCAAATGTACTCATTATTTTTGTAATTAATACAAACAACTAACCTTAGATAAGAAACAAATGAGGATAACAGGACTTCATGTGGGCATCGGCCTCCCGTGTTGCCCCTTCAACTGGGTGGTTTCTACATAATACCTTTATGGAGGACACCTCTATGTTCCTAAACTTCTTAACTTATCTATCAAGGATCTCCACTAGAGCCTCTTCATAAGAGTGGTCTTCGTCCACCCCAACCACTTCAAAAGAAAGTATGAACATGAGATCAACAATTCACTTCTTAAGCATAGAAAGATGGAATACCGGATGAATCGGAGATAGTTCACTAGGTAATCTTAATTCATATGGAACGTCTACGACTCTTTCCATGACCTCATAAGGAAAAACATACCGGGACTTAACTTCCTGTTTTTGCAAAATCTCATCAGCCCTTTCATAGGTGAAATCTTCAAATACACCATATCACCTACAACGAATTCAAGATATCTTAAACTATTATTGGCATAGGATTTTTTGATACTATACGATATTTTAAAACTATCCCTTATCACTTGAACCTTTTATAGGGCATCATAGATTATCTCGGGGAGGGAAGACTATCTAACCTCAAACCACTCTACAGGAGGCCTAAATCTCCTACAATATAAGTCTTTAGATGGAGCCATTGAAATACTCAAATGATATCTATTATTATCGGAGTAATCAATAAACGGCAATTAATCATCCCAATGCTCTTTGAAGTTTATCACACAATCTTTTAATATGTCATTAAGAGTTAGGATAGTAATCTCCGCTTGACCTACTATTTGGCGATGAAATACAGTGCAAAGATTTACTTATGTACCCAACCCTTTATTAAAATATCTACAAAAATGAGATGTGAATTGAGCACCTCTATTATGTATGATGGACAAAGGAATCCCACGAAGACACAAAATCTCATTTGTAAGGTCCTAAAAATGCAATATGTCAAAATAGATCCTTACATATGTGTCATGAGATTATGAGGTTATATAATTACTAATATCAGTTTTTAGAATAATATATATTTCTTGGGAGAGGTTTGAGGTAAAACATCCAAGAACGTCCAAGAGGTTTGAAAGTTAGCCTTGAGAACGTGGTTTCGTGCCTAAGTATGTTTCATGAGGTTTTAAGTAGTGTTTGGAGATAATGTTGATATTAATGGTACCTATCATTTAGATGTGCTTGTGTAGTGTTTAAGCTTCCATATATGACCCCCAAAGACAACCTAAGGGGTCTTTTAGGGGGACCCCAAAAATAGACCTCAAAACTGTCAAATTGGGTGAACTACGGTTGCTATCGACGTTTAGTAGATCAATACAATCCCCATAGGTCATGTGAGATGATGGGTTCATAGCGTAGGGAGGTTTTACCTAATTATGATACCCATACCCATTAAATGGAGGCATAGCACGGCCTGTACACCCAACCAAGATCCGTGTATGGGAAATCATACGTACTACCAGCTCTTGGAGTCTGAGTTTATATTTGGTGTTTTGGAGTTTAGTTGGTCGATTTATTAAGGGATTATGGAGTTATTTATTTATTTATTTAGTACAACCTTTAATATAAAAATACCTTTTGTTTAATCATGAAAACGTTTGGAAACAACAAGACCCCAAAACCAGTCCCACCTATGCTGCCTTGACAACTTTGTGTTCTCACCTTTGTTGTGATCTACGGAGACAAATTAGTCAATTATTAAGATATTACGGGGTTGTTTAGTTAGTTATTTAATAAACATATTAATCTAAAAATACCGTAATTTGAATCATGAAATGTTTTGGGAACAACACCCCCAAAATAGTCCCCTTGTGCTGTCTTGACATCTTTATGTCCTTACTTTTGTGGTGATCTACGGAGCCAAACAACTCCCTTTTGATCAAACCATGGTTGGTGGATGGACCTCATGTTTCAATACATATAATATTTGGAGGGCTTCAAAATTTTGATCTTAAGACTCAATCAACGAGACAAAACAACGGATAGTAGATTAATCTATTGCCTGTAGATTGCAAAACCGTAGGTGCTCCCAGATTTCTATATTTTAGTTTTAAGTTAGGAGTTAGGGGTTGGGTTATTGGTTAATTAGCGGTTAATGTGGTTTTCTTAAAGGTTATTGATATACCTATATAATATAACATAAACCCTATAATAACCATTCTAACTAACTCATCTAAAGTCTCTCCAATGAATAATCTCTCTACAATATAAAAAGAAGAAGAAGAGAAGAAGGGAGGAAGCAACATAGGTCGAATTCTCCATGGAATCAAGATTGGTTTATGGATCTAATAAAAGGTATGCACATATTATTCATTAATGTATTCTTCCACTCATGGAGTCCCCTTGTTTCCCTATAATTGTTAATCAAAAGAACCTCATTCTAGAGAAGGTTGTGATTGCATTGTGGGTAAGTCTTGATTATGATCCCAATCTAGTGGGTAGCATTCAATAATCTTTATTTTATGATTATATTATGTTTTAGAATTCTTTCATGGTTAATTATAGTAATTGATGTTGAACTTGATCTTGGTGATTTTAGGCCACTAGAAGTTAGATGAAGGTTCTAGGTTGATATTCTTAATTCAATTGTATTGTAAACTACATAGTCATGATTGAACCACTTAGATATGAATTTAATTAGACTTAATGGATTAGGAGTTTTCTTGATTGATTGAATCTTAAAGATGAACAATGTCTATATTAACCTAGTAACGAAGATTGTGAAAAGAAAGCTAAGGCTAGAAGATCCTTTATTCTACCTATGAATTAAGATAGAATGACTTTATGAATAGTGAACCTTATTATTGATGTGTTTGTTGTAGATGTAGGATGATTGAATGAAAGTGATAAATTCACTTGAGCATTAAGGGATTGTCTAGGACATCCCTCCATGAGAGAAAAATGTTGAGTAAGGCTTGACAAAAAAATATTAAAGTATATGCTTGTCTCCAAGTGGATATTCAACGTTAAAGAATATCCATGCCTAGAAAAGTTCCGGAGTCCAAGTATAAAGAATATCCATACCTAGTAGTTGTGATGACTATCAAAGTAGGTCCCATGAGACGGGAGTCCTTCACTTAGTTGAGTCAATGCATACTAGTAGATATCTATATATCCTATGAACTTAGATGTGCTTGACAAGCCTCTCGTATTGTTCAAAGCAATGAATGAACTTAAACATGTCCAAGGGGTACCTCATAGTGTTCATAATGTGTGGATGAACTTAGACATGCCCAATTGGTATCTCGTATTTTTTGTAATGTGTGAATGGACTTAGACATACCCAAGAGGTATCTAGTAGTGTCCATATTCAATAAGGGATCAAGACATACCTTAAAAAAGTATCTCGTAGGATCCATATTACTAAGAAACTTATATATACTTAATGAAGTATCTCATAGTGTTCAAAATATGAAGATAGGGGCTTCGCTCCATCGTATGAAGTAATAGGGAAAGGATCCAAAAGTAGTACCTTGCACGAGTGGTGTTACGGGGCATCATAAGTGCATTGCACAAGGTATAACCTAGGGTAATTAAAGAAGAAGAGACTGAAGATAGGATTTGACTAGAGTTGCCTATCCTTGTAAAGAAGACTAAACATAAGAGGATCTTATTGAATGAAGTTAAGTATTGATAAGCTTATGGAAGTTGGACATGTTAAGGATAACTTTAAGAGAGGCTTAGTGTGCGAGGTAGTATGGACTGCCTTATATACATTGTACAATCCTATTATGAGGAAAGGGTATAGTACTTTTTAGTAGGAATAGCTTAGGTTTACTAAAGATATTTAAGATAACATGAAACTGGATAAGGTGACTTTAAGACATACTTAGTGTGTGATGTATTAGGGGATGCTTCCCATGCATTGCACAAGTGTGCTTTGTGGTAGCCTAGGGTCATAGTGATCATATGTGATAATGAACATAGGTCTTAATTATTATAGTAGGCTATAATGAAGAATGACCTAAGAGATGTACTTAGCTTTTGTAGTATTATGGGATGATATCTTAGCCTTGCACAAGTATACATAGAGGTGTCTTGTAGGGTATTTCATTTGAGTAAGAAGGACAATGAGTTAAATATAATATCTTATATTCTTGATGATGCTTTATTATGCTTATGTTATTCATGTTATTCTTATGACTTTATCTATTATGATTATGTCTTTTATTGACTAACCCTTTGAGATACTTTATGTTTAGGTATGATAGTTTCCATACTTAGTACATGTTGTACTAACACATATGTTTTCCTACATTCTAAATAAATGTAGGGTGTTTAAGAAATTGAGTTGCTTACACGGGTAGAGTTTCCAAAGCTTGCAAGGAAAGAAGATTGGTGTGTCCTCATAGAACCCGAGGACATCACTAATATGTTATTTTTTAGGTTCTTTTTTATGTTTAGAGTTTTATGGGTTGTTACCCAAGAATATTGTACTCATACTGTCATAGATTTTTGATACATAAGTTAGAAGTTTTATGAAATTACTTACCCATTACGTTTTGAAAGAAAAGCTTTAATTTCTTGTACTTTTCATATGTATGTAATGAATGATGTTTAAGGGCTAGTTCAAGACCTCCGAGAGGTCAAGTACGCCGTTCCACGACTTGGGAAATGCACTAAATTCTATGGTGTACTCTCGGGTCGTGATATAATCAATGTAGATTCTTGCATAATCTTCCGCCGTATAAATAGACTAAACAGGGATAAAATGAGCCGATTTTTTCAATCTATACCCTATAACCCAAATTGAGTCATTTTGCCTCCTAGTATGAGGCAACCCAACTATAAAGTCAACGCTAATTTCCTCCCACTTTCAAGAAGAAACACCTATTTGTTTTATTAGACCACTAGGCTTTAGATTCTCGGATTTCATTTGCTGGCAATTTGGATACATAGATTCAAACTCCGCTATGTCCCTTTTTAGTCCATCCAACCAATATACCTCTTTAAGGTCACATTACTTCTTGGTGGAACCCGTATAGATAGAATATCGAGAACCATGAACTTCAAGTAGTAGATTATTCCTCAAACAACAATATCCGATACACATAGTTTATTTTTGTACCTTAGCACACCATCCCCCCTTTGGATAGTGACTCATTGAACTTGCAGTAGGGATTCCTTTAACTAACTAGGAGTTATTATGAACCATAAATCCAGCATTTGGGGAATCTTTTAAATGAACACTGAATCTAGCCATCCTATGAACATGTTTAACCATGTCTTTCTTCTCTTCTTGTATATGAGATACACTACCCATGGTCATATGACTCAAAGAATCTGCAACCACATTGGCTTTTGCGGGAAAGTAGAGAACACTCAAGTCATAATATTTTTAGCAATTTCAACCATCTTTATTGTCGGAGATTCAACTCCTTTTGAGTAAACACATATTGAATACTTATGGTTTGTAAAAGACATCCACATGAACACCATACATGTAATGCCTCAATATTTTCAAAGAAAGCTCTACAGCTTGTAATTCAAGATCATATGTTGGATAGTTCTTCTCATGCACCGTAAATTTTCTAGAGGCATAGGCTACAACCTTTACATGTTGCATAAGAACACACCCCAAACCCACTCGGAATGCATCAAAATATAACAAAAATCCCTTGGTACCCTCTGGTATAGATAACACCAAAGCAGGGGTAAGCTTATCTTTCAAAATTTTGAAGCTTTTTTGACAAGCCTTCGACAACTCAAATTTCACTCTTTTGGGTCAAGGTAGTCAATGGAAAAGAAATTGATTAAAAACTAGCCACAAACTCCTATAGTACTTGTATAATTCCAAGAAACTTCTAACATCGGTTGGAGTCAATGGTCGAGGCTAATTCTTAACCACCTCAGTTTTCTTTGAATCGACCTCTTTATCCTCACTTGAGATAATATGATCAAGAAATGTCACCACTATCAACCAAAACTCAAATTTTTTACACTTGGAAAATAGTTGTTGTTCCTTAAGGACTTGTAAAACTACTTTCAAGTGACCCACTTGTTAATTATAATTCTTCAAATATACTAACATGTCATCAATAAACACAATGACAAAAACATCTAGGGTGTTTCGAAATACCTAATTCATTAAGTCCATAAAATATGCGGGGGTATTAGTGAGACCAAAAGGCATTACTTGGAACTCATACTGACCATACCTAGTTTGAAATGTTGTTTTAGTTACATCCTCACCTCTCACCCTAATTTGGTGATACTCCGACCTCAAGTCAATCTTTGAAAAGTAGCTTGCCCCTTCGAGTAGATCAAACAAGTCGTCAATCCGAGGAAGAGGATACTTGTTTTTAATGGTGACTTTATTGAGTTGATGATAGTCAATGAACATCTTAAGGAACCCATCCTTATTTTTATGAAACAACAGTGAAGCACCCTATGGATAAATACTAGGTATAATGAAACCTTTGTCTAGAAAATCATTGAGTTAAACCTTCACTAAATTAATTTGGCCAGAGCAATCCAATAAGAAGGACTTGGGATGGGATTCATATTCGGTAATAAGTCAAGACAAAAGTCAATTTCCTGTATGGGAGGAATTTCGAGCAAGTCATCGGAAAGACTTCTGGAAAGTCCTTCAGTACGAACAAAGACTCAATTGATGGTATGTTGGACTCAAGATCTTTGATTTTTACAATATGGTAAAGATCCCCTTTAGAAATCATTTCGCCAGCTTTTAAACAAGAGATGATACAACCTCTATGAATTTGGTTAACCCCTTAATAGTCTACGACGTTTTAATTAGGAAAATTGAACTTAACCACACTTGTTCAAAAATTAATGAAAGCAAAACGTGCATGCAACCAACTAATTCACAAAATAACATCAAAATCAACCATATAAGTTCTAGACAATTCACCCATGTAACTCTATTGAGAAAAGATATAGGACAACTCCTAAAGGTTCCTCTAGCCATAACGGAGTCACCCACTTAGGTCATAACCAAAAACGTTTCAACAAATATATCAAGTAGAACATGAAACTTTTTAGCTACTAAAGGAGTTACAAATGACAAGTTAGCACCGGGATCAAGTAAAGCATAAACATTAATAGAGAATACTTGTAGCATACCGGTGACCATGTTGGGAGACTCCTCTTGCTCATCCCTAGAGCGGAGAGCATAAAGCGGTTCCTCTTTGGAGCTTCGGAACTAGTAGCACTAGGTTCATAATGACCACTTCCTTTTATTGAGTCCTTCTATTAGGGCAATCCTTAACCTTATGGCCCTTTTTTCCACAACTAAAGAAATTCTCATTTCCAACTGGACACTCACCCTAATGCTCCTTACTACACATGGAACAAGTTAGTTTATTTCTAGGTGAATTTCCACTTCTTGGATTTTGGGAATAAGGGTTAGAAACCCTATTTTTCTTGCCTTTGGGAAATTTGAAGGAACTTTTTTAGAAACCCTCATTTGGAACCTCGAATTTTCTTGAATCTCAAACCTACCCTTAGAAGACCCTTCCATATAATACTTTTCCCTTTTAAACTCACTATTCTTCCTGTTGAGTCTAGTATCTTCAACTTGTTGTGCATGAACCATAAATCTAGAGATATCCATGTTCCCATGGATCATCGTCAAACGACACTCTCCAACAAAATTATTGGACACTTCCTTATAAAGCAACTCATTTCGTCCATTGGGTTTGACACACAAAAAGGAGCATATTTGGACAATTTGCTGAACTTCAAGGAGTACACTTGAAACTCATACCTCCTTGACGAAGGTGGATGAATTCTTCCATTTTGACCTCCCTTTTATCTATATGAAAGAACCTATCAAGAAAATCCCTTCAAAACAACTGCCAAGTGATATGACCTGCTCTCAAGGCCCTATTGTCTCTCCATTTGTTACACCATGTTTGAGATACATCCTTGAGTTTATAGGAAGCTAAATCTGCCTTTTTATTTGAAGTCAATCCCATGGCATAGAGAATCTTATAAAGTTCATATGAAGTCCAGGGGATCTTCATTTACTTTTCACACATAGAACGTAGAAGGGTTCATCATCATAAAGTCTCTTAAGTGAAAAGAAGTGGTAGTAGATTTAGATGAACACGAGGTCCAACCTCGTGAGTAGCTTCTGGCATCATGGCATGGTATTTAGAGGCTACCGCTTGAGCTTGGGTAGTTATGGCTTGTGCCAAAGTAAAAAATCCCGACCTTATCTTTCCATCCCTCATAGGTGTAGGAATGAATAGAGCTCGGACATGTGGAGGAACTTGGTTGCCTCGTGGAGGGACTTGGTTGACTAGGGAGGAAATCCCACGTTAGACAAATTTTCCTTTGTCACACCCATAGAGTACGCCTATCACATTCGAGGAGCATGTTTTAGAAGTAACTGGTGTCGTTGTCTGTCTATATTGAAAGGATCTCTTAGGGAAACGAATCCCAAGAGTGAAGAACCCATACATAAATGAAGATTAATACATGAAATTCAAGTGAATTCCTAGAGAAATTGGTCTTGTATTCAAGTTATATTCTTCCTTCAATGGAGGTTGAATAGAAAGAGAAAGTAGAGAGACGTGAGAACTTTAGGGTTCTAATTTTGGGATTTGATTTGAGTGAGTGAATGTGAGGTAAAACTTATTTAAAATCAATATATAGACCTCCCATGAAATATACAAAAGACCCATAACATAATTTTACCCTTTAATGAAGTCAAACTTGAATTCCAAATTTAAGATTTTAGTTAGGGAACAAGTCTGCGACGTGTAGCTTCTCCCAAAAGATTTTGTAAATTATTTTACTAGACAATAGAGTCTGCTACCTGCCCGTCATAAAAAATTTATTGTTCACCAAAGACCCACTAAGTCCGCGACGCGAACACATTTCTTCTATGTGTATATTGGTAGCTTGCCAAGCCAATTTTTGGATCCTTTCATGGACCCTTAGGGTGACCTTTAAGGGGTCAAATCTGAACATTTCAATCTTAAATACATGGTTTTACCTATTTAAAGGTATTTTACAAGTTTTAGACCTCATACGATACTTCTAAACCTTGCGGAAACCTAAGGATGTTTCACTATTAAATTAGACTAGCTTCTGAACGTCTTGGAAGTAAATTGACGTCTTGACTCTAATAAATTCTAAATGGTTTAGAGACATTATTTTAGTCTTAAAATAGTTTGCTAAGGTTTATTTCATCATGTGAGGCAATAGTTTATGTCATGGACTTTTGGAGTGTTACATTATCCTTCTCCCCCCGTTAGGAACATATGTCCCTGAGTGATAATAACACTTTTTGAACGGAAACTAGAGAATCAATACTAGAAGACCAACCAACAACATGTATATTCTGAGTCACAGTTCGCAGGAGTACTCCACAACTCTATTCATCACATAACAACAACATTACCCATAGAAACTCATGTCACAACACATAAGAGCTCAACATTTCATAATACATTATGAGGAACTAGCCTCTCCACATCAACATGAGCTCAAAATAACACTAAGGAGTTATTTTGTTATTCTTCTCAAGACAACCGCAATAGACCAAAAATCCCTAGAAGGAAAAATATATATTTCACATAAGTGCAAGTTCACACAAAAGGCCTTGTTCATGAAAACTCATTTTGACATCAAAATACAAAAATATGCATATACTTGGAAAAAAAGAGAAGTTCATATAATTCATGATTTTTCAGCATTAATAGGACTGACTTACAATAGTTAGCAAAGAGATTAGGGTACCGGGACTTCATGTTGGCCTTTCCTCCCATGCTTCTCCCTCAACTAGGTGGTTCCTCTGTAGGACTTTTATGGAGGCCACATCTTTATTCCACAATCTCTTCACTTGACAATCATGGATTTTTACCGAACCTCTTCATAGGAGAGGTTCTCTTCCACACCTAGACTCTCAATGGGAAGAATGGACTTGGGATCACTGATGCACTTCTAAAGCATGGAGACATGGACCACCGGATGAATTGAAGCTAGTTCACTAGGTAATCTCAACTCGTATGAAAACTTTCACACCCTTTGTAAATTTCATAGGGACCAACATAACGAGGACTGAACTTGCCTTTCTTGTGAAATCTCACCATTCCTTTCATGGGTGAAATTTTTAGATACACCTTATCCCCCTTATCAAACTCTAAGACCCTTCTTTTATGGTTGGTATAAGACTTTTGCAGACTATAGGTTGTTTTTAATTGGTTCGTTACCAAATGAATTTTCTCCAAAGTCTTATAAATCAATTCGGGATAAAATAGTAAAGACTCGCCCACTTCAAACCATCCAATCGAATATCTACATCTCTTACCACACAATGCCTCAAAAGGAGCCATCGATATAGTTGAATGGTAACTATTGTTATAAGAGAATTCAACCAAAGACAAAAAAATCTCTAAACATATCCTCAAGGGTTTGAATAGTATGCTCCGCTTAACCATCCATTTGTGGATGAAAAGCAATGGTTAACTTAATATTTGTACCCAACCCTTTGTGGAATGACCTCCAAAACATAGATGTGAGTTGAGTAACTCTATCCAATATGATGGATAATTGAATACCATGAAGGCTCATCATCTCATTGATATAGATCCTTGCATACTCTTATGCTGAATGATTAGACTTAAGGGGATAAAGTGAGTGGATTTTCTCAACCTATCCACAACCACCCATATAGAGTCATTTTGCCTTCGCGTTTGAGAAAAACCCACTATGAAATCCTTGTTAATGTCTTCCTACTTCCAAGTAGGAACTTTGATTTCTTGAAGTAAACCACTTGGCTTTTGGTGCTCAGCTTTCACTTGTTGTCAAATTGGACACTTTACAACAAATTCTGCTATGTCCCTTATCTAGGAATCAAACGAAAACACTTCTCTAAGGTCATGATACATCTTAGTAAAACCCGGATGAATAGAGTAATGAGAGACATTATCTTTCTAGGATTAGATTTCTCAAATCATCCACCTTAGGCACACACAATCTCCCTTGGCTACCTTAAAACACCATCCCCCAAGGAGAATAACTCAATAAACTTTCAAAGAATCAATTTCTTTAACTCCATCAATGATAGATCAAGGTGTTTATTAGACTTCACCTCAACCACATAATACGATTCCGAGTTATGATGAACCATAAAATCACCATTTGGAGAATCTTCTAATGTAACAGCAAAACGAGCCAACCTATGAACATCTTCACTAGGCCTTTCTTGGCTTCTTCTACATGAGACACACTACCCATGGTCATACGACTTAGAGCCTCCACAACCCCATTGGCTTTGTCATAATATTTCAATAATTAATACCATATTCATTGTCTGATACTCATCTCTTTTTGAGTAAAAACAAATTGAAGACTCTTATGGTCTGTATACACATCAACATGAATGCCATAAAGATAATTTCTCCATATATTCAGTGCAAACAACATGGTCGCTAACTCAAGATCATGATTTGGGTGATTCTTCTCATGCTCCTTAAGTTGCGTAGAAGCATAAGCTACTATTTTCAATTGTTTTGTAAGGACACACCTTAAGACAACTTGGAATGCATCACAATATACAACAAAGACCATTGTACACTCTGCTTAAGTCAACACCGGAGCGGAGGTAAGCCTATATTTACTTATTTGGAAGCTTCTTTCACTAGCCTACGACCAGTTAAATTTCACACTCTTTTTCATCAAACTAGTCAAGGGAGAATCAATGGACGAAAAACCATCAACAAACCTCCCATAGTACCAATCTTGATCCAAGAAACCTCTTATGTTTGTTAGATCCAAACATCTAGGAAAATTTTTAACCACCTTGGTTTCTTTGGATGAACCTCTACACCCTGACTAGAGATGATATGACCAAGAAAGTCCATTGACCTTATCAAAAACTCATACTTTCTATACATGAAAAATAGTTGGTATTCCTTCAGGACTTGTAACACCACTCTATAATTCCCCATATGATCATCCTCATTTTTTTAAATATACCAAAATGTCGTAAATTATATCACTGACAAATGAAACTACGTAACTTCGGAACACCCTATTCTTTAGGTCCATAAACATCGCTTGGGCATTACTGAGAACAAATGACATTACTATGAACTCATAGTGACCATATCTAGTTCGAAATGCTGACTTTTGTATATCCTCTCCTCTCACCCTAAGGTTGTGATGTCCCACCCTCAAGTAAATCATAAAAAAATAGCTTGCACTTTGAGTTGATCAAAAAAGTCGCCAACCTAACGGAGAGGATTCTTGTTCTTAATAGTGACATTATTGAGTTGGCGATAATCAATGCACATTCTAAGGGACACATCCTTTTTTTTCACAAACAATACCTGATCACTCCCTTGAGAAATACTAGGTCTAATAAAGTCTTTATCTAGTAAGTCTATGAGTTAAGCCTTCAACTTTTTTAATTCGGCCGGAGCTATCTGAAAAGGTGGAATTTAAATAGAGATGGTATCCGGTAACAACTCAATACAAAATCAATTTTTGTGTTCAAGAGGAATTCCCAGAATATCATTAGGGAAGACCTCTAGAAATTCCTTCACTACATGGAATAACTCAAAGAGAGGATTTTCAAAGTCTAAATCTTTGAGTCTTACAATATGGTATAAACACCCTTTTGATATTATCTTACAAGAATTTAGAAAAGAAACGATACGACCTCTAGGAATAGAACTTCCCCTGTTCCACTCTATGACGGGCTTATTTGGAAAATTGAACTTATCACCTTTTTTTCTACAATCAATGGATGCAAAAATAATCATCCAACAAATCCATCCCCAAAATGATATCAAAATAAATCATATGATGTTCAACTAATTTAACATTGAGTAACTCTATTGAGAAACATTATAGGATAATTCCTATATACCATCTTTGCAACAACCAACTCACCAAGTAGGGTAATCACCATTCAAGTTTACTTTAAGATATAGGAAAAATATCAAAATTTCTAGATACCAAAGGAGTAAAAAAATTAGGTAGCACCTAGATCAAACAAAGCATATAAATGAATAGAGAAAACCTGAAACATACCGTTCATCAAATCGAGCGAAATCTTTTATTAAACCCTTGAGCGAAGAGCATAACTAATTCCTCTTTGAATCATCAACATTAGAACCAATAGCTTGAGATTTCACACTCACTTTGTCTTTACTCTTCAAATTAGGAAATTCCTAACCATGTGACAACTCTTCCCACACCCAAATCATTTGTCCTTCTAAACAAGGAATCACCATAATGCTCCTTGCGTCACTTCCTACAAGTGGTCTTCTTTCTTGGTGAAATAGTACCTCTTCCTTTTTAAGACTTAGGGTTATACACCCTATTATCACGAGCCTTGGGAAATTTGAAAGGAACTTGATTATAAAACCTCTTCTTGAACCTAGACTTGTCTTTAATATAAAGCCTACCATAAGAAGAACCACCTTCATAAGACCTTACTTTCTTGGCCTCCATATTTTCCTCCTTAACCTAGTTTCTTCCATTTGTTGAGCATGAACCATGGGACAAGAAGTATTCATATTTTCAAGAAGAATAGTTGAACGACATTCTTAAATAAGTCTTCACACACCACTGTAAGAAAACAACTTAAATCATCCCTTCGAGTTTGTTTGTCATGAGACCCCGCATTAACAATTCCTTCATTAGTCCTTCATTATGATGCTCTTCCAGTATTCATACCTATAACCATAATAATAGGTTTTGGTGAAATCACACATGATGTAGACTCTAGAGGCACAACATAGAAGTAGAAAAAATGAGAGTTTATTAAGCATCACATAGTCTCTCATTCGTAGGTGTGGCACGCTTCACAATTAGGAATAATAATCTACAAAAATGTTTTAATGAGGTATGGATGCTAAAAATATTAAACCTCATTCTCTGATACCAAGTTTTTCATATCCAGGGAAGACCCCCTAGAAGTTACCGGTATCGTCGTCCTCGATAAGGACTAAGAATAACCTCTTAACATTTGTTATTACATTTCATAGGATAAGTTATGGAAAACTTAGAACTTTTTATTTATTTCTACATTGAGGTTTTCATAGACCACTCGCTTACACAATATATATATATATATATATATATATATATGGAGTTTACATAGGCTCCTCACATAGAAAGCACTAAATAGGCTTCTAATATTAGTTAACACACATGATATAACAATATAATCTAATAGAAGGTGGAGGAATAATCTCATATTAAACAATCTATAATGATTACAACATTGACCATAACCCTTACATCATTAAAACAAAAGCCACATATAAGAATATACAACCATAGTGTTCAAATGAAAAAGAATGAACTAAATTGTGTTTAAGACCAAAACAACATCTAATAGGTAGATAGTGGCATCGTCCACAAAAAGTGAGGACCTAACGAACTTTGAGAAGAGTATTCCAAGCCTTATCCAATGTTCCTTTAAAAACTCAACTCCCGGAACCGACATTTTTGTAGTAAATATAGAAACATGGGTTAGTACACCACTTGTACGATTTATGGACATATGCACATGAAACATTTGAAAGCATGCATGAGAAAGGGACATTTACTTTAGAAAACATGACAAGTCATTTAAATGTAGTCACATCCGGGCTTAACCCCTAGACGTAACCTGCGTTCCTGTCCTCTTTCAGGACAAAGACTATCCTCTTACTTACATCATCACATTTATAAGTTGAATTTAGCGGAAATTTAAAAAACATTCTATTGCTTCTACTTGAAGGATTATATAGACCTCTACATACACATAATATATATGTCAAGTATACATAGAACCTTCGTATAGGAAGGTTACATAGACTTGTACTTTTATTGCACATAAATATAAATAAGATAGAACATAGTCTTCAAAGATTGTCTCTTCTCATAACCATCTAAAACGATTAGTAATTTGGGCATAGCCCATACATCAATGTAAAGAAAGACACATATAGGCTTTATACAATCCGTACTCAAATTAAAGGAAATATAATAATAAAGTCTTAGTACAAAAATAAAAACATAAGCTCGGTATTGGCATCGCCCTCGGAAAATGAGGACCTACCCTACTTGGATGATCTAATTATCCAAATCTTCTTCAAGTGGACTTTTGGAACTCTTTAACGAATGGAACCTAAAATGTTGGGGGAAAAGGAAGAAATGGGATTAGTATGCCACTTGTACTAAGTATGAAACCATATGTACATATAAGCTCAAACCATGCTAAAAAGGATATTTTATTAAAACATGCTACTTAGTTTTTGAAAACCTTATGCATCATCAAGGGAAACATATAATCAAAAAGACATATTCATAAATTCAAAGTAAATAACATACTTGTCAACATACTTTAACTCATTATCTAGTATAACCCTATCATCAAGTAATTACATCACATGCATAGAGAAGAGTACATCATTCACAATAAAGCAAAACTACTACCCATGAATAATCATAAAGATAACATGTGCAATAACCAAGCAAAAGTCCATAACCTTACTCAATCAAGTGAACCAACAAGAATGATGGCTAATATTTAACTTTACATGACATAACCTTTCTTGACTATTCAACCTCATACTTTTAACAACATAGACCAATTACATGTTCATAAGAGTATCAATCACTATATAGTAACATTTACATGTAAAGCCATCATACTATAATAATTTGCATTCATTATCATATACATACATAATATGAACCTTCTAAAGCTTCCATCAAGGTAACCTAGAGCAAGGCATAGGTAGAGTCCCAACCCCTACCTAGCTAAGTCAAACCTCTCAAGTCACCTTAGTTAGTTTATCTTCATTTGTTCATTTTTAACTTAAAAAGCACTTGCCTTAACCGACATCGACCATAGGATATAAGTGTGGAATCTGGGTTTGTGAAACCTTACACCACTGGAAGATGGTATACCGGACAAAGTAAAACCAAAACATAAATGTACCCTTCTAGGTGGATGCACTAGATAGTCTTCCTATTTGGTAAACATAGTTCAAGAACTATGAGATAGGTATAATCCCTCTACATACGATTTGACAATTGGGGCCTCCTCTAATGGGTTTTCAATGGATGAGTATACCTCGTTTGGGAGTCAACACCACGTTTAGAACTATAAGTGAATCTTCCTCAATGGGAAGTCATCACCTCCCATTGTCAAGTTCACTTGGTGCTACGATGAGTCCATTTATTCAAATGTATTTAAGCCTTTAATTATAAATCATATCTTAGTTTCAGTCATGCGTTCTAGCCCTAGTATAATCATCATCATCAATAGCTCAATATAAATTGCATGAGTATAATTCCTTTCATTACAATTCTTTTAATTGAGGTTAGCACATTAGCATCTCATATCATAATAAGTCACATTGGTAATCATCCATTACCATCGTTATAACATGTACACATTAATAAGCCTCACAACATAGTCAATGAATTTCAATACAACATCATACCACCCGATAAACCCTAATAGAAGACTTACGACAATATAACATCATGACTTAATCATAAGACTTACAAAGTCTCCTTCATAGTTCATCAAATAAACCCTCAATCCAACCTTATTTTTTGTATACAACATTATAATTAAAAAATCAACATGAAAACAAGTCTAGGAGAATCTCTACATAACAATTCAATACTAGATTATAGCTTAAGACCAGATACTTAGGTCAATTAACTTCCTAACCTAGATCATCTTCCCAAGAACTAGCATGAAAGACTATAATTCACTCAAGTTTATTAATTATAAATGTACCAACATCAATTAATAGCAATTTACCCAACAACCAAGTCAATTGAACAAATTTCAACCTAATTCATGTCAATATCAACGTTAGGGTTAAAGGTTAAGGATAATCATCTTCAAACTAGGCCAAACCATCAAGATATATTACATTTAAGTCAGAATTCATGTTAATATATTCATATTATCCAGTAGAAACCATAAACAAACCAATTCATAAAATGATTTTTTAGATTTAGAAGAACCCACATCAAAACCAAACTTCTTAAAAAACTTTGAAGGAACCCTTTGAGGAAAGAGGTCTGAAATGTGAATTAGATAGCATACCTTGATGTTTTATGAAGTTTTTATGTAGAAATAGGACTTTAACAGCCCCCCAAACCCTTCCCTAGCTTGTTCTTTAATGGTGTCTTCCAATAGAGTGAGAAAGAAGAGAGAAGTAAAAGGATTTGTTTTGAGAGTTTTGTTTAGTCTAATGAGGGTTGGGGTCTTTATATAGGGGGGGGGGGTTAATTAACTTAATTAGAATCCCTTAGACCCCTAATTAACCACCTAACCCCTTAACTATTTAAATGAACTGCAGGGAATTCGACCCTGACAAACGAAACTCCGATCGACAGATCGTCTGTGATTCGATGGGCACTGTGCCTTCCGTGCTACACATTACTCGTCTACGTCAGAGATTTAAGGGGCACTGTTCCTCCAACAAAATGGCTAATTATTGGTCGACGGTTGGCATCGATGCCCCGTCGATCAACACGTTCCCCATCGTTTGCCCTATCGTGGGTTCATACTTCCCAGGCTATGTTGCCTCCTACGTGCTAGGGTCCTCCTCAAGAGCCCTTGGTTGGTCCTTTGGGAGTCGTAGATAGTTATTTCGACCATGTATCAACTTTAATACACTTTATACACCCTTCAACAAAAATTCATGAATTTCGGACTCTTAAAAGCTAGTCAAATAGGCTAAGGCACGCTAGTAACTCCATGAGCTAGATTTCCTGATGTCGTGGACGTTCTTGGATAGTTTGGTTTCTAGAAATCCTAAATGAAATATATTCATAATAATAGTACTTAAAACAATTTCTAGACCTCAATACCCCTATGTTATGCTTTAAGAGACGTGTTGGATTTTTGAGATGTTATAGAAGTCTATAATGCACATTCAAGAGTCCATATAAGCTTATCATCATATATACATTAACATAATATCATCTTCAACACAATGACAATATCATCAAGCATAATCAAATCAACATGCCCACAGCATATTAAAATCATAACCAAAGCAACTCTAACATCATGATATAACAACAAAACATGTATAAGAGTGTATAACATTACAACATATACAAGACCCTTACTAATAACCCCACATCAAGTCTGCAAGTGCAATGACCAAATAAATCACTATAGCCTTACTCAACCAAGTTAACCAAATAAAGGATCATAAGCAATGCCTAACATCACATATTAATATAGAATCAAGACTGGTCATCATCATGTTTAGCAATATAGACCAATCTCATGTTCATACATGAAACGAACATCATATAGTATCTTCAACATGTAAAGTCAACAAACTCATATAATCCACTTTATATCAGTATAAGAATATAATATAATACTTCTAATACTTACCTCAAGTCTAACTAGTGCAATTCATATGTAGATTCCGATACCCCTACCTAGACTAAGTCAAACCCCCTAAGTCATCATATTTAGAGTTCACTTAATTATTTCATTTTACTTTTAGGAACATCTTGGCTTAACCAACGTAGACAACATTAGCTAATGTGGAATCCGGTGTCATGAAACCCTTTACCAAAAGAAGGAGGACGACTTGCCAAGGTAGTACCAAGACATTAACATAACATCTAGGTGGATCAACTAGCTAGTATTCCTATGAGAACAACATAGTCGAGAACTAGGAGACATTACTTGGGACCCTCTTTATGCCTTTGGCATTATAGTATCAAATCTCATGAGTACAATAGTCAACCTACATTCCATACTTGGGAACGAACACTTCTCACTACTAGTTCACTCGGTTTTAAGCTAAAGTATGTTTTGAAATGTATTTCTCGAACAATTATAGTTAAGTTTAGGTCATTGGAGAATTGCTCGTTGTATAGTCATAGTCATTAGCTAAATAGGATTTGCATGACAAAACCTTTCATCACAACAATCACATGTGAGATTATCCCATTAACATCATTATATCATAGTAAGGCACATAGGTACTTCATAACTAACCTTATATTATTACATCTTTAGCATTATCTCACAATCACCTAATCAATTCATTTAAATTGGATTATCATACAAAACCTACTTAATTCAATCACACGATATACTTCAATTGAACTTCATCACCAAGTAAAAGCCATCATAATTGAAGTAATAATTTAGGATAACAAAGACTTATCCAATATCTTCAAAAGAAATCATCATGGTCTTAACATCAACCAACAAATTTCATCCAATAATAGGTGTAATAACATGATACAATAGCAATCTATACAAGAACTAGGTTTGTATCATCACTATAAAACTTAACATCAATCCTTAACCTAGTGTAAGGGGAAAAGGTTTCAACATGAATTCCTCATAAATTAGATCAAATCCCCAATAATACATTAATCTAGGCATTCCATTAATGCATAAGAATATATAAAACAAGTCTAACAATCTATATATTCTTCGATTCCCATAAATTCATAAGCAACATTAAAAATTTCAGGAAATTGGGTCAAGGGACATGATCCTTACGAATTTCCAAGAATTAACATCATTTACTCAACAAAATAGACTTAATTACCATTGGTAATCACAATTAGTTATAATCAATCATCAATTGCATGTTTAGAAGAAAACCCATTAGAAGAGGAAAACCATTAGAATTCGGTGATTAGAAATAAACATTGAAAGGAAATCTTGGGGAAAGGAATCCCAAGCATGAAGAATCCATACCTTAATGATTATTAATCCACTAAATTCAAGTGAAATTGGTCTTCTTCGTGCTTCTTTCTTCCTTCAATAAAGGTTGAATAGAGAGAGAAACTACAGATAGGTGAGATCTTTTGGGTTTTGATTTGGGGATTTAATCGGATTCATTGAATGTGAAGTAAACTTATTTAAAATCAATATATAGACTTCCCATGAAATAATCAAACGACTCCTCACTTAAGATGACCCTTTAATAAGTCAAACTTGAATTCCAAATTTCTGATTTTCGTCGGGGAACAAGTTTGCGAAGAGGAGCTGCTCCCCCAAGATTTTTTGGTTATTTTTTCAAGATAGTAGACTCCGCGACCTGCCCCAAAAATAGAATTGATGTTTGAAAAAAGGCCCACCAACTCCACGACACGCACACATTTCTTCTATGTTTATTTTGGCTACTGTTTTGGCAGCTTACCAAGCCATGTTTGGGGACCTTTCGTGGACCCCTAGGGGGTCGGACCTGTATGTTTCACCATATATACATGGTTTACCTATTTAAAGTCAATTTAAATGTTTTAGACGTCATACAATACGTCTAAACATAGCTAAATCCTAAGGATCTTTCCTTAGTTAAATTAGACTAGCTTCCAGACGTCTTGGACATTTCTTGACGTCTTGACTCTAAAACATCCTAAATGGTTCATAAACATTTGTTTAGTCTTTGAAACAGTTTCTTAAGGTTTTGTTCATTATGTGAGGTTGTATCTTAGGTCATGTACTTTTGGATTGTTATGAGACCCTAGATGAAATGGTGTTCTAAGATTTGAAAAAGTGCATACTTGACCTCTCGGAAGTCTTTTACTAACCCCTTTCACATCATTCATTGCACACATGTGTGAAAATTAGTGCGTAATTAAAACATTTCATACAAATGATATCTCAAAACATCTTTCATATATACCAATCTAAATACTAAGTCTCAACATACGCCAATCTTAGACACAAGAATACTTGGTACACGACCCATAGAATCGAAATGTAGAAATAATTAGTATATTGCAACACTTTGAATGAAAATAAATCTCAAGATAGGTGTAATACTCCGAAATTCTAAAGTCTAATCTAGAGCCTCACATGAGTTTCTAAGGGTTGTTAGACTGTTTTAAGGTTAATAATTGTCACGACCGGGGAGCTCTTCCTAGAAGTAACATGGCGTACATGATCTCTCAGAGACCCTATACAGTCCCATAGTTATCATTCATCGCATTATCATAGGTAAATTTAATAGGAAATTTAAAACTTGCTTAGCACATCATATGCTAGAACATGACTTACATTATATATAAAATATCATAATACATAGTTAAAGACTCTAATCTCTTTTTCCCATCCAAGAATCAACATTATTAGAGAATATTATGAACACAACCCTTATAAAATAATTCATAAGTATACTTATTATATAACTCTACAGTAGAGTAATACTTAGGAAACCCTTGGACTTAAGGATTCCTTTTCTTGATCTTGGCAATCACATATTAATCTCTTCACTATTAAAGACATCCCTTAAGCATCTATAACCTACACTTTGTGTAAAAGGGAGAAGAAGATATAGTTAGTACAAAAATGCACTAAGTATGACAACTATGCAAAAACATGCATTTAAAAGGGGCATTTTACATGAAGCCATGCCTCATGACTTTTTGTGAAAATCTCATAAAAATTTAATACATTAAGTATAATACCATATACACACTTCATATAGGAATATTTCATATTCAAACATCAAATAAAATCGCACATTTCTTTTAAGGCATATAACCACCACTTTACAGTAAGCATATTTATTTACAGTAACTTTCTTTTCCTCATTACAATGAAGTTCCTCTTATCTACTTCTTGACTTTTCGTAGGTAACACTCTTGCGACACTTGATGAAATTCATAGATAATGTCCCATAACACTATCCATGCTCAATCATCACACTAAGACCACAATGAAACCATACCTACAACCTTTCAAATCGATACATACATCATAGGACCATTTCATATAAAAATATACATATTTCACATTAAGCTTATCATAAGGCCTTACTCACAATCCTAATCAAAGTCTACTAGTGAATGTACATGTAAAACCCAATAACCCCACACATACTTAGTAAACCTATCATAAGATCACAATCATCATAACATGTACTTAACACATCAAATATAATATTATACTCAACTACATGCAAATAAACAAGAACCTTCAATCATATAGTTATTACGGCCAACATTATTCATGTAATGGTAAAACACTATCATATAGACTTATTCTATGCATTTCATCACAACAAGTAGACCAAACTACAATGTCATGCATAAGGAACATAGACATAGTCACATGCATTAGAACATATTCCTAGGACTTCCCTCAAGAGCCATATGTGCAATGTATTGGTGAAGTCCCATACCCCAACCTAAACTAAGCAACTACCCTTTTGTTATCCTAGTTAGGGTCCTAGTCATTTACTTCCATTGTCCATTTAAATTTTGGTAAACTTTATCCTTTACCGACACTAATATAATGGCTGGTAAATATGGAATTTGGTGTTTTACAGCCTTACAAAAATGGAAGGTGCTCTACTTGGCCATACTAGAACATTAACACATGCTAGCATACTAAGTGAAATCACTTGATATACCATATGTGGCAAGCATAGTTTATGGAAATTGGAGGTACATGTGGAAATCCTCTTTATGCTTGTTGTAGTATTGCAATCATCCACTAATGGAAATATCACTCTAAGCCCTTAGGGCTATGACGCTAACCACCTCATGAGAACTATGGTGACCTACCTTCTTTCAATGGGAAGGGAAACACCTCATTTTCAAGTTCAATCGGTACTAA
Organism: Solanum chilense; assembly: GCA_032847665.1. NCBI lineage: Eukaryota > Viridiplantae > Streptophyta > Magnoliopsida > Solanales > Solanaceae > Solanum > Solanum chilense. The sequence goes on from CM064974.1 coordinate 34,393,424, forward strand.
GCTAGGTTCCCTATATTGAAATGTCTTTATTAACATTACATTATAAAATTAGGTATAGGAGATTGATTTTTCATATGCTTATCTCATAGGTTATAGATGAGAGTTCATCAACCTATATCATGTGAGAAACCCTTTCACATTGACATAGAATATTAAAGCACCTATCTAGTTTAGGTTTAACTTGAGAACACCTTTCAAGGCCCCTTTATTAACTAGATCATCATAAATGTTGGTGTGTGTACATACATGTAAGCAACCCTTTCAAGTAACACCTTTAAATTTCATATAGTCGTACTTCATCTCATTCATGCATAAGTATACAAGTGTAACAATATGAGCAATACTTTCATATAAACACAGTTAGACACTAAATATAATCATACTTATTAATACAATATACTTCACAGTATAACATATAAGACATGTTCATAACATACTCATATATTCATACTCGTGTACATAGATTACACACCTACGAACTATCTTATTATGGCATACATGTGCAATGAATAGACAAGGTCCTATACTCTTGCCCATACTAGGACACCTATGAAGTTATTCTAGTTAATGATACATCACATAACATCCTAGAAGGATAACATACCATGAGGCACATTTATTCAAGACTTATAACATCATTACAATAAGCTCTAGTCTTTATGCACATATGCTAACTTTACTTCACATAGAATATTTTATAAGATCTTACTCATAGGCAGCACCTCTCCATAACCCTAACATAACTATTCACATGCTCATAACATTAGCAATAAATTCTAGATCATAGCTAAAATGGGTAACTAGTCATAGCCTTCAAATAGAGTGAACATCCAGACACTCATATAAAATATAGTTGACTTCAAGTCCATAATCGACATATATATGTATAGGCAAGAAGATAACACCGCCACCATAAGTGGACCATACCACACAATGTCATACAAGACATCATCAACTAACAATATATAGAGAAGTAGAGAAGAGGAGATATTCTTACCAATTCATAAACCTTTGATAATCATTGATAAATAAACCTTTTTGATTAACAAGTCAAGCATAGGGAAGTAGCAGAATGTACTTTAGCATAAACGAAATCATGCATAAGACAGTAGAAGATCGTTCTACTAACTAATACACTACATCACCAATTCACTATAAAGTAGAGAGACATAGGTCACTCACCAATTTCCATTGCCTTGATCATCAACCTTGATTCATCAATAATATACATGTAGGTCATTATCTAAAAACATAACAATCTAAACTAAATCATACTTCATCTACCCTAGAATGGATATCACATCATGTATATTACTATATCAATATTAGGTTAGAAGAACCAATAAAAATCCTTACCAAGACTCCCTTGTTTTGATCATCAATGATTCATGCCCACATTTCATCAATGATATAAATATAAGGATGTTGTTACAAGTATCTTTACATAAACAAAATCCTACATTCATGCACTATAGAGTGCAGAATTTAATAAATATTATCAATTTAAAATTGATAGGAAGTAGAGATGAAGTATTCAAGCTTCAATCCACATTGGAAAAACAACACATAATTCAAAATTACATCACATCATTGGTAGTAGATAACAATATATTTAACATAATTGAATCACATATGATCCTCCTAATGTAAAGATCATAATAACTAATACATAGGTTTAAAACGAGACTTCAAAGTGACATTGGTTCATCATGAAATTGGATTGAATTTCATGTTGCAATCAACACATTAACATCAATTCATCATAAGAAAGCCTTTGATAATGTTTTGAGAAAGAACCCATGGCTGGATTGAAAAATACACAATTTGATCATGAAACTTCTTTGAAAACTGTAAAAGGAACTCTGTAGATGAAAGATTATCTAGTTATGAAGTATCACCATACCTCATTATAAAGCCACGAAAACATGATAAAGAAAGCATCACAATGTAATCTACAAGTTATTCTTGAGCTTCATCTGCAATGAAGGTTTCTATAGAGGATATTTGGGAGAGGGAAGTCTAATTTTGAATCATGGATTGGAGATGGATTGTCACGCTTTTAACCAACCCAAAAATAACCAAATAAACCAACTAGGGCAGGTTAGGAGTAGGGTGAATTTCCCATTCACCCTTTAATAAAAGACTGTGGTTAGTAGTTAATTCCAGCCTGCATTGACGACCATCAACCGACACCCAGTAAGTCTCAATTGACGCCTCACCATCGATGAGGCGTTGGTTAACCTATTGGCCTTCGATTGAGGGTTGTTGCTAGATAGTGTGAAGGCAGTGTCGTGGAAGACTTAAAGTCCTCCTTGAGGGCCTTTTACGGGTCCCTTGGGAAGTCATACCTCGATGATTCCAACGTAAATATAACCCTTAACAGTTCAAGGACTTTCCACATCAGTTTCTCCGAAAATAACCATTCGTAGCTTATTCAAACATGCTAGGCACACTCAAGACACACATGCACGTCTCTATGGCTAACTTTCAAATGTCTTGTACATTCATGGACTTTCGACTTCCAAATTACTTAAATCAATCATGCATAGTTTTAAAAAACTTGAAAGGCTCATAGGAACATGTGAGGATCTAGACATCCTAAATCATTTTGGGTGTCTTACAATATCCCCCACTTGGGAAATTTTGTCCTCGAATGACACTTGGAACACTTTAATGACCAAAAGGACTTCAATGAAACATAGAGAAGCTAAAAATATTCATAAAATTATCACATAGAAGTCAATGCACCAAACATACAAGGAACACAAACATAAAACCATTTTGCACTCAATGAGGCTAGAGTGCATAAATCACATCATATTCCTGTGCTTACATGGGATGTGTCCTAGTTCTACCCTAGGCAAGTAGAACACCCTCATAGGAGTAGGTTAGAACTATGTATTCCATGCCTAGATATCATGATCTACGTTTATTATTATCTATTCTCATTATATAGGATACCTACTAGCATTAGAGAAATTCTATGAAGTTTAGGTTGTGGGACGCTATCTAGACATTGCACAATATGCTTTGAAGGTGCTAGTTAGTGTCCCTAGGTCTTCTTCAAGACCATTACTTGAATGTCCTTAAATGATGAATGCGACTTCAATGAACTAATGAATTTAATGGCTTAAGTTAAGAAAGAATGTTAAATGAAATAGTTCTTATCTATAGTAGTTATGGTTTGTCTAGTTATGGTGTGAAGGGGGCATAGGAATGGTCACTTTGTATCTTACCTATATAAGTCTTATGAATAACTCTAGTTAGAGAAGGTGGTTGATAATGTGTACATAATCTAAGTCTTAGGTAATGTTAAGCATTATATTGGTAATCTTGACGAGGTCAATCATGGACGTTATCTTTTTGATGTACTTGAGTAAGTCTTTTGATAGTATGTCATATGATTTATTTGTTGATGTATTAAGTGAGAATGTTTCTATCTTAGGTACTCTATATGATCTCCTAAGTGTGTGTGTGTAAGGGATCGTATGAGCGGTCGCTGCACAACTCACTCAAGTGAGACTTAGAATCACCTTTGATATAAGGATCTCATGTTCATGTGTTTGATGTGTTATAAGCGTGTATATTTCATTATAGGTGGTCTTAAGAATCATTTAGGTGTTCCTAGAGAGGTAGTATGGGCGGTCTCTCTTTGTCTTACTTATGTGAGTCTAAGGATAGCCTGTAGTGAGTGGATTACATGCAAGGAAGAGTTCCTTCTAATGTTGAGAAACTTCACCGTAACCTTAAAAAATACTCATTGTAAAGTGACATATTTCGATGTAAAGATTTCTATAAGTGTTCTAAATTGATTAAGTGATGTTCTATGTGTTTCTGAGGTGTTAAATTTCATTTTAATGACTATATTTTGATGTTTAAAAGAAAAACATGCATATTTCCAATAAATGTTCGTTTTCATGATTTTATGCATTATGTCATACATAGAACATGGGTTTGTACTAATTCAATGATTTTATATATATAGTTGTTGGTAGGTGAGAAGCATTTGGGAAGCAAGACTTGGATCATAGCATCATTCAACTGAAGTTGAAGTATGTCCTCGTTTTACTCGATGGCATAAATGTATTTTTTTTGTTTATCGAAGTATTGCAATAGACTTAATAGTACTATATTTCTATCTAGTATGGTCCGTGTCCCAAAGCATTCTTGTGTCTAGGATTTGATGAAATGAGACTTAGTATTTCCTAATGAGTTTTATATGAAAGAGTTTTTAAAGACTTATAGGATGTTTATGAAAAGTTTTAATTCTACAATACTTTTCATATGTTTATATGTGATGAACGATATGAAATGGTTTGTACAAGACCCACGAGAAATAAATTACCCCGGTTGCACTCCAAGAGTGCCATATCTTCAATGGTGTGGTCTTGGTATGTGGCAGAAACAATTAGGCATTCATACTCCAATGCACATAGACTTGACTTAAGTAGATTGACAATTGATTCTTATTCGTTAGGCATACTTCCATGAGGGCCATACTCAACCATGCCATGCTTAGTTATGTTTAGGGAGAAATTTTTTTCTCCTCTACACATTTACATGTATCATGAGTTCATACACAAGAAATGCACAAAGGTCTATTGTTGTCAAATAAGAATTTCTAAACTTTTAACCAAAGCATGCTCATACTTTCTTCCTAATAAGTCAAAATGGTAATTAACACCACACACATCACAACAATCGTAAGTCATTTAACTTAATTTCAATGTCGAGCATACCATTATATTTCATAAGCATCCATCATCTAGGGGAAGTCTTACAATTTATAGGCACACAAAAGGATACTAGCTAAACATGCCTTCACTTTTCAAGAGCGAGACTACAATCATGCTTTTCAAACCATAAAAGTCACACAATTTTCAAGAGACTTAACATTTTCATGTAAAGGAGACTCAAATTTCTTATTATAAGGCTAAACCTTACATATCAAAAGTCACTACAACCATGTTTCCTACCTTATCTCATGAAGTTAAATGCAGAATCAATATAGCAAGATGCACAATCAACATGAGAAAACCATAATTTGATGAAAAGAATTCCTTTTTCATGCAATTTAGGATCCTTAAAAAATGGTTAACATAGTGTAACCGAAGACATACAAAACATAAGGAGAACATGAAACTCATACTTTAATGCAAGACTCCTATCACGAACAATGTTCTAGGAACTCTTTAGTTTCATGCTCAAGTAAGAATAGAAGGACCAGGTAGAAATATGTACGACCTTTCTACTTACATCACCATCGCCCACTAAGGGTAACCCAATTAAGAGCAACTTAACCCAACCTCAATAGGATTATATCTTACCAACCTTCATCTCATCACTTAAAAGTTATTACTAACCTAAAAGGAATTAGTACCTTAACAGAGGGAGATCAAGTCATACAAAATCTTATCATGTAGGCACACTATCTCCCACTTTGGGTTGCCTAATCACCTCATCCCTTTAAACACCAAGGTCAAGGCAAGTCAAACTCTTCACTCATGAAGGCTAGACATTATTGAGGTTTGTTACTCCTAATCTCACATCGAGGAGTCTACTAACTCAAACATGAAAGGATTATACCTCCAACGTCATCATTCCTCCAAGTTAAACACCTAAAGGAAATCAATAAAAATTAATTTAGGTAATGCTACCCAACCACATAAGGTCTCAACTATACCATAGACACTAAAGGTCAGACAACTTTAGGGGAAAACAATAGAATAGAATTATCCATGAATCCTCTTTCTTTTCTTTCAACATTATAGTAAGGTAACTTCTAGGTCAATCAAACCCACATCATCACCCAATAAAGATAGTCATACTACCTTCACTTCAATGACCAAGCCTATACAAAAGATTCCAATACAAACAAGGCAACTATGAAGAACCACTTATATACAAAGGGCAACATTTGAACCATTTAAAAACATATATTTAAGGCAACATGAATCCATAGGTAGTAACTACGCATTTAAAGTTCAAATCATAACATTAGGCTACAATCATGCAAAAATATATAGTAACACACCTTTTTGAAGAGACTCATTTTAACATAAAAACTTCAAACATGCTTTAATCATGTTATGACATATATTTGTAAACATTACATATCATTTCACATAGTTCTCATATATGGAAACAGAGGGAATTATATCAACATAAACCAAGGTTCACCTTCACACAAACTCATGAAACCATAAAGAAAGATAAGCATCAAAACTCATCTTTTCTCCGTCAAGCATATAAATACCATATCATCAAAACAATAACATCTAAAAGCCCATTGGACAAGAAAACATAAGTGAGAGATCTTATAGAGTTAGGTTCTATAGCACGGCATTAGAATGGTGAAGAAGGAAAATTCTATCATTTTATAGCCTCTGGCTTATAGATTTGTCGCGACTCACCATCGATGATCGAGACTAAACTAGAAGTAGAAATATGAAACTTTTGGTGCCTAAAACAACTTTCATATACTTCAATCTCTAATACCATAATTTTCACGATTGGGGACCACCCCCCTAGAAGTAACATGACGTACTTGACCTCTCAGAGGTCTTATATAAGCCCATAGTTATCATTTATCGCATTATCATAGGTAAATTTAGTGGAAAATATAAAACATTCTTAGCACGTCATATGATAGAACGTCACTTCCATTATATATAAAATATTATAATACATAGTAAAAGAGTCTAGTCTCTTTTTGCCATATTAGACTCAACATTATTAGAGTACTTTAGGGACATGACCTTTCCAAAATAAATCATAAGTATATTTATTACATAACTTTACAATAAAGTTAAACTTAGGAAATCCTTGGACTAAAAGATTCCTTTCCTTGAGCTTGGTAATCACATATCAAGCTCCTTACCATTAAACACATCCCTTCAACATCAATAACCTAAACTTTGTTTAAAAAGGTTAAGAAGAATGGTGTTAGTAAAATAATGATTTAAGTATGACAACAATGCAAACACATGTATTTAAAAGGGACATTTTACTTGAAACCATGCATCACACCTTTTTGTGAAAATCTCATAAAACTATTATAAATTAGTCATCATACAGTTTGCATACTTCATATAGGCTTATTTCATGATAAAACATCATATAAAATCTCAAATTGCATTTACAGCGGCCCGCTTTAAAGAAAGCCAGGAACTACTTGCACAAGATCAAGTATTTGAAAATTTTGCATATATAGCCACCACTTTAAAGTAAGTATATTCATTTACAGTAACATTCTTTCCTTTTTACAGCGTTGTTTTTCTTATTCTACATCTTGAATTTTCCCAATGTAACACTCTTGTGAAACCTTGTGAAGTTTAAAGATAATGTACCATAACACTATCCGTACTCAAAACATCACCCTAAGTCCAAAAGAAAACCATACCTAGAACCTTTCAAGTCAATACATACATCCATAGGACCATTTAAAAATAACAAGACACATACTTCACATTAAACATATCATAAGGGCTTACTCAAAATCATAATCTAAGTCTACTAGTGCTATGTAGATGTGAAACTATCATAACATATACTTCACACATACTTAGTAAAACTATCATAATACCACAAACATCATAACATATACTTTACACATCAAACATAATACTTTAGTCAAATACATGAAAACCTAGAAGGACCTTCAATTATATATTCATTTAGACCAACATTATTTATATAACGACAAGACACCATCATATAGACTCATACTATGTATTTAATCACAACAAGTAGACCAAACAACAATGTCATTCATAAGGAACATAAACATAGTCACATGCATTAGAATACCTTCGTAGGACTTTCATCAAGAGCCACTTGTGCAATGCATAGGTGAAGTCTCATACCCCCACCTATACTAAGAATCTACCCTTAGGTTAGTTAGTGTCCTAAACATTTACTTGTGTTGTCCATTTTACTTTAGGGAAATTTTAGCCTTAACCGAAACTAAGACCGAGGGTGCTACAAATGGAATTCAGTGTTGTAGATCCTTACACCAATAGAAGGATCTCTATTTATTCAAAGTAGAACATTAACACATGCTAGCATACTATGGGAAATCACTTACTAGATCCTGTATGACAAGCATAGTTTATGGACCTTGGAGGTACATGTTGAAACCCTCTTAATGCCTATTGAGGTAATGTAGTTATCCACTTATGGAAATATCACTCTATGACCCTTGGTCTATGAGGCTAACCACCTGGTGAGGACTATAGTGACATACCCTCCTACAATGGGAAGGGACACCCCTCATCTTCAAGATCACTCGGTGCTAAGCTAAGTACTCTTTATTGAAAAGCCTTTATTAACATTACTTTATAAAATTAGGCTTCATAAAATGACTCCTAATATTCTTAGCGATAGTTCATAGATGATATTTCGTCAACCTAAATCCTGTGAGAAACCCTCTCATACAGTCATAACATATTCAAGCACCTATCTAGTTTAGGGTACACTTGAGAACACCTTTCACATCCCCTCTATTTACTAGATCATCATACATGTGTGTTTGTGTACACACATGTGTGAAACCCTTTCACATAACACCTTTAGACCACACATATTCATACTTCAATTCATTAATTCATTAGTGTATAAGTGTAACTATATGAGCAATCCTATCATATAAACCGCACCACTTCGAAAGTATAAGATGTGTTCTATAGCCTAACATAAGAATCATAAGTTTTAGACACTGTTTTATGATATACTTTAATGTTTGAAAGTCATTTAAGAAGTTTAGAAATAAAAACGTCAAGGAACGTCTATGACGTGCATTAACTAGTTCAATGAGGTTCTAGTGTGCCTTAGCCTATTTGATTTAGCTTTAGTAGTCGGAAATTGATGAATTTTTGTGGAATGTTTCTAACATGTATTAGTGTTGATTTTTAGTTGAAATCTATGGGCATGACAACGCAAGAACCAAGAAAGGTCCCTTGAGGAGGACCATTGCATTTTCAGGTCAAAGGCTGCCCAAAGGCAATGTCTAGTAAGAGATACAACCATTGATCCGTTGTCCAACCGATTGGGCGTTGATTTTTTTCGTCGTTGGAAAATTATTCAAATTCTTGGAGTACTATTTTGACAAGTGTAATGCCAAAATGACGAGTGTACAACACGGAAGTGAATAGTGGCCATCATTTGACAAACGGACCATTTATCGTGGTCTCGTCTATCAAGGGACTGTTTTGCTCCACAATCTTGAATGGGCTAAGTTAATCAATTAGGTGGTTAGGTAATTATTTAGGGGTATAGGGAGGCCTAATTATGTTGGTTAATGACCTATATAAATACCCTTACCTAATTAGACTAACCTAACTCATGTAACTCCCAAACCCAAAATCTCTTCCTTCTCTCTTCTTTCTCTCCCCAAGTTGAAGAACACAATAATAGACAAGTTAAAGGAGGGTTAGAGGGCTGAAATAACAAATTTTTCTCAATAAATATTCTTAAAAAAAGAAGGTATAGAATTCCTTTCACCTTCGAGACTTCTTTCCCCTAAGGGTTCCATCAAATTGATTTCAAAAGAACGAAATTCAAGTGGGTCTTTTCCAATCTCGAAATTGGTCTTTCAAATTGATTTTTATGGTTTATTTGGATTTTATTTAGTATATTATGAAGAATTATTACTATATTACACTACTTATTGATGGATTGGTCTAGTTTGTAGAAGATGACCTATTCACCTTAACCCTAGGTTGTAATCTTGATATGAATTATCTAGTGTTGGTTCAATTGACTTGGTTATTTGTTTGATTAATATACTATTATGTTATTGTATCAATTATTAATGAATTAAGATTAAATTTATTCCTATAATCCTAGTTCTCGAGTAATTGATCTAGGTCATGGCTTTGACCTAAGTCTCTTATCTTAAGCTATGAACTAGTGATGGATTGTGATGTAGTGATTAAATTTGATTTATTTTCATGATGGTTATTGTTGTGTGATGACATAACACCGATATTGGTTTAACTAAAGGTTTGATCTCTATTTCGTATTATGAAGGAGGATTGGTAAGTCTTGTGATCCCTATTCTTTACTTAAATTGTGGAAAATTTGAGTAAGTGATAATATTGCATTGAAGTATACTTTTTATTAAGATTGATAGGGCTGGTATGATGTTAAATTTAAATGTCTTGACTATTGTTTGTGAGGTGTTGGCTAAGATGTAAGTGTTATAAGCATGGTGATACTTACCAATGTGCCTTATCATAATGTGATTATGTAAATGTGCTAACCTAACTTATACAAATTATAATGAATGGACTTTACTCAATAAATTATTATTGAGCTATGATGATGATGTTTATAAAATTTATAGACCATATGACCTTCAATATGTTATGATGATTAATAAAGACATTAAATACATTTCAAAAGGGACTCTAGCTTAGCACCGAGTGAACTAGAGTGAGGAGTGTCCCTTCATACATAGGGAAGGTAGGTTCACTAATGTACCCTTGATATTGGAGACTATGATGCATGTACCATGAAGAGGGTCCCAAATATATCTCCTATTTCTTCGACTATGTTGCCCCATAGGAATACTAGCTAGTGGATCAACATAGTTGCTCTATGTTCATGTTTTGGTACTACTTTTGCAAATAGTCCACCTTCTTTTTGTGTATGATTCTACGACACCAAATTCCAAATGAACTCTAACTATGATTAGCTAAGGGGTTTAGCTTAGTGTAGGTAGGGGTATGGGACTTTTCCTAAACATTGCACTAGATATCCTTGAGGGAAGTCTTAGGAGGACGTTTTTTTATATGTATGTGCTTATAATAATACATGATATGTATATGATGATCTTGAACATTGATGGTGTCTTATGATTTTAAATTCACTTATGAATATTTGTTTGGTCTCCATGGTAAAAGTATAATTATATGTACTCTTGATGATATGCTATGTGAAGTTAGATATTGGTCATGGTTTTTGTTTGGTTACTTGATTGAGTATGGTTGTGGGGCTTTGCCTAGTCTTTTCACTTGTTAACTTAATGAGGGTCGATGGGTAATTGTTTTGCTCTATGTATGTTGTAATGAACTCTAATTCATGCTTGTTGCTATTATAACTTGATGATAGATTTTCCTTGACTATCTGCTCAATTATGTTATATGCATGTTGACTTGACTAGACTTAGCATTGTTGGTCTTCTGATGTACATGCTTCTGACTTAATGAATATTTCTTAATGATTGATATGGTCTTCTTTAATATGCATAAGGCTTTTCAAAGTAAATTGCATACTTTAATGAATCGTCCCTTTTTCGCGTAATTTCATGATATGTGTCTATGTGGTCTAATACTTAGTAAATGTTGTGTACTAACACCATTTTCTCCCTTTTCCCAAAAATATTAGGTTCCAATCGTTGAAGGGATTTTGAGAAGACTTTGATGGAAGACTTGAGTTCTCATTCATCGATGTTGGGTAGGTCCTCACTTTCTCAGGGCAATTCCACTATCAAGCTTATGAAGTTTTTCTAGATTTAAGACTTCTATGTTCTTTCATTTTCATTTGAGTACTAAACATTGTATAGTCTATATGTGGCTTTATTACATTGATGTATGGGCTAGGCCAAAATTGATATACTCTTGTTAGATGGTTATGAGGTAAGACATACATTTGAAACTATGTTATGTTTTATATATCTATGTGCAATAAACGTAGAAGGCTATCTAATCTTTCATATACGAAGGGTCTATGTATACTCGATATAAATATTGTTTCTATGTAGACTTATATGTAAACATAAATTTAGTAGTAATGAAAATTTTTTATATTTTCCGTATTTTAGACCTATGAATGTAATTATATAAGCTAAGAGGCTAGTATTTGTCCTCCGAGGGGACGCCGATACCGGTTACATCTAGGGGATGCTTCTCGGATGTAAAAAAATTGGTATCATAGCATGAGGATGAATATGTTTGAGTCGATTTCTCTCTCAACCACCTCTATGTAGATTCTTCCTCATTATTGTGAAGCGCACTACACTTATGGATAGGAACCTATGTGATGCTTAGGAAACTCTCACTTTCTTGCAATTCCAATCTCGTGCCTCTAGAGTTTTGACTATACATGATTTTAGCATCTTATTTTTTTAATGTAATTATAGGAAATGAATACTTAAAGGAACGTGGAGATGACTATATGAATATATGGGCAATGCAGGAGCTCCTCCCAGAGGGAATCAAGTCCCTTTTCTTAAAGAAGATGTTAATGATGACCAAGCTCCGGTAAATCCTCCTTCTTTAACGGATGGTAACATAAGGTATGCCCTTATCCACATGGCTCAAGACATTACTACTCAAGCACAAGCCATTACTACTCAATCTCAAGCCATAATGATGCAAGCTAATCGAGAGGTTATACCCCAAGTAAACCATTATGTTGGTACCATGACCTTCCGTTTGAGGGACTTCACTAGGATGAATCCCCCTACATTCTATGGGTCCATGATTGAAGAAGACCCCCAAGAGTTCATTGATTAAATCTACAATATCCTTTATGGTATGGGGTTTACTACTACTGGGAAGGATGAGTTTGCCACTTATCCCCTCAAGGATGTGTCCCAAACTGGGTACGTCTAATGAAGGGAAAATAGGGCTTAGAGTGGTTCACCGGTGACTTGGGAGGTTTTCAAAAGGATTTTCTTGATATATTCTTTCCTAGGGAGAAGTGGTAAGCTAATGTTGTATAGCTCATCAAACTTTGTCAACGAGGTATGATTGTGCTTGAATACTCCTTTAAATTCACTAAATTGAAAAAATATACTCCTTCTTTGCTTTTCGATCATAGGGATGAAATGAACCACTTAGTGACGGGAGTTTCGGTGACGTAAAAGAAGAATGTCATTCGTCTATGCTATTTGAAAATATAAACATTGCTGATCTCATGGTTCATGCTCAACAAAATCAAGAGGAAAGGGCTAAGAGAAAGAGTAGGGATGCTAAGAGGGCATGATCTTTTGATAATTGTTCTTCAATGGGTAGGCTTCATATCCAAGACAAGCCTAGGTTCAACAAGAGGTTCTCTAATCACGTACCTTTGAATTTCCATAAGGTAAGGGATAATTTGATGTATAACCATAAGCCTCAGATGGGAAGGGGTACTAGTTCACCAACCAAAGAACCAACTTATGGAAGGTGTGGCAAGAAGTACTATGGTGATTGCCTGAAGGTAATGGATAATTGTATTGGTTATGATAAAAGTGGGCAAAAGGTTCAAGATTGGACAAATGTGAAGGGGCAAAACCAAGAGAGTGGACAAGCAAGTGGTTCTACTGATGCTGCGAAGAAGAATCGCTTCTATGCTATCTGTTGTAGGGGTGAGCAAGAGACTTCCCCCAACGTGGTGACCGGTATGTTGGAAATCTTTTTTATTGATGTATATTCTTTACATGACATTGGCACTACCTTGTCATTTGTTACTCTTCTAATAGCTAAAAGGTTTGACATTTTGCTTGATATCTTGAATGAACCTTTTATGGTGTCTACCGCGGTGGGTGAGTCGGTGGTTGGAAAGAGGTTATATAGAGATTTCCCTATAATGGTTCTCAACAGAGATAACCTTGTTGAACTATTAGAACTTGGTACATTTGATTTTGATGTCATATTGGGTAAGGATTGGTTGCATGCTTGCTTTATTTTCATGGATTGTAGAACAAGCGTGGTGAAGTTTAATTTTCCAAATGAGCCCGTTTTAGAGTGGAGGGGGCAGGGAAATTCTACTACTAGAGGTCGTATCATCTCTTGTTTGAAAGCTTGTAGAATGATCTCTAAAGGGTGTTTAATCCGTATAGAAGGAGTCCAAGATTTAGACTTCGAAATTACTCCAATTGAGTGGGCCCGTAGAGAGGGAATTTCATGAGGTCTTTCCCAATGATTTTTTCAGTATTCGTCTTGAACAAGAAATTGATTTTAATATTTACTTGTTACCGGATACAAATCCCATTTCAATTCCTCTTTATTAGATGACTTCGACAGAATTGAAATAGTTGAACGCTCAACTTAAAGATTTACTAGACAAAGGCTTCATTAGACAAAATATTTCTCCATGGGGTGACTTGGTTTTGTTTGTGAAAAGGAAGGATGGTTCCCTTAGAATGTGCATTGATTATCTCCAACGTAATAAAGTAACTATTGAGAACAAGTATCCTCTCCCTTGGATTGACAACTTGTTTGATCAACTCCAAGGGGATAGCTACTTTTCTAAGATTGACTTGATATCAGGGTATCACCAACTCAAGGTTAGAGGTGAGGATATACCTGAAACGACATTTCGGATAAGATATAATTACTATGAGTTCTTAGTAATGTCCTTTGGTCTCACTAATTCCCCAATGTCTTTTGTGGATCTTATGAATAGGGTGTTTCCTAGTTACGTAGATTCGTTTATTATTGTCTTCATTCACAATATCTTGGTATATTAATAAATGAGGATGAACCCATGGATTATTTGAGGGTGCATTAAAAATTCTTAAGGCGAATTAATTATTTTCCAACTATAGAAAATGTGATTTTTTGTTGAGGTCGGTGGTGTTTTTTGGTCATATCATCTCTAGTGAGTTAGTTGATGTTAATAAAAAAATCGAGGTGATGAAAAATTTTCTAAGAACATTGACTCCAACTGACATTAGGAGTTTCTTGTGTCTAGCGTGTTATTATCAGAGTTTTATGGATAGTTTTGCGGCCATTGCATCTCTCTTGACTACTTTGACCCAAAAGAGTAAGAAATTTAAGTGGTTGGAGGCATATGAGAGAAGCTTCCAACTATTGTATGATAGACATACATCTACTCCGGTGTTCACATTACCATAGGGTACCAACGGCTTCGTTGTATGTTGTGATACATCCGAAAAAGGTTTAGGGTGTGTGCTTATGCAATATGGGTAAGTAATAGCCTATGCATCTAGAAAACTTAAGGTGAATGAGAGAAACTTTTTAACTCATTATCTTTAATTAGCAGTCGTGACATTGACCTTGAAACTATAGAGGCATTACTTGTATGTTGTTCATGTTGACGTGTATACCGACCACAAAAGTCTCCAATATGGTATTACTCAAAAGAAGTTGAATGTTTGTCAAAGATGATGGTTCGAATTGCTTAAAGATTATGACATGAGTGTTCTCTATCAACCTGACAAGGCCAATGTGGTTGAAGATGCTCTAAGTTGTATAACCATGGGTATTGTGTCACATGTAGAGGAAGCCAAGAATGACCTAGTGGAAGATGTCAATAGTTTGGCTAGTTTGGGTGTTCGGTTGGAAGATTCTCCAAATAGTGGTTTTATGGTCCATCATAACTCTGAGTCATCATTGGGAGCTGAGGTGATATCTAAACAACACCGTGACCAACCACTGATTGAGTTGAAGGAATTGGTTTTTGGTAAGCTTAACTAGTCATTCTCATTAGGGTGGGTTGGGGTCTTGAGGTATCAAGGAACGTTGTTTGTTCTTAATGTAGATAGTTTGAGGAATCAGATTCTTGATAAATATCATGGGTCCCTTTATTCCAATTATTTTTATTCGACAAAGATGTACCATGAACTTACGGAAGTGTTTTGGTGGGATGGTTTGAAAAAGGACATAGCGGAATTTGTTTGTAAGCATCCTATTTGCAAACAAGTGAAAGCCGAACACCAAAAGCAGGGTTGTTTACTTCAAGAAATAAAAATTCCTATTTTGATATGGGAAGACATGAACATGGATTTTGTGGTAGGTTTGCCTCTGACACTAAAGAAATATGAATCCATATGGGTACTTGTGAATTGGTAGGAATCAGCTCATTTTATTCCCTTCAAGTCTACTTACTCGGCGGAGGATTATGCAAAGATCTTCATAGATGAGATTGTATGGATTTATGGCGTTCCATTATCCATCATCTTTGATAGGTATGAACAATCACGTCTAGGTTTTGCAGGACATTCCAATAAGGGTTAGGTACCAAGGTGAAGTTAACCATTGTTTTTCATTCCCAAACAGATGGTGAAGCGTAGTTTACTATTAAAACCCTTGGGGATATTCTTAGAGCTTGTATCATTGACTTCAAGGGAAATTGGGACAAACATTTTCTTTTGGTGGAGCTTGCTTAAAACAATAGCTACCATTCATATATATATATATGGCTCTTTATAAAGCCTTGTATGGTACGAGATGTATATCTTCAATCGGATGGTTTGAAGTTGTGAGTCTTAATATTTAGATACTGATTTGATTTATAAGACTTTGTAGAAGGTTCATATCATAAGGAATTGCTTGAAAATAGCCTATAGCCAGCAAAGGTCTTACGCCGACCATAAAAGAAGGGAATTAGGTTTGAAGAAGATGATTTAGTGTATCTAGAAATTTTGCTTAAGAAAGGGTGGCTTGATTTTTGAAAAAGAAATGTTGAGTCCTATTCATGTGGGTTCTTATGAAATCTTGCAAAAGATTGGTAAGGTGTCATATGATTTAAAGATGCCCTGTGTATTGGCTTCGATTCATGTAGTTTTCCATGTTTCTATGCTTAAGTATTGTATCGGTGATCCCGAGTCAATTATTCCTATCGACGGTATTGGTGTGAAGGATAACCTCTCTTATGAGGAGTCCCAGTAGAAATCCTTGATCGTGGCCTCGGTAAAAGTAAAATGGAGAAGCCACTTTCTTCAGGGAGCAACATTGGAGGCCGAGGCCGACATGAAGTCCCGTTATCCTCATCTTTTTCCTAATGAAGGTTAGTTTTTCATTCTAATTATGAAAATAATGAATCACTTTGAAGTTGCTTTAATTTTTGGAATGTCTTGCAAAAATGTGCTTTTTTGGTGTATTTATACTGAAGTTAAAGTGAATAGTGTATATTGACTTGAACATTTCCAATTCTTTTTCTTTTGAGTTATGTTATGCATTCTGATATGGTGAATTTTTATGAAATGATATTGAGAATGTTAGTAAGTTCAGCTTTGGCATAATTGAATCATATATGTTGTGTTGAGCTCATGTTGTTATCTGAGAAGGAAAACTTCCCATAATGTAATTTGAGCCTTATGCATGGTAATTGAAGTTTTTGAATTACTATGTATGAATATATTGTGACCTATGTTATAACCCACGTTCTTATGTAATTTTATTTGTTGGGATACTAGTCTTGAGTCTACTTCTTCCTTTGAAAAGATTTTAGTGTCATTCGGGGATGAATTTTCCTAAGGGGGGGGGGGAATTGTTACACTTTGAAAGTCTACGACGTGTTCTAGAGCCTAACCTAAGTGTCAGAAGGTTTTGGCACATTTTTATCTATTTTAATGCATATACATTTAAGAAGTTTACAAATCAAAACGTCAAGGAACGTCCATGACGTCCGAAAACTAGTTCAATGAGGTGCTAGTCTGACTTAGTCTATTTAGCAAAGTTTTAGGAGTCGGAAATTGATGAATTTCGGTGGAAGGGTGTCTAACACGTATTAGAATTTATTCGTAGTCCAGATATCCGGGAACGTCCACCAAAGGACCAACGAAGGGCCCTTGAGGAGGACCATTGCATTTTAGTGTCAAAGGCTGCCCAAGGCAATATCCACCAACAGAAGCAACCAACAATCCGTTGTCCAATCGACGGAACGTGGACTGCCTTCATTGATGGAAACTTAGTCAAATTCATGGAGGACTTTTTGTAAAAGCCTCAGACCAAAATGACGAGTGTGCAGCACAGAAGTGACAGTGCCCATAGTTTGACAAATGGATCATTTGTCGTGGTCTCGTGTGTCAAGGGACTATATTGATACACGTTTTTAAATTGGTTAATAAAATTAATTAGGTGGCTAGTTAATTATTTAGGTATTTAGGGTGGCCTAATTAATTTTTTAATGACCTATAGACGACCCTAACTCTCATAATTCCTTAACCCTAACTCTCTTCTTTCTCTCTTCGTTCTGACATCCAAGTTGAAGGAGACCATAGGAGACAAGGTCAAGGAGGGTTCTAGGTCTGCAATCACCAAGGAATAACCATAAATCTTCATCAAACCATAAGGTATGGGATTCCTTTAACCTTTGGGACTTATTTCCACAAAGGGTGCCATAAAATTGATTTCCAAAGTATGAAATTCAAGTGCGTCTATTCCATTCTCGAATTTGATCTTTCAAATTGATTTTTATGGCTTATTTTGATTGTATTAAGTAGATTCTTATGATATATGACTATATTACACTACTTATTGATGGATTACCCTAGATTGTAGAAGATGACCTATTCCCCTTAACCCTTAGTTGTGATCATGATATGAAATGTCTAGTGTTTGTTCAATTGACTTTGTTATTGGTTGAATTACTATCCTATTGTCACATCCGGGGGGCACCCCCTAGAATTAACATGGAGCACCTGACCTCTCGTAGGTCTTATACAAGACCATAGTTAGCATTCATCACATTGACATAGTAAATTTAGCGGAAACTTTTAAACTATTCATAGTACATCATTTTCTAGAAACGTAACTGTATATATATATATATATATATATATATATATATATATATATATATATATATATATATATATATATATATATATATATATATATATATATATATATAAAAGTCATAATATATTTTAATATATGTTTATACCTAAAGTCTCTTTTCTATCTTAGTCTCAAAAACAATAGAATACATTAGATACATAGCCCTTAAAACATAATGCATAACTATGCAACATTTAGTAAAGTTTATAGTAAGACATTAGTAGGGAATCCTTGGAACTTAAGGACCCCTTTACTTGAGTTTGTGAATCATTTATCAACCTTTCTACTGTTTCAAACATCCTTTAAGAATCCATTTTGTGTAAAAAGTATAGAAGAATGGGATTAGTATAAGAATGCACTAAGTATGGCAACCATGCAAAAACATGCATTTAAAAGGGACATTTTCTTAAAAATCATAGTTCATGCCTTTTTGAGTAAATATTTATAAAACATTTAAAAAATGACATTTATATCATTCACATACTTCATATAGAAATTTCAAAGTCCAAATCTCATATAAAAACCCATATGGAATTTAGGTCATTTTTTAGATCACTTTACAATGAGTTCTTTTATGTTACGGTGAATTATCTTCTTTTCATTCATTAACCTGTAAAGTAACCGTCTAGTTATACTTGGTTCAATGTATCACCTTGGGACACAAAGGAAAGCATACTTATAACCTACAAAAGTCATTACATATCATCGTATTAGTATATCACATGATAGACACATTTAAGTCAAAACCTTAGGAACATCACTGTAAGCTACATCAACTTACACATATAATGACTTCACTTCACATACATTATTATTAGACCTTGTTCATGACCCTATATTAGTCTACTAGAGAAATGAACATATGAATCCGCATAACCCCATACATTCTTAGCAAACCCTTTATGTGACCACAAACTTTCACATTCAATTCGTACAGTAACATAATAAGTGAAGGCCACTCTATTCATATTAACAATCTTCATCAAATAATCATTAAGAGCAACATACGTATATAAGAGTAAGACCATATCATATAGACTCATATCATTCACATCTTCATGTCAAATAGACAAATACTACAATACCATGCATAAAGACATACTCATAAACATACACATTAGGTCAACTTCCTAGGACTTCCTAAGGAGCTACTTGTGAAATGTCTAGATGGGTTCATTACTTACCCCTCTCCTAAGTAACCTCAAATAAATCCTCCTAGTTAATATTCTATTCATTTACTTCCATTATCCATTTTACTTTAGGGAAACTATAACTTTAACTTAGACTAAGACCATGGGGGCTAAACATGGAATTAGGTGATGTATAGCCTTAAACCAATGGAAGGTATTCTTACTTATCCAATGTAGAACATTATTACATGCAAGCATTTTAGTTTATATCGCATTGCTAGATCCTATGTTGCAATCATCGTTTATGAAACTAAGAGATAAGTGTTCTCCCTCTACATATCACTTGGCAATTGGGGCGTTCCTCATGGGAATCCATTGGATGACTATCCCTCTTTGGGGAGTCAACACCCATTGTAGGATTATATGGTGAACCTTCCTGTATGGAAACTCATCACCTCCCATCGTCATGTTCAGTCGGTGCTAAGCTAAGTTCCCTTTATGGAAAAGCCATTATAACATTGCTTTATAATATATGGGCTTACGAGATTCATCCCCTTATATGCGTCGCTCATAGGTCATAGATGAAAGTTCATCAAGGTAAATCATCTGAGAAATCCTTTCATATGGACATAGCATGTGTATTAGGACTATCTAGTTTAGGATACATTTGAGCCCACCTTTAAATTGTGCTCTATTGACTAGATCATCATTTATGAGTATGTGTGTATACATATATGTGAGAAAACCTTTCACATAACACATTAAGGTGACACATCTTCATACGTTCATGTTAATACACATAAAAACAAAAACTAGAAACTATCCTATCAAGGCTCACATGTGCAATGCATAGGAAAAGTACCATACCCTTGCCCATACTAGTATATCTATCAACTCATACTTGTTAAGGAACCACATATAACACTTTCATAAAAATCATCTTAACATGTATTGTAGTAAACACTAGTGAATATGAGAATTACCTTTCATTTAGACACCATGACCTATACTACTTGTAAGCATTCACAATGTGTGAGTGTGTGTAAATTGGTCAATATGATCACATATGGCTATAATTAACATCTTGAGGCAAACGCCCTCTTAAGACCATAATACACAACAAATCATAGACCACACAACACCATATAATATAGGAGGCTAGACAATCTTCACATTACATTCAAGACTCCTAACATTTGCTATTCATACATTCACATAGGGGTACATAGGTAGGGGTCATCCGTACATAATAAATTCATTAAAACCAGCACCTATACATGATCTCTAATAACCATTTACATGCCCATAACATTAGTAACATAACTTAGATTCACAACAAGAGAAGAAGAGTAGGCACAAGTTACACATAAGGTGATCATCATAACCACTCATTCATATATTCATAAATTTGCTTTCAAGTCCATGGTAAACCCATATATATTGATAATAAAGTAAATACCGCCACCCTAAGGGGACCATACCACATAATGGAATACAGGGCTTCATCAACAATACTTTAAGGAAAGTAGAGGAGATAAGCATTCTTACCAATTACTCGCCCTTTCATAATCATTGATCAATACACCTATTTTATCAAAAATTCATATATAAGGCAATAGCTAATGAAATCATTACTCAAACAAAATAATGCTTTATCTACCCTAACATTTAAATCATGTCATAGACATTACACTATTCACTTTGTATGCTAGAAGAACCTAGATCAATTCATGCCATGAATCATTTTCATTGATCATAAAAAAATTCATACCCACAATTCATTAATATCATTAATATAAGGCAATAGTTAAAGACAACATAATCTACACGAAATCCTACTACAATTTGCCTTAACCTCTAGATCACAGTGAATATGCTACTTTAGAAATCCATGGAAAATAGAATAACCATAGGCTAATAAACATTTATACTTATAAATCACTTATTTACAATTCATCAATAAAATCCAAGCAAGAAAATAGATACAATCACCCCTACACAAATGAATTCTACATTCATGCTTAATAGAGGCAAGGATACATTGAAATTATAGTAATCTAAGTTAGTCATATTCAATTCATGATACATTGATCAATGTGGATCAAGAATTATCAAATAGTAATCAATTCATGTAATAAAAGTAAATATATACAATTCAACTTAAGAGAATCGTAATTCAAGCATTAACAAGCCATGTCATAATGCATTCCCACGCAAGGGCTAAATTAATTTTTGGGAAGGAACATGGGTTCGTCATGCAGTTGGATTAAAATCACTTCAAAACCTATACATTAACATCAATCATCATGATTTAACAAATTAAAACATTTTTATGAAGAACAACATACGAGTAATGCCTCCATGGTTAATTAGTTTAGTAAATTAATTATATAAATACCCTTAGTCTAAAACCTCACTTAATATCTCTCAATCCCAAAACACATTTGCTATTCCTACTCTCTTCTTTATCTCTCCTAAAAAGAAGACTCCATTAAAGCTCTAGTTCAAAGTCTGAGGGCAGCATGAATGGTGCTTTTCTCCATTAAACTTCAACAAATACCAAGGTGTGGGATTCCTTTCACAAAAGGGTATTTCAATAATTTATTTCAAAAGATGAATTCAAGTGGGCTTTCTTCTATTACTAATTTGGAATTCGAAATTTTATTGTTTATGTTTTATTTTTATTATTATGCTTAGATTATGATGTATTATGATTCAATTATGATAGTTCTTGATCAGTTAACCTATTTTGTGTAATAGATCATGAAATTGACCCCAAGTCCCTAACCCTATGTTATGAACTAGTGATGAATTGATGTGTAGTGATTCAGTTGACTTCATTATTGTGTTAATTACTATTTTGTGATTATATTACACAAATTATTGGGTTTAATTGTATTGTTGATGGTAAAACCTTGCATAATGTTCTTGTGAAGGAGATTGGAGAAAGTCTTGTGATCTCAAACCTTTACTTCAATTATGATTGCCTGTGTTTAGTGATAAAGGTATATTTAAGTATACATTATGATAAGATTTATAAGGTTTCGTATGATGATGATTGAAATGTTTTGGTTTATGTATTTTTAGTTGTTGGCTAAGATGTAATGATATAAGGTTGGTGATGATTTTGCCTATGTTCCTTATTATGATATACTGATATAAATGTGCTAACCTTACCTGTATGAATTTTATTGAAAGGATATACCGATGCAATTCCTATTGAGATATGACTAGGAGTATATAAGATGATACCCCTATGATCTAAACTAAGTTATGATTATTAATGAATGACAATTAAAAAGGGACTCTAGCTTAGCACCGAGTGAAGTAGAAGTGAGGAGTGTCCCTTCCAACATAGGGAAGATAGGTTCACTAATGTACTCATGAGATTGGAGACTTAATTCATTTATCATAAAGAGGGTCCCAAATAAATCTCCTATTTTCTAAACGATGTTTCCCCTATAGGAATATTATCTAGTGAATCCATGTAGATGTTGTGTTCAAGTTTTGGTACTATCTTGGCAAGTAGTCCACCTTCTTTAATTGTAGGGTTCGTTGACACCAGATTCCACATTAGCTCATGTGGTATATGTCGTTTAAGGAAAGATGTTCCCAAAGTTAAAAAGAAGTAATAAAGTTAACTCTAACTGGGATAACCTAAGGGGTTTAGCTTAGTCTAGGTAGGGGTATGGACTCTACCTATACATTGCACTAGTTAGCCTTGAGGGATGTCTTAGAAGGATGTTCTTATATGCTTATAAATGTAAATAATATGCATATGTTGATCTTACATGTTAATTACACTATGTGATATTGGTTTCACTTATGAACATGTGGCTGGTTCTCATTTATAAAGTATTATTATGTCTACTCATAAGTATATAGTATGTAAAGTTGGACATTTTTTTGTAGTTCTTGTTAGGTTTACTTGATTGAGTGAGTTTATGGGGCCTTACTTAGTCATTGCACTAGTGGACTTAATAGGGGCGTGTGAGTGATGGTCTTTCTTAAGTTATGATGTTCTAAACTCTCATCATGCTTGTTAACATTATAACTCTATGATAGAGTTTTCTTGATAATGTTCTCAATTATGTTGATATTCATGTTGACTTTACGAGACATGGTATTGTTTATCTTGGAATGTACACGGTCTTGACATATGTAATATGTTCTTATTGACTTGCATTGATTCTTGAATATGAATAAGGTATTTCCAAAGTTACTTTGCATGCTTTTGAATAAATTTCCCTCTTCGGCATGATTTATTTTGTGTGTGAATATGATCCTATTTTTAGTCCAAGTGATGTGCTAACCCCATTTCTCCCTTTTCCCCAAACATTTTAGGTTCCGGTTGTTGAAGGGTTCGTGAACCACTTTCAAGGGATGTTTGGGTCATATCTCCATGTGTGGGTAGGTCCTCATGTTCCGAGGATGATACCTTTCTATCACTCTAGCTATGGTTTTTTGTTATAGTCTAAACACTATCATTTTATTCATGTTGTTTCAAGATATTGATGGAAGGCCTAAGTGGCATTTCTACGTTTCTGTAAGGGCTTTGCCCATATTGGTTTATTGTTTTTAGTTTGTTTAACATAAGACATCCCTTTTAAGACTATATTAAGTATGTTGTCTATATGTGTCATAAAATTAGAGATACTATGTAATCTTATTATTTGAGGAGTCTATGTATACTATCTATAAATATATAATGTTTAAGAAAGAGGCCTAAGTAAACCTTACGAAGTAGATGCAGATGAAAAGTTTTTAATTTTCCACACTTTTTAACGTATTAATGTAATGATGAATTCTAAGAGGCTAGATTAGTCCTCTCCGAGGAATACGACCCCAGTTACATCTAGGGGTACTTTCCGTATGTGAAAATAGTTATGTCCTCAGATCAAGTGAGGACATACTCAACTGTTACACCATGGACCTAGACCCTAGATGAGACAGGCATCGTTAACCTCTCAGAGGTCGCAACAAGCCTCTTCTTCGCTTTTATCACAATCATACAGTTAAATTAATTGGAAAATTTAAACCTTTCTAACTTTACTTAAGTGAACATAGAATTCATATAATTTATGTCCAAGAGTGCTATACTAATAGCTCAAAATACACAATCATCTAATAACAGATTGAACAATTGTAATAAAGAATTAGTAATATCATTAATAGTTGCCACACCGGCCCTAATACGAAAGCTTGAACATATGTTTGGAAGGAAACGCTAGCGAAAACATCCACTAGCTATGTCTAATCTACTAAAGCTAGAATATAAATCATAAACATCCTCGTACTCAACAGGAACTACCAAAGTTAGGAAGTACTAGTCCAAACCGCTTCAACTGATTTTCAATCTTCTTCAATGACCTGCACCTATAAAAGCAGTAATTGTATATGGGATATAACACACGTGTACTAAGTATGGGTGTATGCACATAAACACATAAGGACTATGCATGAACAAGGAAAGCTCTTCCTATAGCAACATGCCATTTTTGGAAAGTGATGTCACTTTACTTCGCTAATTCGTTAGTTATGAATCATGCTATAAATATGACATATTTTAGTGCATTTAATGTACACACTTTATTTTCTATATGAACATGAGACCTTTGAATCATGCACATAGTTTTAAAACAACTCGAGCAAAATTTAAGAATTTTGCTCCCCTATAGACTGAGATTTCCTCTACCAAGACATAATTTATTTTTTAGTCTTTTCTTGTTTTTTTTGTGTAGTTCAATAATCTCCTTTGATCATATATTTTACTTGCAAGTGCAATGATTCATTGTAGTCCAATTCCTACAATGAATCAAGTATTTATTCCAAAAGACTAAGGAAATGATTTGACTATCCAACTCACAAGTTATTCTTTCCATTCTTGTTAAATTGGGCATGAAGTCTTTATAAGCCAATTTTTATTGGCTATGCCCATTATTTGATCATTTGCATAATATGAAGATGCTGGGGCATATATTCAGACTCCAATTGACGAGTCAATATGTTTTGCACCCTTTAATGGAATAAGTCAATAATTGTTAGAACTTCATTCTTATCATACATTGATCATTTGATATATATATGTTTTCCGTACTTAGTTCACTTTGTACTTATATTTCTTATTCATTTATCTAATGTTCAATTTGAACATGCTAGGTTGACTTTGGATATTCTTTGAAGACTTCCATTGGGATATTTCTGTACAATGACTAAGAAGGACTCTCATGATTACATAGTATAACCTCACCCTTTGGTCATCCTATCCGAGCATCCCTCATCTTCCTAGTTCTTCATTTCTTTGTTTCTCAATTTCTTAAAGAAGATGTAGAATTTAAACGACATAGATCATGTGAGCTAACATGAAATCCAATGTCTTCGCCACATGTAAAAGAGGTGGTTCACTGGCCAAAAAGAAACCGGATACTTCCTAGCTTTCTTAGGTTGATCCACTAGTTACTAACCTATGCTGGCAATGTAAATGAAAGACTAGGAGAAATTGGAGACACTTATCCACCTATGTGGTATTCTCATCTAATGATGCTTTCATGTGCTTGCATAAGTTCATTACTAGTCTATAGGTGCTTATATCAATTTATTATATTTTACATCTTTTAGAGTTGACTCATACATTATGGAAGCTTGCTTCTAGTATGAGGTATGCTTATGTCAATGGATGAATTGTCATCCCTTTCTATACTTGATTAATGTGAACTTGAAACTTACATTATCATTATAGTGTGAATAAAACTTGTCTCGGGATTTTTAACACCCTCTTATGTGAGTATCTTTAAGATAATTTTTTAGGTTCAAGTGACACTTGTTTCACTTCCTTTAACACCCCATTCTATGTCAATTTTATTACTCATAAACTTTAATGTTATTTCATTACTCACCTTATCTTGTTCAACATTATTTTGTGGTCTTATGCCATTCTTTATTAAAGTTGTAAGGACTTAGTCAACGTGCTACTACGTTCACAAGTTTATTTAGATAGGGTATGTTGGGACTTGTCCTAATCATTGGCATACCCTAGGTTATGAGTTCATTGAGTTACAACTCGTCAAGTCAATCTTCAACAAGTATTTGGCCTTACAAGAAACATAATAATTTACATAGTCCATATAAGATTGGTATTTCTTAGACATTTGCCAACTCTATATCTTTTTTTTGGATATAATATTGCTAGGCAATTTATTGACTAAACACTTGTAATGATATTTCACTAAACGCTTGTAATGATATTATCTCTAGATATGTCAATAAACTTCATATATATTTTATTATAATCTAATCATTTTAACCAAGCCAACTTTTAACAATTTCATCTTGTCAAACACAATTGGGCATTCAAATATTTCTTATCTCATGTAAATAATACTCTAATCTTATGGATCTAACCTACATGTCTCATTCGACACTATCAAATCATAGAAACCTACACATAATGATAAGTTATCACCAAATATCAACAACATGCTTGATATTTGGATTTTACATACTACTAGAATCTAAAATAGGGAGAACTAGGGAGATGAACATTAGACAATATCATTAAGAACAACTCTAGTTTTGGTTTTCTTGCAGTCAAAACGTTAGAAAAGCTTCATAGGGAAAGGAATCCAAGAGACAAAACCCATCCCTTATTTTAGAATTGAATCTACGAAGATTACCCTGTACTTTTCACCAAAATCTTGAAGAATAGCCTTAAAATCGCCGAAAGAGATAAATGTGAGTCTAGGTATTAGGAACTGAATATTGACTAATTCAACGTAGGCTAATTAGCTTAGTTAAATAAAACAATTAGATAATTACAAAAATGCCCTTCGTAAATTGACTAAATATAGGAGAGCATTTGACTTAGCCAAATTATAAAATTTTCTAGGGTCTCGGGTTTGACTATGTTTTTTATTAATCAATTAAGTTGCTAATTTAGTTAATTAAGTTACATATGGTAATTACTAAAGTACCCCTAAGTCACTAGGACCATAACCAACCCCTTTGGACTATCCTAGGTTAGATACTAGGATGTTTCTTTAGTTTGTAAATCGGCTAGTGTCAGCTAGTTAGGTCTTAGGATTTCGGGCACCCTAGTTAGTGTATTTTAGTTATTCATAGGTTAGTTATATAGTTAGGTAAATTAGTTAGAGACTAGGATTTGTTAGGATGCTAGACCCCACGTGGCTTGACCCGTACGCGCGCCTATCCCATAATCGCCCTAAAAAAATTCGTTTGGGATTGGCACTTGGTCTGTTGGTGGTTAGCACATGTGCTTGCACATGTTCTTGGACATGTGTTGCTACACACATCATGTTCACTTCTTTCCCACTTCTTGTACCAAGGACCCTCAATATGTCCTTGGGCACGTCTTAATGTACATGATCATTTTAAATGATCATGTTGTATGATACCTAGGCTTGACACTTGGATGCCTTGTACCTAATATGTGTATGCTATGAAATAAAAAAATTTAGCTTAGGGTCTTCATTGTAGGAACAATTCCTAAACAATCATGGATTGGATATTTTGAAAATAAAAGTATATCATAAGTTACTTGTTAATACATAGAAATTGGCTAACACCCTTATGCCAATATTCTATAACAATGCCCAATACATATGTACCCCAATACATATTCTTAAAACCTAATAGACTCTTCACTACACAAGTACATTTTCGGGAATGTTGCATCAACCTTTGCTTGAATGTGTCCTAGTTTCAAAGCCTTACTTCAAGATACCTCTCACCTTCCACCTACACTATTAAAATTAGACAAAATGTATAAAATTAGTATAATACATGTACTAAGTATGTCATAATGAAAAAGATCATGAGAAACAGATGTTTAGGCAAATATGCTCTTTTACTATAAAACATACTTTTCTACAGTAAACTTTATATTAGAATATCAAAAACAACATATCACACCAACTTCACATATAAACCACATATCACAAGCTTCCATCAATTACACATCAAAATACATAAACATGAGACCCTCCTACCCAAGGTGATTCAAAGGCTTGCATGAGTGAGTTATGAAGCGACCACCCATACAATCCCTTCACAAACACCAAAGGGATCCTTTAGACAACCTAAAGAAAGATTATTCTCATTCCATTAATCAAATTCCCTACAGATAATTAATCGAAGTCTCACCTAAGAAACACAAGAAGAGAACATCTATACACCCTATCCAAGCCTACATAAGAAATTCTCAAAGCTACTCTAGATAGGTACCATTTCATCAACATACCTTTGCTTATGTAATTAAATTCATTAGACCATTTAAGAGACATTCAACACATAAGGACATTCACATAATTGTCTTGAAGAAGACCTCGGGGACTCACAAGCTAACATCTTCAAAGCCTAATCGTGCAATGTCAAGATAGAGTCCATTCCACTATCTAAAATTAAAAGAACTTATCCAACACGAGCATGTATCCCATATGATGAAAATATACAATAACCGATTGGACCATGGTATATAAGCATGGAATTTAGAGTCAAACCATAGTCCAATGGAGGGTGTTCTATTTTCCAATGGTATAACTAGTACACATCCCATGTAGGCACATATATGAAGGGTTTCTTCATTCTCTAATGGCATCTTATTTAGAGAAACATCCCATGCATACACATTCGGCGTTAGCCTTTATTTTCATAGAGTAATTCAATAAAGGAGCATATGAACAAGTACCATAAGTTGTTCATGCCCCAATCATATAACACCTTACAAAAGAGGGCTAAAAGGATAGCTTAATGACTTCCTTAAAAATAATTTCATGTCTTTCCATCCAATAAACCTTATGTCCACCATTCACACGAGAAGTATACCATTATGACTTTCAACTTCAAGGATATCATAACCTTTATTCTATAAGGTTTCACATAATGACCTCCTATGATATGTTCAAAGTTAAATGTCAAAAAAAACATACAATACTAAGGATCTTTAGCTTACTAAGTCAAGGATCCATATTCACATTCTACATGTATAAAGTAAAGGAAACAATTCTACAAAAACAAGACAAATATATGCTTTATGTCACCACCCAAAACGAGCCGCGAGGGGCACCCACACTTATCCTACTATGTGAGCGAACCAACAAATCTAAACGCCAACATTCACCAACATTTCAACCATAACAAACAAAATATAATGCGGAAGACTCAAAATCTTATTAATATAACCAATAAATAAGCTTCTAAAGTTTATCAACTATTATCCCCAAAATCTGGAAGTCATCACACCAAGAACATCTATACTCAAATTTCTAAATCTAAGAGTATTTAAGAAGCTAAATAAGTAAAGGAGATGGTCCTTGTCCGAACTTCAAGACATCAAGACGTGAATGAGAGAATCCAGTGCGAGCTAGGAATAATAGCTCACCCTGAAATCTGATATGCTGGGGACTGGCTAGAGTTGCGGATGAGTCGAAGTCGATGGCACGTTTGCTGCACTCCAAAAATAACAAAAAGAAAAATACAAGTAGGGGTCAGTACAAGGAACACGTACTAAGTAGGTATCATCGGCCAACTCAAAATAGAAAGCAATATATACTGAACAATAATATAAAATCAACTACATTACTCAACAGGTGACAACAACAAGTACAAGAACCATTAGCAACAACACCAAGCACACCTATGAGGACTCAAGCCTCCTCACCATACACATTTGGGAAATAGGTTCTTTGAATTTTTGAGTATATTAACATAATTCAAGATTCATTCTCTTTATTATTATCATGTCGGAACGTGACACTCTGATCCCCTAATACTACCGTGTCGGAACCTGACACCCGATCCCCTAATTCTACGTGTCGGAACGTGACACCCGATCCCCTAATGCTACGTGTCGGAACGTGACACTCCGATCCACTAATCTCATTGCTTTAGTTCATCAAGCCTCATTTATGTCAATGCATCATCTTAATAGAGAGGATTTAAGGTTTAAGATTCAACAACCTCATCATTCTAATCCATCACAATTACATAATCACAACATAGAACCACACAATCAAGCATATAGAAGACTTTACAATACCACCCAATACATATCGATCACTATTAGGAGTTTACTATGAACTAGCATAAACCATAACCTACCTCCACCGAAGAATCGTGATCAACCAAGCTACTTCCTAATGCCTTTGCTCTCCTCTTCGTTCTCTCTTTTCTCGCTCATTCTCCCTCTCTCTGTTCTTTTTATTTTTCTTCTCCAGAATCTTTTTCTTTTACCCTAATTATCATATAATTCATTATGATAAAAGTAACCCATTATTTATTTTAAGGTTATCTCCTTTAACACCTAAGTAAATAGGTTATTAAACTTACCCCACTAATTTCACAATTATAATCATGAATAGTCCAAAACACCCCTTAAAAACTTTTAGCAGAAATCCGACCCAGTCGGGGTTACGCAGCTCGTGACGGCCCATCGTACCTGTGACGGTCCGTCCTGTAGGTCCGTCATAAAGTTCAGAGAGTCAAATTCTGTAAAGAGCTTTGTCACGGCTCGTCGTATCTACGACGGTCCGTGCTGCAATTCCGTCGCGAAGTTCAGAGAGTTGATCCCCGTACCCAGATTTTAGAGTTTAAGTGTTTTGGAACGGAGATCCTCGACGAAACGTTGTGCTTATGAAGGTTCATCCTATCTGTCGTCAAGGGTAATGAGGAGAGCAGCAGGAGAATTACATATGTGTGGGACGACGGAGTCCATCACGGTCCGTCGTGACCCTGATGGTCCGTCGCGTGATCCGTCGACCCTGTCAGTTTTTACCAAAAGTAATTCTACTACTCGAAGCGACTGAACAGGTTGTTATAATGGATACCAATTTACCCATCGTTCGTCCGCGAACAATCACAAGAAGAAAACAAGGGTGAGAAAGAGTACCTGAATCTGTAAAAAGGTATGGATATCTTTCTTGCATGTCAGCCTCCTTCTCCCAAGTGGACTCTTCAACTGGCCTATTCTTCTACTGAACCTTGATGGATGCAATCTCCCTTGATCTCAACTTGCGGATTTCCCTATCTAAAATAGCAACAGGCTCCTCCTCATAAGACAAATTCTCATCAAGAAGAACTGAATCCCAACGAATAATGTAGTTTCCATCCCCATGGTATTTTTTCAACATAGACACATGAAATACCAGGTGCACTCCTGCGAGTCCTGGAGGCAATGCCAATTCATAAGCCACCTCCCCCACGTGCTTCAGAACTTTAAATGGACTAATATACCTCGGACTAAGCTTACCTCGCTTACCAAACCGCATCACCCCTTTCATGGGTGAAACCTTTAGCAAGACTTGTTCACCCTCCATAAAATCCAAGTCCCTAACCTTTCGATCTGCGTATTCTTTCTTCCTGTTCTGAGCTGCTAGAAGCTTCTCCTGAATAAATTTTACGTTATCTAACGATTCCCTCAAAAGATCGGTCCCCCATGGTCTCACCTCAAATGCATCAAACCAACCAATGGGAGACCTACATCTCCTCCCATACAATGCCTCAAATGGGGCCATATCAATACATGAGTGATAGCTATTATTGTATGAAAACTCTGCTAAGGGTAAGAAGTTATCCCAATAACCACCAAATTCTATCACACATGCACGAAGCATATCCTCCAAAACCTGAATCGTTCGCTCAGACTGACCATCGGTCTGAGGGTGAAATGCAGTACTAAGATCCAACCTAGTACCTAATTCAGCATGCAATGTTCTCCAAAACTTAGAAGTAAATTGTGTACCTCTATCGGATAAGATGGAAAGTGGAACTCCATGCAATCGAACAATTTCTGAGATATAGAGTTTGGCTAACTTTTCTGCATTGTAAGTCACCTTGAGCGGAATGAAGTGAGCAGACTTAGTTAATCTGTCAACAATTACCCAAATAGAATCAAACTTACCCAAGGTCTTTGGAAGACCAACTACGAAATCCATTGCAATTCTTTCCCACTTCCATTCAGGAATGGGCATTCTCTGAAGTGTCCCTGCAGGCCTCTGGTGTTCATACTTTACCTGCTAACAATTCGAGCATTTTGCAACAAAATCAGCAATGTCACGCTTCATCCTACTCCACCAAAAATGTTGCTTTAGGTCATGATACATCATGGTGGCACCAGGATGTATAGAATACCTTGAACTATGAGACTCTGTAAGAATAGTGTGAATCAAATCATCAACACGGGGCACACATACCCTCCCCTTAATTCTCAAAATGCCATCTTCATCAATTATTGCCTCCTTAGCCTCTCCTCGTAATACCATCTCTTGAATTCGACTCAGCTTCTCATCAGCAAACTGCCTTCCCTTAATCTTGTCAAGAAAAGAAGATCTCGCCTCCACAAAAGCCAAAAATCCACCTTTCTCTAGTACTTCCAGCCTCATGAGGTCATTAGCCAGAGTCTGAACCTCTCTAGCCAATGGGCTTCTAGAAATCTGTAGGTGGGATAAACTTCCCATGCTCCCTGTTTTTCTACATAAGGCATCTGCCACAACATTAGCTTTTCCTAGGTGATACAAGATAGTAATATCATAGTCCTTCAGTAGTTCCATCCATCTCCTCTGTCTCAAATTCAAATCTTTCTGAGTAAAGACATACTGTAAACTACGATGATCTGTATAGACTTCACACTTAACCCCATATAGATAATGTCTCCATTGTTTTAATGCGAACACGACTGCAGCCAACTCCAAATCATGGGTCGGATAGTTACCTTCATGTATTTTTAATTGCCTCGAAGCATAAGCAATTACATTCCTCTCTTGCATTAGCACTGCACCCAACCCAGAATAAGATGCATCACAATAGACAATGAAATTCTTACCTTCCACTGGCAAGGTAAGAATTGGTGCAGTAGTCAACAAGGTCTTGAGTTTCTGAAAGCTTTTTCACATTCATCCGACCATACAAATGGAACATTCTGCTTAGTCAAATTTGTCAATTGGGAAGCAACAGAAGAAAATCCCTTGACAAATCATCGGTAGTAGCTAGCTAGGCCAACAAAGCTCCTTACGTCTGTAACATTAGTACGTCTTACCCAACTCTTCACTGCTTCGATCTTAGAAGGATCCACCATCACTCCATCCTTAGAAGCCACGTGTCCCAAGAAGGACATTGAATCTAGCCAAAACTCACACTTGGAAAATTTGGCATAAAGCCTTTTCTCTCTTAACAACTCCAATACCATTCTCATATGCTCCTCATGTTCTTTCCTGCTCTTTAAGTATATCAGTATATCATCAATGAACACAATGAAAAAGAGATCCATATATGGCTTAAAAATCCCGTTCATCAGGCTCATGATAGCAGCAAGGGCATTCGTAAGCCCAAAAGACATTACTAAAAATTCATAATGCCCGTACCTGGTTCGAAAAGCAGTCTTTGGCACATCTGCTGCCCTTATTTTATATTGATGATGACCAGATCTCAAATCCATTTTTTAGAAGGTACAAGCACCTTGTAACTGATCGAACAAATCATCAATGCGAGGAAGAGGATACTTGTTCTTAATAGTTACCTTATTCAGTTGCATGTAGTCTAAGCACATTCGAAAACTCCCATCCTTCTTCTTCACAAATAAAACAGGAGCACCCCAAGGGGATGCACTTGGTCTAATAAAGCCTTTACCTAATAACTCTTGAAGTTAGGCCTTTAACTCCCTTAACTCAGCTGGAACCATTCTATAAGGGGGTATGGAAATGGGGCGAGTACCCGGCTCCAGATCAATACAAAAGTCAATATCCCTATATGGTGGCATACCAGGAAGGTATGCAGGAAACACATCCAGAAACTCACGGACTATCGAAACAGACTCAATCGAAGGTATTTGGGAAGTATCATCCCTGAGATGTGCCAAGAAAGCTAAGTAAACCTTACTAACCATTCTCTTAGCACGAAGAAAGGAGATGATACGAACTGGGGTGGAAGTATAGTCACCCTCCCACACTAGCGGATCTGTCCCAGGCTTGGCCAATGTCACAGTTTTAGCATTACAATCTAAGATTGCAAAATTTTGGGAAAGCCAAGCCATACCTAGAATTACATCAAAATCAACCATCTCTAGAATAATCAAGTCTACATGAGTATTGCTCCCCACAAAAGTCACAAGACAAGACCTATACACCTTCTCAACTATCACAGACTCACCCACCAGAGTAGAAACACGAATAGGCATGTCAAGCAAATCATAATGTAAATCAAGACAAGTAGCAAATGAGGAAGATACATATGAAAATGTGGATCCAGGATAAAATAATACAGAAGCCATGCAATCACAAACCAAAAGATTACCTGTAATAACATCATCAGATGTCTCTGCTTCAGACCTCCCGGGGAAAGCATAACAATGGGCCCTATCACCTGTCTGCCCGTTGCCCCTGCCATGTTGAGCTACAGTAGCTCCAGCTTGCGCGCCACCCCGGCCGATTTTGTGACCACCATTACCTTGGCCACCACGTCCTCCAGAATGGAGGCCTCTCCCATGACCACCTCTACCTCTAACTATTGGGGGTCCGTAACTCTGTTTTAGACAATATCTCCTAATATGTCTAGTCTCTCCACATCCATAACAGTCTCTGGAGTCAAGCATAGGTCTCTGTGAGAATGATGAAGCCTGGGATAACCTCCAAACTCAGAGAAATGTTGATTGGTCTACGATGGACCCCCAGCTACAGCCTGCAGTGAAGACTGAATATGTCGGGCTGGTAACCTCCTGAACTCTGCCCTCTGGAGTAAGAACCGCTAAACTCACCTCCCTAACGGAACTTCTTAGATATCGATGCCATGGTGAAGTCGTCTGGCTTCACCCCCTCCACCTCTATCACAAAATCAACCACTTCCTGAAAGGATTTTGCTGCAGCAACTACTTGTAAGGCTGGGATCTGCAAATCTGACCTCAATCCTTTCACAAAACGGCGAATCCTCTCTTGTGGACTAAAGCAATGTTGGGTAGCATACCTTGATAGTGCACGAAATTTGGCCTCATAAGCAGTGTCAGACATCCTTCCTTGCTCTAGGCTCAGGAACTCATCTCTTCTCCTATCCCTCAAAGTCTGGGGTATATACTTCTCCATAAATAAGCTAGAGAATGATGCCCAAGTCATACGTGGTGCCTGTGCTGGTTGACACTCAACATACGACCGCCACCACATTTTGGCATTCCCAGAAACTGATAGGTCACAAACTCAAGACCGAATCGTTCTACTATGTCCATCTTATGTAGCAGCTCATGACAATCAACCAGAAAATCATAGGCATCCTCAGATTCATAACCCTTGAAGATTGGAGGTTTCAACTTCAAGAATTTAGTAAAAAGTTCATGTTGATCACTCGTCATTATAGGTCCTGTAGTCAATCGAGGAAACGTGCCTACTTCTAATGTGGCATCTATGCGGGGAGCCACAGCAGCTGTATGTTGTACTCCCGGAACCTGAGGTGCTAGTACAGAAAACACTGGAGGTGTCTGGCCCTGATCATATTACCCACTAAGATAGGTAAGAACCTGGTTAATCATCTCTGGGGTAGGTTGGGATGGTAATTCCTCATCTAGCACTTCTTCATTTTCCCCTTTCTCACCCTCTCTCACTACCTCATCAGTTGGTTGAGGAGTCACCGCCCTATTGCTAGCTGGACCAGATGTTTGTCCTCTACCTCTAGAGGACGTCCTCCCGCGACCTCTACCACGGCCTCTTGCCACTGCTCCTCTTCGAGATACAGCCCCAGTGGCTGGCTCAGACGAATCCTGTCTTGCCAGTGTTGGTGTTGGCAGAGTTGTTGATCTATTTCTAACCATCTGCGAAATAGAGTGAGGATGTCAGATACCAATTTGTATCACCTACATACCAATTGGATCCAAGTAATAGCACGAAAGAAAGAAAGAATGGAATTTTCCTAAAGTCCTATAGCCTCTCAAAGAAAAGTAAGGGCGTCCCCCTACCGTTCCTCAAGACTCTACTAGACTCGTTCTTGTTTGATGAGACCAATGAACCTAATGCTCTGATACCAAGTTTGTCACGACCCAAAACGAGCCGCGAGTGGCACCCACACTTATCCTACTATGTGAGCGAACCAACAAATCTAAACCCCAACATTTACCAACATTTCAACCATAATAAACAAAATATAATGCGAAAGACTCAAAATCTTATTAATATAACCAATAAATAAGCTTCTAAAGTTTATCAACTATTATCCCCAAAATCTGAAAGTCATCACACCAAGAACATCTATCCTCAAATTTCTAAATCTAAGAGTATTTAAGAAGCTAAATAAGTAAAGGAGATGGTCCATGTCCGAACTTCAAGACATCAAGACGTGAATGAGAGAATCCACTCCGAGCTAGGAATAATAGCTCACCCTGAAATCTGATATGCTGGGGACTGGCTAGAGTTGCGGACGAGTCGAAGTCGATGGCACGTTTGCTGTACTCCACAAATAACAAAAAGAAAAATACAAGTAGGGGTCAGTACAAGGAACACGTACTGAGTAGGTATCATCGGCCAACTCAAAATAGAAAGCAATATATACTGAATAATAATATAAAATCAACTACATTACTCAACAGGTGACAACAACAAGTACAAGAACCATTAACAACAACACCAAGCACACCTATGAGGACTCAAGACTCCACGCCATACTCATTTGGGAAAAAGGTTCTTTGAATTTGAGTATATTAACATAATTCAAGATTCATTCTCTTTATTATTATCGTGTCGGAACGTGACACTCCGATCCCCTAATACTACCGTGTCGGAACGTGACACCCGATCCCCTAATTCTACGTGTCGGAACGTGACACCCGATCCCCTAATCTCATTGCTTTAGTTCATCAAGCCTCTTTTATGTCAATGCATCATCTTATTAGAGAGGATTTAAGGTTTAAGATTCAACAGCCTCATCATTCTAATCAATCACAATTACAAAATAACAACATAGAACCACACAATCAAGCATATAGAAGACTTTACAATACCACCCAATACATATCGATCACTATTAAGAGTTTACTATGAACTAGCATAAATAATAACCTACCTCCACCGAAGAGTCATGAACAAGCAAGCTACTTCCCAATGCCTTTGCTCTCCTCTTCGTTCTCTCTTTTCTCGCTCATTCTCCCTCTCTCTGTTCTTTTTATTTTTCTTGTCCAGATTCTTTTTCTTTTACCCTAATTATCATATAATTCATTATGATAAAAGTAACCCATTATTTATTTTAAGGTTATCTCCTTTAACCCCCAAGTAAATAAGTTATTAAACTTACCACACTTATTTAACAATTATAATCATGAATAGTCCAAAACACCCCTTAAAAACTTTTAGCAGAAATCCGACCCAGTCGGGGTTACGCAGCTCGTGACGGCCCGTCGTACCTGCGAAGGTCCGTCCTGCAGGTCCATCACAAAGTTCAGAGAGTCAAATTCAGTATAGAGCTTTGTGACGGTCCGTCGTATCTACGACGGTTCGTGCTGCAATTCCATCGCGAAGTTCAGAGAGTTGATCCCCGTACCAAGATTTCAGAGTTTAAGTGTTTTTGAACGGAGATCCTCGACGAACTGTTGTGCTTATGACCGGTCGTCCTATCTGTCGTCGAGGGTAATGAGGAGAGCAGCAGGAGAATTACACAAGTCAGGGACGACGGAGTCTGTCTCGGTCCGTCGCGTGATCCGTCGACCCAGTCAGTTTTTAGCAAAAGTAATTCTACTGCTCGAAGCGACTAAACAGGTTGTTACACTTTACCATATCACATATATCATATCATTCAAGAAGAACATAGGGAGAGAAAAATTAACTATAGTAACCCTAAGTACTAATATATCATCATCAAAATAAACCGTTACAAGTCTCATATAAGTCATCAAGAATCATCATACTTCAATATCAAGTAATACACATAAGGACTTCACTATAGCCTACTAAAGACAGACATCATCATCTAGGAGAAATCATACTTTGACTTCATATATATAAACAAGTCATCAAGACCTTCACAATTACTCACATATTCAAGTTATATCATGACAATTTCATAAAAAATAAAGTAATGTCGACGAGGCCGCATAATTCAAAAGTATAACACATAAGCACCGTCACGATAAGTGCCCATAAAAAATATCATCACAATTCAAGACTTATACAAAAAAATATAGAGTGAGTTAGGAAAGTATACCACTAATCCAATCTCACGTCATCAATCCATAGTTATATCACCAAACACAATACTCAAAGGCTCTTACACATTACAATGATAACCAATTCAATTTAATAATCATCAAATACAACGAATTAAAAGATATAAAATACGAATTAATCAATTTAGGACAGACTACATATGATTCTAACATAATTCATTTATAATCTAATAGCCCAAATCAAACTACACAAGAATTCAATAGTATAAAGACATGATCACCTTCCCATAATCTAATCAAAAAATGGATTTCATGATTTGAATGGTTTCATAGAGTTGTTAGGTTAAAATAATCAAATTAATATCAATTAAATTGTAATACAATGATTAAAAATGTTTTATGCAAGAAACCATGGCTAGATCACAAGTTAGAAGTTCATCTTTTCAAAAAGCGTTGGAAAATCATTTTGAAGATTGGCTCCTTGAAAAAATAAATTAAATATTGAAAACCTTACATTAATTGATCCTAGACCACGAAAATTGAGAATAATTTATCGATAAATCAGCCTTCAAGCTCCAATCTCCCTTCAAGCTTCAATGGTGTTCTATAGAGTTCTTTAGAGGTCTTGGTGTTTTGATGTTGAATAATTAGTTGAATAGGTGTTCTAAACTTATAAAGATAATTAAAATACCTAAAATTACATTAATCAACCGTCCAACTAATTTTAACAAGGTTAGGTTAAAACCCGATATTGCCCTTAGGCTGGCCGAGATACTAGTCGAAAATTGCAGGTGCCAATCGACGACCATCACTGATGCCGTGTAGCCCGACAAATGAACTGTCCTTTTGGTACGTGGTTTGGGTTAGAAAGTGGATAAATGGGAGCTCAAGCTCCCCAGACTAAGTGTAAACCTACGCCACCAACATACGAGGCATCGACTAGACTACAGGTCGCCGATTGCGATCCGTCGGTCAGGTTGGTTTTGACGGCTTTTCGCTCACCCAATGGGTCCTCATCAAGGACCCCTTTGTTGGTACTTTTACAGCTTATCCACGATATTTCTAACCCGAATATACTCGTACACATGGTAAGTACCTTTCACATAAATTTCATCCAAAACAAACATGTAAAATGTCATCTCCGGGGAGCACCTCCTTGAAGTTACCGACATCGTCGTCCTTAGGGCGCACTAATACTAGCCTATTAGTATTATTCATAACATTCATAGGTTAAAAGTTTTCAAAATTAAATGTATTCATCTACATCTAATTTATGAGGTTTACTAAGACCTCTCGCTTACACATAATATATATATATATATATATATATATATATAAATATATATATATATATATATATATAGGGGTGTTTACTTAGACTCCTTGTAATAAGAAACTTACTTAGTCTTCTACTTTTGTGTCACATATATATAGCATACACAATATAGTGTTAATATGGATGTATCATATTAAACCATCTAAACGGAATAGAAAAATATGGGCGTAGCCCTTACACAAATGTATAAAGACCACTTAGGGTTTACAACAATATCTTGAAACAACAAGAGTAAAATGACTGTCTTTAGACTATAACCATGTAACATAGGTAGAATGAGAAAAATGCATCATCCTCGGAACTATAGGACATACCCACAGATGGAGATATGATCTAAGGATTTCTTCAGAATTGTCAAAAACCCTTCAACGACCGGAACCTAAAATGTTGGGGAAATGGGAGAAATTGAGGTTAGCACATCACTTGTACTAAGTATGGAAACATATGCACACATAACATAGAAATCATTCTAAAAGGGGACTTTTATGTACAACCATTCTGAACTTCATCGAAAATCCTTATGCACAACCCAAGAATACATATAAGATAATAGTCATTATTCCTTATAATATATACAAGCATATTCAACACAAGACACCCCTGCGCAAGTTAAGTCATGACAACATGTGTATAAGAGTTTAAGCTCTAAAGTTATGTTACATCAACAAAGTATGTATAAGAGTTTATGTAATGACAATACATACAGGACCCTTACTCATTACCCACTATAAAGTCTAATAGTGCAGTTACCAAGTAAAGCCCCAAAACCTTACTCAACCATGTAAACCAAACAAAGAATCAAAAGCAATACCTAACATTTCATAACATAGAATCAAGAGTATCATCATTATAGTTTATCAATAATAGACAAATAGCATGTTCAGACATGAACCAACATCAAATAGTATCATCAACGTGTAAAGTTAACATGTACATTTCATTCACTTTATAATAATATATGAACATCCTCTTAAGACTTCCGTCGTAGATAACTAGTGAAATGTGTAGGCAGAGTCCCATACCCCTAACTAGACTAAGTCAAACCCCTTAAGTCATCCTAGTTAGAGTTCACTTATCACTTCATTTTTATTTCGGAAACATATTGCCTTAATCAAAATAGACTGCATGAGATAATGTGTAATCCTAAGTCATGTAACCTTACTCTAAATAAAGGTGTACTACTTGCGAAAGTACTACCAATACATCAACGTAGAATCTAGGTGGATCCACTAGCTGGTATTCCTACGGGGGCAATATAGTTCAAGAACTAGTAGATGGGTTTAGGACCCTCTTTATTCTACAGGCATTACATTCTTCAATCTCATGAGTTCAATAGTGAACCTACCTTCTCAATATGCGACGGGATACTCTTCACTACCAGTTCACTCGGTGCTAAGCTAGAGTCTCTTTGAAATGTCTTTCTTTAGGTCATCTATGACTACTCCTTATATAGTCATATCCTTTAGATCATAAGAATTGAATAAGAACATCCTTTCAATACAACCCTCACATGTGAGATTAAGAGTTTAACATCATCATAATTTAGTAAGGCATAGAAGTATTTCATAAAAAATCTTGTATCATTACATTTTAAATCATCTAATAATATACATAATTAATAAATTTAAATTGATCATCATACCAACACCTACTTAATTCAATCATTCGGTATACTTTAAGTCAACTTCATCAATAAGTACAAGCCATCATAATTGAAGTAAAGGTTTAGGATATGAAAGACTTACTCAATCTTCTCCAAATGACATAACCATTGTTTTACTATAATCCAATCAATACAATCAAATATTCGGTTTAATGACATCAATCAATAGTAATTAACACAATCATGAAGTCAATTGCATCACTACAACTCAATTTAACACTAGTTCATAACCTAGGGTTGGGGAATAGGGTAAATTTCATGATCTATTCCACAAACTAGGTTAAATCATCAAGAACTAGAATAATGGAATCATTATACATCATAATCTAAGAATAGTAATCGAAATAAATCATAGAAAATAAAATTTAGAAGATCAAATTCGTATTATAAAGAAACCTATATGACATCGCCTTTTTGAAAAACAATTTTGGAAGAACCCTATGGGGAAAGAAATCCCAAAGGTGAAGAGTTCCCATACATTGTTAATTGTTGAAGATTGATGGACAAAACACTCTTATTGCTGCCATAATGACCTTCACCAAGACCTTCAATGGAGTTCTTTTTTTTTCTCATAGAGATAGAAGAGATAAGGAAGAGCAATTTAAATTTTGGAATTTGGGGGGCTTTAGTTGTGTCTAGGCTTAGGGTAAGTTATATAGTTAATTAACAAATATAGTTATATAGTTATATATTTGTGTAACCGTAGTGTTTGTCAGAGAGTTTTTAAATCGTCCTATTCGTGACAATGTATAAATTACCATCAATGAAGGCTTCGACTGCCCGTTGATCTGGCCACGCCTCGTCGCATGCAATAGTCAATGGTTACTGCCTACACTGCCTCTGTTGGCAGCTTTGGGTCAAAATGAAAGGTCCCTCCTCAAGGACGCTTAGGGTCGTCCTTTAGGAGTTCTAACCGTATGTTTTGACACCAAACCTACACTTATATGTGTTAGACACCAATTGACAAAATTTCATCAATTTCAGGGTCTTAAATCTCCGTGAAATAGGCTAAGACTAGCACCTTTTGCACTAGTCTCGAGGCACCATGGACGTTCCTTGACGTTTTGACTCTAAAATTTCCTCAATGACTTTAATACATTATTATTGCCCTTAAAATAGTGTTATAAACCTTAGGCACTGATGTGAGTCTCTATATTATTAGGTTTTAGACTTTCGCAGTGTTACATAAAAATTGATGACACACACTAAGTCACACAAGAACGTTTCAAGGTAAACCTTTCAAACTTTATGGATGTTCTTGGACATTTGACCTCCAAACTTCACCTAACTTTAGACATTGACTATAAACATCATTAAACGCATATTAGGACATCCAAACATCTAGACATAAGTGTTACACTCTAGATTCACCCAAGCTGTTTTAGAGGTGTTACATCCTACACTCTTCTTTACGTTCACACTCTTCTTGGCGCTTCATTTCTTGAAGTTATCTCCTATATACACAAGAAAAGGATTACAAGAAAAAGTGGCACATAGTTTATAATTCATAAGGCTCAACTTTCATGATTACCAATAAGTAAGGATTCCTAAGCATCACATAGCCTCTCATTCTTAAGTGTGGCGCGCTTTATACCTATGAACAATGCTCTAAGTAGATGTTGTTCCATGAGACATAAATCCTAATATTTCGTAAAATTCATGCTCTGATACCAAGTTTGTCAAGACCGTGGAGCATCCTTTTGATCATTCTTACATCATTGTCCTCGGAGAGGACTAACATTAGCTTCTTAGCATCCGTCATTACATTTTATAGGTTAAAAATGCAGAAAAATTAAAAATTTTCATATACATCTATATAGTGAGGTTTACATCGACCTATCAAATACTACATATGGAGTTTTCATATATTCCTCACATAGGAAGCTCACATAGGCTTTTCTTTTAGAAAACATAATCGATACATAACAATTAGTCTTATACTTCATCTGATATTTAACCATCTAAATAAGTACAAATAATGGATATAGCAAATACAAAGTAAACATGC
Source organism: Solanum chilense (assembly GCA_032847665.1). NCBI lineage: Eukaryota > Viridiplantae > Streptophyta > Magnoliopsida > Solanales > Solanaceae > Solanum > Solanum chilense. The sequence continues at coordinate 34,437,217 of CM064974.1, forward strand.
CAATATAGGCTCACATAAATATCCAAATGATAAAGTAATGAACAATGTATTTCTAACAATACCACTTTAAATCTAGAGAATGGAATAAGATAACATATCCAAATGTGAGGACCTACAAACACTTGGGGAATAGGCTACAAGTCTTCTTCAATCGGATCTAAGAACTCAATGAGCTGAACCTACATAATTTTACAAATATAAAGGAAATGTGTTAGTACATCAACTTTTACTAAGTATGGAAACATATGCACATATAATGTTTGAAATCATGCTTAAAGGGACATTTTTTAAAAACCATGCCAAGTTACTTTCAAAATCCTTATGCACAACAAAGAACACATATAAGAAAATAATCATATATCCCTTAACACAAGACCATATACAGCACAAGGCCAACATCATCACATAGATCAAGTCAACAAGTGTAGTAACATATTAGAACCCATAAACAAAGAAACTCCAACATCATGTTATAACAACAATGTATGTACAAGAGTTTATAACATTTTGACATATGCAAGACTCTTACTCATAACCCATTACCAGGCTTAAAGGTGCCATGACCAAGTGAAGACCAATAACCCCAGTCAACCAAGTAAACAACCAAACGGATCACAAGTAATTTCCAACTTCATATAACATTGCATCATAAGTAGTCATCATCCTATATTAAAATTTAGACAATAAACATGTTCATAAATTAAACAACATTGCATAAGATTATCAACATTCAACATATACATATCATTTACTTTATAAAAACATAAGAATAACCTCCTAGTACTTCCCTCAAGCCCAACTAGTGCAATGTATAGTTAGAGTCCCATACCCCTACCTAGAGTAAGTAAAACTCCTTAAGTCACCCTAGTTATAGTTCACTTTAATACTTCATTTTACATTCTAGAACAATTGCCTTAACTGACATAGACCACCTGAGCTAAATGTGGAATAAGGTGTCACGAAACCCCACACCGAAAGAAGGTGGAATAATTGACAAGGTAGTAACAAATTATGAACATAGAATTCTAAGAGATCTACTAGCTAGTATTCCTATGGGGGCAACATAGTTGAAGAATAGGAGACTTGCTTGAGACCCTCTTTATTCACCATGGCATTGTAATCTCTATATCATGAGAACTATTGTGAACCTACCTTCCCACATTGGTAAGCGACACTCACTCATAACTAATTCACTCGGTTCTAAGCTAAAGTCCCTTTTTGAAATGTCTTTAAGACAGTGTTAACATAATAGCTTAGTATAGGTCATAGAGGACTAACCCCTTGTATATCATAATCATTAGCTCATTAGGAATGGCATGAGAACTTTCTTTTGTACAATCCTCGTATGTTAGATTAACACATTATCATCATCATGTCATAGTAAGGCACATAAGTGATTCATCATCAACCTTATATCATTACACCTTAATCATAATATCACAATCCATATAATCAACAAATTTCAATTACATTCATCTTACAATAACCTACATAATTTAATTAAAACGAACACTTCAATTGAGTACCATCATTGAGTATAAGCCATCACAATTAATGTAAGGATTCAAGATCATAAGTCTTACCAATTAACCTTAATAAGCCTTCCTCCATGGTATTACATTCAATAAACCATATTCATTCAATAATTAACTTAAAAACATCATATAATAGTAATAACATGAGAACTAAGTCAATAGCATTAACTCTAACCAATTCAACATTAATTCATAACCTGGGTTTAGCGAAATAGGATAAATTCATGATCTCTTTCATAGAACAATGTCTAACATCAAAAAATACCCTAATTAACCAATAATACATAATAATTAATTCATAATAATAAAAATAAATCAAGAAAACACAACTTAGAAAATAAATTTTGGATAAATAATGAAACCCATCTTTTGTCAACTTTTAGTAAATCAACCGGAAAGAACCCTTTGGGAAAGGAGTCACAAAGGTGAAGAGTTCTCATACAATGTTAATCCTTTATTATTGATGGATACAAATTATAAATCATGCATCCCTAAACCCTCTGACCTATGTCTTTTATGGAGTCTTCTTTGGGGAGAACGAGAGTTGGAGAAGGAAGAGAATTTGAGTTTTGTGAATTGAAGGTGGTGGGTTAGTTTAATAAGGATTAGGTCTCTATATAGTTTCTTATGTAACTTAATTAGAACTCCCTTAACCCTTATTTAAACATATAAATAACTAACTAATTGTATGATCCTACTTAAAATTGGACAGCCTTTAACAGATCTGACCTATGAGAAGCGGATCTACGGTTCGTAGGTCAGTGGACGTTAGCCATGCTTCCCCATACTGCGTGTTTATCGATAAGTTCATAGAGTCGTTTTAAGGAAATTTATGGATAATGGCTACGTGTTTGACGATAGATCCATCGACACCCCATCATAAAGGTGACTCCCCTGTGTTTGTCTAGTCGTTTACCATTGTCACTTGACAACTTTTTGGTCATTTTGGAAGGGTCCTCATCAAGGACCCCTATAGTGGTCCTTGGGTAAAAGTACCCAGAATTGTTTACCTTATACCTATCCTAATACATGTTTAACACCTTCTTACTAAATTTTATTGAATTCTGACTCTTGAAACCCCATGAAATATGCCAAGGCAGACTAACCTCTTTTTCACTAGTCATCGGACGTCATACATTCCTTGACGTTTTGAATTTAAAACTTGCTAAATGAATTACATACATTATTTTTTGTCTTTAAACAGTGTTTCAATACTTGAATACTCATGTGTGGCTCTATATTAGGTCTTGGACTTTCGGAGTGTTACATTACCTATTACTAATTAAGTATACATTATTGAGTAATTTATGTTAATTATGGGATTTTCGTGTGGATCATATCCTTTCCTTAATTTCCCAAAATCTTGGATCATGCTTAGGAATTCATGAGAATTGATGAATGTGTTGATTGTTAGACTTTTCTTAGCTATTCTAATTTATTTATGGAAATCCTAGAGTCATTTGTGGTTTGGATTGAATTTAATTCTTGAATAATCCATGATGAACCCTATTCCCCTAACCCTAGGTTGCGGATTGATGTCGAAATGGTTACGGATGACAAAATTGACTTAGTTATTGTATTAATTATTATTGTATGATATTATTACACCTATTGATGGATTAATATGGTTGGGTTGATTGTAAGACCTTGAGTAAGGCTTTGAAGTTAATTGGTGTCACGACCCTAAAGTACCCCCTAGATGTTAGGGAAACCCTAAGGTCAGAAAAATTTCGTACATGACCTTTCAGAGGTCTTGTACAAGCCATTTTCTATCATTAATTACATAAGATATTATAAATAGTGCGGAATTAAAACTTTTCACGATATTAATATTAAAAAGGAAATACCTTTTATGAATACTAAAGAGTTGTCTCATCGGCACAAGCCAACTTAATGACAAAACTTAAATACCATAGGGACACGACCATTTACATTGAATTAAAATACATAATAAATTTTCATAGTAGAAACTAAGGAAAAAAGAAACTATGCCCTCGAATATATGAAGACATACATAGTCTTGAGTGAAAATTCTCAAGCTTTCCTTCTAGTCTTCTACCTCCTCAAACCTATACTTAAAAAGTAAAGAAATGTATGGGTTTAGTACAATTGATGTACTAAGAATGGCATATGCAAAAACATGTAAAAGGGATGTTCTAGTAGAAATAAGATTTCACGAAAATTAAGTAAAACTTTCACAAATATTGAAGTGAAATAACACATAAATCATCATTTAGCACAAAGGAAAAGATTTTCAAGTTTTAAAGACAAAGATCCTCTTAACAGTGAACTCAAGAGGAATTTCAGTGAACTCACTAAATTTCACAGTGAACTCATTTCCCTTTGAGTTTTCCTAACCATGGTTATCGTAAGACTCACAAAGGTAGACATGAAGGAACTGCCCATACTATTCCTTCAACAAGAACCTAAGTGATCCTCAAGCTACCCATTAAAGTCTTACTTCATACAAGTAAAAATTCCACACTCTTATAACTAAAATTTAGACACACATACTTGTATTTAGAACATCAGATAGGTGCCCTTCGCCAAGTTAACTTTAAAGTTACACAAAGTGCAATGTGGGAATAATATCTCACACTAATACTCCTACTTTGTGCTCTTTGAGGATTTCATGAGATTAGGTACACCACGTTCATCATTTATAAACATCAATATACAACACATTGTCTTTATATGCTTTCATAACATTAGACATTAAGTCAAAAAACTTCACTTTCAGTACATAATAACACACATTCATACATTAAAGATAAAGACACACCAAGATGCCCCTTTCAAGTGTCTACTTATGCAATGGATACATAGCGTTGCTTACCACCACCTACCTTAAGTCGTACTCCTTTAAGAGACTTAGTTCTTTTACATACATTTGTGAGATCATGAGAGCTTTAACAAACATAGACCATGATAGCTTTACATGGAATACAGGTACTAACCCTTACAGGATGAGAAATTCCTACTTTCCAAAGGAAGGGTCATATTCTTTAACCTTTAAATGGATTCTCCAATAGCTAAACCTACAAGGGCTCATATTTAAGGGATAAGGATCTTGCTACTAAGTAACTCATTCTCTACTAACGAGGAGCACCCATCTCAAGAGGTACATTGGATACAACATCTCTACTCACAAACTGTACCCACCCCTTCTTCAAATTCTCTCGGTGCTAACCATAACTCCCCCACGGAGACTTAAACATTCATTTGACTATAGGTTTAGAGAGAACTATTAAATATCCCATCTCAACTCATGAAGGATATCCAACCTCCAAACTATATTGGTAATGCTCATAGGAAATAGTGAGGTTGCTACTAAACACTTCATCTCAACTCACGAAGAGTGTTCACCCCAAAATCACCCTTTTTTATACTTATGAATAGTAGGGATGATCTAGACACGTTATCTCTACTCACGAAAAGTGTCCACCCTACAATCCCCGATTTTCACTAAGTGACTTCATTCATGCATTCAAGTGTGTGTGTAAGTACATATGAGCACACCTTTTACATAATAACCATTGTTATAATGGACTTCTATAAATGCTCAAACCCACATTCATCACAATTCACACATTATTATACTGCACATATCAAATACATACTTCATTGAGACATAATACTGCACATATCAAATATCCCTTAGGGCATTAGTTCATCCTCAATGAAATCATCAAGAAACAATACCGTTAACATTATGTAATCATGCTCATTAAAATAATTTCATAAGCTAAAAGTTGATAAAAAAATATAGACATGATCTCATTAGGGGTTATGACATTAAAACATTTTCATGCAAGGACTCATACTTAGAGTCAAGGAATAAAGAAGTTTGTAGTTGAAATCCTTTTTTGAAATCTTTTTGAACTGGATCTTTTAGAAAGATGGGTCAAGTATCACTACCATACCTAATTATAAGGAACCAACGAGATTTTTGATGAAGAAAACTTGAAAAACTTTGTCATCTTCCTTGGGGCTTGAAGCTTCTTCAATGGAGAATTTCGGAGGAATAGTTTTGAAGAAATTGTTATTTGAGCTTTAGGGAATTGGTGGGTGAAATGATGTTTAAAATGATCTAAATCAGTCCATAATTGATCCTCGAAGTTCACAAATACCCCTAAACTATTTGGACCCTTTTCCTAATTCTAATTTGACATAAAAACGACCAAACAAATCTAGGACATGGTTGCGCGTCGCGTAGGAAGCTGCTGATTCTTGACTATCAGCATTTTGAGGCAGTGTACCTCGTGCCACTCGCTTAATGCACATGCAACAAAAGTTCCAAGGTCACTACGCAAGGAAAGCTTCAGATCCTGGCCCTGCACGATGCCTTGGGTAGATCCTTTGTCCCAGTATGGGTCCTACTTGGGGGCAAATTGGGTTGTCCCCGAGGAGTCGTACCCAATTTTTTTTACCCTTGGTACATTCCTCAAGATACTAGGTCATCCCACTTGTTTTATATACCAAACACTAATTAAAAAAATTAACCAAACTCAAGGACACACTAGTATATTCCAAGGTTAATTTTCCGAACGTCATTGACGTTCTTGAACGTTTGACTTCCAAACTTCGCCGACTAACTTATAATGCTAAAATTAATCATTTTAAGTTATTATTAACTAGTGAAACACATGTAAATCTCTAGTTGTACTTTGTTCTATTCAAGGGTGTAATAATACTCCCCCACTTGGGAACATTGGTCCTCGAATAACACTTATGTAACGACCCACAAGTACACCCTAGAAGTTAGAGCATCCTTGGGTCGCGACATAGCAAATGAGATTGAAGAACTCTTACTAAAGCCACATGTATCATTCATTGCATAATAAAACATTCTATAATGAATAAGAATTCAAAAGTTTCTTCACACACGAAGTACTCTTTCTGTAATCAATAAACAAGCGGAAGAATTTCATTAAAACATTAAACCTTTAAAACATCTCATTGAACCATCTGAACTTTGGAGTATACAATACTTGGGACTAAGCCCATACAAGACATAAAATAAAGACTAAGACATAAAGGAACACGTGCATATTGTCCTCGAATCGATGAGGACTCACCAATACTTCATCATCAACCCTTAGAAACATATTTATCATCCATGGAATATCAAGACTTCCAATTCTCTACACTTTTATCAAAAACAAAAAAAGGAGGGGTTAGCACATTAGATGTACTATGTGTGGAGGCCATGCAAAACCCTGAAAAAGGGACATTTGGTAAATAACATGTTTTACATTAATTTTGATTAAAACATTATAAGCATAAGAACAAAATTGAACACCGGAGAATGACATAAGAAATAACATAGCCAATTTATCACATTTTTATCGACAACTTTAGAGTGAGCAATATCACTGGTACAGTGACTTCTATTCAATTCACCTTAGACACTTTCTATCATTTAATTATATCACTAAAAGTTATCATAAGACTCACTTAAGTATGAAAAAGAGAGACCACCCATACACCCCATCTAGGCACACCTAAATGATTCTTAAGACCACCTAAAATGTGCTACATATACTTATCGTCCACCTAACACATAAGCGTGAGATTCTCCTGCCAATGGTTATTCTAAGGTTCACTTGAGTGAGTTCTGAAGCACAAGCCCATACAATCCCTTTCACACACACTTAAGAGATCCTTTAGACTCCCTAGGATAAGATCATTCTCACATGCACAATAGAATTTACATAATATGACATTCTCCCTGCAAAGGTTATCAAAAGACATACAATCGCTTTCACTCACACATAAGATATCGTTAAGACTCCCTAGGATAAGATCATTCTCATGTAACCTTCAAAGATTATAAAAAAACTTACTCAACTTAATCAAGAAGATAACATCCATGATTGAACTTATCAAGATTATCTATATAATCTTTTAGAATACCTATGTTTGGATCATGTTTACATAATTAACGAAGTTTCCAAACTAGAGTCATTCATAAGACTTATCAAGGTAAGAGATGAAGTGACCATTCTTATGCCTCCTTCATACCATAACTAGACAACCCTTAATTACTCTAGATAAGTACTTATTCATTTAACATGCTTTCTTAACTCAAGTCTTTACATTCCGTAGCTCATTTAAGACTCATTCATGACATAAGAAGACCTAAGGACTCTTACATCTTCAAAGACTATTTTTCAATGTATAGATAGTGTCCCATACCACCACGTAAACTTCATAGAACTTATCCAATACTAGTAGGTATTCCACATGATGATAAGAGGCAATTACCGACATACATCATGGTAGATAATCGTGGAATATCTAGTTTGTCACCTACTCAGATGGAGGGTGTTCTATTTGCCAATTGTAGAACTTGGACACATTCCTTGTAAGCACATCGTTAAGGATATGAAGGTCTTACTTTGTACTTTAGTCACTCGGTATTCACTAGAGATACTTCACTTACCATACTCACTCGGTGCTGGCCTTTGTTATCATAGACTAATTTACAGTAAAGATTCATACAAAGGAGTTCCATATAAAGTTTAACCCAATCACATTCACCCTGCCAAAGAGGTAGGGCTACCTTTCCATGGCAACAAAGATAGCTTATCATAACTTTCTACGATATGTGTCACGATGTGAAAGTACACCCTAGAAATTAGGACATCCTTGTGTCGTCACATGAAAAATGAGACTTCAAGAAGTCTCATCTAAACCTCTCGTATCATTAATTGCATAGTGCACATTCTAAAATGAGTAAAAATTTAAAAAAAATTCACACACGAAGTACTCTTTCATAAACAATATGCAAGCAGAAGATTTTCATTTAAAACATTAAATATTTACAATGATCTACTTGAATTATCTAAATTTTGGAGTTTAAACCACTTGGGACTAATCCTATACAAGACAAAAAAATAAAGACTTACGACATAAAGGAACATGTGGATATTGTCCTCAGATCGACGAGCACTCAATAACACTTCATCTTCAATCCTTACAAATGTATCCATCCTTCATGGCACATAAAGATTCCATTTCCCTACACTTTAGTCAAAAAGTAAAAGAAGGGGTTAGCACATTAGATGTACAAAGTATGGAAGTCATGCAAAAACCATGTAAAAGGGACATTTAGTATTTTACATGGTTTTCATGAATTTCGAATAAAAACATCATACTATAATCATAGTAACAACATTTAACAACTTAGAAACACATAAGAAATCATTTAACAAAAAGTAACACTTTTTGCAAACATTACATTAAAGTCACTTCACTGTACCGTGAACTCAATTCACGGTTACATAGAAGTTTCTTCACTTCACTTTAGAAACCCTTTAGCATGTAATCTTCTCACTCAAACCTATCCTTTGATTCACTTATGTCACATAAAGAGAGACCTCCCATACATCCTCTCTAGATTTGCCTAAAGGATCCTCAAGATTACTTATAATGAGTCACATACACACTTAAGATTTCAACATAAGAACATGAGATTTTCCTACCAAGATGACTCTAAGGTTCACTTGATTGAGTTGTGAAGGGACCTCCCATACAATACCTTACACACACACTTAAGAGATCCTATAGACTCCCCACTATAGAATTATTTTCATTTAACACATTAGCATATAGGTTATATGAAATTCTGCTTCCAAAGTCTGTAAAAAAGAACTTACTTAAGTAAATTAAGAAGATAAAGTGCATAGTGACTTCTTAAAGGTTACCTAAAGAATCCTTAAGATTACCTAAGACTTAGATGATGTACACATACTCAACCAACTTCGCTAACTAGAGTAATTCTTAAAACATTTCTAGGTAAGATAAGAAGTGACCATTCCTATGCCCCCTGGAGACCTTAACTAGAAAACCCTTAATTACTTTAGATAAGTACTACTTCATTTCTAACATACTTCCTTAACTTAAGCCATTACATTCACTAGTCAATTTAGATGCACTTAACACATAAAGGACATTCAAGTACTGGTCTTTAACTAGCCCTAGCGACTCTCACTAAAACCTTTAAAGCCTATTTTGCAATGTCTACATAGAGTCTCATACTACTACCTAAACTTCATAAAACTTCTCTAGTGCTAGTAAGTATCCCATTTGATTAGAATATGCATTAACTGACATAGACCATGTTTGCAAAGCATGGAATCTGGAGTTTGAACCTACTCCGATGAAGGTGTTCTACTTGCCAAGGGTAGAACTAGGACAAATTCCATGTAGGCAAATGGTTAAGTAATATGAAGGGCGTGCTTTGTATTCTAGTCTCATACTTAACTAGAACTAATTCCCCTAGCCTTACTCACTCAGTGCTTGCCTTAGTTCTCATAGAGTACCTCATGTTGAAGGTTCACATAAAAGGGATCCATAACAAGTTCATAACCCAATCACATTAACCCTACCAAAGAGGACCTCTTAGGGATACCTTCCAATGGTGACAAGAAGTTCATTATGACTTTCCTAATGATTCATATGATTCTGTTCAATCCAATCAACATTAAGTCCATCATTACTTTACTTGAAGGATAACATTACAACTTTTGATTTCAATATACAAAGCCTTACCACTAGGTTAAAGGTTTCACATAAAAGACCCTCTTAAGATCATTCAACGTCACATATTTATCATACTTTCAAGAATAATAAACTATATAACCCTAAATTAAGACACCACATATTCATATTCATACAAGCATCAAGTAAGGGACACAGTCAAACAAGACAAGACACCACACAGTTCACCTTAATACATATTACGAATTATTCTACAGGCACATAGGAATAATCATTATCATCTTTAATTCATCCTACACAACACCATATAGACTCATATTGTCAAGTAGGATCAACCATTCATCGACCCTAAGGCTACACATAGAAGCACATAGTCATAGTTTACTTGATTTCCTAAAAGACATAGAAAGAACATATACTTTCACAATAGATATATATATACTCATATTTCACATAAAACAACTATACTAAACATGATACTAATTCAGGTAGTGTCGACAACGCCATTATCATCATATTGCATAAAGTAATACCGACAAGGCCACGTCAATTCACATACCACCGCAAACATAAGTGGACGATACAAATCACAACATAATTAAAGTCTAATTAAGAAAAATAAAAGGAATTAGTGCATGACATTCCTACTCTATCTTTCCACTTCGATTCCAGAGTAAAATGATCCAATTCAATATTATAAGGCCCTTATCCAAGGCCAAAACGAACAATTCAATACAATTTTATCAATAATCAATGAAACTAGTCCAATTCCTCAAATACTTATCTATCTAATAAAACCTTGATATCAATTGAATATAATTATTGCATCATTAAATAGCCCATGAGAATTACATTACAAATCATAAGTCTTAATTCAATATCAATTCAATAAGTCTAAAATCCAATAGATTTAAGAATATTCATTACTCAATTAATAAAATTGAAACAACCTATACACCATACGTACATAATCTATACATGAATTAAAAGCCCATAACAATCTACACATGAATTCATGATCATCAAAGCATAATCAATTCACCCATATTTTAGTGAAATTTAGAGATTTAAGAAGATCAATGGTTCATGGAGAATTGCATTATAAAACATCAATTATACATAAATTTCATCATATATAAATGTTTCGAAACAATTTACGCAAGAACCCAAGAATTAGAGTAGAAATTGGACTTCTCATCTTTTTGAAATTCTTTGAAAATCATCTTTGAAATTGGCTCGAAGGTGATAAAAATCTTTATATGAAGAACTCCAATGACTTATTTTGAAGAATCCAAAGAAAATTGAAGAAGAAACTCCATTCAATACCCATCTTCAAGGTCCATCTTCACTATGAATTTACATGGAGGTTTCTGGAGTAACTTTTGGAGAGAATATGTTTTGATTTAGGTGTTCAGGTTATAATGAGAGTTTAATGACATGTAGACTCGTAAAATATTTCTAAAAACTCAAAACAACCGTCTTTCTACTTTTAAAAGGCTTGGGGTGAATTACCAATTTGACCCCTAACATTATAGTAAACTGGCAGCAGACACACGTAACCATTGATAGAGGTAACGATGGACCGTGGTATCAACCATGTCCCATTGATGGGGTCTCATAGGTTGGTTTAGAGGTTCCTCAACCTACAGGCCAGTTGGATCCATCGACGAGATGCATCGATGGGCCATTTTCTTGTCGACCTGCCGTCGAATGCTCCTTCATTTGGCCACTACCTTGCAGTGTTGAACTCCAATGTTGGTATCCTCCTTTAAGGACCATTGCGACCTACATGGAGTCATTCCCGCACTTTTCCACCTCAAATATGTTTGCATATGAGTTTAGGACCTACCACATAAGTTTCATAAAAAAAGAACACGTAAAACTTCACAAAACATACATAGACACAAAAGATCGTTTCAAGGAAAACCTTTTGAACTACATAGACGTTTGACCTCCAAACATCACAAATGTGACACACTTCCTTTGAAAACCATATAAAATTATTTAATAAACATTTAAGCTCATGTATCACACATAAACACATAAAACGACATATGAGTAATTTAGGTGACTTAATCGTTGAACGTCTTGGTCGTCACTTGACGTTTGACTTCTAATGCACCTAAACTCTTAGCCACTACCTCTAACAAAATTATACACCAAATTAGGAATTTGACCATCATTACAACCACATTAGGCTCTACCTTCACCTAAGTCATTTTTGGGGTCTTACAATATGATGTCATTCCAGCCAATCAAACTTAAACCATCATTCATTACATGAAGGATACTATTATGACTTTTTACTTCAATGTCCATAACCTTACCACTAGGTTCAACGTTTCTCTTAAATGACCCTTTTATCATCATTCAAGGTTATGTCATTCATACACTCAAGACTAAGAGGATTTGGCATTCTAAGTAAAGACATCTCATATTCACATTTATACATATATCAAGTAAGGGACACAAGTCTACAAAAACAAGACACAACATACTTCACATTAGCACATATTGCATATAACTCTAGAAGCACATAGGAATAGCCATTATCATACGTTATTCATATTCACACATGTATCAAGTAAGGGACACAAGTCTACAAAAACAAGACACAACATACTTCACTTTAGCACATATTGCATATCATTTTAGAAGCACATAGGAATAATAATTATCATGTTTAGGTCATCATGTACATAACTATAACATCATAAAAATAACCATCATAGACTCACACTGTCAAGTAGGAATAATCATGCATGAACTCTAAGACTACACACATATGGACATAGTAATAGTCTAACATTACAACCCAACAACATCAATAGAAGAACACATACTTTCACATTACTTACATGTAGATATATATGATCATACATCACATAATAAAATACATAAATCAGCATAATACATCAAGTAGCTTGCCAATAAGGCCATGCTAATCATTATAAAAAATGTAACACCGACAAGGCCACATCATTCATGTAGCACCGCCACCATAACTGTACCATACCAATCATAAAATAATTCTAGAGCTACTTTATTGAAAATAACGAGAATTAGGGTAGCGTACCACCAATCCATACTCACCACTTCATTCCAAAGCTAAGTCAACCAATTCAGTACCATAAGGCCCTTACCCATGGCCATGAACATCAATTAAATACATAAACTATAATACTAAATGAATGTAGGTCAATCAAATCTAGATTTATCAATCTAAGACCAATTAGATATTAATTGAATATAATTCTTACATCATTCAATAGCCCATAGAAACCTAAAGTAGAACTCATAAGCATTAAGTCAATATCAATTCAATAAGCTTAATATACAATGGATATAAGAATATACACTACTCATGAGATAAATTCGAGACAGCCTATAAACCAAAAAATCATAATCTATATATAAATCAAGAGTCCATAACAATCTACACATGAATTCATTAATATCAAAGCACGATCACACAACCCATATTTTAGTCAAATTTAGATATTTGAGAAGGTCAAGGGTTCACAGAGAAATTAATTTGAAAACATCAATTATACATCAATAATATCATGTATTAATATTTGAAAATGTTTCAAAAAAGAACCCAAGACTTTCAGTAGAAATTGGACTTTTGATCTTTTTAAAGTCTTTGAATATCATCTTTGAAATAGACTCTAAGGTGATATCAAACCTTAGATGAAGAACTCCCATAACTTATTAGAAGAACTCAATGATATTTTAAGAAGAAACTATATTGAAGATCTATGTTCAAGCTACATCTCCACCTTGTGTTCACATGGAGGTTTTTGAAGAAACTTTGGGACGGAATGGGTTTTAATCTAGGTTCTAGGGTTTAAATGAGAGTTTCATGACTTATATGATCTTAAAATACCCATAAACACCCAACATAACAATCCTCCCATTTTATAAGACTTTGGGTGAATTTCCTAAAAAGTACCCAAGTCTTAATAAAAACAAGTAGAATTGCAGCACAATCGATGCGCTAGCATTGATGGTGCGTTGGTGAGACCAAGCCCGTAGATGGGTCCTATTGGTAGTTAACAATTTGTATTCTAATGTACCTCTTGAGATGAGTACTCCTCGTTTGTAGAGAATGAGTTACTTAGGTCGGTGGTGGAATGGGACACTATCTATCCATTGCACGAAGTAGGCATTCCAAAAGGGGAGTCTTGGTGAGTCTTATATGAATTGAGTGATCTAAGTCTTCTAAAAGAACGTACTACTTAGCGTAGGTGGTTGTATGGTATGTTATCTATCCATTGCAGTAAGTAGACCTTTCTAAATGGGAGTTTTGGTGCTGAGCCTTCTAAAAGAGCTTACTACTTCGGGTAGGTGATGGAATGGGACGTGATCTACTCATTGCACTAAGTACGCATTCCAAAAGTGAAGTATTGGTGTGTTGCTTGTTTGTTCTTCAAATGTTTTTTCATTGAGTGTTGACATGTTCTCCAGAGGCGAGTAAGCCTAGACGGGGTAGTCTTGGGGATCACCTAGGTGTGCTTTGAAGGAGGTGTATGGGTGTTTCCTTTATGTCTTACCTTGTATAATCTTAGGATAACCTTAGCTAGGGAAAGTCCTACGAAAATTAGTTCACTTACTCTTTGCAATATTTTGGGAGTTCATTGTTTTTAGGATGAGCTACTTTATTGTAAAGTCAAAATGAATTCATTGTACTTGGGAAGCTTACTATAAAATGCTCCCTTTTGCTAAAATTTTAGGAATTCTTCTCTTAGTGTTAAATGATGTTTCTTATGTTCTTTTACTCCTTGTTTCTTGAATGTTTTACTTAATTAGCATGAAAATGTATTTTTGCTAAAATGTCCCTTGTTACATGTTTTTGTATATGCCATACTTAGTACACTATTTTGTACTAACCCTGTACTTTTCTATTCTTACTAATTATAGGTTTGGAAGCAAGGTTGAAGTTTAAAAAACGAAGATTGGAAAAGGATGCTCTCAAGACAAAGAATGTCCTCATATATTCGTGGGCATATTTCTGAATTCTTTTAGTTTTGTATAAGTTCTTATTATGTATTTCTTTCAAATGTAAAGGGTAGTGTCCCTATGATTTTTATGTCGTGTCTATAATATGGCTTGTGACGATAAGACTTTCTTAGTATTATAAAAGATTCCTTTTTATCTTAATTGTCTTGAAAAGTTTTAATTCTGCACTACTTTTCATGTCTTATGTAATGAACGATAGTTAAGAGGATATTATGAGACTCCAAAGGTTCAAGTACGCCTTCTACCGATCCAAGGGTTTTCCCTTATTTATACGGGGTAATTGCGGGTTGTGACAGACTTGGTATTAGAGCATAAGGTTATGGGAAATAGTTTAGCGTCTAAAACTCATACAAGCCACATCTTGTAGAGTCTTGGTTATTAGTGTAAGTCGCAACACATCCATTGACAAGAGGCTATAGGATGATGAACTTTCACTTTCTTCATTACTCTTTTATCATTCCATAAAATATAACTCCATAAGATCTCTCTCTTCTTCTCCTTTGTTCGGTGGTTTTTCTAGTTGTGATTTCTTGTTAAGGGAGATGTTGCTATGTTGAGGTACAGAAAGGTGATTTTCATGCTTATAATGGTTTTGTGTCTAGAAGAGTAAATGTGAAGGTTAGTTTTGAAGATTGTGACGTGAAGCCGTTTATGGTTATGTGTGACTTTTGATCTTAAAAGTGTTGTGATGAGAAATTGTATGCTGATGTATTCTAAGAATGGTTAGAATTATAATTATTTAATAATGTGCCTTTGAAGTCAAATGAGTCATCTTTATATTATGTTCAATGACAGTACAAATGATTTAAAGTATAAATTTGAGGAATGTTGACATGATGTGGAGATTTAGTAGGAGTAGAGGGCAACCCTCTTTTTTGGTTAATGTTTCCTAGTTGTTCTTGTGATTGGTTGAGTTTATTGCATTGGTTTACTCTAAGGGGGAAATGTTGTATCATTACCTAGTGAGAAAGTTATGGAGTTATGCTAGCAAAAATGGTGGAGTTTATATAGTAATTTTTTTTTTAATTTTTTAAATGAATCTACCTTAATTGGTGGAAAGGGAAAAGACGAGTTTTGTTCCGTGAGATTGAGTTAAGTGGTGCCCAAGAGTTTAATGAGGTGTTGTTTAAGAAAATTTATCTAGGATTCAATCCAAAGAGGAAAGTGTTATGCTTAACTAGTAAGGTGGATTTTTAGTCTTAATGTGCATGAGTCAAGAGTAGTGTGAGTTTCTACCTTGTGAGAAGAATAGTGGTATTTTGAATTATGAGATCTTTGAGATAGCTTTAAACTAAGGGGGAGAATGAGTTGAATAGAAGGGGCAGTTGATATCTTTATCTTTTCTTCTATCCTTATTAAGATTGAGACCAAAAATACTTGATAGTTTTTTAATGGTTCAGAGTCTTGCATATTAGTATGAGTTGCATTTCTCATTACATTATTAGTTCATTTGATGGTACAATGTTTCATAAGGTATTGATTAATTGCTTCAAAAAATTTTATCATGTTGTAATATAAGTTACCATGGTTTTGTCTTTCATATAATCATTACTCCTTGAAGAACTGATTAAAGAGTGAATTGTTGGACTTTATTGCATGTTTCATTGTGTTACAGTGATGCTCAATGTGAAAATTTTACTTTCTGAAAAAAATTGTATTGTCTTAAATTGTGGCTTTAATGTGTGAATTATTGATTTATATGAGCAAGGTTAGTATTGGAGAAGGTAGTTCCTCCATAAATTAAGGAAAATTGTCAATTTTTAAAAGTGAAAGTGGCTGCAAGTGCTTGTGTTGCAAAGTCGTTTGAAATGTGAAATTGTGGTCCTTGTTAGTTGGTGCCTTGACTATGACTGTTTGATCATGATTGTAATGTGTTTTATGATGCTTATTGACTCCTTGATGTTCTTAACTGTGTCTAGCGTCATTCGAGGAAGAATGTTATTCCAAGTGAGGGAGAATGTAACACCCTCAAAACAAAATAAGGTTAACTAGAGCTTCATGTTTATTTATTGAGTTATTTTTTTTAAATGAGTTATAATGAAATCCTTATACAGTGTGTGAATTTTGTGTAAGTTTGGAGGTCAAACATCCAAGAACATCCACGACGTTCGGTATGTGTGTCTTAGAAAGTGCTTCTTTGTCCTTGTGTGTTTGAGTGAGTTTTACCTGTTTGTTCAATAAATAATTGTATGGAATGTTCATAAGGCCTATAATACTATTTTTAGGGGTTTAAATTCCTGGTGCGACACCACCTAGGACCCACGAGAGGCCCTAGAGAAGGGCCCGAGACTTCCTTGGTTGTGTCCACCAACGAGACCAAACAACGGCTAGTGGTCTAACTAACGGCCCGTCGACTTGGTCTATCATTTGGCCCTGATGGCCTGCATGTTTGGAGGTTGAAGACTCAACCAAAGAACCTCCACCAAGGGTCCATCGATGGACAAACTGTCTGTTGGTTTGAGTTGTCTGTGAGCTGCCAAGAGCTGTCAAAAAGGCTGCCTTGGCTTGGGGTGTTTCGTAAATTCACAGCAAGTCTTTTATGAAACTGAGTGATATTTTTAGCGTCTTTTAGGTATATTTAAATGTTTCAAACCTTAAGACCTAATTTTAGACTTTAATTTCCTAAAACCCAAAGCCCCTCTCCCTTAAAAATCTCTCTCAAGTCACCATGGATAAACCCCACTGATTTTTGGTCGTTTTCTTCCCCAAAAATCAGTGGGGTTTATCCTATATAAGGTATGTATTCATACTTGAATTCTCTTCCATTCAAGGAGTCCCTTCTAATTAATTTTCAATAAGAGTTTTCAATCCTAACTTCTTCTATCTTTAACCCAAAAAATGGGTCTTGCATGAAAATATTTCTAATGATTCAACTATGATGTTCCTAATGTTCATTGGTGATTTTAATTCTAAAACTTCAATAAAATCATGTTAAATGTTTTTATCAATTTTTGGCTTAAGAAATGGGTTGAATAAGCATGATATTGTAGTCTTTTAGCTTTGGTTTCGTTTTATTGATATTGTTCGTTAGATAATGCCCTAAGGGATATATTATGAAGACTTGGTGAAGGAATTATTATTGGTGATGAAATCTTGGATTAAAGGGTAAGTTGCTTGTCTTGTTTAACTTTAATTATGAAATGCTCTTGAGTGGTATGGTCCACTTTTGTTCGCGATGTTTACTTGGTATATATGTGAATGTGAAGCTACTTGTGAATTGTGAATGAGGCCTTGAAGCATTATTATATGAACTAAGATGATAGTGATGCTATTTTTGATAAACGTGTTTAATGAAGCTTATCAAGTGAAGTAGGATATAGAATATACCTAAATGAATTACATGATTATATGAAGTTTGTTAAAGTGTGTGATGTAATAAATTAAGGTCTAATCGTGTTTAACATTGAATGTAAATTAAATGATTCCATTGTGCAGTTTGTGCTCACATGTACACATACATACACACACTTTGAAGGAATGAAGGAATGAATGGAGTCAAAGAATGTGAATGGAAAGGGGATTTTTGGGGTGAACACTCTTCGTGACTTAAGTTGAATTGTTTAGTAGAAACTTCAATATCTTCAAAGATCTTTCTAAGATAGGTAGGAGGATGGATACCCTCCGTGAGTTGAGATGTGGTGTCCATTAGTTATCCTTAACCCATAGTTTATAATGTTGACAATCCATATGGAGTTATTCCTAGCACCGAGAGGATATGAAGGAGAGGTGGCTACACTTTGAGTTGAGATGTTGTATTCCAATGTACGTGTTGAGATGGGTACTCCTCGTTAGTAGAAAATGAGTTACTTAGTTGAAATCTCCTTAGCCCTTAAATATGCACCTGCATAGGTGTAGATTTTGAGAAGTCCATGTAAAAGGTAAAACAAAAAAGACTTCATTGTAGGCAAGAGGAGGGACCCTTCTCCTATTAGGGAAGTATCAGGATTCCCTGTCTAGCTCTCATGGTCTTTGTAGGTTAAGCTAACCCCCACAATAGTAATGAAGGTACTAAGTCTTCTAAAAGAGTGTACTACTTCGGGTAGGTAGTGGAATTGGACACTATCTAAATCAATAAGTAGGAATTCTGAAATAGGAGTCTTGGTGAGTCTTATATGAATTGAGTGAACTAAGTCATCTAAAAGAACGTACTACTTAGGGTAGGTGGTGTATGGGACGCAATTTTTTCATTGCACTAAGAAACCTTCTGAAAGGGGAGTCTTGGTGCTAAACCTTCTAAAAGAGTGTACTACTTAGTATTTATAAAAGATTCTTTTTTATTTCAAATATCGTGAAAATTTTAATTTACTTTTCATGTCTTATTTAATGAAAGATAGGTAAAAGGCTTGTATGAGACCTCAAAGGGTCAAGTACGCCTTGTTCCAATCCAAGTGGTCTCCCTAAATTCTAGTAGGTACTTGCGGGTCATGACAAAATTCTCCCCCACTTGAATAACATTCGTCCTCGAATGACACTTGCCACTCTCAAAAAAATTCCAAGAGTAGAGACTCAACTTAACAAAACATGATAATACCATACAACACATTATACAAAACCCAATCAAGGAGAAACATAAATTTCACATAATTAAGAGAACCACAACACAACAAAAACTAGAATAAATTCTACAACTCATTATGACATAAGACTCACATCCTTCATTCAAAAAAGAAAAAATCATTTTACATTCATTATCATACTCATATACATCAATTGTAACCACATTATAAAATTTTTAAATCAAAGAATGAATTATTATTTTTTTTTTGCAAAATCATACATGAGCAAAAAACTCTAGCAACTTTATAGTGATACTGCTTCACTTAGGAAATTCCTTTTAGATCCTCAACAAACAAATCTCATATAACAATTTATAGATGCTTACTTTAATCCTGATGAAAGAATTAGCAAACTACCCTAGATGAACATTAACCATTAGGAATATACTATGCATAAAAACTCATCTTCTTATTCAACAAAAACATGCATATCATATGGAAAATGTTTGGATCTTTCACAAAAGACTCCTACACAAACGAAGTTACTAAGAACTCTTTGTTTTTGACTTCAATAACCACATAAAGAATAGGTTAAGGGTACCTCATTCTCGACAACCATACTCTTCACTATACTCCCCCACTTAGGAGAAACCCATTCAAGGTCACCATAACATCTACTACAAGGAACTCCTTCAAGATATGATCGACCAAGAAGTGGTTTCTCTTCAAACAACCGCGCCCAATGGAAAAACCAATCCTTTGCCGAATAATGTAGGCACTAATGTCAAAATGATAGAGACGGATGATGACTGATTTATGACAAAGGAGATAACTCTAATTTTTCATGTTGAGTTAGAAAGGGTTGTGTCCTCCCTTAGCGTTAAGGAGGAAAAGGAGTTTGTGATATTGACACCTGCATAGGTTGTTGCCTTGGTGCAATTAGAAACTATTGTTAGGCCAAAGTTTGTTAATGAAATCATTGCTGCTCAGGGTATGACCCCATCTGGGAGGTATTATACCCTCGAAAAGTTTGATCTTGGAGTACAGAAGAAAGATCAAGGGAAAAGGCTGATAAGTGAGGGCAAATCAGAGGAATTCTATAGAAAGATACAGCCTAAGGACTATTCGATTGTTAAGCATCTAAGGAAGCCCCAGGTCAGATTTTCATTGTAGGCCATTTGATGAGCTCCCAGCTATATAGGCAGGACTTGATGAAGGATTTGGATAATAAGTATGTACCCATGGGACAAGCAGCGATAATGTAGCGGCTTTGATCAACCAAGTTATCCAAGGGCATCAGATTAGCTTTTATGATGAAGAGTTTCCCTTTGAAGGGAGATAGAAGAACAAGGTGTTTCATATCACTGTCATATGTCGTTAAAGGGACATAAACCATGTCCATGTGGATGATGGGTCTTGTCTAAACATTTTCCCAGTGTCGATTCTCAAGTAGTTAAGGTTTTGCTAGGGAAAGTAGGAACAAACCAAATTCAATGTAAGAGATTTCAATAGAGTACAAAGAGATACATTGGGAGCAGTGGATTCTGTCATCCAAATGGGTCCGGCGGAATACAGTGCACATTTTAAGGTTTTGGACACTGACACCAGTTATAGCTTCTTCTAGGAAGGACTTTCATACACATGGCTTGGTTTGTGACTTCTACTCTTCATCAGATGATGAAGCTTGTTTAGAAGGATCATGAACGGGTTATTCAAGATGAAGGAATTCACTCAAGCAGGCAAGTGTCAATTATTGACAATGTGTCGTGAGGCACCAATTTCTACGTGGTGGAGCTTGTAAATTCCACCGGTGAGGATCTGGACCCATAGTCTCCTATGCCATATGTGTACTAGATGATCGCCACAATGATATTGTAGAATGGGTTCGATCCAGGTTTTAGATTGCGAAGGAATTCCCAAAGAATTATTGAGCCTATTAAAATTCCCGTCAAAGAAGTGAGATATGGTTTGTGGTATGTCCCCACCGATGATATTACAAATATGAAGAAGATCAGTGATAAAGCATTTGCTAAGCCAATCAATCATCTTTATCAATAATTTCTACTCCAAAAGTACGCCGATCGTGATGGCCTCGGGGAAGGAATCTTCGACCTTTTTGAGGAGATCGATGCTGTCATAGAGGACGAAGTTGAGCTAGCTGGTGTCCGTGATGCTGATCCTGGAGAGTAGCTACAGAACTTAACTTCTACACCAATCATGATTACCGGATCATCTTGGTAGAAGTACATTGTTTATGCATGTTTTGAAAATTTGTGGTAGTCTGGAGGAGACCCGAGACCCACCATTTTTCTCTTTGTTTTAAGTTGCTTTAATTTTAAAGTTCCTCCCGTGCTGTATGAAAAGGAAACATGGCCCTTTGCTATGGCCAAAGTTTGTATTGTTTTCCAATTTAAATGAAAACCTCTTTTATTGAAAACTTGTTTATTTACTTATCTCTTATATTTTTATTTCATGACTTTTTCTCTTTTTGATTTCAGTAATTTTAATTTAAGAACTTCCAATGTCATGTCATGTCACGAGCTTAACGATTAAATAAAGGCAGATGATGACGAGGATTAAGAATATGAAGAGGGAAATGAGGTACCAAAATATGTTTCTTAGAAATTTCGATAGTTTGAAAATCATCATAAGCGAAATTTGGAAGAAACTAAACTGTAAATCTGGGAGACCAATGTGTGCCAAAGAGGACAATATTAGTATCCACTTTAATGAAGCCCAAAGAAACAAAATTCTAATTTATTTTCTTATTGAATACATTGATGTGTTCATCTGGGAAGTTACGACATGCTAAGGCTAAGTTCCATGGTGTCTCACAAGTTTCCAATTAATCCGAGTTCAATAGAGTGAAATAGTATGCTCGGAATTTCAAGCCTAAGTTCAGTTTAAAGATTAAAGAAGCGATCACCAAAAATATTGAATCTTTTTTGTTAACTTATCTGCTATATTTTAATTTCATGACTTTTTCTCTTTCTGATTTCAGTAATTTTAATTTAAGAACTTCCAATGTCATGACATGTCACAACCTTAACAAACAAAATAAGGCAGGTGATGATCAGGATTAAGAATATGAAGAGGGAAATGAGGTACAAAAATATGTTTCTTAAGAATTTCGACAGTTTGAAAATCAGCATAAGAGAAAATTGGAAGAAACTAAACTGTAAATCTGGGAGACCAAGAGTGTGCAAAAGAGGTCAAAATTAGTATCGACTTTAATAAAGCCCAAACAAAAAAGGTCTCATTTATTTTCTTATTGAATACATTGATGTGTTCATCTGGAAAGTCAGTGACATGGTAAGGCTAAGTTCCACGGTGCCTCACAAGTTGCCAATTAATCCGAGTTTAGTCCAGTGAAATAGTATGCTCGGAATTTCAAGCCTAAGTTAATTTTAAAGATTAAAGAAGAGATCACCAAACAGATCGAATCTTGATTAGTAGAAGTTATGAAATACCCGTCTCTTTTGGCAAATGTGGTTTCCATTGCCATAAAAGATGGGAGATCAGAATATGTGTTGATTATAGAGATCTCAACAAAGATATTCCAAAAGATATTTTTCCTTTGCCGAACATGCACATTATGATCGACAACCATTCGAAGCATGAAATGCAGTCTTTTTTTTATTGTTACACTTGTTATCATTAGATCTTAATGTACGAGGAAGATGAAAAAAAGACAACTTTTATGACGCCTTGGGGTGTATATCATTACAGGTGATGCCATTTGGTCTTTGAAATTCTTACGCTACTTATATGAGGGCAATGACAACCATATTTTATGACATGATTCACAAGGAGATTGAGGTGTACATAGATGACATCATAATCAAGTCCCGCAAGATTTTGGACCACTTGACACATCTAAGGATGTTTCTTATCGTCGGCGTTGTTTTAATTTTAAATTGAATCCCGCCAAATATGTTTTTTAGGTACAAAATGGAAAGTTATTTGGATTTATAGTCACCAGAAGGAGTATTAAGCTCGACCCATCTAAGATCAATGAAATTAAAGAGTTACCTTCTCCGAAGACTAAGAAGGAAGTGATGAGATTCTTAGGGAGGTTGTACTACATCAGTCAATTCATAGCTCAATCAACTGTGGTTGTGTGAGCCTATCTTCAAGCTGTTGAAGAAATATGCTTTGAAAAATTGGATCGAATAATGTCAGATCGCTTTCAAAACAATCAAAAATAATATGTCTCATATAACACATTTAGATGCGCACTTGGTCAAAACGACGATACAAGTAACAAGGAACGAGCTATTTATTACATAAATAAGAAGTTCGCTGCATTCTAGTCTCTGTATACTCTTCTAAAAAGAATGTGATGTGCTTTGACTTGGATTGCCCAGAAATTAAGGCATTATCTTCCTTCATATACTACATATCTCATTTCTAGAATGGACCCGCTAATGTATATCTTCTAGGAGGCGATGCCAATCGGAAAATTGTTAAGTGGCAGACACTTTTGAGAGAATTTGATATTCTATATGTGACCCAAAAGCGATAAAAGCACAAGCCTTGGCTGATCATCTTGCAGAAATTCCATTTGATGAAGAGTATGAACCTCTCAAGATTTATTTTTCCGATGAAGAAGTATTATTTTTGGGCGAAGATATTTCTGAAGCATATCCGTGTCGAAGATTATTCTTTGACAGAGCATCAATCACCAAGGAAGAGGTATTGGAGCCATTTTAGTATCATAATATGGTCAACATTATCCCATGGAGGCGAAACTTCGATTCAATTGCACTAGCAACATGGCCGAATATGAAGCTTGTCTCCTCGGTTTGAAAATGTCCATCGACAAGAATGTTCATGAGATATTGGCTATTGGATATTAAAATGTATTGATTCATTAGGTTCAGGGATAATGGGCTGTCAAAAACCAAAAGATTACACCATACGTGCCGTATATACAGAAGTTATGCAGAAGAATCTGCAAGATTTAGTTCTGACACACTCCCAGAACGCACAATGAGTAGGCTAACACTCTCGCCACTATCGACTCAAAGATAAAACATCCGTATATTGATTATATTGTTCCGTTTGATATAGATCTGAAAGAACATCAGGTACATTGTTCACACGTTGAAGCATAACTAGACTGTTTACCATGGTATTTTGATATAAAGAAGTACTTAGAGACTAGGAGTTATCCTTAAGATGTCACGTCCAGCCAAAAAAGGAGATACGCAATATGGATCTCAACTTCTTTCTATGTTTAGGAGTCATGTATAAGAGGACTTCAAATTTAGATCTTCTCAGATGTGTCAATGGTGTTGAAACTTTAACACCTTGAAAATCCAAGACACATTATAAAGCCAAATATAAGTGTCATATGGTTTATGTATTGTTTCTAAGTAAATTTTTAATGAATATAGGTCATTTAGGAGGTTTAAGAACCAAATAGTCCAAGAACGTCCATGACATCCAGGATGTTTTTTCAAAAGGGATGTGAGTGTGCCTTACCATATTTGACTAAATTTTAGGAGTCAGGAATGTACAAAAATTGGTGCAAAGGTAGATAAGAGGTATTTGAGTTGTTTTATGGTTGAAATGTTCGGGAAAGACTCTGCAAGAACCAACCTAGGGCCCTTGAGTAGGACCCTTGTAGTTTGACATAACACTGCCTTGCAGTATGCATTGATGGGACAGAAGATGGCCCGTGTGTGGATCGATGCAGCATCGATGGCACCATCTTCAAACACTTAGGCAGGTGGAGTCCCCTACACCCGCACAACCTCTAAACTTATCAACAGAGTGTAGAGGTGCAGGCTATGGTCCATGTGTGGATTGACGAGGCGTCGATGCCACCACTGTCCCACACTTACACAATTGGAGGAATCTGCTCTCTGCATAGTGTGTAACTAAGACGACAGAGTGCAGGAAGGAGGGGTAATGTCCTTCAACTCAAAGAGGTCCCGTAAGTGTGGTCTCATTTGTTAGGGTCCTTTGTTGTTGCACGTTTTTAATTAATTATATTTAATTAATTATGTAGATTAGGGGTTAGTTAGGGATTAAAGGGAGACTAATTAAGTTGATTAAGCCCACTATAAATACCCTCAACCCTTATTAACCTAAAGACAACTCACAAATAAACTTTTTTTATTCTCTCTTATTTCTCTCTCCACTTGAACTCACCATTGAAGACTAGCAAAGAATAGGGTTTGGGAGATTGAAAGGGAAGAATTCACCATCAAATTGTTGACAAATGCTACGGTATGGGTTTTATTCACCTTTGAGACTCTTTCCTCAAAGCGTTCCTTTAAAATAGATTTCAAAAGTTTTCTCATGGGGTTCATTCAATTGAGAAATTTAAGTTATGGATTGAGTTGTTAATCATTTGTGGTTATATTGAGTAGATTAACATGTAATTCTACTTGTTTATGGTAATCTTGATGGTTTGGTCTAAATTGAATCCTCCATCCCTAACCCTAGGTAGTGATCTTAACCTATGTTGTATTGTTATCATTCAATTGAGTGGGTTGTTAATTTTATTACTAACTTATGTTGTTGTTATGACTGAATGAAGATGAATTATAGGCCTGTCATGCTAGTTCTTGGGATGTGTTTTAGGTTATGAATTGTAAAGGTGAGATCACTCTATGTATCATGTTTCAAGTTGTGATCTAGTGCTGAATTGTGTTATAGAGATGTAATTGGCCTTGTTATCTTATTGGTTATCATTGTGTGGTAATGTTACTCCCCAAATTGGGTTGAGTTATGGGTTGATGGTAAGAGCTTGATGATAGAATATGAGGAAGACTTGGTAAGTCATAGAATCTCTATATTTATTTCCAATTTTGATTAATTGTTGTTAAGCCATGATATTACATCAGAGTATGCCTTATCCTAGGATTATAGGGTGTTATGATGTTGAATTGAAATGTCATGACTATGTTTTGAGGTTTATTAATGTGTATGTGATATAAGGATGGTGAAAATTATCAATTTGTCTTCATATACTATGAAATGTGAATGTGTTAACTCACTTATATGCATTGTGATGAAAGGACTTATATTCATACAATTCTTATAGAGCTATTGATGATGATGATTATACAAGGGGTAGACCCTATGGCCTAAATTAAGTTAAGTTTGATAATTGAAGGCTTAAAGACATTTCAAAAAGTGACTCTATCTTAACACTAAGTGAACTAGATTGAGGAGTGTCCCTTCCCACATAGGGAAGGTAGGAACACTATATTACGCTTGAGATTGGAGAGTATAACGCATTGCGCATATAGAAGGTCCCAACTATATATCCTAGTTCTTGATCTATGTTACCCCAATAGGAATACTAGCTAGTGGATCCATGTAGTAGCTATGTTTCATGTTTTGGTACTATCTTGGTAAGTAGTCCGCCTTCTTTCAGTGTAGGTTTTATGATACCGGATTCCACACTCTCTCATGTGGTCTATTTCGGTTAGGAAAAGATGTTCCCGAAAGGTAAAACAAATTGAAGGACTTGAACTCTAACTTGGATCACCTAAGGGGTCTAGTTTAGTCTAGGTAGGGGTATGGGACTCTACCTAAACATTGCACTGGATAGCCTTTAGGGGTGTCTTAGGAGCAGGTTCTTTTATATATCTATGTTATGATAATACATATAAATGATGACCATGGACAACTGATGATTACAATATGTTGATTAGTTCATTTATAAATATACCTTGGGTTAAAATGTTAATATATGATGAAATGTAAACCTAAATTCATCATATGGAAAGTTAAATATTTGTCATGTATTCTTGTTGAGGATACTTGATTGAGTAAGGTTATGGGAATTTTCTTATTCATTGCACTGGTTGACTTGATAAGGACATGTGAGTAGTTGTCTTGCTTATTATGATATGTTTGGCTCTTATTGATTCTTGTGACTATTCCTTGATGTTAGGGTCATAGTAAATCATGGTTTCAAGTATGTTGGGATAAGTATTACTTTTTGAGATTGGAAGCATGTTTGGTTTATTTATATGGCTTACTTGGCTTTGCATTAGACCCCTAAAAGGGTTAATTTGCCATGTTTTAATAAAAATCCTTTTAGCATGTTTTTCTTATGTATGTGCATAAGATCCCATAGTTAGTACATGCGGATTACTAACCCCATTTTCTTCCCTTTTCACGAACATTTATTAGGTTCCAGTCGTTGTAGAGTTTGGAAGGCAACACTGTTGAAGGCTCAGATTCTTCCTTTCATCCAAGTGAGGTAGGTACTCAAATTTCTAGAGCAATGCCATCCTATAGCTTACGGATATTGTTATGCGCTTATTGACTATTCCATTCCTTTCCTTTCAATATGAGTATTGCACTTTCGTTTGACCTATATATTATCTTGTTGGATTAATGTAAGGGCTATGCCCATATTGTGATATTCGTTTAGATGGTATGAGAAGAGACAATCATTGAGACTATTTCTATATTTTACGTATATGTATGTGCAATAAAAGTAAAAGTCTATGAAACCTTCCAATACGAAGGGTTTATGTATGCTTGATATGAATATATATTATGTATATGTAGAGGTCTATTTAAACCTGTATGTAGTTATAATTAATGTTTTCATGTTTTCCGCATTTTTTTCAACCTATGAATGTAATGACAAGAGACTAAGAGGCTAGTCTTAGTACTTGAAAAGCATGACAACGTCGGTTACGTCTAGGGGGTAAACCCTGATGTGACAAACTTGGTATCAGACCATGAGTTTGAATATCATTGAGTGATGTGTCTCTCTCTCTCTACCACGTATATGTAGGTTTGTATTCATAATTTTTAAGAGCGCAACACTTATGAGTAGGAAACTATATGTTGCTTAGACACCCTCTCTTTCTTGGAAATCTTATATCGTGCCAATATAGTATACTTATGGTGAGCTTTTGCATATAATCCTATTGTTGTGCTTATAAGGAGCATGGGAACTCAAATGAATGAGGCTTGAAGACTTGAGTAGGAACATGCTGATGCGGGACTCCTCCCGTGGTGACCAAGTTCCTCCACTTAAAGAATATGCTAATGTGGAGCAAGCCCCGGCTAACCCTCCACCTATGACGGAGGCTGAGAGGAGGGTTATTCTTTCTTAAATGGACCAATCCATTACTACTCAAGCACAAGTCACAATGGTTCAATCCAAAGCTACGACGGATAAAGCCAATAAAGAGTTTTCTCCCCGTCCACATCAATAAGTCACTACTATAGCTTCCCGTCTAAGGGACTTCACTTGAATTAACCCTCCTACTTTATATGGGTCCAAGGTTAATGAAGACCCCCAACAATTCATCAATGAGGTCTACAAGATACTATATGCTATGGGGGTGTCTTCAAGTTAGAAGGCTGAGTTGACACATACCAACTCAAGGATGTGGTTCAAACTTGGTTTGTGCAATGGAGGGATAATGGTTCGTTGAGGGGTTGTCCATGACTTGGGAGATTTTTAAGGTAGCTTTACTACATCGATTCATCCATAGGGAGATGATGTAGGAAAAAGTGACGGATTTCATCAATCTTAGCCACAGAGGAAAGTATGAACATGAGTACTCTTTGGAATTTATTAAGTTGTTCAAATATGCTCCTTCTGTTGTCTCCGATCCTAGATACCAAATGATTCATTTTGTGATCGGGGTGTCGAAGGACTTACAAGAGGAGTGCCAATCGACGATGCTACATGAAAACATCAACATTTTTCGTCTTATGGTGTATGCAAGAAGGGTTGAGGAGGCAAGGGATAAGCAAAAAAATAGAGATGGTAAGATAGTAAGGTCATTTGATGGAAGTTCTTGAATGAATAGGATTGAGATACAAGACAAGCCTAGATTTAAGAATTGGGTTTCTAATCAAGTCCCTTCGAAATTTCAAGGAGCTAGTGGTGATAGGGTATGTAACCCTAAATTCAAGATGGGAAAAGGTACTATTTCACCAAATGAGAAGCCAACTTTTTGAAAGTGTGGTAAAAAACACTTTGGTGATTTCCTTAAGGCGATTGATGATTGCTTTAGTTGTGGCAAGAGTGGTCACAAGATGAGAGATTGTTCAAATTTGAAGATTCAAGAAAAGGTAAGTGGCCAAGCTCAAGCAAGTGGTTCTAGCGATGCTTAAAAGATGATCCGCTTCTATGCTCTCCATTCTAAGGGTGAGCAAGAGACCTCTCTTGATGTGGTGACAAGTATGTTGAAAGTTTTCTCTCTTGATGTATATTCCTTACTTGATCTCGGCGCTACTTTATCATTTGTTACACCTCTAGTAGCTAAAAAGTTTGATATTTTACTCTATATTTTGCATGAACCTTTTATAGTGTCTACTCCAGTGGGTGAATCGGTTGTTGCAAAAAGGTGTATAGAAATTGTCTAATAATGATGACTAATAGAGTTTCTTATGTTGATCTAGTAGAACTTGATATCCTTGATTTTGATATTATATTTGGTATGGACTTTTTTC
The DNA here is from genome assembly GCA_032847665.1 of Solanum chilense. Lineage (NCBI taxonomy): Eukaryota > Viridiplantae > Streptophyta > Magnoliopsida > Solanales > Solanaceae > Solanum > Solanum chilense. Next base: position 34,467,224 of record CM064974.1, read on the forward strand.
ATGCATATTTTGCATCCTCTGATTGTAGGACAAGAGTGGTGAGGTTTAACTTCCCAAATGAACACGTTGTTGAATGGAACGGGGGAAATTCTATTCCTAGAGGTTGCTTGTCTAAAAGCATGCAAAATGATCTCAAAAGGTTGTCTATATCATATAGTAAGAGTCCAAGATCTAGACTCTGAAGTCCCTCACATCGAGTCGGTACCCATAGTTACTGATTTTCCGTAGGTCTTCCCTAATGGCAATCCCGATATTCCTCCCAAACGAAAAATGGACTTTGGCATTGATTTGCTACCGGATACAAATCTCATGTCAATTCCTCCATATCGGATGGCTCCGGCCGAGTTGAAGGAGTTGAAGGCTAAACTCAATGATTTACTTGAGAGGGTTTTATAAGGGTGCTTTGGTTTTTGTTTTTGAAGAATAAAGATGGGTCCTTAAGAATATGTATTGATTACCGCTAACTCAACAAGGGCACCATTAAAAATAAGTACCCTCTCCCTCGGATTTACAACTTGTTTAATCAACTCCAAGGGGCAATTTACTTTTAAAAAATTGACTTGAGATCAGGGTATTACAAACTTACGGCAAGAGGTGAGAATGTACCAAAGATGGACTTTCGAACTAGGTATGGGCACTATGAGTTCTTGCTGATGTCTTTTGGTCTCACTAATGCTCCAACAGCATTCATGGTCCTAATGAATAGTGTTTTAGGAAATTACCTAGATTGATTGGTCATTATCTTCATTCACGATATCTTGGTGTTTTCGAAGAATGAGGGTGATCATATGGGTCATTTGAGGGTGGTATTGCAAACCCTTAAAGAAAATCAATTGTATGCCAAATATAGTAAGTGTGAGTTTTGGTTGAGGTCGGTGACATTTCTTGAGCACATCATCTCTAGTGAGGGAGTTGAGTTAGACCCAAGGAAAATGGAAGCGGTGAAAAACTAGCCTAGACAATTGACTCCGACTAACATTAGGAGTTTCTTGGGTTTAGCGGGTTACTATCGAACGTTCATGGATGGTTTTGCGTCCATTGCGTCTCCTTTGACTACTTTTACTCAATAGAGTAAGACCTTTGAGTGGTCGGAGGCATGTAAGAAAAGTTTCTAATTGTTGAAAGATAGGCTTACTTCCTCTCCAGTATTGACCTTATCGGAGGACACAAAAGGTTTATTGTGTATTATGACGCATCTCAAGTGAGATTGGGGTGTGCTTATCCAAAACGGGAAGGTCGTAGCCTTTGCATCTAGGAAACTAAATTTATATGAGAGGAAGTATTCCACTTATGACCTTGAGTTAGCAACCGTAGTGTTTGCTTTGAAAATTTAGAGGCATTACATGTATGGAGCTCATGTTGATTTTTTTACCGCTCATAAGAGTCTGCAATATGTGTTTACCCAATAGGAGTTGAATCTTCAACAAAGAAGGCTGCTAGAGTTGTTGAGAGATCATTATATAAGAGTCTCTTATCACCTCGACAAGGCTTATATTGTTGCGGATGACCTAAGTCGTGTGAGTATGGGTAGTGTATCCCATCTTGACAAGGGAAAGAAGGACCTAGAAAGGGAATAACATAGGTTGTGTAGGTTGGGTGTGAGGTTGGAGAGTTCTTCTGATGGGGGTGATATTGTTCATCTATCACTACCTGAATTCTGGAATCCGGATAGCAACCGGTATCGTTGACCTCTCATAGGTCGCATACCAGCCTCATCTTGCATTCATCACATTTATATGGTTAGCGGAAAATTTAAAACTTTAAAACGTATGAAGTATATAGACTTCATATAGTTATTTCATGAATTCATCATATACTAAGCTCAGCATAAATAGAGCAACCATCTATCATAAGAATCAATTTTAAATAGAATAAGAATATATCATAAATACGTTTGCTATACACGGCCTTATTACAAAAGCTTCTAAATGAAAGTACGAAAGAAACGCTACGGAAATAATCCACTATCTTTTTCTAAATCTAAGGCTAGACTAAAATTGTAGCATCCTCGAAATCAAGAGGACCTACAAAATGGTCTGGAGAAATGTTGATGTCCAAACCATTGCAAGAGTTGTCAATCTGTCCCTTAACCTGCATCTATAAAGTAGTAAATAGTAAGGGTTAGTACACCACTTGAACTAAGTATGGGTGTATGCACAGATACACATAAGGCTATGCCTGATCAAAGAAAACTCTTCATGAACAACATGCTATTTCTGGAAAGCCTAGTCAGTAGACTTTCAAAAATCATTAGTTGTGAATTATGGTATGGATATGATTCATTTTTATGCATTCAAAGCACATGAATTATTTTCTACATGATTATAAGACATAAGTATCATGAACGTAATTTTAGAACAACTCGGGCGATGATTTGAGTTTTTTGATCCTCTTAGGCCGAGAGCTCCTCTTCGTACACTTAGATTATTTTTCATTCTTTTTCTTCTTGTTGTTTTATAGTTAAATAATAATTTTTTTCCTATGTTCTACTTACAACTGAAATGATTCATTCTAGTCCCATACCCACAATGCATTGATGTAAGTAATCCAAGGAGTAAGGAATGATTTCCCTACCTTATAGTGAGTCATTATTTACACTATAAATTTATTACCTTTCATAAGAAAATCTGTATTTACCATGCCATTGATTTCATTACATACACGTTTTATACATTATACATTTCATATACATGAGACTTTGGAATCATTGATGTAGCATAAGAAATCTCAAGTGAGGGCCCAACATATGGAACCTTAACCCGAGGGCCTTCTTTAGCAAAATCAAAGTATGCTTCATTCATTCATTCGTACTTCACATTATTCATTTAATTCAATCGTAGGCTTATGTAAACACCTGTCTTACCAAGTATTAAGTTTAAGACTCTTATCAGGATCATGAAATGCAATGACTAAGAATAACCTAATGTCATTACTTGAATCTGATATCACCTGCTGATTGTCTTGTACAAACAACAACCTTCGGTATCGTTCATTTCATTATCCTTCATACTTCGAGGCTGGACTCACTCTTTATTTGGTAACTTCAAACTTAACCCACATAGATCATGTGAGCATCATGAAATCCAGTGTCTACCCCATAAAAAAAAGGTGGAATCACCGGCCAATCTGACCCGAACATGCTAGCGTATATAGGGTGTCGAACCCTTCTTTATTTATATATTGGTAGTATATGTTCAAAGACTAGGAGACATAATGATACCCATAACCGGCATAACAGAGAGTTTTATCTCATGAGAGTTACGTGAACCTCCGTTGTTCCTGAAGGAAGGCATCACCACTCATAGCTAGACTATCGGTGCTCAGTATAAAGTTCCATTACATTCAACATATACATCATGGAAGCTGGCTTCTAGCATGAGCACATCATTTCTCATTAGAACATTTCTCATCTCATTATTAGTATTAAGTTTGAATTATCCTTACACTTACATATAGAGTTTGATTGAGACTTGTCTCACCATTCATCTTAGCGTCTTATCATGTTGTCACCATTTTCATTAGCATCATAGATTAACATAATTACTTACCTTATTATGTGAATGTATATTTCTTCTTTATCTTTTAGTGTTTACTCAATCATTATGGAGGCTTGCTTCAAGATTGATATTTACTTACTCTATTGATGATTGATCATCCTCACTTTACATTTATGAAATGTGAATTTCCCTTATATATCATCCTTTGGTGTTAATGAGACTAACTCTCACATGCTAACACCTTCATACGTGACTATTCTTTTAACATAGATTAGCTTAGGTGTAAGTGAGACTTGTCTTACTTCCTTAAACACCCCATTCTTGTAACTTACTTAATTTAGACCCCTTTAAAAATATTATGCCTCATATTACTTACATACTTTAGTGTAGTAGATTCATATCATCATTTATGGATGATGAGCACTGCATTCAATGAGTTTCATGAGTTCAGATGTCATTCTTTTAGAGAATGTTAGTAGTTTTCCCAATGAGTGGCATGTACTTGATTATGGGTTCATTGAATTAGTTTAGAAGTGCTTATATTATCATTTGATACTCTAAGTACACAATATTGGCAAATGATTAGTATTGACCTCAACCTTTGAATATTAAGCTACATAACCATTTTTGTTGGCATGTGCCAATTTTACGTATTTTCATAATTAAATTAAATTTGTATGAACCATTAGCCATTCTGTTAATTATTAAACATAACATTACAACCATTTACATGCTTCACTTTTTGACAACGTAGCGTTATCCATTTTATTGGCATACAATTAGTATTGACATAAACAATTGGGCATAGATTTGATAACCATATTTATTGGCATAAGCCAATTTTCATGTTCAACATGCTTATGTTTTTATACATTCTACATAATCTAGTGTTAGTATTGGCATAAGTAATTGGCTATAGATTTCATAACTGTTTTGATAGCATAAACAAAAATTTCATTCAATCATGCTCCATTTTGGATACATTATTCATTAGCAAATCTTTTACTTATTTAGAGATAACATTATAGCCAATTACCATTTAAATTTTGAACAATTATTTTGTTATCCATTTTATTGACATAAGTCAAACATTCACTCAAATTATGATATCACAGAGATCATTTTAGCTAACTTTACAACATAACTTTAAGCATAACATCTTTGTAAACATCTTTGACAGTATCATATTATATTTTGATGAATATATCATCTTTATAAGGTCATATTAACCGAAAATATGAACAGCAGACCATAACATATTCATACATAACATTTTTGGACATATCTTTAACATAGTATCGTTCTTTTAATTCACGTAATAACACGTAGAATCGGACGAATCCTATTAATAGGTTAATTTAATCATTATTTAATAAAAAACCATACACATTAATATCAGACAACACCACATATCAACAACATTATTTCTAGCCTATTCAACATTGAAATCGTAACAAGGATACTAGGGAAAGGAGTTCGACAAGAACGACGGAAAACAACCCTAGTTTTTAAGCTCTTTGAATCATTCGAAAGAAAGTTCTCTTCGAGAAATAAGTCTAGGATATAAAACCCATACTTTATGTAAAAAATAATCTAAGAAGACTACTTTAACGAAACCTTGAAGAAACCTTGAAAATCGCCCTAGAGAAATAGATAAATTTTCTGCCTTTTTCTTGCATTCGTTGCTTACAGCTTTGCGTCTTTTTGTCTATGAGTTTGAACGTGATTTTTCTGTTTAAGAACTTATATTTATTCATTAAACTTTTTAATTAATAACATAATTAAATAAATAAATTAACTAATTACTAAAATTCCCCTCCTACATTGACTAGAACTAGCAAAACACAATACTTGGTCAAATCTGAAATTTTTCTTATGAATTTCATTTTGACCCTTTAAATTAATTAAATGGCTAATTTAATTAATTAAGGTACCTTGTGTAATTATTAAAGTGCCCTGAATCATAGGAAAAAAAATAAACCCTTTTGGACCATCCTAGGTTAATTATTAGGATGTTTTTGACTTGTACTAGGTTGGTGTAAGAATTTTTTTTAAACCCTTTCATTTAATTAATTTAATGTATAATTTAATTAATTAAGTGACCTAGGTTAATTACTTAAGAACCCTTAAGTTGTTATAACCTTAACTAATCCTTTGAACCATCCTATGTTAGGTAGTAAGTTGTCTTTTTTCTTGTTCTAACCTAAATCTGGATATTGTTTTGTGATTTCGGTTTTTCCCATTTAAATTAATTAATTAAGTTTCTAAATTAATTAATTAAGTATCTTATGTTAATACTAAAGTACCCTTAAGTGGTTAGGATCTTAACTAACTCTTTGGACCATCCTAGGTTACGTACTAGGTTGTCCATTTCATGTCTTAACTAATATCTGAAAATTCCCTTTTTATTTTGGGTTTTAGCCCTTTTTAATTAATTAAATAATTTTCTAATTTAAATAATCAGGTAACCTAGGTGAATTACTAAAGTAACCTAAGTTATTAGTAAGATAACTAATCTTTTGGACTATCCTACGTTAGGTACTAGTTTGTGTTTTTAACTAGTACTAGGTTAGTGTCAATCCAGTTTTGTCCTAGGTTGTCGAGTGCACTAATGGGTCCAATTCGGTTAGCCCTTGTTTATTTAGTTATTTTAGGAAATAAGGTTAGAGTATAGAATTTGTAGGGAGCTTAGTCCTCACATGAAGTGGTCCCTTGTGCATGTTTTTCATCCTAACTATCCTAACAAAATTCGGTTAGGTAGGGTGGCCCCTCCTTTCGAAGCTTCTTCACATGTCTTGCACATGGGGTGGTTTCACTTTCCTAACTAACTATTATTTATGGTTCATTTGGGAAGTTTACTTATTGCCCTAAGGACCCTCATTATGTCCCTGGGCACTGCTTAATTTACATGATCATTTTAAATGGTCATGTGAAATTGTACTAGGCTTGACACTTGGATGCCTAGTACATTGTGTGAAACTATTCTGAACGGATTTTATTTTAGCTTAGGGTCTTTGATACGCTCAAACTTACTTCTTAAATAAGAAGTAAAGCGGTCGTGTCAAGCAAATAACCCAACTAGTGAGGTTGGGATCGTTCCCACGAGGAAAATAGTCTAGACTTAACTTCAACTTGTTATTACTATTGTTTGGTTAATGACTTCCTTGGAAAGTAAAAACAATAATGGGGGGTTTCTATTTCTAAATGAGTGAAAAAAAATAACGAACTTGAAAGAGACACTTAACAGCTTTAACAGTTTGATTTTAATCAATTAATCAAAGTAACTAGGGTTTACGTGTTCCCCATAGGTTCATAACTTGATAAGTCTAACTATAGCAATTCTTTCCTAGTATCTTGCATGCAAAGTGATAAGTTATGTTCTTCTAAATCCTTAGTCTGGCATCTAGAAAATCCCACTCCGCACCTTGGTCCGGCTACGTGTGTTGCTATCCTTACCCTTATCCTTACCTCATATTAAGCATCGTATTCGATATTTGACTAAGTTATTACCTTGTACCAATCAATACTAGCCTATTAGATAGTATACACTAAATCTATGTTACTAATTCTTTTCCTATTATCAACCTCCTTGGTCCGGCAGGTAGCATTAAGGCGAGTTCTAACGTTGGCCCATCCGTTAAAAAGACTTTTGAACGAAAGAATTATTAATACATGCAAGACACTAATCTACAATTGTTATTTTAGTTAGGGTTTATCTCATTATTTGCCTATGGTTCCCACAACCCTCATTATGGAGTTTAGTTAATCATAGCCATAAACACAATATTCAAAAATATTAAATACGAATTCATGTACTTACTTCAATGAGAAAGAATAAAATCCAAAGTTTGCTTGATTAATCTCCAAAAATCACTTGCAAGAATCTCAAAATCTAACACTAATACACAAAGTTTAATAATACGGAGTCTAACTATCTGGTGTCTAACCTCAAAAACGAGGTTTTTTAAACTATTTATAAAAAAACAAAAAAACCTAATTAAACAGGGATTCTAATTGCTGGAAATCTGCCAAAACGCGGCCTGGTCTACGAACCTCGCGACGGACCGTCGTGGTTACAATGGACCGTCGTGGACTCTGTCATCCCATACTTGTGCAATTTCTTCTGGTGCTCTCTTTATTCCCCTCGACGGCAAGTATGACGGACCGTCATACGCACAACAGTCCGTCGAGGGTCTTCGTTCTAAAACACTTAAACTCTTGGAATCTGGGTACTGGGATCACTTCTCTGAACTTCACGACGAACCTGCAGGATGGCCTGTCATAGCCACGACGGACTATCACAAGCTTCGTAATCCCACACTTTGTCAGACTTCCCCATCGTCCTTCAGCAGCTGCACTACGCTGCCACCTACGGACCGTCACAAGCACGACGGACCGTCATAAACTCCGTAGGTGGTCTCTTCTGCATTTCTTCGCTCAAAATCTCCGCATTCAGCTTTGGACAGATTTCCTGCGAAAAAAAGAGAAACCTATATAAAAATTAGCACAAAAAGGCTTTTGGACACACTAAACTTAAGGATAAAGTATTAATAATACCGTGAAACCACGGTATATCAGTATTCATTGCAGGTACATTTATTGAGAATCAATCTTGGATTGGGGTATGACAACTCCAAAATTATATTTTATTATTCCTATATAGAAAAAATTGGCTAGTATCCCTCTGCCAACTTTTCTATACTATGCCGGATATTTCTAAATATTGGGCATTGAGGTGCCTATGTATCCCTAAAAGGCTATCCTAAGGTCATAGTGACTCTTCATTAGACATGATTATCCGGAATGTTACATTATCCCCCCCTTAGGAACATTCATCCCCGAATGACACTTATACATCATTTAGAAAAACTGGGTGACTTACTTTGTCGTACATAAACGTTTCTCTTTTGTGAATATCTAATTCACACTTATTTGGATGATGCATATCATTCAAGATTATTTGAAGCTCTGTTTTCATTGTTTTTTTATTGAGGAATTTCCTTCTCAATCACACTTAACTTAATGCACATCACGAATCGTGCAACAGAGGAAACATGTCTATGCAACACAAAAAAAGCACATGAAATGTAAACATAACTTTATTTTAACTCACATAGTGCTATTATAAGGCATACGATTAGCTAACTATCACAATTAATCGACTAAAGATCTTAAACTTAGTGTTTCTTAAACATAAACCAGAATTACGAAGAGTATATCTAACCTTCTAGATAACATCTTATTGGACTTAAGATTTGAACCTAATAACGCCCAACTTAATATCAAAGGAACTTGCCACTATGCCATATACTTCTCTACAAACCCCTTCGGCCTTAACACTGTTTCCTATGGGAATACAAACTAGAAATGGTTCATGTAATATCTCAGGAAGTAAGTCAAATTTATTAGACACAAAAGGAGTTACTATAGACAAGGTAGATCCTAGATCTAATAATGCATAAACAGGAAAGAAGAAGACAAGGAAGTGACCATTATCCACATCCGTGAACTTCTCTTTTTCCTCACTTCCTTTCAACGCATAGAACCGGTTTCTCTTGGGGGGTTCGGCTACAACATTTTACCGAGGCTGAGCATCTGCCTTGACCTATTTGATTTGAACCACACCCTTCTCAATTTAGCTCAACTTATTTGGGAAATGAAGCCTTACTACCCTTTTTCTATAATCTATTATAGCATAACATTTATGAAGCAAATCCATGTCTAAGCCATATTCTTGAGTTGGTATGTAGCCAACTTATCCTTCTCCTCTCATCAATAGTCATAGAAGGCTTTTAGACATTACCATTCATTAACCTCCATGCGATCAACCACACTCACCACTCGTCTTTCTTCCACGTTGGGCATTTTCATTATGACCCCTTCATAGATAGGCCAGATCTTGAGGCCTAACACCTTAGACTACTTTTCCTTCCTAATTCTTGGGTGTATTCTTCTAAGTGTTCACACAAGAAGGAAGTTAGATACTTACAATGAGAAAAAGTGTCAAAGACCTAGAGATCATGATAAAGAGTAGAAAAAGGGAGAATTTTCGATCATCGCGTAGTCTATAAGTCATGATTGTGGCGCGCTTTAAAGACATAAGTTAGAAAATACGTAACGTGTTTGTATTGAGCTTCAGATCCTAGGTAATTTAACCTCATGCTCTGATACAAAGTTTGTCATGACCCGGATTCTGGAATCCTGATTGGAACCGGCGTAGTTGATCTCTCATAGGTAGCACACAAACCTGATCTTGCAATCATCCCATCATATGGTTAGTTTTAGCGGAAAACTTAAAACTTTTAAATGTATGAAGTATACATCGACTTTATATAGTTATTTCATGAATTCATCATATACTACGCTTAACATAAATTTAACAACCATCTATCATAAAAATCAATTTGAAATAAAATAAGAATATATCATAAATACGTCTGCCAACACGGCCTTATTACAATAGATTCGAATTCAAAGTACAAAAGTAACGCTAGGGACAACATCTACTAGCTTTTTCTAAAAGTAAGGCTAGACTAAAACTTTAGCATCCTCGATATAAAGAGGACCTACCAAATGGTCTGGAGAAACGCTGATGTCCAAATCGTTGCAAGAGTAGTCAATCTGTCACTTAACCTGCATCTATAAAGTAGTAAATAGTAGGGGTTTGTAGACCACTTGAACTAAGTATGTGTGTATGCACACATACACATAAGGTTATGCATGATCAAAGAAAGCTCTTCCTAAACAACATGCTATTTCTGGATAGCCTAGTCAGTAGGCTTTCCAAAATAATTAGTTGTAAATTGTGGAATAGATATGATGTATTTTAATGCATTCAAAGCACATAACTCATTTTCTGTATGATTATAAGACATTAGTATCATTAACAAAATTTTAGAACAACTCGGGCGATGATTTAAGTTTTTTTATCCCCTTAGGCCGATAGCTCCTCTTCGTACATTTAGATTATTTTTCAGTCTTTTTCTTCTTGTTGATGTGTATTTCAATAATTCTTTTGCTCCTATGTTCTACTTACAAGTGAAATGATTCATTGTAGTCCCATACACACATTGAATTGATTTAAGTAATTCAAGGAGTTAGGAATGATTTCCCTACCTTATTGTGAGTCATTATTTACACTATATATTCATTACCTTTCATAAGAAATTCTCTATTGACCATGCTATTGATTTAATTATTTTCATGTTTTATATATTATACATTTCATATACACGAGACTTTGGAATCATTGATGTAGCATAAGACATCTCAAGTGAGGGCCCAATATATGGGACCTTAACCGGAGGGCTTTCTTTAGCAAGCACAGAGTATGCTTCATTCGTTCATTCATACTTCATATTATTTATTTATTTCATTCATAGTATTATCTAAACACCATCTATACAAAGGATTAAGTTTAAGATTCTCATCAGGATCCTGAAGTGCAATGACCAAGAATAATCTAATGTCATTACTTGAATATGATTTCACGTCCTAATTGTCTTGCACTAACACCTTTGGTATAGTTTATTTCATTATCTTTCATACTTTGAGGATGGACTCATTCTTTCTTTGGAAACTTTAAACTTAACCGACATAGATCATGTGAGCATCATGAAATCCAGTGTCTTCCCCACACTAAAAAGAGGTGGAATTACCAGCCAAACTTTCTCGAACATGCTAGCGTATGTAAGGAGTCGAACCCTACTAGATCCGTTTATTGGCAATATATGTTAAAAGACTAGGATAGATAAGGAGAACCATACTCATCATGTCGGGCAGTCTCATCTTGTGAGAGTTACGTCAACCTCTTCCCTTCCCGAAGGAAGGCATCACCGATCATACCTAACATATCAGTGCTCAGTATAAAGTTCCATTATATTCAACTCATACATCCTGTAAGCTGGCTTCTAGCATGATTAAATCATTGCTCAATAGATTATTTCTCATCTCATCATTATTATTAAGTGTGAATTGTCCTTACACTTACATATAGAGTATGATTGATACTTGTCTCTTGATATTCAACACTCTCTCAAGTGAGTATTTTTAGTGACCTCTACTTTGGCTTGGTTGAGACTTGTCTTACCATTCATCTTAGTCTCTTATCATGTTGTCACCATTTTCATTAGCATCATAGATTAACATAATTACTCACCTCATTATGTGAATGTTTCAGTTCTTGTTTATCTTTTACTGTTGACTCAATCATTATGGAGGATCGCTTCTAGATTAAGATTTACTTACTCTATTGATGACTGGTCATCCTTACTTTACATTGATGAAATGTTAATTTTCATTACATATCATCCTTTGGTTTTAATGAGACTCGCTCACACATTGTAACACCTTTATACGTGAGTATTCTTTTAACATAGTAGGTTAGGTGTAAGTGAGACTTGACTTACTTCTTTAACACACATTCTGGGCACATACTTACTATAGACCCCTTTAATTATGTTATAACTCACGTTACATACTTACTTTAGTGCAGTAGATTCATATTATTGTTTATGGACGATGAGCACTTCATTCAATAAATTTCATGAGTTCATATGTCATTGGGAGTTGTCCCAATGAGTGGCTTGTCTTTGATTATGGGTTCATTTAATTAGATAAGAATTGCTTATATTATCATTTGATACTCTAACTACACAATATTGTCATATGATTGGTATTGGCCTCAACTGTTTAATATTAAACTACATAACCTTTTTTGTTGGCATGTGCCAGTATTACGTATGTTCATATTTAAATTTAATATGAATGAACCATAAGCCAATATTTTAATTATTTAACATAATATTACAGCCATTTATATGCATCACTTTTAGACAATATATCGTTATCCATTTTATTGGCATACTTTTAGTTATTTAACATAATATTATAGCCAATTCCCTACAACTTGTTTGACAATGTAGTGTTAGCAAATTTATTTGCATAACATTAGTATTGGCATAAGCAATTGTCTATAGATTTCATAACTGTTTTGTTGGCATAAGCAAAAGTTTCATCCAATCATGCTCCATTTGGGATACATTATTCATTAGCCAATCTTTTACTTATTTAGAGAAAAATTATATCCAATTCCCTATCAAATTTTTAACAATGTTTTTGTTAGCCATTTTATTTACATAAGGCAAACATCCACTCAAACTATGATTTCACGGAGATCTTTTTAGCTAACCTTATAACATAACTTTCAGCATAACATTTTCTTAAACATCTTGGACAACATCAGATTCACATTTGATGAATATATCATATTTATAACTTCATATGAACATCAAGTATCCACAACAGACAGTTACATATTGATACATAACATTTTTGGATATATCTTTAACATAGTATGATTCTTTTAATTCACATAATAACACTAAGCATCAAACGAATCCAATTAACTGGTTCATTCAATAATTATTTAATAAAAAGCCATACACATTCAGATCAGCTCGTACCACATGCCAATAACATGATTTCTATCCTATGCAACATTGAAATAGTAACAAGAATACTAGGGAAAGAAGTTTGACAAGAACGACGGGAAACAATCCTAATTTTTATGATCTTTGAATTATTCGAAATAAAGTTCTCTTGTAGAAAGAAGTACAGGAGAGAAACCCATAACTTAGGTAGAACTTAATCTACAAATATCACCTTGAACGAAACCTTGAAATTAACGTAGCGAAATTGATGAATTTTCTGCCTTTTTCTTGCGTTCGTTGCCTACTAATTTTGCGTCCTTTTTATCTATGAGTGTGAACGTGATTTTTAGGTTTAAGAACTGATCTTCACTCATTAAACTTAGGATTTTATAAGTTAATTAAATATTAAATATAACTAATTACTAAAAAGCCCCTCCTAGATTGACTAGAACTAGGAAAACAGAATACTTGGTCAAATCTGAAATTTTTACTAAGAATTTCGCATTTACTCTTTTAATTAATTAATTAAATGGCTAATTTAATTAAATAACGTACGGAGTGTAACTATTAATGTTCCCCTAAAACATTTGAAAAAAATTTAACCCTTTTGGACCATCCTAGGTTAAGTGCTAGGATGTTTCTTGAGTTGTACTGGGTTAATTTAAGAATTTCGATTTGACCCCTTTAACTTAATTAATTAAATGGATAAATTAATCAATTAAGTGACCTGTGGTAATTAATAAAGTACCCTTAAGTCGTTATAACCATAACTAATCCTTTGAACCATCCTAGGTTAGGTACTATGTTGTCTTTTTCTTGTTTTAACCAGAATCATGATATTGCTTTGTGATTTTTGTTTTGCCCCTTAAAATTAATTGATTAATTTGCAAAATTAATTAATAATGGACACCATATAAATAATGTCTCCATATTTTCAAGGAAAATACCACAGCCGCTAACTTAAGATCATGAGTTGGATAATTCTTCTCATGCACCTTAAGTTTTCTAGAAGCATTATCTACTACTTTCCCCTGTTGCATAAGGACACACCCTAACCCCACTAGGGATGTATTACAATATAAAACAAATACCTTTGTTCCATCCGGTAAATCCAACACTAGAGACGAGGTAACCTCTCTTTCATGATTGGGAGCTTCTTTCACATTCATCTGACCACTCAAATTTCACACTGTTTTTGGTCAAAGTATGTTAAGGGAGATGCAATTGATTTAAAACCATCCACAAACATCCTATAATATCTCGCTAGACCCAAAGATCTTCTAGTGTTGGTTGGATTCAATGGTCTAGGCCAATTCTTGACCACCTCAATTTTTCTTGGATCAACCTTAAACCCCTCATTGGAGATGATATGACCAAGAAACTCCACCGAACTCAATGAGAACTTGCATTTGCTATACTAAGCAAGTAATTGGTTTTCCTTAAGAACTTGAAAAACCACTCTCAAATTATTCATGCGTTAACCCTTATTTTTTTATTATCCTAAGACGTCGTCAATGAAGACAATGACAAATGAATCTAGGTAACTTTGACACACTCTATTCATAAAATACTTGAAAAGTCTAAAGCTTAATCTAGAGCCTAACTGGAAATTCTAAGAGTTGTAACAATGTTTTAAGGAAAAATATAATGTATATAAGTAACATAGGAAGTTTTACAATCAAAGCCACAAGAAACGTCCAGGACGTCCGAAAAATATTTCAAGATGTGCTAGTGTGCCTTAGTTTATTTGACAAGGTTTTAAGAGTCAAAAAATAATGAAATTTGATGAAAAGGTGTCTAAAATGTATTAGAGTTTGTTTATATCCTACACGTTTGGGTATGAATACCCATGGACCAAACAAAGGGTCGTTGAGGAGGACCTTGCATTTTGACAAAAAGTTGTCAAACGGATAATGTCTACCAACGATGCCCATAGCTGGGGCATCGATGGACACCGTCATTGGACACTTATAAATTTTAGAAATCAGTCCATTTTGGAAACTCTTTGACAAAAAAAATGTGTAGGATGTTTGGTCCAAAACATCATCGACTAACCTACGGCCTGTAGGCCAGGTTCACGTAGGTTAGGTCACTGTTTTACTACCACGTTTTAGGTTAGTCCAATTAATCAATTAATCAGGTGGTTAGTTAATTAGTTAGGAGGTGTATGGAGGTCGAGTTACGTTTTTTAATGAATTATATAAAGACCCAATCCTTATTATACTAACCCAACTCTCATAATTCCCACAACCCAATTTCTCATCCATGTCTCTTCTTTCTCTCTCCCAAATTTAAGAACTACACTGAAGGGCTAGGTCAAGGTCTAAGGGAATAAATAAGGGGGATTTTATTCACATTCTTTATCAATTAACAAGGAATGAAATTGATTTCACTTTTGGGATTCTATTCGCAAAGGGTTCCTCTAAATTCATTTAAAATAGATGAGTTTCAAGTGGGTTTTCTTCTATTACGAATTTGATTTTCTATATTGTATTTTTTATGGTTTATTTTTCTTATTAGACATATATTATGATGTATTATTATACAATTTTTCTAGTTCTTGATGAATTAACCTAGCTTGTGAGGTAGATCATGAATTTGACGGAAGTCTCTAATCCTAGGCTATGAACTAGTGATGAATTGTTGTGTAGTGATTCGATTGACTTCATTATTATTTTTACTATTTTTTGATGACATTACACACATTTTTTTGTTTAATTGTATGGTTAATGGGGAAACCTTGATAATGTCTTGGGAAGAAGATTGGGGTAAGTCTTGTGATCTAAAACCTTTACTTCAAGTATGATTACTTGTCTTTAGTGATGAAGTTATGTTGAAGTATACCTTATGATAAGATTATTAGTGTTGGCATTATGTTTAATTGGAATGTCTTGAATTATGATATGTGAGTTTTTGGCTAAGATGTATTGATATAAGGATGGTGATGGATTCCATATGTGCCTTATCATAATGTGATTATGTAAATGTGCTAACCTCACATGTGTGCATTGTGTTCAACGGACAACACTCATGAAATTCCTAATGAGCTATGATGATGACTATACAAGGGGTAAACCCTACGACCTAAAGTATGTTATGATTATTAATGAAAGACATTTTAAGAGGAACTCTAGCTTAGCACCGACTGAACTATTAGTGAGGAGTGTCCCTCCCACACATGGAAGGTATGATCACTTATATACTCATGAGATTGGAGAATATAATTCATGTAGTATAAAGTGTGTCCCAACTACATATCCTAGTTCCTTGAACTATGTTTCCCCCATAAGAATACTAGCTAGAGGATCCACAGAGATGCGATGCTCATATTTTTGTACTATCTTTGCAAGTAGTCTTCCTTCTTTCGGTGTAGGGTTCCATGACACCAGATTCCATATTAGATCATGTGGTCTATGTTTGTTAAGGTAATATGTTCTTAAAGGTCAAATTAAGTAATCAAGTTGACCCTAATTGGATGACTTAAGGGGTTTTTCTTAGTCTAGGTTCGGGTATGGGACTCTACCTATACATTGCACTAGTTAGTCTTGAGGGAAGTCTTAGAAGGATGTTCTTATGTTCTTTTATGCTTATAAATGTAAATTATATGTATATGTTGATCTTTCATGTTAATCACACTATGTGATTGGTCTCTATTGCTAAAGTGTGATGATGTTTACTCTTAATTATATAGTATGTGAAGTTGGGCATTGTTTATTGTTCTTATTGGGTTTATTTGATAGATTTTGGTTATGGGGTCTTATATTCATTGAATTGGTGGACTTAATGGCGGTGTATGAATGATGGTCTTGCTTTGGTTATGATACTATGAACTCTTATACATACTTGTTGATATTATAACTTTATGATAGAATTTTCTTGATTATGTGCTCAATTATGTTGATATGCCTGACTTGACTAGGTTTTGTATTGTTGGTCTTGTGATTTACATGGTCTTGCCTTAATTAATATGTGCTTTTGGTTTGTATTGATTCTTGAATTTGCATAAGCCTTTTCAAAGTAAATTAGCATACTTTAATGAAATGTCCCTTTTTAGCATGATTTCTATATTGTTTGTGCAAATTATAGCAAACTTAGTACGAGTGATGTGGGAATCCCATTTCTCCCTTTTTCTCCAACATTTTAGGTTCCGTTCGTTGAAGGATTTGTGACGACTTTTGAAGGAAGTCTTGGAATCATTATCCAAGTAAGGTTATGTTCTCAAGTTCCGAGGATGATGCCTTTTTACCACTCTACCTATGTTACATTGTTATAGTTTAAAACACAATCTTTTCATTCATTTTTTTCAAGATATTGTTGCAAGCCCTAAGTGGCATTTCTACATTGTGTAAGGGCTTATACCAATGTTCATTTGACGCCGTTTATTTGGTTTTATATAAAAAATCACTTTTAAGACTATGTTATGCACCTTATATGTATGTATAAATATATATATATATATATATATATATATATATATATATATATATATATATATATATATATATATATATATATATATATATATATACATGTATATATATATATGTGTGTGTGTGTGTGTGTGTGTGTGTGCGTGTTTGTGTGTGTGTGTGTTCCATAAAAGTAGAAGACTATGTGATCGTCTTATATGAAGGGTTTATGTGTACTCGATATGAATATATTATGTGAAAGCAAGAGGTCTAAGTAAACCACATGAAGTAGTGTAGATGAAAAGTTTCAAATTTTTCGCATTTTTAACATTTGAATTAAATGAAGAATCCTAAGAGGCTAGTATTACTCCTCTTTGAGGACGACGATGTCGGTTACGTCTAGGGGGTGCTCCTAAGATGTGAAAAATTGGGCATCAGAGCATCAAGTTGAATATCCTTATAAATGATGTCTCATTGAACCACGTTTATGCAGATTCTTATGCATAATTGTGAAGAGTGCCCGACATATGAATGAGAGACTATGTATGCTCGTAAACTCTAATCTTCTTGTATTCCTATGTCGTGCCTCTAGAGTCTTATTATGTGATTTGACCTAAAACGTGCATCGTGGTTATATGTATGAATACTCGAAGGATAAACACTAGAAGTGCTGAAGAACAAATGAATAATGTGGGAGCACAAGACAACCAAGTGCCTCCACTTGAAGAAGTTGCTAAGGGGGATCAAGTTTGGGTTGTTCCTCCGAAAATCAGCGATGGAGAGATAAGGGAGGATTTTTCAATTTGGCCCAAGCACAAATCATAATGGCTTATGTGAATAGGTTGGTTGGACCTCGAGTGCCCCAACATTATAACACTACAACCTCTATTTTGAGAGACTTTACTAGGACGAGTCTATTTATGTTCTATCGGTCAAGATAAGGTTAAGACCCTTAAGATTTTCTCGATGAGGTCTATAAGATTCTATATGCAATGGGTGTGACATAAATTGAGAAGTCCAAGTTGGCGGCCTTTCAACTCAAGGATGTGGACAAAACTTGGTTTGTGCAATTGAGGGATCATAGGGTACTAACGGGTGGTCTGGTGACTTAGGAGATCTTCTAGAGGGATTTCCTTGATCGGTTCTTTCCTAGAGAGTTGAGGGAAGATAAGGTGGAAGAATTCATCAACCTTCGTCAAGGAGGTATGAGCGTACATGACTGTTCCTTGAAATTCACTAAATTGTTCGAGTATACTCCATCCTTGGTATCAAATCCAAGGGATGAGATGAGTCGTTTTCTTACGGAGTTATATAAAGACTTTGTTGAAGAATGTTGTGCGGCTATCCTTCATGATAATATGAATATATCTCGACTCATGATTCATGCTCAACAAGTAGAAGAGATTAGGCTGAGGAAGACTATGGAAGCAAAGAGGGCATGCTCTTATGAATTAAGGTGGTTGTTCTAAGGATAGGCTTGACATTCAAGAAAATCATAGGTTCAATAAGAGGTTTTCTAATAAAGTTCCTACAAAATTTCCTTAGGCTCGTGATGGTTGGGTGTCTAACCCTATGTATCAAAAGGAAAAAGGTACTCGTTCACTAAGCAAGAAGCGAACTTGTGGAAAGTGTGGCAATAAGCATTATGGTGATTTTCTTGTCTGTATGGACAATTGATTTGGGTGTGGCAAGAGTGGCTACAAGGTTAGCGATGTAACACCTGGGAAGTACCCCCTAGACATTAACTGCGTCTGTCATGACCTGCACCTATACCGTAGAAGTTAGGGCCTTTCTTAGGTCCTGGGAAGGCATACTTGACCTCTCAAAGGTCTTGAACAAGCCCTTTCAGATCATTCATCGCATATACATAAATGATAAGTAATACGAAATCAAAAATTTTCACAACACGCGAGTAGACTTTCAAAATCTCTTTTATATAAAAAAACATAGGAAATACTAAGTCTCAAATCATCAAATCTTAGTCACAAGAATACTTGTGACACGACCCATACAATCGAAACATAGTACTACTATGTCTATTGCAATGCTTCAATAAAAGAAACTCTAAGATAGTGATTCCTCGAGTCAAATGAGGAAATACTTCAACCTTGCTTGATAGATCCTATAATCCAAGATTCTCTCCCAAAACCACCTTCACCTATGAATCACTTTAGAGATAGATAAAAGCATAGAATAGTACAAACACATGTACTAAGTATGACATAATGCACAAAATCATGATAACACACATTTAATGGAAATATACTCTTTTTTATTAAAACATCATAGTATATTTATAAGAAAAAGATTTAACACCTTAGAAACACATAAGATAACACATATACATTTTATCACATTTTAAGGATATTATAGGGAACTATGTCAGTTTTACGGTTAATTAATTCAATGTGACAATGAAGTTCTTTAACTTCATAGTGACCCCTTTCTAGAATGCAATCTTCTCACTAAAGGTTATCCGAATGTCACATCCCGGTTACAACCTAGAATTAACCGGCGGCAGCGGCCTCTTTGAATACTAAGACTAGCCTCTTAGTTTACATCATTACTAAATAACCTCCCTACCTATTCTAGACTGTAACCTACGACCCTAAATTACTAAATAACCTTAAACTAACCTAATTGGACAAATTAGTCCACCTGTTAACATAGGATAAAAACAGGGATGACACTAACCTAGTACTAGTTAAGGAGACAACCTACTACCTAATCTAGGATGGTCCAAAAGGTTAGTTATGGTCCTAAAAACTTAGAGGTACTTTATTAATTCCCTTAAGTTACCTAATCAATTAATTTAGAAAATTCATTATTCAATTTTACAGGGATAAAACCGAAAAAAAAATGAAATTTTTAGATTTCGGTTAAGTCGAAAAAGGGACAACCTAGTACCTAATCTAAGATGGCCCAAAATGTTAGTTAAGATACTAGAGACTTAAGGGTACTTTATAAATTATCCTAGTATTCTTAATTAATTAATTTTAAAACTTAATTAATTAATTTAAAGGGGAGAAACAGAAATCACAAAGCAATATCCAGATTTTGGTTAAAAAAAAAGAAAAAGACAACATAGTACCTAACCTAGGATGGTTCAAAGGATTAGTTATGGTTATAAAGACTTAAGGTTACTTTATTAATTACCCTTGGTAATCTATTTAGTTAAATTAGGAATTTAATTAATTAAATTAAAGGGTTCAAACAAAAATTCTTAAACTAATCTAGTACAACTAAAGAAACATCCTAGTACTTAACCTTGGACGGTCCAAAATGGTGAATTTTTGTTCCAATGATTTAGGAGAACTTTAGTAGTTACGCTAGGTACATTAATTAATTAAATTAGACATTTAATTAATATATTTAAAGTGGAAAAACGAAATTCTTAGGAAAAATTTCAGATTTGACAAAGTATTGTGTTTTCCTAGTTCTATTCAATCTAGGAGGGGCTTTTTAGTTATTAGTTTATTAATTTATTAAATTAAATTTTTAAAACCTAAGTTTAATGAGTCAATATCAGTTCATAAACATTAAAATCACGTTCAAACTTATAGAAAAAAGGACATAAAAATAGTAAGCAACAAACGCAAGAAAAAAGCAGAAAACTTATCGATTTCTCTAGGGTGATTTCAAGGTTTCATCAAGGTTTTGTTCACGGTTCTCTTTGTATATTAATTTCTACATAATTTATGGGTTTTTCTCCTTGAATTCTTTATTTAAGATCACTTTCTTTTCAACTGTTCAAATATCTTTAAAACTAGGGTTGTTTTATGGTTATCGTCGAACCCCTTTGTCCCTATATCCTTTTCTATTTCATGCTGAATAGGTTAGATATCATGTTGTTCGTATGTGGTACTGGCTGATCTTATTTTTAATGTTCTTGAATTATGAATGACGATTAACCTATGAAGTTGTGATCGTATAAAGTTAAGTGCTTAAAACGTGAATCATGTATCGACGATGTGTTAGTTACACCCATGCTTGTTTTAAGTGTTTATATGTTTGTCCGAATGTTGCATTGCTGTTATTGTGCCGTTATGAAGGTGTTAAGTTCATCAATTATTAATATTATTCTGTCCAATATGTCTTAATAATGTTACCCTAAAGTCATGCACCAAGATTGGTAACGATAATGATACTATGTGAAGATGTGTCCGAAACTGTTATGTATAAAGATGATTATGGTTTGTTGTGCATAACTACTTTAGATGTGACTTGTTGATGATTTTGTGTTAATTAAATTATCATATTATTATGTTCAAGATGTTTAAGAATGTTATGCATAAAGTTATGTTATAAGGTTGGCTAAAAAGATCTCCTTGAAGTCATAATTTGAGTGATTGTTTGACTTATACCAATAAAATGACTAACAATACATTGTCAAAAAGGGATGCATGCAAATGGCTATAATATTATGTTAAATAATTAAAAGATTGGCTAATGAACAATATACATATCAAACCAAGCATGAAAGAATGTAAAATGGTCTATGCCAACAAAGATGGTTATGTAATCTATACCCAAATGTTTATGTCAATCTTGTGTAGTAGGAGTATAAAATATATTATAAGCACTTCTAATTTAATTGAATGAATCCATAACAAAGGGAATGCCACTTAATGGGAAAACTCCCAACATGCTCTAATAGAATG
Source organism: Solanum chilense (assembly GCA_032847665.1). Classification (NCBI taxonomy): domain Eukaryota; kingdom Viridiplantae; phylum Streptophyta; class Magnoliopsida; order Solanales; family Solanaceae; genus Solanum; species Solanum chilense. The sequence continues at coordinate 34,489,222 of CM064974.1, forward strand.
ACATATGAACTCATGAAACTCATTGAGTGTAGTGTTCATCATCAATGAACGATGAAGAATCTACCACTCTAAAGTAAGTAAGTAATATGAGTTATAACATAATTAAAGGGGTATAAAGTAAGTGACCAAAATGGGGTGTTAAAAGAAGTGAGACAAGTCTCACTTACACCTAAGCTACTATGTCAAAAGAATACTAACATATGAAGTTGTTAGAATGTGTGAGCCACTTTTTTTAAAACCAAAGGATTATATGTAAGGAAAATTCACATTTCATCAATGAAAATTAAGGATTACCGGTCATCAATAGAGTAAGTAAATCTCAATCTAGAAGAAAGCCTCCATAATGCTTGAGTCAACACTAGAAGATAAAGAAGAAATGAACATTCAGGTAATGAAGCGAGTAATTATGTTAATCCATGATGCTAATGAAAATTGTGACAACATGATAAGAGGCTAAGATGAATGGTGAGAAAAGTCTCAACCAAGCCTAAGTAAAGGTCACTAAAAGTACTCACCTAAGAGAATGTTGAATATCAAGAGACAAGTATCAATCATACTCTATATGTAAGTGTAAGGACAATTCACACTTAATACTAATGATGAGAAAAGAAAGAATCTGATGAGCAATGATGCCCTCATGCTAGAAGACAACTTCAATGATGTATGAGTTGAATGTAATGGAACTTTATACTGAGCACTGATAGGCTTGCTATGAGCGGTGATGCCTTCCTTCGGGAAAGGCGGAGGTTCACGTAACTCTCATGAGATGAGATTATCCGGCATTATGGGTATGGGTATCCTTTTATCTCCTAGTATTTGAACGTATACTGCCAATATAGGGATCTAGCAGAGTTCAACTCCCTATATACGCTAGCATGTTCAGGTCACTTTGGTTGGTGTCCACCTAGTTTCAGTGTGGGGCATAAACTAGATTTCATGATACTCACATGATTTATGTCGGTTAAGGTTAGTGTTACTAAAGAAAGAATGAGTCCAGCCTCGAAGTACGAAAGATAATGAAATGAACAATACCGAAGGTGTTTGTGCAAGACAATCAGGAGGTGAAATCGTATTCAAGTAATGCATTAGGTACTTCTTAGTCATTGCAATTCATGATCCCGATTAGAGTATTAAAATTCATCGTAGGTATAGTTGGTGTTTACATCATCCTACAAATTAAATAAATGAATAATCTGAAGTACGAATGATAGAATGAAGCAGACTCTGTGTTTTCTAAAGATTTCCCTCGGGTTGAGGTCCCATATGTTGGGCCCTCAATTGACATATCTTAATGCTACATCAACTATTCCAAATTCTTGTGTAGATGAAATTTATAATATATAAAAAATGAATATATTCATATAAATGCCATGATCAATAGAGAATTGCATATGAAAGGTAATGAATATACAGTGTAAACAATGACTCACTATAAGGTAGGGGAAAAATTCCTTAGTTATTGGATTACTTACATCGATTCATTATGGGTATGGGACTACAACGAATCATTGAACTTGTAAGTAAAACGTAGGACCAAATGAAATATTGAACAACACAACAACAAGAAGAAAAAGACTGAAAAATAATCTAAGCGTACAAAGAGGAGCTCTCGGCCTAAGAGGATCAAACATATCAAATCTTCGCTTCAGTAGTTCTAAAATTATGTTGATGATACTAATGTTTTGTAATCATGTAGAAAGTGAGTTGTGTGTTTTTAATGCATTAAAATACATCATATTCATACCACAATTCATAACTAACCATTTAGGTAAGTCTAGTGACTAGGATTTCCAGAAATAGCATGTTGCTTAGGAAGAGCTTTCTTAGATCATGCATAGCCTTATGTGTATGTATGCTTACACCCATAATTAGTACAATTGTGTAATAAATCCATACAATATTACTATTTTATGTTCAAGATCAGGTGGATGTTGAAGGTACATTGCAGTTGTTCGGACTCAAAGATTTCATCTGGCTTGGTAGGTCCTCATGCATTCGAGGATGCTTGCCTTTACATTCTTGATTAGTAGTAGGTTTGAACTAGTAGAGTATGTTCCACTAGTTTTTATTTCCCATTGTATTTAGACGATTGTAATGATGCTACTTTTTTAGAAAGAACTACTTATGACATGAGATTCTATTTTTTTGAAGTTGTATGTTTCTATAACTAGATGGTTGATGTATGAGCAATGAACTTCCTTACAAATACGTGTTTATATGTTTACAATATGAAGTCTACATTTACTTTAAATATAAATAAAAAGTTTTAAATTTTCCACTAAAATTAACCATATGAATGTGATGAATGCAAGATGAGGCTTGTCTGCGTCCTCTGAGAGGTGAACGATGCCGGTGGCGATTCGGATTCCATAATTTGGGTCGTGACACAACCCAATTAGGGGAGTAACATCATGAAACCATGATAACAAGGACAATTGAATCTCTAGAACACAATTCAACACTAGATTATAGCTTAATACAAGATACATAGGCTAATTTTATAATATACTTTATAAACTAAATCACATCTCAAGAACTAGCAAGATAGACCTATAATTCATCTTAATTTATTCATATAAATACCACAGACTATTAATCTAATCAATAACCAAGTCAATTCAATGATCACAATACAATATAGATCAAGATCACAACCTAGGGTTAGGGATTGAGGATCATGTTCTTCAATTTAGACCAAACCATCAACAATTAGAATAATCAAGTGAAAATGCACGTTAATATATTCAATATAACCTAAAGAAAATCATTAACAACTCAATCCATAACTTCAATTTCGTAATTTGATGAAACCCATAAGAAAACTCAACTTTTGAAATCCATTTCGTAGGAACTCTTTGAGGAATGAGTCTAAAAGGTGAATTAGATCCCATTAATAAGATCAAACTTACCTCTCAAATAATAAGTAAAGAGGTCGTATCAAGCAATGAACCCAAATAATGAGGTTGGGGTCGTTCCGATAAGGAAAATAGTTGAAACTTAACTTTATACTATTATTACAATTCTTAAGTCAATTAATTTCCTAGAAAAATAAAGGGGGGGGGGGGTTTATATCTAAATTAATGAAAATAATTAACTAAATAAATGTAAACAACTAACAGTTTTAAATCTTCGAGCTTAATGAATTATTAACAGTTACTACGGTTTAAGTGTTCCCCACAGGTTCCTAACTTGATAATCCTAACTATAACAATTCTTTCATAGTATCTTGCATATAAATTTATAAGTTATGTATCTCTAAATAATTTGTCTGGCATCTAGAAAATTTCACTCTGCACCTTGGTCTGGCTACGTGTGTTGCTATACTAACCCTTACCTTAACTGCATATTAATCATTGTATTTGATATTTTATTATGTTATTACCTCGTACCAATCGACACTAGCCTATTAGATTGTATACACTAAATCTATGTTGATAATTCTTTTCCTATTATCTACCTACTTGGTCCAGCAAGTAGCATTATCGCGAGTTCTAACGTTGGCCATCCGTTAAAAAGACTTCTAAACAAAAAAAATTATCAATACATGCAAGACACTATTCTAGAATTTCTATTTTAGTTAGATTTTACCTCATTATTCACCCATGGTTCCCACAACCCTAGTTATGAAGTTTACTTCCCCATAGTAATAATCACACTATTAATATATTTAATATAAGAATTCATGCACTAACTTTAATGAGAAAGAATAAAATCCCGAGGTTAACTTTATTAATCAACAAAAGCATCAACAATCAATTCCTGAAAAAGTGTAACAATTACTGAAATTAATCCTTCAATACTTGAACAAGAGAACTAGAGATTATCAAAAAGGCTAACTATCAAAAAGTCTAACATCAAATAGTCTACTATTGAAAAGTCTAACCCTGAAAACGAGGTTTTTCAAACTATTTATAATAAAAACAAAAACCTAATAAAAGAAGGATTCTAAATACTGCAAAATATGCCAAAAAATGCGTCCGAGTCAACGGGCCTTGTGACGGACCGTCGTGGTCACGACGGGTCGTCATGGCCTCCGTCTTCCCAAACATCACAAATTTTTCTACTGCTTTCTTCATTACCTCAACGTACAAGTATGATAGACAGTTCCAAGTACGATGGTCTATCGAGGGTCTCTGTTCCATAATACTTAAACTTCTTGGAATTTGGGTACTGCGACTACTCTCTAATCATTGCGATGAACCAGCAGGACAGACCGTCGTGGATTTCAAAGTTCGTCGTGGACTTCTGTAATCCCACACTAAATCATAGTTCCCCATCTTTCTTCAAAAACTTCACTACGATGCCACCTGCGGACTGTCACAGGCTCGACGAACCGTTATAAGCTCCGTAGGTTGTCTCTTATGCATTTCTTCGCTCACAAACGTCCACGTTCCTCTTTGGACAAATTTTCTGCAATTAAGGAGAAACTTACATAAAAATCAATACAAAAAGGATTTTTGACAAACACTAAACTTAAGGATAAAGCATAAAAAATACTGTGAAAGTACGTATATCAACACCCTCAACTTAAATTCGTTGTTTGTACTTGAGTGACGCACTATGACTAACTACAAAATCTTTATACAGTAGTATCCATATTGATTTCGCAATCATTTGTGTATCAATCCCGATTAATATCATCATGTTTATGCATGTTATCACTGTTAGGCTTGAATTATGTGGAACCAACCAATGACACAGACTCACCACACACTGACACCTATCCTCTTCAATTTCTCACTGAGGTGCTAATATTTCCGGTATTACAACTAGTGTCATCACTTCTAAAATAACATCCTCATTTTTCACACAATGATTTCAGTTTGAGTATAAGGATTACTTTTCAGCATTCATTCTTAGACCAAATTCACAAGTCATTCATACATGTTCCCATAACCTTGCCCTTATTTTCACTGCTTTATGTTCGCCATACGACTCTTACGATCACGATAGGACTTTCTTAACTTGTAACATAGACTCGGGGTCAGGTAGGGTATATTTAGGTATACTTTAGTGACTTTTTCCCTCCTTGACATATTGGCTAAATGTACCACTTTTTATCATTTTATTTCGCCCGATTTCTCATATTCTTTCACCTTGCTATTTTCTTTTCTTTCTTCAGTTGTATAAGTGACCCTTTTCTTTTCTTGCTTGTTTTTATTATATTTTTTCATTTCACTTTTCTTTCAACTAGTTCTTGAGTCACTTTACTTTTGTTCTTTCTCTCTCTTTGTTATTTCAAACCCACTTTCCAGAGCATTCCTAAAAATAGCCACCCTCAACTCATGGCTTTGACATGAGTCAAAGTACACAATACCAAAAGATGGGTCAGGGCAACGAAAAGGTTGTTTACTGCATTAGCCACCCTCTACTTATGCTTTTGGCATAAGCTGAGGTGCACATGTCCAAGGAGGAATAAGGGCCAACACCTTATTCCTAGAAAAGATCAGTTGGGGTGAAATAGAAAGGTCTATTTAAAGCTCAAATCATTTGTATCCAAGAGGGATTAATGTGTTGTTTAATTATTTTATTTAGGGTTAAAATTGGCTATATTGAACAAGGGCCTATGATCCTTTCCTAATTGTCTATTACAACTTACTTTTAGCAAGACAAACCAGGCAAGTTCTAGCTCAGGACAAATAGTGGACTATACGAATATTCCTCACACTCACTTGACATCTTATTACTCTACAAGATTATAAGACACGTACTTCGAGACTTAGACTTAAGGTCATGTAGTGGTGTATCTCTATCTCATTTTTAGAGCCACATATTTATCAATAACTATGGCTAGCCATGCATCATTTTGATTACATCAGGATATCATTTTTGTTTTAGCCATCATGCTTCAGAGTTATACTATGTACACAAGATATAGTCAAGCCGGTTCAACAATAAAAATAACCATTCTCTTGGGGAAAAAGAACACAGGCGAGAAAACCCAAAAGAGGATCGTGAATTGGGCTACGCAGACTTCACCCTAGCACTCACTTTAAATTTACCCCACCCCAACAAAAATATATGCAATTGTCCCCAATGCATAAAAAATATTGGGGTACGAGAGTGAAGGTGAAGCAAACCTGGGGCGTAGAGCGCCGGCGATAAGCAAGCTTATGGGTCCGGTTCCCTGGATCCCACTACATATGTAGTCTGGACACCCTCAATAGTGTCCTCATTAGCAACAACACTATCAGTAGTGCGTCCTGTTGTCTCCACGTTTTTGGAGCTAAATGCCCCAGCAGCTAACTCAAAAACCTTGATCTGACACGCCTCCTCATCAGCAATCGAGAAAACCCAGATTTTCACAAAATGGAGGCAACTCTGGACGGGGCCCTCTGCATGGAGCCAACTCATTGTCCTCATCCCTGATGAGGCCTATATCAACAGTGCCCAATGGATTCTTGAAAGGATCACTGTCCCAGATAGGCACACCTGCGAACCTAGATAAGGAAAATATCATGCACGAAAAATGGTAAGTAGTGGTGACCTTGAAAGCCCTCTCGTGCATGACCACCTGTAGAAGCAAACTGAAGTCCACCTCAAAACCGGCTATCGTCGCTACAATCAGCACTCCACGATCCCATGTAACTATATTATCAGCAATCGTGGGCGAAAGGCAGTGGCGGGCAATCACCCATAAAAACTTAGCTGCGAATGTCTAGTCAGCCTTCCTGATGGATCCCTTTGGTTCCGTTACCCAGTCAGCACCCTCTACATCAATAGATATGTGTTGTTCTATCCACCTGTTGGTCCTCTCTATCAGCGATGGCTCATGCAAGAATTGCCCATTTTTAACAATTTTCCACCAGTAGTCAAACTCGGCGGTGATAGGGGTCTTTTTGGCATCAATATCCTCTCCATACATATACCGACAAATGGCTTATAGGGAGATGTCGACCTGTATGCCGCATACTCTGATGTGCTCAAGTGGGACCTATTTGGCGGGGGAAGCCCGCCTATCGATATGTGATCGGATAGTAGTCACATAAAAGGCATAAAACTCTCGGACCAACTCCTCACGTAGCAGCTCAATGGACAAGCTGTCTACTCTAGTCAGTGTCTGGTGATGAGATTGTGCATATCTGGCATGGTGGGGAGACTCCCCGTAAGGACCCGCCTCTGCATTGTAAGGGTCCGTTTCATGATGCCTTTATCATTCAGAAACATGGCATCTGAATACACTTGGTATTGCCCGTCGATACACCACCGGTTAGGCTGGTCGGCAACCGGGGTGAGAGCACCAATCGCTGAGCCTGAAGTGGAATCAGGACTGTCAGCCTCACCAGGCGAGGCAGACTGTGCAGCTGTGGCGGGTGTAAAAACTACTGTGGACCCGAAGGCTTCGTCATACCACGAAACTCCTAAGGAACCAGATGCTCCTTCTTCATATGTAGCTGACCCAGAAGATGTGTTGGGCAGTGTGCGCTCCTCATAAGACTGGGAGGCAGTGACTATGCCAGACGCCACCTTTTTGGGTATAGCTCTGGTTGCACGTGCAGCTCGTGTTGTAGGGACAGTGCCTGGGGGCACGTACTCGGGATTATGCTCATCATTAGAGCCTATAACCAGTCGGGCAGATGGGACGACAGACTTTGAACGCCCATGTGCGTAAACTCGATCTTGTTTCGGTTCCATTAGAGATAGTACCTGTAGAGAATCATTATTAGTACTAGAAGGAGCAAACAAGACAATCAAAAACGACACAAAATAAACATAAGATCAAAGCTTTGATGATATCTCTGTAGTTACAGTGAAACACGACAGACCAGGCGCCGACTTGTCATTAGTATGACGGACCGTCATGGGGTCCGTCATAGCTTACTTCAACTATTTTTATGTGGAGACCCCTGAATGAAAGTCTTTGACAGTTATGATGGATAAGAAGGACGGATCATCGTGATAATGACGGTCCTTCGTCGATGTCCGTCATGGGGCACTTAGAAAAAAAATTAAGACCCTTAGGAGATGGGGTCTCTAACTGTCATGACGGTCGTGTAGGACGGACCGTCGAGGGTATGACAGTCCGTCGTAGATGTGCATCAGACAACACTTGGAAAAAAATGGATACCCTTAGCAAAAGGGTCTTTGACAACCATGACGCCTCTGAAGGACGGACCATCGTGTTAATGACGGTCCGTCTTATATGTCTGTCAGAGGACACATAGAAAAAGTTGGAGACCCTTATGAAGAGGGTCTTTGACAACTCAAACGGTTGTGCAGGGCGGACCATCGTAGGTATGACGGTCCATCGTCAGAGGACACTTGGAAAAAAATGGAGATTCTTAGGATAAGGGTCTCTGAAAACCATGACGGTTCAGGACAAACCGTCGTGTTAATGATGATCCATCTTAGATGTCCATCAGAGGACACTTAGAACAAGTTGGAGACCCTTAGGACAAGGGTCTCTGACAACCATGACAGTTATGCAGGACGGACCATCGTAAGAATGACGGTCCGTTGCATTTGTCCATTGGTGGACACTTAGAGAAATTGAATAGTGGGGTGTTGGAGCATACCCTATGACGGTGCGTCGTGGGTACGACGGTCTGTCATCGAGGTCTTGTTCCCATAACGAATAGGCTATCTTTATCTCTTAATTAACTATCCTATGCTCGAGAAGGTCCCTCAGTTCCTCGGTTCTTTCATTCAGTGACAGAATTGAGGATTTCACAACCATCCCCTATGACTCAAACAGAATACTAAGGGTTAACGTACATGTTTCTAAACCAAATACCTAGAAAACTAGCAATGCTAAATTACTAATGTCTTGAGTTTTAACAAGGCAATTCGAGGGTTCTCAACCTAGGTCAAACAAAATTGGATCAAAGAATGAAGACCTACCAAAATTAAATAGGCTAATAGTAATTGAAAAACACAAATGCAATGGAAATGGGTAGAGATCAGAGACATATACCTCAGAAGAGGAGAAAAAACAAGCAAGAGAGGCACTTGGTTATTAAGAGCAGAACTACAGCAGCAGACTCTGACCATTAGAAAGAAGATTTCCGGAATTGGGGATTTGGGGAAGTAATTAGTTGAAAGAGAGGTAGGAAGTTTGAAGTTTGAAAGGGAGGGAATGGGAAAAAGGGGGAAAGAAATCGTTCAAATGAGGGGGTTTTAAAGGTTTAAAATTTTACAAGTTCCCCAGCCGAGTTGGGTCGGGTTGCTGGTTAATGACGCAACGAGTCCCCGACAATGGTCCGTCCTATATACGATGGTCTATCATGGGTTCCGTCGTGGGTGACCTAATTTGAAAATAACTGAAGAACGTAATTGGCACGACAGATTCATGCGACGGTCCATCACATGCGTGACGGTCCTTCGATGTGTCCGTCACTGAATGTTGCGGAGTGATTTCTGCAGAATTTCTTGGTGATGTGGCTGCAAACTTAAAACCCATTAGTAGAAAATGCTACCACTACTAGAAAGAAAATAATATGTATTGGTTTGCCTCCCCACAAACGCCTGATTTAACATCGCGGCATGACTGTGAACACTTGATTACTCAAACATCATCAAGATGGTATGCCTTGATCACTTCATTCGCCAATACAGCATGCCCGAAATAGATTCTTATTCATTGTCTATTCACCTCAAACGGCACACCATCCTTCGTTTCCAACTCAATTGCTTCGTGAGAGAATAGTTGGGTAACCAAGTAAGGGCCAGTCCATTTGGACTTGAGCTTGCCCAGAAACAAGCGCAACCTAGAATTGAATAAAAGCACCAAATCCCCAACCATAAACTCTCGTTTTTCAATTTTTAGGTCATGGTACTATTTCATCTTATCTTTGTAGAGGGATGAGTTTTCACAATATTTAAGGCAAAATTCATCGAGTTCATTAAGCACAGTTAACCATTGTTCTGCAACATCGTTCCAATCTATTTTCAAGTTCTTCATAGCCCACATGGCTTTATGCTCTAATTCAACCGGAAGATGACGAGTTTTCCCATACAAGTTTGTATGCGGACATACCTATGGGAGTCTTATACGCTGTACGGTAGGCCCAAAGAGCATCATCAAGCCTCCTTGACCAATACGTTCTACTAGCGTTCACTATTTTTGACAATATGTGTTTGATCTCCCTATTTGACACTTTCACTTGCCTACTAGTTTGAGGATTGTAAGGAGTGGCCACATTATGGCGAACCCATATTTCTCCAATAATCCCTTGAAAAATTTGTTGCAAAAGTGGGATCCCACATCACTAATATTTGCCCTAGGGGTACAAAATTGAGAGAATATATTCTTTTTCAAGAACGCAGTGACACTCTGCCCTTCATTGTTAGCGAGGGTGATAGCTTCCACCCATTTAGATGCATAATCAACCGCTACTAAAATATTCTTCATTCCATGAGAAATCACAAAAAGACCCATAAAGTAAATACCCCAAACATAAAATAACTCAATCACAAGAATGGGGTTTAGAGGGAGCTCTTACTTTCTTGAAATGCTGCCATCTCTTTGGCATCTATCACATGCTTTAGCAAACTCATGAGCATCTTGATGAAGAGGTGGCCAATAGTAACCAGATTGTAATATCTTATGAGCGATTCGAATACCACTATGATGTCAACCAACCGGTGAGGAATGACATTCCTCTAAAACACTCAACATCTCACATTCTGGAACACAACGCCGAATAAGCCCATCGGCACAGCTCCTATATAAGTATGGTTCATACCACAAGAACTTTTTCACATCGTACATGAACTTTTTTATTTGATGAAAGGACAAGTCCAGTGGAATAATAACGCAAGCCAGATAGTTCGCCAAATCTGTGAACCATGGAATCAAGTCTTGTGAGGCAGGCAATATATGCTTATCGGAGAGAGTATCATCAATACCAATCTTATCCCCTAACTCTCTTATAGCTTCATCTTATAGACGGGACAAGTGATCGTGAACCTTATTCTCGGTCCCTTTTCTATCCCTCATCTCAAAGTAAAATTCTTGTTGCAGTAATACCCATCGAATCAACCTCGGTTTCGCATCCTTCTTTTCCATCAAATATCTCAATGCAAAATGGTCAGTATGCACTATAACTCTAGTACTTAGCAAATAGGAGCGAAGTTTTTCAAAAGCAAAGAATACTACAAGGATTTCTTGCTCAGTCATAGTGAAGTTCTTTTAGGCTTCATTTAGAGCTTTACTAGCATAGTAAATAGGTGAAGGAGTTTGTTCCTTCTTTGTCCCAATACCACACAAAGAGCAACCCCACTTGCATCGCACATCACCTCAAATGGAATGTTCCAATTTTGAGAAATAATGATAGGTGCAGACACCGATTTTTCTTTCAGCTCGCCGAATGCTTTAAGACAAGATTCATCTAAATAAAATATACAATCTTTCTCAACAAGTCTTCACAACGGATGTGCAATTTTTGAAAAATCTTTGATTAATCTCTAGTAAAACCTGCATGCCAAGAAAGCTTCTTACACCTTTTACAAAGGTAGGTGGGGGAAGTCTCTCTATTACCTCGACTTTATCTCGATCAAACTCTATGCCCTTTTTTGAAATGTGATGACACAAAACAATACCTTCTTTCACCATGAAGTGGCATTTTTCCCAAGTTATTACTAAGTTGCAGTCTTCACATCTCTTAAGGACCTCAAAAAAATGGTCAAACACCGCTCAAATGATTCAACAACAACAGAAAAATCATCCATAAAACTTCAATAATATCTTCCACCATGTCGGAGAATATCGACGTCATACATCTCTGAAATGTGGCGGGTGCATTGCACAACCCAAACGACATTCTCTTGAACATAAAGGTCCCATATGGACAAGTAAAGGAGGTTTTCTCTTGCTCTTCTGGTGCAATAGAAAGTTGATTATACCCCGAATATCCATCAAGAAAAAAGTATCACCCTTTTTCGGCAAGTCAATCCAACATCTGATCCATGAAGGGCATAGGAAGATGGTCTTTTTAGGTCTATGCATTTAATATACGGTAATCCATAAACACCCTCCATCCTGTAACCGGTATCATTGTAACAAGTTCATTTTTCTCATTAGGAACTACAATCATTCCCCCTATCTTAGGTACACACTGAACAGGGCATACCCAACTACTATCGGCGATAGGATAGATTACTCCAGCATCCAAACATTTAATGATTTGCTTCTTCATGACCTCTTGCATAGGTGGATTTAAGCGTCTCTGCTGATCAATACATGGATTATGATCGGGCATGAGTTGGATTTTATGAGAACAAATACTACGAGGGATCCCAATAATGTCTGCAATAGTACACCCAATAGCTCTTTTGAACCTTTTTAGCACTTTCAGCAAACTCTAAACTTGTTGTTCATTCAGGTCTGATGCAATGATTACCGGTAAAGTGTCACCATTTCCTAAGAATTCATACATGAGATAAGGTGGGAGAGCTTTTAGTTCTAACTTTGGAGCCTCGTCTATAGATGGTTTCGCGGGTGGAGACTCGCGATTCTTCATGTCTAACTCATATTTTTTCGGTTTAAACTGAACATCACCACGATCAAGAGCTGCGACTAATGACCCATACTCTTCAATGCAATCATTATCAAAATGCATGATTAATGTCGCTAATGCTTCTACACCTAGACATTTTTCTATTTGTGTCTCGGATGCCTTACCAACTTTGTAGAATATAGCAGATACTGATTGAAGCTCACCACTCTACCTCGTAGACCTACAAATTTTGAAGGTCACTTCTTCATTGTTCAACCGAAACTTCATCTTCCAGTAGCAAGGAATTACCTCCTAAGAATAATTGGCACTTCAAAATCTACTTCACAATTAAGAATAATAAAATATGCCGAAAATATGAACTACTCCACTTTTACTAGCACATCGTGGAGTATCCCTTTAGGCCTTTTTACTATTCGATCGACCATCAGTAGTCGAATCGCAGTGGGCTTTGGATCACCCAAATCTAAACTCTTGTAAATTGATAGGGGCATGAGATCTATTCTATCCCCTAGATCACATAATTTTTTCGCAAAATGTAATAACCCGATTGTACAAGGAATAGTGAATGTACCCGGATATTTTTTCTTTTGTACCAGAGATCTTGTAGCAATAGAACGACAATGCTACATTCCATCATCATCTTCAATATTGACCGATCTTTTCTTTGTAACCACATCTTTCATAAACTTGGCATAACTGGGCATTTGTTCTAAAGCTTCTACCAAAGGGACATTTATAGAAAGCTTCTTCAACATTATTAAAAAAAACCCGATATTTACCATCCTCGGTCTTTTTCATTAATATTTGAGGAAATGGGGGTGGTGGTCTACACATGGGAGTTACCTTTTTAGGCACTTCACCAACTTTTTCAGTGTTATCTTCTACTGCACCACTAACCTCTACCACTCTATCAATATATTTTATCACCTTTTTCTCATTAGACGGCATAGGTGGGTCAAGAATTTTCTTACCACTGCGAGTAGGGATTGCCATACAGTGTCCATCATTCTTTGGATTTTGGACAGTGTTTCTAGGAAGAGTGCCCGGTTGCCATGTGTTCAAATTCGCAGATAATTGGGCCATTTGTAACTCAAGCTGTTAATCGATATTACATGTTTATCGAATTTCTGACCAATACCCGCTAAATCACTACTTAACTCTTTAATGTGCTTATCACTAGAATGGAACCTCCTCCTCATTTTGTGCAACATATCCTCAACTAGCGCCATACTACCTTTACGATTTTGAGGAGGAACATATGGCCAATTCCTATCTTTTCTGTTACCATAGGTACCCCTGTTGAAGTTGTTGTCGTGGTTGTAATTTCCATCTCAGACATAATGACCCTTATGGTTATAGTTACAATAGATCCGACCTTGGTTTCCTTGACCTTCGCGCCAATTCTCATGATTTGAGTCTTGGGTACTCGGTCGGAAACCGCCCGTCTTCTCATTTACCGCATATGAATCCTCCTCATAATAACATTAATCATTTGGTGGTGGTGACTTAGACAAGTAGTTAACTGCATTTATCTTTTCTGCACCCCAAAAAATTTCACTCAACACCTTGGTCCGGCTACGTGTGTTGCTATAATAACTCTTACCTTTACCTCATATTAGGCATTGTATTCGATATTTGACTAAGTTATTACCTTGTACCAATCAACACTAGCCTATTAGATAGTATACACTAAATCTATAGTGATAATTCTTTTCCTATTATCTACCTCCTTGGTCCGGCAAGTAGCATTAAGGCGAGTTCTAATGTTGAACATCGTTAAGAAGGCTTCTAAATGAAAGAATTATTAATACATGCAAGTCACTATTCTAGAAATGTTATTTTAGTTAGATTTTACCTCATTATTCACTCATGGTTCCCACAACCCTAGTTATGAAGTTTTGTTACCCATAGTCATAATCACACTATTAATATATTTAATATAAGAATTCATGCACTTACTTTGATGACAATGAATAAAATCTAGAAATTCACTAGATTAATCAACAAAAGCACCAACAATAAATTCCAGAAAAAGTGTAACAATTAATGAAATTAATCCTTTAATACTTGAACAAGAAAACTAAAGATTATCAAAAAGCCTAACTATCAAAAAGTCTAACATCAAAGAGTCTACAATTGAAAAGTCTAACCCTAAAAACGAGGTTTTTCGAACTATTTATAATAAAAAAAACTAATAAAAGAAGCATTCTAATTACTGAAAATCTGTCAAAATGCGTCCGAGTTGACGGACCTCGTGACAGACCGTCATTGTCAAGACGGGCTGTCATGGCCTCCGTCGTCCCATACTTCACAAATTCTTCTTCCACCTTCTTCATTACCCACAAAGTATAGGTATGACGGACCACTCCAAGCATTAAGGTCCGTCGAGGGAATTTGTTCCATAATACTTAAACTTCTTGGAATATGGGTACTAAGACTACTCTCAGATTATTGCGACGATCAAGCAGGATGGACAATCGTGGCTAGGACGGCCCGTCGTGGACTTCCCTAATCCCACACTAAGTCATACTTCACCATCTTCCTTCAGCAGCTTCACTAGAATGCCACCTACGAACCATCACAGGCTCGACGGACCGTCATAAGCTTCGTAGGTGGTCTCTTCTGCATTTCGTCGCTCAAAAACTTCAGCGTTCATCTTTTGACAGATTTCCTGCAAATAAGGAGAAACTTATATAAAAATCAATAAAAAATGCTTTTGGACACACACTAAACTTAAACCAAAAGAATTAAAAATACCGTGAAACCACGGTATATCACCCATACCGTAACGTTTGATGAAGAATTGATGGTAAATTCGACCCTTTCCATCCCCAAACACCTATCCTTGCTAGTCTTCAATGGTGAGTTCAAGTAGAGAGAGAAACAAGAGATAAGGAAGAGAGTTTACTTTGTGAGTTGTCTTTAAATTAATGATGTTAGGGGTATTTATATTGGGAGTTAATTTAGTTAATTAGTATACTCTTAATCCCTAACTAACCACTAAACCACCTAATTAATTAAATAAGACAAACTTAAAATGTGCAGGGAGTTGGTTGTGTCACCGACGACACCACAATCGACGAACCGTGGTTCAATCGATGGACCATGCCCACCTCTGTGATGCACATCCAGCTGTTTGGACAATGACTATGCAGGTAGGGCTCTTTTACAAATTGTTGAAGCGTGGGACAATGGTGGCATCGACACCCAATTTATCCACACACGGACCGTAGCGTGCACTTCGTTGGTAAGATAAGAGGTTGCGGGTGAGGGGATTTCATATACTAGCCTAAGTGTGGGACGACGGTGGCACCGACGCCCCGTCAGTCCATAACGGACTGTCTACTGTCCTGTCAATGCACACTGCTAGGCAGTGTTACCTCAAACTGCAAGGATCCTCCTCAAGGGCCCTTGGTCATTCCTTGGGGAGTCATACTCGGGTGTTTTTACCATGGAACAACTTAAAAACCTGTTAGGTACCGTTACACCAATTTTTCATAAAATTCTGACTCATAAAAGCTAGTCAAATAGGCTAAGGTATGCTAGAACCCCTTTGAACCTACTTCCGGACGTCATGGACGTTCTTGAACATTTTTGTTCTTAAACTTCCTAAATTACCTATACTAATTAAGATGGACTTAAAAAAATTACCTAAACCTCATGACACCTATATTAGGCTTTACGACACGTCTTGAATTTTCAAGATGTTACATTATCCCTCCCCCACCTTGGAACATTCGTCCCCAAATTACACTAGAGCTTTTTTGAAGGAAGGAGTAGACTCAAGACTAGCATCCCAACAAATCAAAAATATCAAATCAATATAAATCATGTCTTTCGACAAGGCAAATATAAAAAAGCAAATTTTCACACATAAGCCTCAAAAACAATTCGTGATGAGGCATTATTTCTCACAATACTTATGAGCTCAACATACATTAGATGAGTTAATTAGCACAAAGTTCATCTTAACAACATGCTACATATAATTTCATAATTACTCACCATACTAAAATGCACAACATAACTCAAATAAACCCCAAAATGTACATTTTTGCAAGAATTCACCAAAATCAAGAAACTTCAATTTCTGGTCATATTTATATATTAAAAAGAATGTCAAACCTTAATTATAAAATAGATGAGGGTAGCGGGACTTTATGTCGGCCTCGGCCTCCCATGTTGCACCCTCAACTAGACGATTCTTCCACAACAACTTTACGGGAACCACCTCTTTATTCCTCAACTTCTTGACTTGCCTATCAAGAACTTGAACCGGAACTTCCTCATAAGAGAGATAATTCTTGACACCAAGACCCTCAACGAGAAGAATAGACTCGAGATCACCGATACACTTCTTCAACATAGAAACATAGAAAACTGGATGAACCAAAGGCAATTCTTTAGGAAGTTGAAATTCATAGGCAACCTTACCAACCCTTTCGCAAGATTTCATAGTGACCCACATAACGAGGAATAAACTTCCATTTCTTGCAAAATTTAACCACCCCTTTCATTGGTGAAAATTTCAAATGCACCCTATCACCTTCTTCAAACTCCAAATCCCTTCTCCTATGATCGGCATAAAACTTTTGACAACTATAGGAAGTTTGAAAAAGATTCCCTATGATATGAACTTTATCAAAAGTCTAATAAAAAAATAGGGACCAAGAAGCGATGGCTCACCTACTTCAAGCCATACAATAGGAGACCTACACCTCTTACCATACAAGGCTTCATAGGGAGCCATGGAAATGGATGAATTAAAACTATTATTATAGGAAAACTGCACCAAAGGCAAATGTTTATCCCAATTCCCTTTAAAATCAATAATGCATGTCCTAAGCATATCTTCAAGGGTTTGTATAGTACGCTCCTCTTGACCATCAGTGTGGGGATGAAAAACGGTGCTCAACTTCACCGTAATACCCAACCCTTTTTGGAATGATCTATTCAAACTAGATGTGAATTGTGGCGCCCGATCCGATATGATGGATAACGGAATACCATTGCAGAACACAATCTCATCTATGAAGATTCTTTCATAATCATCCTCCGAATATGTAGACTCGACGGGAATAAAGCGAGTGGACTTAGTCAATTAATCCACAACTACCCATATGGAATCATATGACTTTTGAGTCATAGGTAAACCTACTACAAAGTCCATACTGATGTCTTCCCACATACAAGTAGGAATTTTGACCTTTTGTAACAACCCACCGACTTTTGTTGTTCGGCCTTTACTTATTGGCTATTCGGACACTTAGCGACAAACTCTTCTATGTCCCTTTTTAAACCTTCCCACCAATATATCTCCCTTAGGTCATGGTATATTTTTGTTGAACTTGAATAAATTGAGTAGCAGGACGCATGGGCTTCTTCTAGGATTCGGTCCCTAACCCTATCTACATCGGGAACACACAATCTCCCTTAGTACCTTAACACACCATCCCCTTAAGGAGAATTACTGATTTAACTTTCTGAGAACTTATTCTTTCAACTCCATTAATGCTTTATGTAGGTGTTGTTTGAACTTCACCTCAAACTCTATAGATGACTCAAAGTTATGACGGACTATAGTACCCCCATCCGGAGAACTATCCAACATCACACCCAACCTAGACAAAAGTTAAACTTCTCTCTCTAGGTTATTCTTGGCTTGGTAAAGGTGGGATACACTACCCATAATCATACGACTTAGGGCATCTGCAATCACATTAGCCTTGTCGGTTTGATAAAGTACACTTAAGTCATAGTCTTTAAATAACTCTTACCACCTTCTTTGTCGAAGATCCAACTTCTTTTGGGTAAACACATTTTGGAGACTCTTATAGTCGGTAATGACGACAACTTCAACCCCATACAAGTAATGCATCAATATTTTAAAAGCAAAAACTACGACCGCTAATTGAAGGTCATGAGGTGGATAACTTCCCTCATGTACCTTAAGTTGCCTAAAGGAATAGGCTATCACTTCCCTGTGTTACATAAGCACACACCCCAAACCCACTCGGTATGAGTCACAATGTACAACAAAACCCTTTGTACCCTCCGATAAATTCAACCCAGGAGCGAAAGTCAACCTATCTTTCAACAACCTTAAACTTTTCTCACATGCCTCCAACTACTCAAATATTTAACTCTGATAGGTCAAAGTAGTCAAAGGAGATGCAATGGACGCAGAACCATCCATGAACCTCCAATAATATCCATCTAGACCTAAGAAACTCCTAATGTCGGTTGGATTCAATGGTCTAGGCCAATTCTTCAGCGCCTCCATTTTTGTTGGGTCTACCTCAACTCCTTCACTTGAGATAACATGCCCAAGAAAAGTTACCGACCTTAACCAAAACTCATACAATCTATATTTGCCAAACGATTAATGTTCTTTGTGGGTTTGCAATAGCACCCTCAAATGACCTGTATGATCACCCTCATCCTTCGAATATAACAAGATATTGTCAATGAAGACAATGATAAATGAATCTTAAATTTTGAAACACTCTATTCATTAGGTCCATTAACGCTGCCAGAACATTAGTGAGACCGAAAGTGTCACGACCCAAATCGGGGACGCGACTGGCACCCACACTACTCTCCTGTGTGAGCGAACCAACCAATCTAAACCCAAATAAATTAAACCAAATACAACGCGGAAGACTTAACTCAATACGAAAAATAAATACGATACATATCCCCAAAATCCGGAAGTCATCATCACAAGAACATCTATCCTCAAATTACTAAACTAAGAGTATTTTAAGAAGTTAAACAAATGAAAGCTAGTCCATGCCGGAACTTCAAGGCATCAAGAAGAGAAGAAGAAGATCCAGTCCAAGCTAGAAGCATAGCTCACCCTGAGATCCGGTACAGTGAAGACTGGCTAGAATCGCGTCGAGTTGAAGACGACGGCACGGTTGCTGCACTCCACAAATACAAGAAAGAAACAAACAAGTAGGAGTCAGTACAACCACACGTACTGAGTAGGTATCATCGGCCAACTCAGAATAGAAAACAGTATATATCAGTTAATCTCACAAATCAACTATAATACTCAACATGTAGTAACAACAAATACTACAATCATCAATAATATCACCAAG
>CM064974.1:34508885-34559844 GCA_032847665.1 Solanum chilense
ATATATATATATATATATATATATATATATATATATATATATATATATATATATATATATATATATTCAACCCTTTGTAATTTCATACATAATTCAATTAAATAACTGATCACACTTTCAGGTGTTGTTACCTAAAGTTACAGCGCTCGGTGCTGGTGGACCCTATATATATATATATATATATATATATATATATATTTTATAAAAAAATGGAAGTTCAGCAAGAATCCAAAATTATTTTTTTGTTGCTGCCATCATGATTTTAATCCAAAAATATATTTTTTAAAATAATCACTGGCTGATCCTCTCACGTGAGCAAGAAATTAGGCCACGTATTTATCACCGTAGCCGCCATCCCCTTTTAACAATATACCAATTATCAAAAACTCGTGAATTTTATAAATATGTAAAACTATTTAGAAATCAAAGTTGTCAATAATACTATATAAACTTTTAATGTTTCTTGCGTGATATGTATTTTCATGATATATTTAGCTATCTATAGAGATGTAAGCATTGTTGTTGATGCCAACTGTTGGAAAATTATATGCACAACAAAAGCATATCAGGATCTTTAATACTTACATGAATAATAGATAACAAATATCGTTTATGCTAAATAAATATCATGCTAGAACACATAAACATAATGAAATTTTACTCAATAATTACCTTTGAAGCGTGAACGGATACCTTCAAGTGAATCTCCACGTTAAACGGATCTTTAAGCGAATCTACAATATAGCTATGGTCTTCTACGGTGATCCCATGTCACATCCGAACTCTCTCAATACTTGGGTGGGCAAATATTGAATAGAAAATTAATCATCCTTTTTTCTAGATTAGGAGAATGCCTATTTATAGAGATTTCTTCGTAATCCAAAAAAGACTAGAAAAAACTATATTCTTCTTTTTTTTTTTTTATAGAAACAGGATGCTGAGTTCTAGTTAAATATGGGCACTATATGGACCACATAATTAAGTACTGACGCTTCCTATTATTAAAATAATTCTAAATAATTAATTTCAATTATTCTTACCATATTAAATTACAAATCATTCTACTAGAAATTCGTCATTGCACTCCTCTACTTCGTAATTCCCTATTAAACACTAATGTAAATCCCCAATGTTAAGATTTCATATACTAATCAATAAATTAAATTACTGACGAATTTAACTTAATGATTAATTTCCTTTAGAGTACTACTTAACTTATTTCATGTGTCGAATTCATAAATCCACTTGCAAGATTTGACAAGATGAAAACTTATAAGTTTCTCAAAAAGACATATCAATCAACCAGTATAACGAGACATGAATTCCATCAACTAACTTATTATTTCACCAATATATATTATTATCATCCAACTTACCAGACATATTGATCCATCTTAGAATCTCACCTTTTAATAAATCCAAACAATAATTAATATATACATATCATAATAGTTATATCAAGATTAAGAATATAGATACATTTAATAGTTTAAAGAATATGTTTTTGTCAGTTAGTCTAAAACAACTATCTCTACTCGGTCCGTTCAATACATACTGAAGGAATATTGATTGTATTGAATTGTTAACCTAATAGGGGAATACATGGGAGATATATATAGGAGATATAGGAAGGAGTACTAATCCTAATAAGACTAGGATTAAGGAGTACTAATCCTAATAGGACTAGGATTAGTACACAGTAAATACTAATATCATTTTATACTATTTATTTAATACTATCTGTTATTATCCCCCCTCAAGCTGAGTTGAGCGGAAGCGAACGGAAGCTTGGAACTGAGGTAATCGTGTTGTCGGCTCGGGAGAGGCTTGGTGAGAATATCAGCTGGTTGTTCTTCAGTGGGTACATACTGCACAATCATGGTGCCGGCCTGAACTTCATCGCGAACAAAGAGACAATTGGTATCAACATGCTTCATTCTGGTGTGTAGGACGGAATTCTTGGCCACACAAATGGTTGATTTGTTGTCACAATAGAGAACAGGAACAGTGTGAGTAGCGCGGAGTTCGTGAAGAATATATGTGACCCACATAGTCTCAGCAGCAAGAAGAGCAAGGGCGCGGTATTTAGCTTCAGTCGAGGACCGAGAGTCCTTGGGTTGTTTTTTTATACACCAGGAGATCAGGTTCGGCCCCAAAAAAACGAGAAACCCCGATGTAGATTTTCTGTCATTTTTATCATTCGCCCAATCTGAATCTAAGAAAACCCCGAAGCTCCAAGTCCCCGGGTCGAATGAGTAAACCACGACCAAGAGTGCCAAAAATGTACCTGAGAATGCATTTTAGACAATGGTAATCATGTTCACTTGGTTGATGCATGCGGTGAGAAACTCGGTTGACAGCAAACTGGATGTCAGGACGGGTAATGGCCAGATACTGTAGAGCCCCAATGAGGCTGCGGAAGTGGGTGATATCGGCAAAGGGGGTGTCGGCTCCATTCATAGACGAAGAGACTGCCATCGGTGTTGGTTGACTGGTGGATTTTTCCAGTCCAGCTTTCTGCAACAGATCTCGAGCATATTTTGATGATGAAGAAACAAGCCGCTGCCTGTCCGAGAAACCTCCATTCCCAGAAAATAATGTAACGGGCCAAGGTCCTTCATTTTGAAGGTAGTATGCATAGCTCGATTGACATCCTGAATGAGAGCTGCAGTAGAGCCTGTAATAATGATATCATCTACATAGACAAGAAGAATGACTGTACCGTGTGCTGAATGTCGAGTAAACAGACTCGTGTCGTGTACACAACACGTGAAGCCGAGTCCCTGGAGGAACGTTTTTAGACGTGTGCACCAAGCACTGGGGGCTTGCTTGAGCCCATACAGAGACTTCTTGAGTTTGCAAACATGTTGAGGGAAGCAGGGATCAACATAGCCCGGTGGTTGCGTCATGTAGATAGTTTCATTAAGCATGTCATGAAGAAAAGCATTGGAAACATCCAACTGATTGATAAGCCAATTGTTGCGCACGGCGAGTGACAGTACCAGGCAAATGGTTTCCTGCCAAATAACAGGACTGAATGTCTCGGAGTAATCAAGCCCATACTAGGCTATAGCAACCAAACGAGCCTTGTACCTAGAAATACTGCCATCTGCATTGTGTTTAATTTTGTACACCCATTTACAACCCATTGGGTGCCGCCCATGGGGCTAAGGTACAAGAACCAAAGTTTTCTGATCAGTCAAAGCCTTAAACTCGTCATCCATAGCATGACGACAATAAGCATTTTATGAGGCAACAGAGTAGGTTGTTGGTTCACTATCGGGAAGGGGTGTATTTGGTAGTATGTTAGCCTGAAAGGTTTTGGGTTTAAAGATACTAGCTTTGCCACGGGTTAACATGGGATGAGTATTGGGTGGTGGCACGGGCGGTGGTGATTCGGGGGTGGCCGGGAAGGACCCAAAATGGATCGGGCTGGAGATGTTGTGGGTATGGGGTGGTTCGGGTTGGTTGTGAGTGTGGGTGGTGGTTGCGGGTGTATTGTGGGTGACGGTCGAAGGGGTGATGAGGGGTGGTTGGGTAGTGGGTGGAGGTGTGGGGAAAGGTGGTGAGGGACCCTGTGAGTATGTTGGAAAAAAGGGAAGGACGCCAGTGAATGATGTATTTGTGGAGGATGAAATAGACTAGTAGGGAAACTCATTTTTGAAAAATTTGACATGACGAGATATGTAGACTTTATGAGTTTGTGGGTCAAGACAGCGATAACCTTTGGAGGTAAAATGATAGCCCAAAAAAATACAAGGACGGGATCGGGGTTGTAATTTGTGAGTAATATGAGGGCATAGCCAAGGGTAGGCAAGACACCCAAAGACGCGGAGGTTGGTATAATTGGGAAGTTCTTTGTAAAGGAGTTGATAGGGTGATTTGTTGGAGAGGGTGTGACTGGGCATTCTAGTAATGAGGTAGTTTGCGGTGGCTAGAGCTTCTACCCAAAAGGAGACAGGGAGATGAGATTGATGTAGAAGAGTAACCACCGTTTCAATGAGATGGCGATGCTTACGCTCAGCCACCCCATTATATTCGGGAGTGTATGGACAGGAGGTTTGATATATAATTCCCAGGGATTGCAGAAACTGGCCAAAGATGTTATTTACATATTCCTTTCCATTGTCACTTCGAAAAAGTTTAACATGAGAATTGAATTGTGTTTTGACCATTTTTTCAAAAGTGACAAAGGTGGTGTATGCCTGTGATTTGTGTTTTAGTGGGTACAACCAAGTGTATTTTGTAAAATCATCCACAAAACAAATATAATAGCGAAAACCAGCAAATGAAGGAACAGCAGTAGGACCCCATAGGTCAGAATGAATAAGTTGAAAAGGTGCAGTTGTACGCTTCTCAGATAAAGTAAAAGGTAATTATGAGATTTAGCAATTGAACAGGAGTCACAATTGTTTACATGAATGGAAGAAAAACCTAATTGGGACATTAAAGAATTTATTATTTGAGTAGACTGGTGACCCAGACAACTGTGCCACAACAGACTGTGGCCATCAGCCGAAAGAGCCACCGGAGCCACAGGAATGCTTTCTGAAACTGGGTGGGCAGACGAACTTGTGCCAGGAAGAACGTACAGACCATGCTCACAGGGGCCCTGAAAAATCACCCTCTTGGTAGTATTGTCTAGGATCTGAAAATCATTAGAGGTGAACAAGAGTGAGCAATTATTGTCTTTTGTGAATTGGTGAACTGAAAGGAGATTGGATTTAATAGAAGGGACGTGGGTAAGGTTACCTAGGTGAAAGATAGCGGTGGGGGTTTTAATGGTACCCGTGCCAGTGTGAGAAATATTAAGGGACTCACCGTTGCCAACAGTAATACCATTGGAGCCATGATATGGATTTGGAGCGTTAAGCTTGGATAGATCAGAAGTAACGTGCATGTTGGCCCCAGTATCCAACAGCCATTCAGAGGAAGGGCCGGCTTGAGATGCATAATTGGCACGGTTATCACTATTTCGGCTCTCCTCATACCGAAACCAGCAACGAGCAGCGGTGTGTCCTGTTTTCTGACAGATTTGACAAGTTGGACGATCCCGCTCGTAAGTGCCCTGCCCGCCGCTGGAAGATGACTGCCCGCCGCTGCCGAAGGAGTGCAGGCTGTTGTTGCTGCCGTGCTGCTGACCGTCGTACGGCGGACGACTGCCCTGCCGACCGCCGCGCCCGCGGCCTCCGCTGTTTCTGCCGTAGCCGCCGCGGCTCCCCTGCCGGCCGCCACCACGCCCCCCGCGATAGTTCTGGCTTGCGGTGAGGGCGGTGGCCGGCTCCATAACAGCGGCTTCTCGGAGAAGAAGTTTGCTCTCCAGATCCACGTTGATTTCTTCACTTTTTAGCCACGAGGAGAGAGTAGCCAGGTCAACGGGCGTTGGACTGATGCGAACCGCCTGTTTAATGGAGGAGTAAGCTGATGGGAGCCCCCGAACGACGCACATGACGAGATCTTTTTCGGGAATGATTTCGTTCACGGTGTCGAGGGCTGTGATGATGGTGGAGACCTCGTCTAAATACTCCGCCATAGTTTTCGTGCCTTTGGTAATTGTGTGGAGACGATCACGCAATTGAAAAATATGAGAGTGGGAAATTGATGCATAGCGTGTTGCGAGGGCCGTCCACAGGGCTGAAGCAGTTGTGTAGGATCGGACGTGTTTCTGAACCATGGGAGAGATGACCGCAATCAAACATGATCGGATCTGGCCATCCACGACTTTCCAGGCGGCATGGGCCGGATTGGTTTTTTCTGATTTGTCCGTGGCGGTGATGACTGCCGGCGGCGGTTCTGTGCTTCCATCGACGTATTTGAGAAGGTAATTGGCCTCAAGGGCTGTAAGAACGGTGATTTTCCATGTAGGTTAATTTATGTCTGATAATTTTTCGGGAATCAGGGCATGAAGAAGCCTGAGAAGGAGTTTAACGCCAGAAGGAAGTGAATCGAGAGGATCAACCTCGGTTGTCATGGCTGCCGCCGCCCAGGAGAAGAGAGGGAACGATCGGTGACCTAAAGAGAGAAAAAAACCTAGAGAAAAGAAGATCTAGGTTTTCTGGCTCTTGATACCATGAAGGAATATTGATTGTATTGAAGTGTTAACCTAATAAGGGAATACATGGGAGATATATATAGGAGATATAGGAAGGAGTACTAATCTTTATAGGACTAGGATTAAGGAATACTAATCCTAATAGGACTAGGATTAGTACACAGTAAATACTAATATTATTTTATACTATTTATTTAATACTATCTGTTATTACATACAAAATGTACTAGCACAAGAAGTTGAAACTATACCGTTCCCATAATCAGGACAAATTACATATAATCTTGTGCTACAAACGTACCCGATGACATGTCCAATATCCATCCTAAATTGCGAAGCAAAAAATTTATACTTATTAGAACTGATGATTTAGTCCTCTGTGTATAAGCTAAAATTCTACACGCTAAATCATCTACTATATAAGTAAATAGACACCATAAACGAATATATGATCTATTGAATTTTAGTGAATTTTTATTCTCTAATACATATTATTTCTTAACACATGGTTAATTGTATATATCCCAACAATCTCCTACTTGGACTTTTAACCATCACAATTGTTATAGTGTACTATATCCAAATACATGATTAATAGTATATATCCTAACAATCTGCCACTTAGATATTTAATCTTGAATATTGTTAGAATACTATGTCTCAACGCATGATTAATAGTATATACTCTAACAGTTGGGACATGAGATTGACATTTCAAACACTCTGAAGGCTTTATAAACGCATACCGCTGCAGATTCATAACAATTAATAATAAATTAAACTAACACTAAGACAGGATAACTTCAAACTCAGCGATGGAACAACTAAAGAGAAAACCAAGGAGAAATAAGGACAAACAACAGCTAGACGCTAACCCTAATTATTGATTAAAGGAACAACCAACAACCCATTTCTGCCTAACAAATAGGGAATAAGGTGTGAGGAGCATGCATTAATTAACCATGGCAGACAAATCTTCAAATCAAATCTACAGCAATACTGAAAGCCATTGATACTTAGCATTTTGAGGAGGTGGCCATGGCATTCTGTTCAATCATATTTTAAAAAAAAATAAAAAATACAACCATTTCCTGTCAACAAAGAAATTTAAGGAAAGCAACCACGCCTACAAAATCATCGCATACATGCGAACTATTGGACAAGGAAAAAGAGTTTTACACTGTTCAGAAAACCACCCTTTTGTTTTGAGAATTTGACTTATTCATGAAGAGGAAGGGAGGTGAAAACCCTGAAATTTCTGGAGGGAAAGACATGGGCTGGGATTTTAGGGGAATAAATGGATGGTAAATTTTTTTTAAATGTCAATATTTTAACATTTAATAGGGTCATTAGCAACACTTTCAATATTTAGTAGAAATGTCAAATTTTAGTTTCTTATGTATCTTATTTATGTTTTTATTATTTGTTCTTATTTAAAAAAATATAATTATTTAATAACAAAAAGGAGAAAATTAAGGAAGAAAATATTTTTTTAAAAAAATAAGGATCACTTAATTTCTCATCAGTTACATTTTCAAATATAATTTAAATTTTGTTTTTTTTTTCTCCATAATTTTTACCTTTTTAAAATTATATTCATTCCACAATATATTTTATTCATATTCCGTATAGTTTTTTATTAGTTTGTATTCATTCCAATAGGTATGTCAAATGTATCTATATTGTCATTTAAGAAATATATTTGAATTCATATATCTTTTTTCCTCTGTAGTTATATTTTTTCTTCAAAAATCTTTATGTATTCATTTTAATATGTACTTTATTTGTATTTCTATTCATTCTAGTTTTTATTTAGAATTTTGTACAATAGTTTATAAAATACAAAAATTAGTATGATGAAAAAGTGAGAATGAAACATAAAATTGAAAAGAAATAATTGAATATTTGATGTAATCATTCTTAAATAAAATACATAAATAGTTGACATACCTTTAGAATAAATACAAATTAGAAAAAAATGTCCAATTCATAAATTATGCAACATAATTTTTGAAGGAATATAAATATTAATTGTATACATACGATTTTAAATATAAATTGAGAAAGGATACAAAAATCTGATTTTTTTTTATATATATAAAAAGAAACTAATAGGATTTTGTTCTTCATGTAAATAATATACATATCTAGTTAGTATACATTTGGGATGAATTCAATTAGGAACAAATATAGGATTCATAACTATACAACATGAAATTTTGAATGAATATAAATATTAGTAGCATAAATACTAATTTGAATATTAATTGAGAAAGGATATAAAATTCTAAGAAAAAATTACAAAAACAAATACATAAAAAATTCATAGCATACAACACAAATCCAACAAAAGTTCATTAATAAAATCTGAAATGTAATAGTCATGTTAAATGTATTCATAAATTATAGAATATCTACAAATGTGAAAAAGTATAAAGGAATGAAAAATAATAATACATTATCAAAATTAACAAAAACTGACCCCAAAATACAATAATTAAATAACAACAGAATACAAAATACAAACTAATAAATATTGCACAATGTACATAACAAGAAATTTACCAACATATTCAGTACACATTGTTGAACAAATTGTTATTTAACTTCAACTCAACATGCAAAAATCTTAACATGTAAAAAATATTTAAATATCTTTCATCAATAATTTGGTCTTCACTGTCATTTTTTTACCTTACGAGTTACGTTTACAATCAGAATTTGATGAAGACTTTATTCTTGTCATCTCTCTTCTCTAATTTCAAAAGCAGACAATATCCACTATTTCTTGAGTAATACATAGATTAAATGATGGAATATCACTAGAAACCGTTTTACTAAGATGAATAGTGTCTCTTAGAATCATTATTTGAAGAGTATTTTATAGTTCTAAACAAGAAGAATCTTACTTTCACCAATGATTTAAACAACAATAAAATCATAAAATAAATCTAAAAAAAAAAGATAACGGTGAAAAAATACGTTAATTAGAGAAATTTTTGTGAATCCCAGATTTTGAAGATTAAAAAAAAAACATTTAGGTAGAAGATAATAAAAAAAATTGGAGTTGAAGAGAAGAAGGATTTGAAGGTTGAATATGAATATGAACATGAAAATATGGAGAGAGAGAATTTTAATTTTTTTACATAAATATGAAAGAGAGATATGGGAAATTTTTGCAGATTTTAATTCTTTTAAAATTAAAATAATTTGGGAAATGTGAACTATGGATATACATAGAAATATAAATAAATTATTTTTTAGGAAATAAAATTGGAGTTTAATTAGGATACATATTCTTTTTCAAAATAATGACATTTTTGACATCTTAGCTAATATTTTTAAAGTAGTGAGTTTTTTACTAATTAAGTTATTGATTTTGACTAGTTTACTAATTTTTCCTAAATGGATTGGGTCAATTTTATTGCTGAACGTCAAAGGTAAAATGGGTGTTGTTGGGCTGGGTTATTTATGTGTTGGGTAGCTGAAATTTATAGAAGAGGCCCAACTTTGGTCTTAAGATTGGTAAGTAAAGATTTTGAATTTACAAAGTTGCTATTTAATTGCAATTAATCGAATGAATTTTGAACTTAACCCGATTGGGTTTGATTAGCGAATTCGGCTAAATCTTGACTAAAAATGAATTAACAATAATTAACTAACGAGCTTCTTAATATTAACAAGATAAAATAGCTAACTTAATTATAAACTGATGACTCAAAATGTGAACCAACAATTTAGATAAAAACAATTCAATAAAGTATCAAGCAAAACCAAAATCCTTTTGAGACGATTTCACATATTTATAGAATAAACCAATTAAATACAAAATCATATAAAACATATATATTATCTAAACTATAACAAGATAAACTAATAAGTTTAACTATAAACTAAGTGTCCCAACTATAAGCTACTAAAAACTAATTTGATAAAGCGTTAAGTAAAACAAATATCTTTTTGAGAAGATTTTCGAATGTTTCTTAGAATAAACTAATTATATAAAAACATATGAAATATATATCTGTTCAAACCTATAAAGTCGACTAAAGATACTTTAAAATGACTCGAAAAACATTTGAATATTATAAAGTGAACTATTTCCACTTGTTTGGAATTGAAGAAACTTGTGAATTAGTTCTTATTGAGGAGTGTTAAAATTGGGTGTCAACAGTGCAAATGTATCAAAGTAATCAATATTTTTTTTGACAAAATTCTTTTGCTACTAACCGAGCTTTATATTTATCTATAGATCCATCAGGATTAAATTTCCTTTCGAAAATTCATTTACAACCAATGAGTTTTACTCCAGGAGGTAAGTCAGTCAAAATCCATCTTTTATTTTTCATAATTGAATCAATTTCCAGTTTTTTTTGTCTGTTTCCAAAATTTAGCATCAGAAGAAGATATAGCTTTAAAATAATTTAATGGTTCATTATCAACAAGAAAAGTTTGAAAATAATATTCATAAGAAAAATATTCTTTTCTTGGCCTTTTTCTCTTCCGCAATTCCTCAATATTAGAGGAATTATCATTATTTCTTTCAACAGGTGCATAAAAGTTTTACACAATGGAAAAATATATTTAAAAAATTCAGCATTCTTAGTCTCAATAATAGTATTTCAATCAATCACATCACTTTTTAACACATGAAATCTATGTGCAGCACTATGTTCAGCATATTCAATAAGCATACAGTCAACAGTTTTGGAATCTATTTTTTTCTCTTTTTAGGTTCAGGCAAAAGACTTTTGGAAGAAATCCCCACACTTTTAAATATTTCAAGCTAGGTTTATAACATTTCCACAATTCATAAGGGTGTTCTACCAGTTCTTTTATGATGAATTCTATTTTGTAAGTGACATGCAGATAAAATTGTTTCATCCCATAAATCATTAGGAGTATTAGAACTAACGAACATTGAATTCGTCATTTCTTTTAAAGTTCTATTCAACTACTCCATTAGACTCAGGTGAATAAGGTGGGGGTTATTTCATGAATAATTCCTTCTTTTTCACATAAAGAATTTAAAGATATATATTCTCCACCTCTATCAGATCTTATTATCTTGATTTTCCTACAAAGTTGATCTTCAACCTCAGATTTGTAAGCAATAAAAGCATCAAATGCATCATCTTTATTTCTAAGTAAATACAACTTAGTCAATCTTGAAAAATCATCAATAAAAGTCATATAATATATTTTAGCACCTCTAGTCATAGTCTGTTTCAAATCACCCAAAAAAGTGCAAATAAAAAATAATAATTCAATTTTTCTATTTACTAACAAATATGATTTTTTAGTAATTTTAGCTTCAGCACATATTTCACATTCATCAAAATTATTCGAATCTAAACAGGTATTAAACAAAGAGACTGCATGTTCTTAATATATGCAACATTAACATGTCCTAATCTAGCATGCCATAAGAAAATAGACTCAACCATGTAAGCAAAAGTAGATGCATTGTTATTAAAAACATTAAGTACAAAGATTCCCTGATTGTAGTAGTCTTTTCCTACAAACAAATTATTTTTTGTTAATATAAACTTGTCAGATTCAAATATCACTTTGATTTCGGATTTATTTAGAAAAGCTACATAAACCAGATTTGCTCGTATTATAGGAATATGTAGCACATCCATAAGGGCTATAATTTTTCCGGAAGTGAGCTTCATAAGCACTTTACCATTACCCAAGACTTTAGGAGTTCTTGAGTCTCCAAGATAGACTACTTCACTGTCATCTCCTATTGGTATATAGGAGGCATATGCTTCTTGATTTGCATTAGGTGTGCCAATTAGCCCAGAGTCTTCTGCCCATTCTTTTACAAAGTGCCACAAGATTCACTTGAGAGAAAGGATGGTGTCTTACTTTATCAAAATAGGTTACGTGTCCCAAATGATGACAACTTGAGGAGAGAAATATTGAAACAAGCACATACGTCACCATATGCAATGCATCCTGGAGGTACAAAGATATACCATACTATCAAAGAAAATTATTGGTGGAATGTTATGAAGAGAGACGTTATGGAGTTCATTTCGAAATGTCTAGTTTGTCAGCAAGTAAAGGCAGAACATCAAGTCTTGGTTGGTTTACTACAACCCTTGTCGATGCCGGAATGGAAATGGGAGAGAATAACTATGGACTTTATATCTGGACTTCCTCGCACTCAAAGAAAATATGATGAAATATGGGTGATTGTAGATAGGCTAACAAAGAGTGCTCAATTCTTAGCAATTAGAATTGATTACTCACTTGAGCGTTTAGGCGAGTCGTGCATTAATAAGATTGTAAGACTACACGGGATCCATGTGTCTATTGTATCTGACCGAGACCCAAGATTTATATCTAGATTTTGGGGCAGCTTGCAGGAAAATTTGGGTACTAAGTTGAAATTTAGCACTTCGTTCCATCCTCAAATAGACGGCCAGTTGGAAAGAGTGATACAAAATTTGGACGATATGTTTCAAACTTGCATTATGGAGTTTGAGGGTAGTTGGGACAAACACTTGGACTTAATAGAATTTGTTTACAATAATAGCTACCAATAAAGTATTGTAATTCCTCCATATGAAGCCTTATATGGAAGAAAATGTCGAATCCCTATTTGTTGGAGTGAAATTAGTGAAAGAAAGCTTATATGTCCTGAAATGGTGAAGCAAACACAAGGTGAAAATTATCAAGGATCATTTAATGATTTCTTCGAAGTCGTACTCTGATCTAAAGTATTCTTAAAGGTGTCTCCACGGAAAAAGATTAGGATATTTGGCCAATAGAAAAACTTAGTCCCCGATTTATTGGGCCTTACGAGATACTAGAAAGGGTCAAACTGGTTGCATATAAATTGTCTTTACCACCTATGTTAGACAAGATCCATAATGTCTTCCATGTTTCTATGCTTAGAAGATACCGTCTTGATCTATGTCATGTTCTTCCAGTTGAATCTATTGAGGTGAATCCTTACTTGACATATAATGAATAAGATATTCTAATTCAAGCCCGGGAAGTAAAGCAACTTAGGAACAAGAGAATTTCCTTAGTAAAATATACTTTGGATGAACCATTCTGCAAAAGAAGATACCTAGGAGAGAGAAGAAGACACGAGGACTCAATATCCGCATTTGTTTCGGGACTAGCCTAAGGTAATTTCGAGACAACATTTCTTTAAGGGGGAGAGAGTTGTAACACACCTAAGATACTAGAACATGATTTACATATCCATACATTACTATGATATGATTTATTCTCATTTTGGGAACTTGAAATTTTACGATAATTGTAAACGTGCCTAACATAAGTGTTATCGTTATTTAAGGTATTGTATGGAGGTATTTATGTAAATTGACTAATTAAAATTTCAATTAAGTTAAATGTTTTGGTATCAAGTATATATATATATATATATATATATATATATATATATATATATATATATATATATATATATATATATATATATATATATATATATATATATATATATATAGGATTATATGTATGGAATTTGTGCAGTAAAGAATTTTTTGGGCAACACCTTTTGGTGACATCTGTCCATGTGATGAGGATAATTTGTATAGCTATATATTTCATACCTCCTCTTGTGAATTTCGTACGAATTCAATCATTGGAACCTTAGGATATTAGCTAAAGAGTTATTATTCAAAATCAAAAGAAAAACAAGATCCTTTTGGCTGGAATTCATCACACACACTTCATCTTGGTAAGTGACGAAGAATTTCTTTTAATACTGGGTAGTATTTTGTAGTTTAATCATATCTCATTCAATATAAATTTGTTTAAAATGAATAAATATGATTGGGAAAAATATTTAGTATTTCTACAACTCTTATGTTAATTGGAAACTCTAAATATGCTGTTATGGATTAGCAATATGGGACGCAACATAGTCCAACTACTGGAATTATAAATACTATCTGTTCAACTGTTAGTATTTTGATTATATCTTTTTATACAAAACGTAATTTCAGATAATTCTTGATTATTTGAAAGATTAATAGATGTACCTACATCTTTTATGAATGATATAAAGTCCAGTTTTGCCGTTTCCTGTTTCAAAACTAAGTTGCGACGTTTAGTACTATTGTTGGACGACAGAATCACTATTTTGGGAGCTTAGTCATATTTGTACATGCTAGGTTTACTTGTGATGATTATACTGTTTTACTTTGGCATTATTGAAATACTAGGAATTAAATAAGTTATTTAATTATATTTTTAAGGTTATATATACTCGTGAACAAGTTGAGGACCTTCATACATTGGTTGGTCTACGGTCTGAACTCTTGAAGTCGTGTTGGACTGTTTCTTTGTTAAAGCGTTGAGGTTTGCGTTTAAACTTGCACTTGTACTATTTTTACCTGCTGCTATATATGAAAGTTTATATTTATACGTTGATTACCTCTTGTCACTTTGCATTATTGTGTTGTTGTTTGTTTAAGACATTAAAGATTCTTGTATAACTCGCCCACTTGTACGGATTGTTTGATCACTTATCATTCTTGTTGGGACTCTTCCTTCTTGTGGCTGTGACTTTGTCACTATTGGCATGCCTCTTGATTTGGATCATTTTCCAACTTGACTCTAGATTGTTAGTTCGTCTTATGTATGGGAGTTGTCCATTCTAAGTACGAACTAGAAAGCTACTTTTAATATGGTTCTTGATTCACTTGTTTATTGGGCTTTGACTCTTCTTGATATAGGTTGTTGGCCCTGCTTGATACTGCTCGTGCTTGGTGTGAAGACATGATGTACTTATAGGGTGAGTCTTGTTATTGAACCTCTTGAAAAATTATGCTATGAACGTTATTGACATTTGGAGCTTTAATTATCCAACTTGATACTTTTTGTATACTGTTTACTTAGTTTACTGATTGTATTTCAATTATGCTACCCTTGACTTGAGAATGATGACTTGGTGAATTTAAGAACACCGGATCTGTAGTTTTTACACCACTAACCTTTATGCTTAGCGATAGTTGTTTCTATCTTAGGAAACGTTCGAGAGGACAGTTGAAGTTGGCAATTGAAGATGGAGGTTTTGAAAGCCTTAAAGGAATATCATAGTTGCATATAGGCATATATATATATATATATATATATATATATATATATATATATATATATATATATATATATATATATATATATATATATATATATATATATATATATTTTGTATGTATTGTATATTTGCATGAAATTTTGAGGTCTTATTAGTCATGTCATCATGGATTGTAATATAAGTACGTTTATACTTTTTTATCTTTTTGGGGTGTTTGAATCTATACTGGTAAAATACTAATTTGTTTTATGTTTTCTATGTTTGTGTGAAGCATGAACCGGCTGATTTCAGTACTCGGAAGTTGGTAATATTATTGTTGTTTCGTCATTAAGTGTGAAGTTATATATGCACGAAAAGCTTGTCTATTTTTCTTAACATTTTTTTGTCATTAGTTAAAATTTCATGCTTAAATTTTTTTGAACTGAATTAAATAGTGAAAATGAGTAAGATGCACATCTTAGCTAAAATGTGTGTTATGAAAATTATCCCTCAACTAGATTAGATACCGATATGCCTTCGTTTATGTCCTTTAAAACGCAAGTATTAAAATTAAGTTTCTTATCAAGTTGTAGTATCTCTCGAAAAGGGGCGCTACAAAAAATCCCATTGTCAATATGGTAAAAGGTTCACAAGATCTAGAAAAAGACCTGCACCACTTGTGAACCCCAAATAATGCCATTGTTATTTGTCTATAATATATAATATCAATGTCTTCTCATAAGTTCTCTAGTAAGGGGAACCTACATGACAACCCGCATTGATAAGATCCAACATTCTTTAAGTATGTTCCTGAACTTCAGATGCTAAAATTTTATCAGGATGTAATATTTTATTCATTACCTCTTGTCTCTTTGATATGAAATATTTGCAATATTACTGATTATTTGGTCCAGCTAAATCTGCAAAATGAGAGATCAAATTTATTGTTGGAATCTTACCATGAAATCTCCGGGGGTGGGGGGATTTCAAAATGAAAATGTAAAATAAAAGAAACTTTATATGTGAAAATTCAACAAAACAAACTTAAAAGAGTAAAGAGTACAGAGAATAAACAAAAGAAGTTGGCGAAACTCACAAAATACCTGCGTATATATATGTATATATAGCAGAAGAGGTAACAAAAATAAACATGAAATTAGTGGTATCACAGATGTTAAAAATGAAACTTAAGAATTTGAAAAAGTAAAGAACAAAGAGAAGAAACTCAAATTGTTAATGACAATTTTAAAAGTAATGGACAATTCTATTTTCATTAGCTTCGTGTTGAACTGATTTCCAAATTCCAAATGATATGCATACAATTAACCACCCTTGTGTAAGGACAAATAGTATTGTTATACTTCAATCAAAATTCTGAAAGTGTTATTAGTTGTACTACATTTATGCAACTTGTGCACCTTAGGAAAACAGTTTTGTGAAAACACACCTAGAAGATCAGCACCCAAATCAATGTTAATCGATAAGAATTGTCGATTCTCATGTCAACTAATTATATATGATTGTTCAAATTATTTTTACTATTTCCAATTCTAGTGGATTTCAGTAATTTCATGTTGTTGTTTTTAGTTAGTAGTTCTAATCGTAGAACAAATTTTCATGGGGTTCGTCACTACTGTTGGTGTTTG
Organism: Solanum chilense; assembly: GCA_032847665.1. NCBI lineage: Eukaryota > Viridiplantae > Streptophyta > Magnoliopsida > Solanales > Solanaceae > Solanum > Solanum chilense. Next base: position 34,525,651 of record CM064974.1, read on the forward strand.
ATATCAACCTCATCATCCAAACATGATATTAGTAGAAGGTAATTTAAATTTATTTTTCTTATATTCAGGTGTACATTGTATTTGTCATGTATTGTACATGTTATAGTTTGATTTTAAAGTGTTATGTTTTGTAGACTTCACTTCCTCGAAATGTGTCTAAGGATGTTCACTACATTTGTCTAATTGAACGTTTATATCTACAAGGCATTGCCTACTATAGTTCTAAAGTGTAATATGTGAAAATGTGCTTGCTTCATTAGAGGCATGGAATATCCAGATTAGACCAGAAGGACAAAGATAAGACCAGTTGGAATGTATGCGTCCACTTACTTAGATAGGACCAGGTCCTCACCACACTGATATGTAGTAAATAAAGAACAATTTACAGAAAGTAAAGATGACAATCACTTTACGTGGAAACCTCCTTGCTCAAGGGAGTAAAACCACGACTTGTTTTCAACAGGACTTTTCAAAACCACTTTCACTATTCTTCAACAAGCAAAAGTAAAAGTCGGTTACAAAATAAGAGATTAACCTACTAATCTCCCCACTAAGTAATACACCCAATCACTTAGCTGAGCATGAGAAGATACAACATTGTTCTCTATACTAATCCTACCAGATTAATATAAACTAGAAGTAAAAGCCTAAGTTACCCGTAACCCAAATCCTTATAATGATTCACTCAAGATTGAAACGTTTCTATCACAGTTGAAACGAATCCTACAATCTAAAAATGATTACAAGCAAGCAAAATACAGAAAATGCAAAAGGCAATAAATCACTTTGAACGGTTTATTTGCTGTTCTTGAAGCTTGAAATTTTTTACCCCGTTTTGTGAATCAATGATATTATTTTTTGATGTTTGATAAATATAAAATAAAAGGTTATTATCCATTAAATAAATAACCTAGTCGTTCTTGATTGCTGAAGTACTCTGCGCTTCACCAACCTTACTGACGTAGACAACTTTTACAGTTGTCCAGCACTTCTGACGACTTGGACTAGTTCTATACTTTGTAGAGGACCAGGTCCCTGCACTAGAGAGGAGATCATCAAAACATCATGAAGCATAGAGCTTTTATGAAGACCTCTATGATATATGAAATAACTCAAAGTTTGAGTAATAGTCAAATATGAAATGATAACATACCTCAATAGTATAGTTCTCGTCATTTACAAAGTGTAGTTGAATTGTACTATTATGTAACAATTCTCCAAATGAGTAGACACTATTACGAATAACAAAGTCCGTTTCCTTTAGCATAAAAAAATTTCAAGTAGTATTGATTTCCATAGTGCTATAGAATAGCCAACATAGACTCATTTATTCTTCTCAGATAAAAGTAGTTCTTCATAAAGCCATTAATTAAGCATATAGTAAGAAAAGAAAGATAAGCTTATTTAGTTCCCCCTCTTTCTTTCTTTCCTGCAGTTGAATTTTAAACTATGAACAAACACTAAGCTTACACTTTTCTAGGAGAAAGCCGCACATAATCATAGTCGTATTGATAGAAAAACCTCATCCCCACATGACTAAGGAGAGATGTTAAAATATTAAATTGACCTTCTCGATTCACATATCCAATAAAAATTAGTAGTTTCCAGCAAAACTATCGGGTTCAAAACTCCCGAATACTAGGGAAGACAAATCATCCACTTGTTTTATTGCATACCAAAAGCATGAAGACCTAATTCAAGAATCGTTGAATTGAGAAAGAGATGGCCAAAAAAGAGGCTTCCAACATATCTACGCGCACAAATAGCGAAGGTGAAAGAGAAACAAGATGTAATTCATCTCCAAAAAAAATATAGGCAGTAAACAATATTTTTCTCAGAGAAATCTCTGGGGAATAAATTCCTAACAGAAATAACATTTGTAGTAATAAAGGCAATAAATGAGGAACACAACAATACGGTTAATCAACAAGAATAAAAGAGAAATAATGACACCAAGATTTTACGTTGAAACCCTCCTAAAAAAGGGAAAAACCACGACCCGAGAGGAGCAACGAATATCACTATCGTAAGGATTTTACACTTGTATGTTTGAGAAAAACTCCAAAGACTACTACACATTCAAAAGAAATAACACTCTTTTGATTTTTCCACCTCACTGCAATATCGCTCACACTCTCTATTTTTCGTAACAGATTATTTTCCTCTGTGATGCCTCTCTCTCCTTTTCTCTACTTTGTAATTTTTCTTGGTGCATCATTGAAATGAGCAAGAGCTCTGTATTTATAGGAAAACCTACTCCTAATGATGTCAACAGTGACATCACAAAAACACAAGGTTTAAACCTTTTCACCTATGCAGATTTCATGGTAAGATTTTAGTTGAGAAAAGAAATGGTGAGCTTTGGTTTGTTGCAGCATTTGTTGAGTTTAACAATAAGCAACAAACAAAATTCAACCGTTCCTGCATTTTAACTTTTTTTTATCTACAATGGGTATGGATCCCACAAATCTCCCCCTCCATACCTATTCACCTAAAGAAGGCAGCTCTAGGTCTCTAGCTTGAGTGCATGCCGACAAGTTGTTTGCATAGCTCAAACTTCTCTCTTGATACCACCTTGGTGAGCATATCTGAATGGTTTTCACTATTAGGGATCTTCATGACCTACATGGATCCGTCCTATATTGTTTAACGAATCCAGTGATATCTCACGTAGATATGCTTCGTCCTTGCATGATACATGGTGTTCTTGCCCAAGTCTATTGCACTCTGAATGTCACAATCGATGAGATACTCATTCAGATGCAATCCAAGTTCTTGAAGAAATCGTTTTATCCATACCATCTATTTGCCTGCTTCAGTTGCTGTAATACATTCTGCCTCAGTTGTAGAGAGTGCGACACACTTCTACAACTTTGACTGCCATGATATAGCTCCCCCTGAAAATGTAAACAAATATCCAATAGTGGATTTTCTATTATAGAGGTCACCTGCCATATCATCATGAGTATAGCCCTTCAAGATTGACAAGCAATCTCTTGTGGTACATCTTAGGTACCTCAGTATCCACTTAAATGCCTCCTAGTGTTCTTTTCAAAGATTTTCAAGGAATCTGATTACAACACCAACTGCATGAGCAATATCACGTCTTATACACACCATCGCATACATCAAACTCCTCACTGCTGAAGAATATGAAACTTTAGCCATTCCCTCTTTCTCCTCTTTTGTTGTAGGACACATCTGTTTGCTCAACATCAAATGACTCGCAAGAGGCGTGCTAACAGGTTTATCACTCTTCATGTTGAAACTTTCTAGTACACGTTCAATGTACTTCTCTTGAGATAGCCACAACTTTCTTTTTGTTCGTTCTCAAACAATTTTCATCCCCATAATTTGTTGTGTTGGGACCAAGTCTTTCATATCAAATGACTTGGACAAATTTTTCTTCAACTTTGCAATCAGCTCTTTGTCTTGTCGTAAAATTAACACGTCATCCACATAAAACAACAAAATAATAAAATAATTATCAGAAAATCTTTTGAAGTATGCACATGGATCAGAATAGGTCTTTGTTTATGTTTGACTTTTCATGAAAGAGTCAAACTTTTTGTACCATTACCTTGGGGTCTTTGTCAACCCATAAAGACTCTTATTCAATTTGCACACCATTTGTTTCTTTACAGATACTTCAAATCCCTCTGGTTGCTCCATATAAATCTCTTCTTCCAAATCTCCGTGAATAAATGCAGTTTTCACGTCCAATTGCTCCACTTCAAGATCTAGACTAGTTGTTATGCTCAAAATAGCTCGAATAGAAGTCATTTTGACAGCGGGTGAAAAAAATTCATCCAAATCAATACCTTTGTTTTGTTCGAAGCCTTTTACAACCAATCGAGCTTTGTACTTGACCAACTTACCATTTCCATCTTTCTTGAGTTTAAAGACCCAATTGCACTTAAGTGGTATTTTTCCTTTTGCAAGTTCAACTAGCTGGTATGTGCCATTTTTCTGTAGAGATCCCATCTCTTTGTGCATGGCTTTCATCCATTGGCTCTTTTCTGGATGAGACAACACCTCCTTAAAACTTTCTAGCTCACCTTCATCATTGATAAGGACATACTCTGATGAAGGGTATTTGGTTGATTCTACGCTTTGTGTTTCTGATCTCCTCAGAGGTTTAGATTGTTCTTCTTCTTCTGGGTACTCCATTTGCTCGGTATTATCACAAAGTTTCTCCACCTGCTCAACAATCTCATAAGGTTGCTCTTCATGATCAGCAACTTGATCAATCGTACTTTGTGCACTTAATGGATGGAAAGAAGAAGAAGGAACGGTAACAATATTAGGGACTATACCATTCTTTTTCTTGGCCTTCTCGGATAGATCATCAGCAGTTCAAACTTCCCTTTCTCGAAAGAGTACATCTCTGCTTCTGATGACCTTTTTCTTTACAAGACTCCCATAGTCTGTACCCGAAATCTTCATCTCCATATCCGATGAATATGCAGGGAACTGATTTATCATCTAGCATCGGCTTTTTCTCCTTCGGTATATGTGCGAAAGCTTTGCAATCGAACATATTTAGGTGCGAGTAAGATATATCTTTGTTGGTCCAAACTCTCTCAAGAATGTCAAACTCCAACAAAACTGATGGACTATGATTGATACGATAACCAGCTGTCCGAACTACTTCACCCCAAAATGTGTTGGGTAATTTAGCCATTCTGAGCAGTCTTCTCACCTTCTCAACAATGGTGCGGTTCATTCTCTCAGCTACACCATTATGTTGTAGGGTTTCAGGAATGGTCTTTTCATGTTTGATTCCATGGTTTGAACAGTACTCTTCAAATGCTCTTGATGTGTACTCACCTCCATTATCGATTTGAAGACGTTTTCACTTTCGACCTGTATCTCTTTCTATCAGAGCATGAAACTTTTGAAACACTTGAACCACATGATATTTGGTTCTAAGATATGAATCCACAATTTTCGAGAAGCGTCATCAATAAAGGTAACAAAGTATTTATTACCTCCTATCGATTCTCTCTCCATTAAACCACAAACATCAGAATATACCAAATCAAGTATATTCGACTTTCTTTCAGATGATGTCTGAAATGAGACTCTATGTTGTTTATCAAATAAGCAGTAGTTACATGATTTTATCGTTGAACCTTTCGGAAAAGAGATGAGTGACTTTTTGGAAAGAATTTGCAATCCTTTCTCGCTCATATGACCCATTCTTGTATGTCATAAATCTGCAGAATTCTCTTCGTGAGCTGCATTTAATTCACCTTGGCATATTTCGGCATTTGTCCTGTATAACATACATGAGCAAATCCTTTTGCAATCACCAATGCCCCTTTAATGAGTCTCCATTTTGATTTGCAATGTAGTTATCATATCCATCTCGGTCCAAAGCAACTCCCGAGATCAAGTTCATTCGCAAATCAGGTACATGGCGCACATCCTCAACACTAATGTGCATCCAACATTTGTTTTTAAGCAAATGTCTCCAATCCCCGCAATCTTTGAGTAACTTGTGTTACCCATTTTCACATTGCCATAATTACCGACTACATATCTGCAAAAAAGATCTCTTACCGGTGCGGCATAATAAGGAATTGCTATGTCGACCACCCATTCCAACTCTATACCTGCCAAGTGCTTGCATTCTTCTTCCTCATTTATGAGGAGAACAACATTGTCATTATATTGTACCATGACAGTTATGTTGTCATCATTCTTCTGGTCGCTGCTTTCCCCTTTACCCCTTTTTAGATTTGGACAATCTCTTTTGAAGTGTCTTGGTTGATCGTAATTTTAGCAACAAGCCTTCGATTTTGGTCGTAACTTGGACTTTCCATGAGCTCCGAATCTAACATAGTTACTTGAGCTCCTTTGATAACTTTTGTCTCTACTTTCCGTGATGAGATTCTGTCCGTGATTTTTAGGCCTTTTTCTCATCTTCTCATTAAGCAAAAGGGCTGATGTGACATCCTTCAACTCAATAGTGTCCTTACCATGTAAAATGGTTGTTGCTAAAGTATCGTAGGAAGATGGCATTGAGTTTAGGAGAATTATGAATTTGTTTTCATGCTCAATCTTTACTCAGAGGTTTGCTACCTGCGTGATTAGTCCATTATGTACATTTAAATGAGACAAAAAATTTGTACCTTCACCCATATGTAGCACATACAACTTCTTCTTTAAGTACAATTTATTTGTCAGCATTTTGGACATGTATAGATTTTCTAACTTTGTCCAAATACCACATGCACTCTCTTCATTGATAATGTCATCATCTGTTAAGTGCAATCAAATTTCACTAGCAACCTTCATCTATTTCTTCCCAATCCCCAAGTTTCACTGATTCGGGCTTTTTGGATTTGCCGCCTTGTGCCTCGTGCAAAAATTGTTGGATGAGCAAGTCTTTAATCCTTCTCTGCCACGTTGAGAAAATGCTATCACTGTTGAGTCCAGGCTTTTTTTTATTTAGTATAGTACAATAAGCTGCAAAAAATATTTCTGTAAATGAGCAGAACATGTTCTCTAATACCAATTGTTGGTAATAAATCCGTAACAGAAATAATATTTGCGGTAATAAAGGCAATAAATGTGGAACACAACAATATGATTAATCAACGAGAATAAAAGAGAAATAATGACACCAAGATTTAATGTGGAAACCCTCCTAAATAAGGGAAAAACCACGAACTGAGAGGAGCAATGAATATCACTATAGTAAGGATTTTTACACTTGTATGTCTGAGCAAAACTCCAAAGACCACTACACATTCAAAAGAAATAACACTCTTTTGATTTTTCCACCTCACTACAATATCGCTTACACTCTCTATTTTTCCTCACATATTATTTTCCTCTGTGATGCCTCACTCTTCTTTTCTCTCCTTTGTAATTTTTTTTGGTGCATCATTGAAATGAGCAACAGCTCTGTATTTATAGGAAAATCTACTCCTAATGATATCACCAGTGACATCACAAAAAACACAAGATTTCAACTTTTTCACCTATGCTGATTTCTTGGTAAGATTTAAGTTCAAAAAAAATGGTGAGCTTTGATTTGTTGCAACATTTGTTGTCTTTAATAAGAAGCAACAAACAAAATTCAACCGTTCTTGCATTTTAATTTTCCTTATCTACAATGGGTATGGACCCCACAAAATCAACAACAGAAAATAAGAAGAACAAAGATACAGTAGAAAGAATAAAGAGGAATTACCATGTGGGGGTACTTGTCCTCATCAACAACCCTCCTGTTTTCAAGCTTAATGTTTAAAGACTGATCAACTGAATGTAGCGTTCCTCGAATAGCCAAATTGCTCTTTAATTCCATAGTCACTTTCTCTGCCCACCAGATCCTTGAAATATGAAAAAGAACTTACTGGAAAGAATACAGTGGGCCAGGAGTAAAACCAAGTTGGAATATAGACCAAATAAACTCATGAAAAAAAAATATGAATTGATTGAAATAAGGTAAGTAATTATACTCTAGAAAACTCGAAGATAACAACGCAAACATCAATTGTATACAAATTAGGCATGAATTACGAAGAACATACAACAATAAGAAAGAGGATCAACGAATAATACTCCCTCCATTTTAAAAAAAAAATGACCTCCTTTTATTTTTAATTTGTTTAAAAAAGAATCATCTCTTTCTTTTTTTAAAACACCTTTCCACGTGGCATGTTAAAGGCCACAAAATTAAAAGATAATTTTGTAGATTTGAAATAACTTTAATTTAGACCACATGGTCAAAAGTCTTATTTAATTTCTTAAACTCCCTGTCAAGTAAAACTAGACTATTCTTTGTGAAGCGGATGAAGTATGATTTTTATCTCCCAGGGAGTAACACACTATATTCTACGTATACTCGGCAGCTATCTACTTTAAAAAACTAACAATTTTCAGCCTTTCTTATAACACAATACAAAAACAACAACACACCTAGTTAGTAATATTATAAAGGCTCATAATACTATGAGGGATTTGAAGGTGAGATATGCAAGTATTAATTCATGATAAGTTACCCTCGACTTTTTGAGAATCTTCAAGAGCTATATGGACTTTCTCATCAATATTCCTAGGCCCTATGTTCCAAGATCCAACTCTCCGCCCATCATGTCCCTTAACACCTGTACCACCCCTCACCTTCACCCCCAACTTATAAACTAAAACTCAAAATTGCACACTATTATTAACACACCACAGAATCCCATTTGTTTAGACTAAATTGCTTATAAAGGGGATGTTATTCAAATAGTTTCAGTTGATTAGGAAATGAAATAAACTGTAAACTTTGACACCCTATAATCTCATATTCTCAAAAATAACAACAAAAAAAGAAACCAGGAGTATCAAATGGGCGGTTGAGTTGAAATTGGAAATATTAAAATGGGTTCAATAGAAATTGGGTTGGGTCTTGACCCACCCAAGTGTACTTTGGGCTCAAATGGACTAAAAAATGAGTTGGGTCTTGACTCGCCCATTTTGACCCTATTAATCTCAATAATATAACATATTGATGTCTAACTTTTATAAGCACAATTTGAATTTCCCGCTTAGAATTTTTTTGTTAAAAGAGTAACAAATGGATAGATAAATCCTAAAAGATGTTAAATAGATAATAATTCATACCTTCAATATAGGAAAATATCTTAGTAAAAAGTTTTTAAACGCGTTAAAATTGGAGATTCAATTGGGTTCAATTGAGAATTCTCTTCAAATGGGTTAAACTTTAATGGGTTGAGAATGAACCCAATTAAAATTATCTTGAGCCCAACCTTCAAATTCTGGGCGGGTTACCTATGTTTTGTTTCACTTTTGACACCCCTAACAAAAACTACAGAAAAATAGAAAAACGAAAAAGATTTATCGGAAGAAGAGGAAGGACTTTTAAATGGAGGGAGTAGTATTTTACAATTTTAAAAAGAAATAAAATAAGAGAGTTTATAAGACTTTTTAAGAAAATCGGTTTTCAAAAGATGCCACTTAATTTTAAAAAAATAAAAAAGACTCAATTTTCAAAAGACTCAAACAAAAGAAATCACTAGAAAATATCAAAGAAGGTTCTGGGTTCAATTCACACTTCTATAAGAGTTTAAGCATTCAAAGTCTTTACTAACGTGCAGTTGACCTGCTATTTGTCTAAAGGTTTTACAAACTTTGATAACGCTATCAAGTAAAAAAAGAAAATCCTATATTTTGATATTGAAAGGAAATAGACTAAAAATGGGGTGGGGGATTTTTTAAAAGAAAATAACTCCTATATTGATAAAAAAAAAGTAATAAATAAAGCATACATATTTCAAGTTAAACACGGAAAAAAACAACAACTATCTTTTTGAAATTTTAATTAAAATTAACCAAATTAAACCAAAAGTTAGTTGGTACAATAACAACTCATAAAAAATAAGAAGAAAAAAGGAAGAAAAATCAAAACTTGGGCTTTTGGTCCACCTGTCCTTAGTCTAATGTAGCTTCTGCTGAAATAAATGGGTTCCTGCCCATTCTGCCTTAAAAACTGCTTGCTGCAAAAGAAGAAAAAATTACTTGGATAAATTTTTTTTAAAAAAATTATTACTGATTTTAATGATTTTATTTATATATTATTATTTATAATAATACTATATTAAATTTGCAATATATTAAGAGTGAATTAAGTATGTAATATATATGTATTATAACTATTGTTAAAATATATTATCTTTGTTTGGTAAGAAGTCGACACATTGTATTATAAATATATTAAAATGTGAGATAAATGTATTATCTATCAATAAAACTTTTATTATATGTGAATAATAAATTATTGTTGTAATATGAATTAAAAGTATATTATGAACGTATTAAGAGTGATAAAGTGAAAAAAAATGTTATTGCTAATAATGGTAAATATTTTTTTTATTTATAGTATGTTTATGTAAGTTACCCGAATAAGTTTGTGTTTAGTCCCATTTTCTTGGTATATCACATATAAAGAAAAATGTAGATCTGCATATATCAAGCTGTGTATCAGCCAAATTTTCTTTAAAATCCTGTATATCGCTTCTTTTTTACCTGTAATCATGCCTTTCAACCCGTATATCCACACTTTTCTCTGTATATCAACATATACGTTGTATACATTATCTATACAACAAATTTTTGGATTTTTGGAGGCTTATATTTGGACTTCCAACCTATGTATAAATCGTCATCATCAATTGATAGAAATTGACAAGCTAATCAGAGTAACCAGTGAGTGTTCATATAAAAAAATATTATCAATGCTTTGGCACGCTTAGCTTTGAAAAAATCTGTAACAAAAATCAAATCCAAGTGTGAAGCATCTAAGCAATACCGTACAGAAACAGATATGTTGCTCTGAACTTGTACGACGTTTTTCTACAAATCAAAATCTTTGAATTGATGTTTCTATTTTTGTAACACCACAAGACTTCGAAATACATTATTTCAATTTTCAAGCCACAGAGAATATCAACAAGATATTTGATAACCTTAACTTGAATCACTCACAATTACTGGGAAGATATAAGAAGTATGATAAGAATTACAAAATCCGTTATGACGTGCTAGAGCATGGAAAGGAGGATGTGAAGATTATGGTTGAAGATAGAATTTTGACAATAAATAGTGTCACAAGACTGGCTTTGCTTTATTGTTTCCATTATATTTTCAGTCATTTGAATTCATTCAAAAATTGGCCAGAATAGTTTCACAATAAAATTAACTTTTTGTTTTTTTTCTAAATTGTATGAACATTTATTATAGTACTATCTTTTTGTCATTTTACTTCTGCTTCTTTATTTTTTTTGTCTCTCTTTTTATAATAAATTAATATGGTGCACATTCAAATTGGTCAAATTCATCTGGTAAAATGACACTTCAAGAATATTGACTTCATGTATCTAATGAAGTTTCATCAATATAAAACATGTGAATTACTTTGTGCTTCACGCAATCATTAAAAATATAAATAATTTGCTAATATTATTTGAAATAAATAAAAGTACTCTCTTTACTATATATATATATATATATATATATATATATATATATATATATATATATATATATATATATATATATATATATATATATATATATATATATATATATATATATATATATATATATATACACACAATGTATTTTTATGCATATTTAATAATTTTAGTTGAATAATTTTTAGGAGTTTCTTCTTACATAAAAATGTAACGATCTGATTCCGTCATTATGGAAAAACCAATGGGAAAAGAATTGGGGCTAGAACTTTTTGGACATTATGACTAGATAGCTAAAACGTTAAGGAAATATAATTATGATTTGGACCATATGAGTAGATAGCATAGCCGTTAAGGAACTCATACGAATTTGCAAAATCGTATTTGGGCGAGTAAAACTCTAAAAAATAATCTTAGCGTGAACATGTAATATTCTGTCTCCCTGTAAGCCACTAGAGCGGGATAGATGTAAAAGGATTGGGTCCCGCTATAGCGAGAAAGACGTGACTTAAGTCGGAAATAAAATCTCAAAAATGTTATTTTTCTGTAAAAGTTCAATCTTTAGCGCTAAGAAATGATCCGAAACTATTTCTCGAAGGTTTTCCACCTCTTTTAGAACTAAAGGTACGGATTTTACTCCCCTAATCCATTTTTTGATCCGTGAAACATATTGTTTTGGGTTATTATTGATAAGCGAAAGTTTTGATATAGAATTCATGGTAGAAACAACTGTAATTGAGAGCATGGGTTGATCTAGGGTTGATAAAATTGTTATTGATCTGGGTAATTGATGTTTGTTTATTGATTCCCGTATTAGAATCAAGTTTCTTAGTGGATTGACACTTTATTTGAGTTAGGTGATGGTTGTGATTTCATGTTCGTGTGATATATGTTTGTAATTGCTTTATTATAATGCACGTATGTATACAAATGTTGCACTATTGATCACCCTAATAGTAAATGTCGATAAATTAATAATTGTATGCCATGAAAAACCTCTTGTTGTATGACTGTGAAAATATACATCCTGATTGTGATTGTGGCTTGTTGAATGGGCGGGTGTCACGATCTGACACACTAATAGGGATCGGTTGCGACGTTCTAACATAAATATAGGATTGGTTGCAACGTTCCAGTATAAATAAAGAATAAATTTCCATGTTCTGACATAACATTGGATCGGGTACCACATTCTGGTATCTTAATTGCTTGGGTGTGGGTTCCATGAGAGAACTATTGAAGAGGACCACTGAATTGTGTTGTGTATCTACATGTGATGATATCACTTATATATACTGATGATTGATATTGGAAGACGCTATAATGCTCAAAATTGATAACAAATTTGAATTATTGAGAATGTGTGATGCTACATTAATCTTGAAAAGATGACTAATATTGTATATATTCGATATATGCCTATTTTATAATGTTGTGGTTACTTTCACGTGTTTCACTTATTTTGATAGACGTGTGATCCTTCCACTACATTGTGGTTGTGTACTGATACTATACATGCTCTTTCTTTGTTGAGTACAAGGAATTTTCAGGTGTCTATTGACAGACTTCACCTAAGTGACTATTGAGCGTTGCCATATTCAAGGGTGAGAAATCTCTTTCAGGGTGCCATGAATCTTTCCTTTTTAAGTCCCCTCAATTTGGACTCAGACTATTTGTGAAGGTGTTGTTTAGTTTTGGAGTTGTACCCCTCGTTCTTAGACATGTCGTTGGTAGAGTTTTGGTACAATGACATTCAAGTTCTAGGGGTTAAATTTTCTAAGTAGTTTGATTAGTTATGTGTTCAAACCTTTGGAGTTTATGGGAACTCTATTTTTGTTGTCATTTAAAATTGTTTCCTTATCTTTAAATGTGTAGTTTATGATTAAGTAGTCTAGCTTGGGTTCTAGTTATGGTTCTCACAACAAAGATTTAGTGTGGGTGCCAATCACGATGGTGTAGGTCGTGACAAAGTTGGTATCAGAGCCCTTGGTTTGTTTATTTTATTGTACTAAAACGAGTCTAGTAGTGTCTTACGGAACAATACGATGACGGCCATACATTTCTTCGAGAGGCTATAGGATTTTAGGAAAATCTAACTTCTTTCTAGTCTTCATTTTATGACTTAAATCCAACTGATATCTAGGTAATACATATTCGTATCTTTCCCCCTTCATTCTATGGTCCTAACTTGAGTTTCAAAAGTTTTAACACCATCACTAGAAAGATGGGATATGTATAGACTAGCGACAATTGAATAGGTTCACCATATAGAACAAGTATCCACTCCCTCGGAGAGATGATCTTTTGATCAGTTTCAAGGTGCATCCATTTTCTCTAAGATTTATTTAAGGTCTGGTAACCATCAGTTAAAGATTGAGGTGGTTAAGTATTGGGTTTGACCAAGTTCTATGAGTGGGGCTCCCTAGCTACTATCGTTGCTTGTGGTATGAGTTTATCCAATTAGTTTCTCAACAATGTGAACTAGACGCCGCAGTCCCAACTGATGTGACGTAAGCAAGTTAATTGGAACTGAAAAGGTTCCAATTGGTATCTTACCTTGGGGAGAGTATAAGGCATGTTTGATGGTCATTATGGAACAAAATAATTAAAGAAATTCTATTAGGTTGCGAGTTGTAACTTGGAACGGTGAATGTGTGCTTCTAGATTTCTGAAATTAACTATGAATGTGAAGGGTGTATTACTTGAATGCTTTGATATGATTATATGCCCTGTATGGAATGTTCATGTGCAATGAGTTGACCTAAATGTTGATATTGTGCTAGTTGTAACCGCTTGAATGTCGTGGAACTTGTTATGAAAAGAAATACATCACGATATTAGGTTCAAGGGTTTAGATAAATTACGATGTGGTTCGTAAGAGAGAAATATAGATATGCATTGCAACCAACTGATAACCATGTGAAAATCTGGGTATATCTTGGGGATATATGTGTTGTATTTTTAAAACTATGTAAAAGGATTCTAAAGTGCGTACTTCGTGGGATCGATTGGGGTGTAGACAAGGACTATCCTAGTTATGAGGGTTATTCTAAAACTGCTAAGTAGAATGGGAACCTTCGGCAAATTACAAAAGATAAAACCCTTAGAAAATCAGTTCGCCTGGGCTCCGTTACTGTATGGCCACCAAAAAGAGGCCGCAGTGGTGAGTTTTCCCACCAGAGTGGGATGAGGCAAGGCAGAACCTCAACTTGTCTCCCCTGTATTCCGTTAGTCACAACTATTGACCCGAAATTGTATCCAAACAAACCCCCGTGATCTAATTATTGTTCAAAATTGAATGTAAATTATAAGTGTGTTCAATTATCGTTAACCTGAGTGTATGAGGAGGAGTTTAGTGAGACAGTGGAGGCCTGGAAAATGGTAATCCAGGTAGAGGAGTACTGCAGCCAGGCAAAAAGGTTGACTGTAAATAGGATAGATCTTAGTATTATATTTTTCTAGGTACGACCGAGTTTGAGGGTGTGATGCAGTGGTCACAAGAGCTACTCTTGTTTTTGCCCAGAGGACTATTGTTTTATTTGATCCGAGTTCTACTTATCCATATGTTTTTAAATTTCCATAAAAGTTGATGTGTTTTGTGATATTGATGCCCCTATCCATGTTTCGACCCAAGTAGAATAGTCAGCCATAGTCACCCATGTATATAGTGTTGTCCTATTGTGTTTATGAATATTCATATTTGGGTTTATTTGGTTATGTTGGATATAAGTGACTTGATATAATCTTAGACATGACTAATATTATGTTGGTAACTCTAGAGATTGATTCGAGTGGAAAGGGTACAAGCCTAAGTTAGCTACGATCAGATCCTACATTTGGGCAAGGACACCGGTAGGACGGGGTTTTTTGTAATATTTGGATCATGTTTGGGATGGTTAGGTTGAGAATATCCCTATATTGAGCAGGTTCCCATGCTGTCTGAGTTTAAGGAAGTGTTTCCTACAGATTTGCCTCGTATGCCTTTGCATATAGATATAGATTTTTGCATTGATTTAGAAATTGAAACTCATCCCATTTCCATCCCTCCATATTGGATGTCTCCAAAATAATTCAGATAGCTTAGAGCTCAAATATAAGGGCTTCTCTATAAAAGTTTCATTCGTCCTAGTGCTTCTTTGTGGGGTCCTCCTATATTGTTTGTTAAGAAGAAGGAGGTAGTATGAGGTCTGGTGATTTTATCTTAAGCCATAAAGAAGTTGATTGATACCGGAACGAAAAAATTATGGATAAAGAAGTTCCTAATGATTACACTTGGGTGAAAGAAATTGAAAATTTTAATAAGAAAATGCATGCAAAAATTGGGTCGGTTCTTTAAATTTGACGAGTGTACCTGTGTTTGAGGTATCATTTTTATGAAAATGTTAACTCGTAGTGATAGTCAGGGTTGGCTATTTATAATGGTAATATGATTTTGTGGTGGATTGTGATGGGATGAAATTATATTATAAGATTGTTCGTTAACAGAATTGTGTATAGTAATTATGACTTGCAAGTATCTAGGGTTTTGGTTCCCTAATATATGGTGAGTAACATAGTAGTATGGTAAGTTTTAAGAAATGGTATGCCAGTCAAGTAAAATATAAAGAGCTAGAGAACTAATGAAGGAATATATATTGAGATGTAGTACAACCTTTGGAGATAGGCAAGGGAAAAATATTTTATTTGATTGCAGAGGCTAAAAAGATATTTTCACAGGGGTAGATATTTGGGTTTAGAGACTCATGATTTCATTCATTTTGTTGTGGCTATGGTAATAATGTTACAAGTCTGTCAAATCGATTAAAAACAATTGGAAAGGACTTTTGAAAGGAGATTTACAAACATTAGCTAGAGTAAGATGATAAGTATTTGGTTTTGTGTTTGAGTTAAGTAATGAGTACGATGGAACTTCTAGCGAAAGGTATTGTAAGATCGATCGAGAGGCGATTAATGATAAGAGAAGATCCATAAGTTCATACAAAAATTCAAGGTATAATCTAACGTTGATAGGTAAGGGGATTGTGATATATAATTTTATTTATAATTCATGTTTTTCATTATAATTCTACATTTGTGGTGATATATATTTTCAAGGTATAAATTGGAAAGTGAGAAATGATCAATCGTATCCGGTATTGCGCATATGAAAGGAGTTACGCTTGGGTTGAGTCATAAAATTATTACTATTTATTGTTTAGTAGCTAAGAACGTTTTTTCTTATAGAGTATTGGTTTGTAATAAGGTAAATGGTCGGAGTGTTTATGATTATTGTTAGTATTGTGAGTATGCACTAGCTATGGTCTCGTGTGATTTCACTTTTGTGGAGTGAATTCCTAGTGGTTGATCAGGGGTACCAAATTATGCGATGTTTTGTTGATTGAGTAAGCAATATGGGAAGATCTGATTATTTTTAATGACATAATTGGAGTTTTTTTTTGGCATATTTAAATTATTTTAGCGACTCTACATGTACAACCTTGCTTATGAAAATCTACAGATGAGCTACCATGTGATATATGGTTGTCAGACAATATGATATTTCATCTTGTTGTTGAGGTCATGTACTGATTATGTATGGTTGAATATAAGGATCATTGAATCCAATTATACTATTCTGAAGAGGTAATCTACAATTACTTACTCTATTTTACTAGTGTTGTTGGATGGTTTGTATGTTTGGACATATCCTCCCTCAAGGAGGACTCTGATGTTAGTTAAGTATACATACAACAACATTTATCACTGGAGTATTGAGATGTCTTCATTAAGACATTGTATGGGAGGATGTGTGACTATTCAATTAGTTGGTTTGGAGACGAAGAATATATCATAATGTGAGACTCAATTTGTTAACCAAGACCTTTTGTATGAGGAAAAACCAGTTGAAATTCATGATTATGTTGTCCATAAGCTAATGACATGCGAGTAAAGTATCCCCGGTTGTTACTCTACCCTTAATTTAGCAAGTTTTTTTTTCTAGTTGATCACTCGGGAATGAATGATGGGTAAAGTGGTATCTGTTGTAACGACCTATTGAAAATCCAATGGGGAAAGAATTGGCGCTAGAAAAAAAAATTGGTAGTATTTTGATGAACCCCAACCTAGTCTTGATTTGGACGAAATCGCAGTCAATAAGGTGTAGGGAAATTTGGTACTGAATGAGAGATCTACTTATGACTGGAATATGTGAGTATATATCTAATATGTTAAGGGACCTGTACGAGTGTACGAAATTAAATTTAGGAGAGTAGAACTCCAAAAAATGATATTAGCATGAATGGGTAACATTCTATCTTCGTGCAGAGGTGTCGCCAGAGCGGGGTTGTTGTACAGGGTTGGGTCCCATTGTAGCGGGATAAATGCGACCTATGTCAGAAATAAAACCACCAAAACATTATTTTCTATAGAAGTTAGTTCTTAAGAGCTAAGAAACGACCCAAGGATATTTCTTGAAGGTTTTCCACCTCTTTTAGCACTAAGGGTAAGGATTTTACTCCCCTAATCCATTTTCTTATCTGTGGAACTTATTTTCTTGGGTTATTATTGACGGGGGAGGCTTTTGATATAGAATTCATGGTGGAAACAACCCTAATTGCAATAATTGATTAATTTAGGGTTTATAGAATTTTTAGTAATTTGGGTAATTAGTGTTCGTTTATTGATTTTCGTATTATAATTTTGTAGACCAAGAATAAGTGGAAAGAATCCGAAAAGGGAAGATTCAAGTTTCTTAGGGGATTTAAGTTTTTTTCGAGGTAGGTTATGGTTGTGAATTCATGTTGGTGAAATATATGCTTGTAATTGCTTCATGATAACATATGTATCCATACAAATGTATCATTATTGATCGCTATAATCATAAATAACAATAATTGAATAATTGTATGCCATGAATCACTTTTTGTTGTATGATTGTGAGATTAAACACAATGAATGCTATTGTAGTTTGTTAAATGGACGAGTGTCATGATTCTACACACTAACTAGGATTGATTGTTCCTTTATGGCATAAATATGGTATCAGTTTCCACATTTTGACATAAATATGGGATCAGTTTCTATATTTTGACTATATATGGGTTCGGTTTGAATGTTCTGACATAAACATTTGATCTAGTACCACGCTTCTGTATGCTGACGGTTGGGGTGTGGATTCCATGACTGGACTATTGAATTGGGTTTCATGAGAAAACCATTAAACCGTGTTATGTATCTACTTGTGATGATTAGGTTCATATATAATGGTGGTTAATATTGGAAGATTGTATGTTTCTCTAAATTTATAACCAATGTGTATTATTGAGAACGTAGGATGCTACATTGATGTTAAAAAGAGGATTGACATTGTTTAAAGAATTAAGTTTCATCACAAGCCATCTTAGACACATCTTATTCTCATAGGGTCATAGCCCTTACATAGAAAGAAAGATACAAGTCTTATGTAAAGTCTTTAATCAAAGAAAACTAGAAATGACATCAACATCCTCAAACATATTAGGACATACCAAGAATCTTGAGAGAAAAATCTAATTCTTAAGATTCAACTATAATATCCTCACTTTCCACCACCTACACTTGTAGAAATAGAGAAGAATATGGATATAGTACAATTAAGCACTAAGTATGACAATCACAGAAAAAGCTTTAAAGAGTACATTTTAGTTGATATATGGATTCATGCTATTTTGATAAAACTTCATGAACCAAGTGTAACATACATAATACAAGTCAATCATTAACATACAAGATTATACTCCCATAATTCTTAACATATAACTATACTTATTAAGTAACCCATTAACCATTTAGACTATATATCCAAAGTTATCCTAAGACCCACCTAGGTAAGACATGAAGAGACCATCCACAAAGCCTCTTCAGTACACACCTATATGCTCCTTAAGACTACCAAAGATAAGGATATCCCTTTCCATCACAACTCAGTAAGTCAACATTCATTACTATAGATACTACACGAAACATTAATTAATTTAATAACTTCACATAAAGACCATTGTAACATCCCTGGAACTGATATAGCTATGAAGAAGCATAGATGTTGAAAAAGTCACTTTTGGAAAGAATTAAAATCTGGAAATTTTCTCAAGTTGGGGAAAATGAGTGTTTGTCGACATCAAACGGTCATAACTCCTAGCTTAGGGTATGTTATAGGTAGTTCTTGATATGGTTGAAAAGACCTTGGAGAGATCTTTCCAGCGCCTACAATTTTTCACGATTTGAATATCGTTTGAGTGAGTTATGCCTTTTGGAAATTGGGTTGATGGATTAGGGATAGTCCAATCCATATTTGGGAAAGGTAAAGTTGTCTTTTCCTTACCCAATTATTTTATTTCATTTTTTGAGTAATAAATTGAGGTCTTAACTGAGCCTATTCAGTTCACGCTTTTAGAAAACAAGTTAGGTTTTTGAGAGAAGAGAAAAGAAGAGGAGAAAAGAGGAGAAAGGAGAAGAGGAAGCAAGAACATTTAAGATTGTCGAAGTTAGGCTTGTGGAATTCATCAGGGGGTGATCCCTATAAAGGTATGTGAGATCTTTATGTGTTAGTTTCATTCACCCAACACACAATATGTTTAATTCAGTGAGTTTTGAATAAATTGAATGATGAATTTTGAAGTTCTTCATGAACAATTGTTGAATTCTTGTTGGTTGAGTTGTAGCATGCCTTTAGTTGATTTGATTCATTTTTTCGATTTGTTTTTAAAGTAGAATCTATTGGGTATTGAGGTTATTAGTAATACTAATTGATTTATGTGAGATCCATGGTTTAGAAGGCTTAGAGATGAAAAACGGAGAAGAAAAGTCAAACTTCCCATTTGGCAGATTCAGGGTGCTGCGCCTGCTTAAGTCCCTTGGGCAGGCTTTGTCTGATAAGCCCTGGTGCACCACGCCAGCCAGAGTACCTCAGACAAGAGTTTGTCCGTCAGGCTCTGACACTCCACGCCTCTTAGAGCGCCAAGTTTACTTGGACACTCCATTTTTTCCCTATCTTTTCGTACTAGTTCCTAAGTGATGTAAGCACGTTTCTTAGTTAATTCCAACACTCTAAAGTACATCTAAACAACATGAAATCATCCATAAACATTATATCATGATCCTTGAATCCATAATCCAATTCAAGAAAAGTTAAGATCAAAGTCAAATGAGTTAAAAGTCACGTCTAAATGTTAAAACACAAGTCAAAGTGAGTTCCCAAAGTTTCTGAGAGTCTTAACAAACATTTTCAACTTTGTTTTAAGGATGAAGTTACAAGTTAAGCATGAGTAAAGATTTAAGTTCATTCTTAGAAGTTATAAAGGGACCAAGTAATTCCTAAGAGTTACAAATGTTTTCACATTTAAACAAGTAAAGAGCCTTCAGGCTAATTTATAGAAAAAAGTAATAGGTTCATGAAATGAAGCATGAAGGGAAACTATGATATCCTAGAAAGCTATTAAAGATAAGTTTGAGCACTATTATCAAATCATAGAATCAGTATGTTTTAAAAACACAAGTGTCAGTATTTTTATGAGAGTAGTATTGAGCACCAATGTGGAGTTGTGAGTTCATATTAACTCAAGTTTCCATGGAAACGATGTAGCCATCACGAGTAAAATAGGGTCGTACTTTTTAGATGAACTCTTTTCATAGTATACTAGTGGATCCATTAGGCAACTCAGGTCCTATACTCTGGCAAGGTTAGGATTGGCGGGCAGTGTAGGCCGAGTAACGCTATATAATCACTATAGCTCCTAGTGATGACTGTCAGTTAGAGAATCTCCTACAGAGGTCATTGTATTTTCATATAAATCAAATATTTGTATTTTTAAATTCTCAGAGATTATTTGTACCCTTGTGCACATTCAGAGTTTTCAGCGTCTTTTTCAGTTAGTTTTATTTATATTGCACATTAATTTTAAATTGCATTATATTGAAATGAGTAGTTATTCATTAGTTGAACAGAGCCAAGCTAAGTATCATGAATCAAATCCAGTCGTGAGTGGCACCCACACTTAACCTCCTAGGTGGGATAACCAAATCGAAATTTCAATATCTTACTAAATATTATTTCCCAAAAACTAAAAGTCATCACATCAAGAACATATAATATTCAAACACTAAGTTTAAGAGTATCAAATACACCAAAATAAAAGAATACAATAGTATATGTTCGAAAACATAATATATCATGTCATGACTAAAAGAATTCAATACGATTTTGAATGAATATCTCACCCTTGAACCTGTAACACTCCTTATTCAAAACATACCAAAAATCAGCTTTTCATAAATCTGTAGGTCAAAATGATGGTCACTATCGATGGACCGTAGTCTGATCTACGGCCGGTGCTGTGCATCTCTCATTTCCCACTGAAACTCTCCCAAACGATTGACCCAAATGACGGGAGTCACGATCGTTGTTTGGTCGACAATAAAATTTCCAGGGGTCTTGTGGTCTTTTCCTTGTTTAAACCCTAAGACATGTCGTTTAAGCCCTAAATCGTGAGATTTTAGCCAGTTTAAGCCTATAAACATAACAAGAACTTATCTAAGTCAAAATCATAAATCAAAACATAGAAAATTAGAAGAAAAAAGGAGAAAAAGGTCAACAATCCTCGTTCAAGAACACAACAAGATTCCATCAGTTTCAGCCCCGAAATCTAAATATTTCTCCGTGAATTTAATCACCAGGCATGTGAGATTTCACTAGCGGGTTCCTTTCACCCAATAGATCCCGAGTTTTCAGTTAGTTATTGATTCCCTTATCATTATTAAACCTAAGGTTTCTAGAATTACAACAGATCATCACAAATTAATTAAATATATGTTCCAAATTAGACTTTAAAGTTATTATTCAATTTATCGCATGAATTCTAGAACCCTAGCTATGTATTTCTTTGGTTCTTTAATTACACATGATAGGTCAGATATTGTAGTCACTTCATATATACATGTCTTAGTTATTAATGCATAATTATTAGATTAATTATTGCATTCTCAATTTACATGTCAAGTTTTAAGCTATCTAGTATTTACAGAAATTCAGTTATAATGTGTTAATCACTTAATTCATTTGGAGTAGCATAATATCGAGTTGAACTGGAGTTTAGCGTACCTAATAGTTTTAGAACCACTAGCAAAGTAGGTTGCAATTAGCCTCTTAGGCATTAGTCTAGTGATCACGCCAGCATGCCTTTATAGCTCTAGCAGGGTATATTAGGTCCTCTCGCTGGAGAGTATACATCAGACTCCACATATAGCTCATGTGGTTTTATTATCAGTTATTAGTAGTTCCCGCAATACAGTCAGACTCTATTGCATTGATCATATTTACAGTTCAGTTAGTATTCAGTCTCAGCATGTTATAAATTTGTTCATTGCCTCTAGTTAGTTCAGAATTCAATACATCATGTTCATAATACTGTACTTGCTTTTGTGCTTGTTGAGTTATGTTTTATTTAAGATTTACTCTATCCTACATGCTTAGTACCTTTCAAGTACTGACGCATACGTGCGCTACATCTTCTCGTGATGTAAGTTCAGGCTTTTAGCATCCAGATCAAGCTTAGATCTATTCTTGATCTCCAGCGCAGTGGAATTAGTGGTGAGTCCACATTCTCTGACTACAATAGTCATGAGTTTCTTTTAGTATTTTGGTCTTTTAGTTTTAATTTTTTCTAGACTTATATGGGGCCTATCCTAGTATTTCTAGTTAGTTAAAGGCTTATTTTTAGACATAGTTACTTTCATCTTAATATTTAGTTAATATTTTCTTTGTGCTAAACTCATCCATTTCAAATATCTCTGTTATACAATATGGGTATTCCCCCTCTTTTCATTTTAAATTATGATTTATCTTCTTCATTAAGTTTATTATTTTTAGTATGCTCATGATCATGCCAGCAGGGTTAGCCTGGGATCACTTGTGGTTCTAGGTCCCGTGTCGCGTCTCTAGGGTAGCTCGAGGCGTGACAGAACCTGATAGATGGAGACTAACTAGATATGAGGCAATTTGAAGTCATTGGTACACTCGTTACACTTCATAAAATGAAAACAAAGAAAAACAAAAATAGGGCTTTGTACGGGCAAGATGCTTAATAGGTATCATCGTCCAACACAAACTAGAAACCAATATACAATGAATAATAGTATGAACTCAACTATGACACTTAACAGGTGCTAAGCGACAAACAACATGAACAAGTGACTACATAATCAATCACAATATGAAGCATACCCATGAGAACTCATGCCTCCACGCTACGCTCATCTAGGAAAAAAGTTCTTTCAGATTGAGTACATTAAGTTTATTCAATAGTTTTTTTCTTTAATCTTACTGCGTCACAGCACTCCAATCTAATTTTACCGTGTCAGAACGTGACACTCCGATTCAATACTACCGTGTCATAACATGCACTCGATCAAATTATACTGTGTCAGAATGTCACACTCCAATTCAAATTATATTGTGTCAGAACGTGACACTCCGATCCAATAATACCATTAAGTTATGAATTATTATCACAACTTTTCAATTTATTGATACTATTTCATCAAGCTTTCTTTATTCAAAGGCATCATTTCGATAAACAGGGTTCAATATTATAAATTCCATGGTCTCAGAATTTCAAACCAATCACAAACTATACAACAAAACCACATAATCACATAATCAAGTATATCGAAGACTTCACAATATCATTTAATGCATATCAATCGCTATTAAGAGTCTATGAATAAACCATAACCTACCTCCACCGAAGAATCGATGTCAAACAAGCTGCTTCTCCAATACTTTTTCTTTTCTGAATACTTTCAAACCTTTCCAATCTATCAAGTATATATGCATAATTTGCAAGTAAACGAGTCTATAGACACCCACGTTACTATATGTCTATCCTAGACCTAAAAATTCACCCAATTTTATAATTAATTTCCTAAAGTTTGAGCCTAAAGATAAATATCAATTCCTCCAATTATCATAACTTTAAAAATATTCAAATATTTCATTATATCCAAACTTGAATCAGAATATCATAACATCACATAAAACTTGCAACTCAAAGACGCGTGAATCGTATAACCAATAGTCATCAACCCTTAGAATATTTAATTATCATTAAGTCATTATTACCAAGAAAAATTGTATCCTCAAGTCCGTAAAGGATCACACATCACTGCACTTATGGAAATACACAATTTAATTAAAGAAACCATTTTTCATCAAGCCACAATGATGTTAACATAACCCAAATAAGTTAATAATTAAATTATAGTAATTCAAACCCCATTTCTTTCCAACTCACATTTAATAATATGTTATTATATGGCTTAGAAACTAAAATTTTGACATATATTATTTATAAATGCAGTGATATATCGATCTACCAACATTAATCACTTTAACTATTAAACAATTGATTCAAATTTCAAGAAGACATTTAAGTGCATTAAATTTTAAGCCAAATCTCTGTACCATCATATGTATATATTGTATTAAGTAATCCATAACTGTAACAGGTTTTAACTAAGTTTGTATTGGTTTTAGGTTGTGCGATTAACTTATTATAGCCTTGAAATTTTTGGGTTAAATAATCCTGGGTTTTTTCTGTGGTTGTAAAATGTCTTTCTATAATATTCTCTTTTAAATAGATCTAATCATTGTATTTCATTAGCATTAGTTATAATATATTCTAGATATTCATTTTCTCTAGTTCTTAAATAACCAAATAAATTTTCAATCAGTAGTTTTTCATGTAGATCTATGTCTTCTATAGTTTGTACCCAATATTGTAAATATTCGTAATTTATCATTGATCCCTAAATATATCTATATCATCATATAAATCATATATGTCAAAGTAAAGTTCATCTTCTATACTTTGTATAGTTAACTCAGTCCAACCTTGGGTTGTTATTTCTATTATTTCATATGTTAATAATTTATTATAAATTTCTCTTTTTATATCAGTATTCAAGTTTTTTAGTATATAGAGTAGTAATATCTTATAATCAATATCATCGTTTAATAGGTAAGTTTCCATTTTTATCATTTTCATTTTTCACTAAAATTTTATTCCTTTCAACCTCTTAGTAAATTATACTTGCTTATTATGCAAAAATAATGATTTAATAATCATCTCGTCTGGTCACTACTACAGCTTTCTTCTTTGATTAGTTACCCTAACAGCGCCTCAACTTTGTTTACTCCCCTTAAACGGCCTTCTCTGCCTACCGGTTTCAACCTTAGGATGGCATAGTCTGGGCATACTTATTCAAGAATATTTCTGTAGCAAACTTTCTAAAGATGGTTATTAGAACATTATTCAAACATGATAAACAATTATAATTAACAAGAGATTTTCAGGAATAAATTAATTTAGCTACTCATGATCATAAAATGGTATACCTGTTCTTGTAGATTATCCGTCATAGTTGATTTGTTTTCCATAATTATTTATTTAACTAGCTCTGATACCAATGTGGGGTGAAAGCGATTATATTGTAAAAGAGAGAATAAGAGAAGAGAGTTGGAAGAGAGTTGAAGGATGATTTTATTTATGAAGGCAAATGCCTCTTTATATAGACGTACAAACTGACCTTTACTATTTACACAGTAACTTGACTCTTACTATTTATACACTTACTTGACCTTTACTATTCATGATTAGGACTTTTACTATTAATGAATAGTACTCTTTACGACTTTCAAAACAAAAAACAAAATAGACACTATTTACTTTACGACTTTTTTACAAAAAACGAAATAAACTTTGGTCAAATGGCCGACATACTATTTTCTACTTTATTTAATGGCCTTTACTTTTTACATGTGGCCGACAATAATTATGACTAATTTACATATATTTTTATGTCTATCTTTTCCCTATCTTCTTCTTCTCAGCTTACTCCAGTTGTACGTCTGGGATTATGTCATCACCTTGGTTGCACTTGGAACATATATGGTCTGGATATTTGTGACCAATTAGCTTGCAGTATCTTGTCATTAGTTCTTCGGAGATGAATCCCTGTCTTAGTGCTCTAGTTGTTGGAGTAGCTTCTGGTTTTAATAAAGATAAAATCCATTTCTGGACTTCCTCCATATCTGTTTGTCTTATTTCTTTTGAATTGGCATATATCATTAAGTGATCTCTTGAATAATAACTCCATATAGCATTTCCTTGTAGATAGTTGTTAGCTAATTCTTGTATGATAGTTGATAATCCAATTATTCTTTTATTTGCATAAAAACTGGGTATCTCAACTTTTGGTATCTCTGGTTGTTGCCCTATGTCTTTCGGCATTATCATTTCTCGCGTTAATCCAATTTTTACTATATGGATTATTGGTTTTATCTCATCATAAAGTATTTCAGCTGGTGCTGTATAAAATTTTATAAAAAATAAATTTCCTTTTGTAATTCTTTTGTATATCAAAAAAGCTTTGTGGATCTCTGGGATTCCACTTATCTCTGTACCATCATATGTATATACTGTATTAAGTAATCCATAACTGTAACAGGTTTTAACTAAGTTTGGATTGGTTTTAGGTTGTGCGATTAACTTATTATAGCCTTGAAATTTTTGGGTTAAATAATCCTGGGTTTTTTCTGTGGTTGTGGTAGATTTGGGTTTAAGATTTAAAAAGTTTTGGATTTTGTATAGGTTTTCAATGTAACTTTGGGATATATGGTTATATATTTTCTTTTCTTTGTGTAGGCTGGCTGCATATGTATTTGTCTGAGGTGGTACAAATGTATCTTTTTGGGTATTTTGAGGAGTATATGGTTTTGAGAATAACTTATTCATGTTTGTATTTGTATATTTTACCTTAGTCTCCTCCTTTTTTGTAGATTGTCCTATTGTAGATGTGCTGGCTGTAGCTGCATTTAAACAAACTCTGTTATGGGTTTTTTGGAGTTTCCCATCGTCTCCTTCTAGCTCTGGCTGTTTTTCGTCTACCGAACGAAGTAGCTCCGCATATTTATAGTCATGCTGCTGACTATTAACTTTCAAATTTTGTAACTCTTTTCCCATACTGTCCACCTTCGTAGAAAGTGTAGTAATGGCTTTGAGTATTTCTTCTATTGTATCTGGATCAGTTAGAGTTCCTTTTTCTTGATAGATAGTCTGCAACGAGATTCCGGTCAGTCTTAATTACTTCAATTGCAAATGTAAAATTTAATATGTTTAATACTAATCTCCTTATTTCTTTTGTTGTAACTGAATCATCTATATTTTTCGTTATCCACCATTTTACTTGTGTATTATCTGTTCTTACAATAAATTTATTGTAAACAATATATGTTTCGAATGCTAATAAACATTTATATAATGCAAATAATTCTTTTCTATTTATTTCCCATTTTATTTGTGCTTCTGTATAAGATCCTGAATAATATCTACAATGGTGTTCTTTTTTTTCTTTTTCATATTTGTATTTTAAAACTCCTCCGTAACTATGATCACTCGAATCTGTTTCAACAATATAAGTAAATGTTTTATTTTCATCAGGAAAATATAGTTTTGGTAATTTTTTACATAAATTCTTGATCTTTCTTATATGTTCTTTATCTTTATCGTCAAAATGATATTCTACATCTTTTTTAAGTTTTTTATGTAATGGTTTTAGATGTTCTGCTAATTTTGGTATATATTCTCTTACGTGATTTACTAATCTTAGAAAAGATTGTAATTTCTTTTTTGTATCTATATTTTCATCAATAGTAATTATTTTTTGTACTATATGTGTTTGCATTTTTATTCCATTTTTATCTATTTGTATCCCTAGAAATTCTATCTGCGATTTCATGATTTCTACTTTCCTTTTACTTAAGCTTATACCTACATTTTTTACTATATGTATAAATTTTTCTAATAATTTTATATGTTCATCTTGTGTTCTAGAATATAGTAATATATCATCTATATATACGATACAATTTTCTACCTGGTTAAAACAGTTATCCATAGAATGTTGGAATCTACCTGGTGCATTTTTATATCCAAAGGGTAATACGTGCCATTCATAGAAACCTTGCGGTACTGTGAATGTTGTTAATTGTTTAGATTCTTCTTCTAGTTTTAGGTGGTAAAATCCTGATTTACAGTCAAATTTACTAAAATAATTATATCCTTTTATTTGTCTTATTTTTAGTATTTTGTTTGGTATTGGATAATTGTATGTTTTAGTTTTAGCATTTCGATTACGATAATCTATGACCATTCTACTTTTACCTCTTTTTTGTTCACTATGTTTTATAACTATAAATGCTGGACTTGTATGTTTACTATTGCTCTTTTGTATGTAATTATTTTCTAATATTTCATCTATATGTATTTTAAATTCTTTAAAATCATCAAAGTTATATTTTAATGGTTTCTGTGTTATTATGCTATTTTCATCTATTAATTCAATTTTTACTTTTGTCTTATGTTTTTCCCATCCTTGTAATGGATCTTCACTATATAATTGTTCTAGTTGCTCATTAATTAATTTGACTTTGTCTATAGCAAATATAATAATTTCTAATTGCGTTATTTGTTTATTATTTATATTTTCCATTTCTTGGTTTATCTTTTCACTTCCTTTTATCCATTCCATAGGTTTTCGTTGTTTATTATTTACTCTTTTTGCTCCTATCTTATTTCCGCATGGTGTGGTAAACCACCAATGTGTTTTTGTTATTATATGTGGATAAAATCTATTTAGAAATGGCATTCCTAATAACATATCTTTTGTGTTAAATTCAAAATTATACATTTCTTCTATTGTTAGTATCTTATCCCATATTTGTATTTTTATATTTTTTGCTTTGTATTTAATCATACTTCCTTCATTGTTAAATCCTGTTACTACCATAGGTGTTTTTAATTTTCCCATTTATCTTCTGGTAAGCAATTATATTTACATATATTAGCTTCTGCTCCTGTATCTATCATAGGGGTATAATATCTGTTGTGATATCCTTCTACAATAATTTTTGCAAGTATAAATATTTTCATTAATCATTTTGTTCTTTTTATAATTATTTTCTTATTTTGACAAGTATTGTTAATTGTTCATTTTCTATATTGTATGGTTTAACTTTTTCTAACCACTTTATCCCTAATGTAATATTATGATCTTCTTGGTATATTTTAAATTGTATTACTAAAGGTATTCCTCCTATAATTATTTCTTTTTCTGTTGTTTCTTCATTTGTGTTTACTGTCTCACTAGGTAGTCCTGGGCATGTATGTCCTGTTCTTATAATTTCTTCTTCTAATACTAAATCTCTTGTTATGTAATTTTCTTCTTGTCCTGTATTTATTAAGATTTTATATTTTCTTTGGTCCATTATTCCTGTTATTAAATAATGATATGGTGTTATTTCTTCTTTATCTAACAAGCTTTGTGGAATTTCATATTTTCTTCTAGATGTACTCATTCTTGATGAGGTAGCTCTTGTTAATGTATTTTGTACGCTTGAAGTGCTTAATCTTTCTTTGACTATCTCTAAATCTTCTTCTATATCAATTTCTTTATAGCTATAGTCATTATTGTCTATTACAGTAATTATTTTCTCAAAAGGATTTTCTATTTTTATTTTATTAATTTTATTTCTTGCTGTTATTTTATGCTTTGTTGTTAATATATATAAATTTTTACATCTTGCTGTAAATAATTTACTTCCTGGCGCTAGTTCTATTCCTTCTCTAAAACAGGCTTTTATTAATATTTTTGTTCCTCCTAAATGTACATATTTTATTGGTGTTTTAGCTTTTATATCTTGTATTTCTTTGTTTATCATTCTTTTATTTATTATAGGTATATATGCTTTTCCTCTGGTATATTTACAATCTATGATATGTTCCTTTTGACTAACTACATAGTATTCTTCTTTTTGTCTTTTAAACCAATTTCATAAAATAGGTATTTCTAGTACTTTTTCAACGCTTAAATCTAATTCTTTTCCTTTTATTTGTTCAAATATCATATTATCAAATATAATTTTTTGTTCTGATGATTCTTCATCTTGATATTCTTCCTTAGATATTATTTTTATTTCATTTTCAGACATTATATTTCTTCATCTGTTTCATTATTATTTAGATTAATATTTTCTTCTTCATTTTCAATTTCTATATCTGATACTTCATATATACTATCATTTTCACTTAATTCATAATCTATGTATTCTATTTGCATATATTTTTCATTATCTATAATTAATTCTGCTATTTGTTTTCTTTTTGGATTTTTAGGTAATTTACAATCTTTAGCTATGTGTCCTATCTTTCCACAATTATAACAAGTACATTGGCATATCTTTCTTTTTGTTGTATATGGTCTTTTTGTTTTATAATTTTTTACATAATACCTTCGTCTTGGTTGTTTATATTTATATTTAGTTTTATTTTTTCTATAATTTTTATATCTTTTGGATTTTTGTTTTTTAGTTGTACATCGAAATTGTGGTGCCATTTTATTTTTACAACATGCTAAATTTTTATATAGTACTTTTTCCATTTTTATTTTTTCTTTTTGATTTTCACATAGTTGTATGAACCATTGATTTAAAAATTTTATTCTAGATCCTAAAGTATCTACCATTCCTTCATTATTCCAATCCTTTATTACGTTTGTACTAAATGGTTCTGGTAATTTTGTATAATATTGTTTTCTTATTTCTTTTGCTTCGTCTAAATTGTATTTAGCTTTGTAATAATATTCTTTAAATGCACAAGTATATTCTTCTAAGTAACACATTTTACATATAGCTAATTTTGTCATAAGTTGTCTATTTATTATTCTTTCTCTATTTTGTTCTCTTACATCTGTGGTCATACCTCCAAATTCATTTCTTATTGCTCATTCATATTTATCTAGTATATCTATATTTGTTGCTGATGCAGATCCATCCATTTTCTTATCATTCCTAAGTACTTCTAAACTTTCCGAGGGTAGATTTTCTATCCATAATCTTGTTGTTCCTACAAATGTTCTTTCTATGTACCTTGGTGTTTTTGCTGTTTCTATTTTGTTATCTATTAACTGTTTAGACATATTTCCTATCCATAATAATATTGCTTTATTTGTATCTGCTACACAATCTAAATCTAAGAAATTATATTGCTCATTTACTGGTTTAGGTGTCCAATTTCTATTTAGTTTATACCTGCATTTTTTACTATATGTATAAATTTTTCTAATAATTTTATATGTTCATCTTGTGTTCTAGAATATAGTAATATATCATCTATATATACGATACAATTTTCTAGCTGGTTAAAACAGTTATCCATAAAATGTTGGAATCTACCTGGTGCATTTTTATATCCAAATGGTAATACGTTCCATTCATAGAAACCTTGCGGTACTGTGAATGTTGTTAATTGTTTAGATTCTTCTTCTAGTTTTAGGTGGTAAAATCCTGATTTACAGTCAAATTTACTGAAATAATTATATCCTTGTATTTGTCTTATTTTTAGTATTTTGTTTGGTATTGGATAATTGTATGTTTTAGTTTTAGCATTTAAATTACGATAATCTATGACCATTCTACTTTTACCTCTTTTTTGTTCACTATGTTTTATAACTATGAATGCTGGACTTGTATGTTTACTATTGATCTTTTGTATGTAATTTTTTTCTAATAATTCATCTATATGTATTTTAAATTCTTTTAAATCATCAAAGTTATATTTTAATGGTTTCTGTGTTATTATGCTATTTTCATCTATTAATTCAATTTTTAGTTTTGTCATATGTTTTTCCCATCCTTGTAATGGATCTTCACTATATAATTGTTCTAGTTGCTCATTAATTAATTTGACTTTGTCTATAGCAAATATAATAATTTCTAATTGCGTTATTTGTTTATTATTTATATTTTCCATTTCTTGGTTTATCTTTTCACTTCCTTTTATCCATTCCATAGGTTTTCTTTGTTTATTATTTACTCTTTTTGCTCCTATTTTGTTTCCGCATGGTGTGGTAAACCACCAATGTGTTTTTGTTATTATATGTGGATAAAATCTATCTAGAAATAGCATTCCTAATAACATATCTTTTGTGGTAAATTCAAAATTATAAACCAATTTCTTAAAATAGGTATTTCTAGTATTTTTTTCAACACTTAAATCTAATTCTTTTCCTTTTATTTGTTCAAATATCATATTATCAAATATAATTTTTTGTTCTGATGATTCTTCATCTTGATATTCTTCCTTAGATATTATTTTTATTTCATTTTCAGACATTATATTTCTTCATCTGTTTCATTATTATTTAGATTAATATTTTCTTCTTCATTTTCAATTTCTATATCTGATACTTCATATATACTATCATTTTCACTTAATTCACAATCTATGTATTCTATTTGCATATATTTTTCATTATCTATAATTAATTCTGCTATTTGTTTTCTTTTTGGATTTTTAGGTAATTTACAATCTTTAGCTATGTGTCCTATATTTCCACAATTATAACAAGTACATTGGGATATCTTTCTTTTTGTTCTATATGGTCTTTTTGTTTTATAATTTTTTACATAATACCTTCGTCTTGGTTGTTTATATTTATATTTAGTTTTATTTTTTCTATAATTTTTATATCTTTTGGATTTTTGTTTTTTAGTTGTACATCCAAATTGTGGTGATGGAATGATAATAAAAATAGTATTTTCAAACTTAGGAAGAAGATACAAGAAAATAGAAATAACTTATATTTAATGCTAGAAAAAAAAAACAGCAAAATTAGAAGATAGTCTAACAGCTATGGTAAGAATAACAAAAGAAAATGAAGAAATAGATAAATCAAGAGAAATTGAAAAAATAAAAACACAAGCAAAGTAAGAAGTACAACATTTAGAAGAAATAAAAAATACAAGAGCAAGTGAATTAGAAAAAGAATTAGCTAGATTAAAATTATTATATGAAAATAAACAAAAACAAAAAGAAAAAGATAAAGAGATTGAATTAAAAATTGAAATAAAAGAAATGGAACAAAAACTAAATGAAGATCTAAATGAAAAAGATATTGAAGTAAATGTAATAGATGGAAATGAAAATGACCAACAATCAGAAATAAGTGATATAAGTGAAACATATACAGAAATTATAGAACAAATAAATAAATCGAAAAAATTAGAAATAAACGTAGGAGATATGGATAAACCTAGTACGTCAAGAGTTAAAACCCCAGATAATAGTCCCAGAAATAGTCCTGAAACCTAAATCATTACCTGAATCGTCCATTCTCTATTGCCGCTTTTGCCTAGCTGTCACGACCCAAAACCGGGACGCGATTGGCACCCACACTTCCCTCCTGTGTGAGCGAACCAACCAATCTAAACCCAAACAAATTAAACCAAAAACAACGCGGAAGACTTAACTCAAAACGAAAAACAAATACAATAAATATCCACAAAATCCGGAAGTCATCATCACAAGAACATCTAAAGTCAATTACGAAACTAAGAGTATTCTTAAGAAGCTAAAACAAATGAAAGCTAGTCCATGCCGGAACTTCAAGGCATCAAGACGAGAAGAAGAAGATCTAGTCCAAGCTAGAAGCATAGCTCACCCTGAGATCCGGTGTAGTGAAGACTGGCTAGAATCGCGGTCGAGTTGAAGACGACGGCACGGTTGCTGCACTCCACAAATACAAGAAAGAAACAAACAAGTAGGAGTCAGTACAACCACACGTACTGAGTAGGTATCATCGGCCAACTCAGAATAGAAAACAGTATATACTAGTTAATCTCATAAATCAACTATAATACTCAACATGTAGTAACAGCAAATACTACAATCATCAATAAATATCACCAAGTTCATCCAGGAGGACTCAAGCCTCAAGAGGACTCACGCCTCAATACCATACTCAATAAGGAAAAACAGGTTCATTAGATGTAGCATATTAACATTTTCAAGATTCATTATCTTTCTTCCTCTTGTGTCGGTACGTGACACTCCGATCCATATTCTATCCCGGTGCCGGAACGTGGCACTTCGATCCTCATTTCTATCCTGGTGCCGGAACGTGGCACTCCGATCCTCATTTCTATCCTGGTGCCAGAACGTGGCACTCCGATCCTCATTTCTATCCTGGTGCCGGAACGTGGCACTCCGATCCTCATTTCTATCCTGGTGCCGGAACGTGGCACTCCGATCCTCATTTCTATCCTGGTGCCGGAACGTGGCACTCCGATCCTCAT